>JAPPVO010000019.1:38502273-38825889 GCA_030407325.1 Camellia japonica | reverse complement strand
GGCTTTTGAAAGTGCTCAGGTCTGGCTGAGGCTTTTGAAAGTGCTCAGGTCTGGCTGAGGGTAACGCTGCAAATGAGAGTAACGCTGCAAATGAGAGAGTCAAAAGAACAATATATATACAGTTGAAAAATTGTGAGTTCGGTTCAAAGTTTGTATTGTCTATTGAGAAGGGAAATACAGCAGTTGTGACGATACAAAAGTGGGAATTCATTGATAATAACGCTTCAGATGTTCAGCGTTCCAGGGATGGGGAAGGTCTCGGCCGTCCATGTCTTGGAGTCGGTAAGTGCCTGGCCGTGGGCGGGCCTTCACAACGTAGGGTCCCTCCCATTTGGCCGCCAGTTTGCCCTCAGTTGGATTCTTTGTGGCAAGGGTTGCTTCTCTTAAGACAAGGTCCCCTACAGAGAACTCTCGCGGTCGGACTCTACGGTTGTAGTGTGTTCTCATTTTCTGCTGGTAAGAAGCCAACCTGACAGCTGCTGTCTCTCTGAGTTCTTCGATAAGGTCCAGGTCTGCTCGCCGGGCTCTTCGGTTGAGGCGAGGTCTGGATGCAGAACCCTGGGGGTGGGCAGACCGACTTCGACTGGGATGACCGCCTCAGCGCCATATGTTAGACGAAAAGGGGTTTCCCCAGTGGGAGTCCGAGCAGTGGTTCGGTAGGCCCAGAGTACGTTGGTAGTTCCTCAGCCCAAAGGCCTTTAGCAGCTTCGAGTTTGGTTTTGATGATCTTCAGGAGAGAACGGTTTGTGACCTCAACTTGGCCGTTTGCTTGGGGGTGACCAGGGGAGAGAAACATGGTTGAATCTGGAGGTCTGCACAAAACTGCCTACTTGGCGTTGTCGAATTGCTTTCCGTTGTCGGTGACATGGCTTGAGGGATGCCAAACCTGCAAACGATCGACTGCCAAATGAACTTGGTCGTATTTCGCTCGGTGATGGTGGCCAGGGGTTCTGCCTCTACCCATTTGGTGAAGTAATCGATGGCGACAATTGCAAACTTGGTCTGGCCTCGGCCGGTGGGGTGGACCAACCAAGTCGATCCCCCATTTGGCGAATGGATAAGGGCTGCAAAGGGTGATCAGCTCGGTAGGAGGGGCGTGTGGGATGTTGGCGAAGCGCTGACACTTGTCGCATTTAAGCACAAAATCGGTGCATCTTGGTTGAGAGTCGGCCAGAAGTAGCCTGTGCGGAGTACTTTCTGAGCGAGGGACCTGCCCCCCGAGTGGTTGCCACAGATCCCCTCATGGATTTCTTGCATGACATAGGTTGCCTGGGTGGGGTTGAGGCATCGCAGGTATGGGCGCGAAAAACCTCGTTTATAAAGGATGCCATCGACCAGAATGTAGTTAGCCGATCGAGCTCTGACCTTGGCAGCTAGCTGTTGGTCGTTTGGGAGCTCCCCAGCGGTCAAGAAGAGGAGAATGTCGGATGCCCAAGGGATGGGTTCAGTCTGGAGGAATTGCACTTCTTGTGGTCGGGCGAGATGGCCGGGTGGCTAGATATTCAAGGTGAACTCCGTCGCTAAGGTCGGAATGGTCAGCGGAAGCCAGCCGGGCCATTTCGTCTGCTTTGGAGTTTTCCGTCCGGGGTATGTGCCTGATCTGGAAAGTATTGAAGAGGCGAACAAGGGGGAGTGCTATGTCTCTGTAAGCTCGCATTGTGTCATCCTTGGCATCGAATTCCCCCGTGATCTGACCGACGATGAGTTGGGAATCACTGAACACGCGGATCTGGTCGACACCAATGTCTTTGGCGAGGCGGAGTCCTGCTATCAATGCTTCATACTCAGCCTCGTTATTACTAGCCTCAAACAGGAAGCGAAGAGCACATTTGAAATAGCCACCCTCAGGAGAGGCGAGGATGATGCCAGCCCCACTACCCGCCCTGCAGATGACCCATCAACATTGAGAGTCCAGGAATGGGGATCTTCAGGATCGGCAGGAGCTGATGGGGCTGTTGAGGTAGTGGGTGGCATAGGATTGGTGAATTCCATGATGAAGTCGGCTATAGCTTGCCCCTTGATTGCTGTTCGAGGGCGGTAGGAGATGTCAAACTGGCTGAGTTCGACTGACCACTGCATTAGTCTGCCCGAAAGTTCTGGTTGTTGCATGACCTTCTTCAAGGGTTGGTCGGTGAGGACCACTATAGGGTGGGCTTGGAAGTAAGGGCGAAGTCGTCTGGATGCAGTGACCAAAGCCAAGGATAGTTTTTCTAGCAAAGGGTAGTTCTGCTCTGCTCCCCTCAGAGCCGGCTGATGTAGTAAACAGGCCGTTGGACTGAGCCATCTTCTCTGATGAGGGCCGCGCTGACAGCAGTGTTTGATACTGCTAGTAGAGGAAGAGGGGTCGCCTGTGATGGCTTGTGAAAGGAGGGGTGGGTTGGCCATACACCGTTTTAACTGCTGGAAAGCCTCTTCGGACTCAGTTGTCCATTCGAAGGTCTGCCTGAGGACTTTGAAGAAGGGTAGGCACTTATCTGTGGCGCGGGAGATGAAACGGTTGAGGGCGGCTACTCTGCCAGTGAGCCGTTGAACTTCTTTAACCGTTTTGGGTGACTGCATCTCGACCAGAGCTTTGATCTTTTCAGGGTTAGCCTCAATGCCGCGTTGACTAACCATGAAGCCCAAGAATTTCCCAGACCCTACGCCAAAGGCGCACTTCTCGGGGTTGAGCTTCATCTGATACTTTCGAAGGGTGGCAAAAGTCTCTCGCAGGTCGGATATGGTCGGTGGAGAGTTTGCTCTTGACTAGCATGTCATCCACGTATACTTCCATGTTTCGACCGATCTGATGGTGGAAAACTGCATTGACTAACCGTTGGTAGGTGGCCCCAGCGTTTTTTAATCCGAACGGCATTACGCAGTAGTGGTAGGTACCTCGGTCGGTGATGAAGGATGTGTGTTCCCGATCGGATGAGTGCATCATGATTTGGTTGTACCCAGAGAAAGCATCCATGAAACTGAGCATTTGGTGACCGGCCGTGGCATCGACCAGCAGATCTATGCGGGGAAGTGGGTAGCTATCCTTGGGGCAAGCTCTGTTCAGGTCGGAGTAGTCGACGCAGAGACGCCATTTGCCGTTGTTTTTGCGAACCAGGACCACATTGGACAGCCACTTAGGATAGTCCACGTTTCGGATGAACTGGGCGTCAAGGAGTTTGTCAACTTCTGCAGCGATAAGATTATTACGCTCTGGGTGGAAGATTCGCTGCTTTTGGCGGTAAGGTTGAAATGAGGTTCGATGCTGAGGCGGTGGGTTATGAGAGAAGGGTCAATGCCTGGCATGTCAGCATGAGTCCAAGCAAAGATGTCCCTGTGCTCGGTCAGGAGGGCAGTAAGGTCGGCTTTGGCTTGGGAAGGTAGTTGGCTGCCGATTTTAGCTGTTTTGAGCGGGTTGGTGGGATCAATATTGACCTCGACGAGCTCCTCCACTGGTTCTCCTCTGACCAACTCGTCTTCATCCCGGGCGTCGAGCCCTTCAATGATCATTGCTTCCTTTAGCTTGACTTCTTTAAGGGAGGCGACGTAGCACTCCCTGGCCACTGTCTGCTCTCCTCTGACTGTCCCGACACCGGAATCAGTAGGAAATTTGATGGCAAGGTGATAGGTGGATGTGATGGCTTGGAAGGCATTTAGGGCCGTGCGGCCAAGGATGATGTTGTAAGCAGAGGGCAATCGACCACAAGGAAGGTGAGCAACTTAGTGGTCTGCCTGGGGTGTTCGCCGATGGTGATAGGTAGGTCGATGGAGCCGATCGAGGTCACACGGTCGCCGGTGAAACCGACTAGAGGGGTTTGGAGCGGGGTCAAGCTCTCTTCTCCGACCTTAAGCTGGCGGAAGCAATTTAGGAAGATGATGTCTGAAGAGCTGCCATTGTCTATGAGGACTCGTCTGACCTTGTAATTGGAGAGGATTGAAGAGATCACTAGGGGATCATCATGGGGATAGCGGATTCCTGCACAATCGGCGTCTGTGAAGGTGATGGTTCAATCCACTGCTTTGGCTGTTTGGAAGGTCTGTCGACCATGGCCACCGTGTTGTCCGAGCCCTGCCGGATTTTTCTGAGCTCGGCCCTCTGAGCTGAGCGGGATGGTCCTCCGCAGGCGAGCCCGCCTGAAATGACCCTGATTTCTCCAACTGGTGGAGGAGGATTTCCTGGGGGTCGGGTTGTGGTTGTTGACGATCACGACCCTGGTCAGGTGGGGCTTGGTGTCGGGGGGGGTGCGCCGACGGTCGTGTCTGAGGGGCTCAGTCTTTGTCTCTGCTGAGGGTGGATATTTGTGAACCGGCTGAGACGCCCTTGACGTATCAGGGCTTCGACCTGGTCCTTGAGATTGATACAGTCGTCTGTGTTATGGCCGTGGTCTTGGTGGAAACGGCAATATTTGGACTGGTCTTTCCGGCTGGAAGGGTTTCGTGAAGGTAGGGGCCATTTGAGGGGGTAGTCTTTCTGGATTTGATGGAGGACCTGTTCCATGGGGGAGTTAAGGGGGGTATACCTCTCGAACCGACCAGGTGGTCTAGCTGGTGCCGGTCGGTCGGTGCGCGGAGGCCGGTCGGTATAATGGGGTGTTTGGTTGTTGTACTGAGTGTTTCGGGGTTCGGGGTCTTTCTCTTATCTCTGGGGGTCGGGTTTTTAGTGATCGGATCTTGCCGAGCGGCTAATGAGTCTTCTGCGTTCATATATTTCTGGGCTTTGGAGAGTAGGGTTGCCATGGAGGTCGGGGGGTTTTTAGAAAGTGAGAAGAGGAAATCAGACGACCGTAGACCTGCCATGAATGCGGTGAGGATGACCTTGTCATCATTTTCAGCCACCTGCAAAGCTTCGGTATTGAAGCGAGTAACAAAGCTGCGTAGTGACTCCCCCTCGGTCTGGCGGATGTTGAGAAGTTGGGTTGCAGGACGGCGCTGGTTGAGCTCCGATAAAGTGGCTGAGGAAAGAGTCGCTGAGGTGCTGGAAGGTGGAGACAGAGTCCGCCGGTAACTGACTGAACCAAAGCCGAGCTGACCCCTTCAATGTTACAGGGAAAGCTCGGCACATGATCTCGTCAGGAAAGGCGTGGAGAATCATGAGGGTGCGGTAGGTTTCCAGGTGATCGACTGGGTCCGTGGTCCGTCGAAGGAGTCAATGGTGGGCATTTTGAACTTGGCGGGCAGAGGTTTGTCTCGATGGAGGCAACGAATGGTGAGTTTGTAGTGGTAGAGGGTTTGTGTTGAATGTTCTGCATGACCCCTTGGAGCTGAAGCTTCATGGCTCGGAGTTCAGCGTCCCAGAGGGGAATGTTGTCACCTCCGGAGGGGAATGGAGGCTGGGGTGGATGCTGGATACTGCTGGCTTCCTGCTCGGGAGCTGGTGGTGCGATCGACGGGTGTGGAGGTGGAGGTGGTGGAATGACTTGTGGGTGAGGCGGTTGCAAGCCTCCCAAGTTAGGAAAGTTGGGTTGTGGGATGGTGTGGCTCAGGACTTGTTCTGGATGGGGCAGATCATCTGGGGGTGGCGGAGGCGGCATGGGAAGATTTCTTTGGAGCAAGGCATTTATCAGGGCCTGGTTTTGCTCGGCCATGCGGTTGATGCTATTGGTGAGCTCGATGAAATATTGTGGCGGTTGGTTTGGGTTGGGAGGGTCGGTCTGGTGGTCAGCAGCATTGTGGTGAGAAGCCATGGATCTAGTCGTGACCATACACCTTGATGGGTAAAGGTAAAGGATCGTTGGAACGAGGGTCTCCGGCGACAATGAACACAACTGGCGCGCGGATAAGAACCAAGTTCCCACAGACGGCGCCAACTGATGAATGCAGTTCGTCTAGGTGGATGGGTGGACTGATCCAAGCTCCCTGAATCTGGTCGGGATGTCGAAGTCTCGCCGGATAACCTGCAAGCAAGTTCAATGGGGAACGGGGTAGTCCCCCAGCGAACCCTCCGACGAACAAGTTAGTGTCTGGGCGATAGAGATAGAGAGAGTGAGAGAGATGGGAGTTAGAAAAGCTTAACCTTCTTCTTGTCTTTTTTCTTTGCTTATATCTCCTGGTAATCATTTCACTGTCTCTGCCGACCTGCCCTCACCGCCGAAAGCCTGTGTCGTAGCTTGCCTTGTTCAGGGTAAGGGGGTCCTGTTCCGGCTGAGGGGTGTTATCGCAATAAATGCTGTGATGGATTGCATTAATGGTGATGTGCTGTGGGCAATAACTTTGCAGATCTTTGTCTGCTGATGTGGCCTGTGCCTTACTTTGCCGTGTGTCTGAATGTCAGTGGCCCTCCATTCCCAGTTGGACTCCAGTTGTCTTGGGCTTTGCCAACCGGGTCTTGCTGTGGGCTCCAAGTGATGGGGTTAAGGTTGCTCACTATGGGCTGTAATCTTCATGGGCCTAGCCATGTCACAACTCATGAAACCCAGTCCTATATTACAATATAGTATAATGCAATTTGCACTCCTAAAATGAATTTTCTTCTTCCATATTCTCTTAAGTCTTACCTAATAATTCTGTCACGAGTTTTCAGAATTTGTTTCTAATTTTTTTTTAAGAAAAAATAAATTAATTTGACAAAAAATAAACGCAAAAACAAGATATTTTTGAATTTAATTTAAAGTATGCCATTTCATTCTTTATATTGGCTTTGCAAACAAAACTCAATGAAAGCATAAGTTTTGGCCCAGTTTTTTTTTTTTTTTTTGGTGAATTTTTTTTCATAATTTAATCAATTTTGTTTTTCCAAACATTTTCACCAAAAACTGTCCAAGACTCATTCTTGTAGATGTCTTTCACATTAATTGTGATGGAAAAATATCAATTCGAATTGAATTGATTTAAAATGATATTAGTGCATGGATGGAGATTATAAAATTTCTCATTTTCATCCATTAAATAATATTTTATTACTTGCAATTTTGTTTTGCCATATGCTCCAAGTGATTCTAAGCTAAAAGACACTGAATTTTTTTATTTTATTTTATTTTAAAATGGATGAAATTTTGAAAATTCTACTTAAAACAATTAAAGCCTCTTTTTTTTGGTGGAATTTTAAATTTTGGTTAATTTTTTAGGATAGTCTAGTCGGCGACAATGCCGCCTTTGACTATTACTATCGATTGTGATGGTTACTGCCACAGGGATTGCAGAGCGATAGAGGTTTGTGAGAGGTTTGACAATTGCCACATGAGAGAATGAACTAGGTAATTACCAATCAGTGTGTTTGGTTTGAGTTTTCTAAATTAAGTTTTAAAAATTGAGTTTTTTGTTTTTCGTGTTTTTTTATTTTTAGTGAATATTTTTAAAATTTTAAACATTTTTTTTAGTTTTTTGGATGCACCTTACTTAGATGTATCTAAAAAGTAAAAAATTTGTGAAAAAATATTTTAAAAAATTAATAAATACATAAAAATACAAAAAATATACTGAATTCTTGTATTTTTTTATATTTTTGGTATTGGTGAATTTTTAAAAGGTTTTTTTCACAAATTTTTTACTATTTAGGTATATTTATGTTAGGTATATCTAAAAATTAAAAAAATTACTTAAAATATTAAAAAAATTCATTAAAAACAAAAAAATACGAAAAATAAGAAAGTAGAATTTTCTGAAAACTGTTTTCAAAAAAACGAAACCAAACAAATGTTTTTTTTTTTTTTTTTGAACTTGTGAAAATAAGGAAACAGACATCAAGGAAAGAGTGCAAAAACCCCACAGAGATTAGCAAGGTCAAGTGGAGGGTTGGAAACCCAGTCGATGGGCAGCAGATTCCGAAGAAAGGCTTTTGCCACCCAGTGGGCCACTGAATTGGCTGATCTGGGTCACCAAGCAAGTTTGAACCTGCCTTGTGAAGTCATGCATCTAATATCGCGAATAACAGCCTCACACTCCCATAGAGGAACCGATTCTGAGACACTGAGCAGGATGACCCTTTGATTATCCCCTTCAATTTCCACTTCAAATAGATTGCAAGCTATGGCGAGGAGGCAAGCCAACCGATACGCTAGAGCTTCTCCTTGGAGAGGGAAAGACACATGGACTCTCTTTGCCAAGCCATCGAGCAATCTCCCTGGTGAGTCCTGAAGAACAACAGTCACAGCGCAGCAAGATTGGAATGTTCTATTGTAGCTACATCACAATTAAATTTAAAGACTCTAGGAGGAGGGGGGGTGGAGGGTACCAATATGAGAAGGCCTTTGCATTCCTAATGGACTGCTCCCACTATGGGTTGTTTGCAAGCAAGCTTCAGAAAAATTCCAGCTCAACCACTTGAGCTCGATGTAAAGTTGAAGAGGGCTCCACTATTTGGTGATTAAATACGAAATCATTTCGAGTCTTCCAGATGAACCAACCAATCCACACAATTTTACTAAAAAATAAATCCCTGTCTTCCCCATGCTTGAACTGAAGCATAAGCTCACTGGACCACCTCAAGGCAGAGTGAATGTCCTTCCAATCAACTCTATAATTCAGGTCACTCCCAAACCAGACTGGAGCAACCCACTCACATTCGAACAATAAATGCTCAACAGTTTCGGGGGCCTTCTGGCAAAGAGGACATAAGAGAGATGGGGTACAATGGCGCTTCCACAGGTTTGCTTTGGTAGCCAAGGCATTGTTGCACACCCTCCACCAAAAGTGCCGAAGCTTGGGGAGTACATTCAAAGCCTAAATAAGATTCCAGAAATTGTTAGGGGCTTGAAAGGAGGATGAGGGTTTGTTGAGGGCTTTAAGATGCTGATCAAGAGAATAGTGATACCTTGATTTGACCGAGTATATACCGTTTGACTCCAAGTGCCAGATTTGGGAATCATCTTTCGGGGCCAGGGAAATGGGTATGGAGACAATAGCTTGGACTTCAGGTTCAGTGATTAGGTTCCATAAGAAATCAATTTTCCATGTCTTTGAGACCTCATCAACAACATCAGCCACTAAATCCACATTTGTATCCACTGGTCTGGGAGAGATGACCTTAAAGTGAGGCAAAGATGGAATCCATTTGTCATCCCAGAAACGGGTTGTAGCACCACTATACACTTGACTCCTCAGTCCTTGCTGAAGCAAAGTCCAGCCTTGAAGGAAACTAGCCCAGGCCCAAGAAGCACGCCTGCCCCAAGCAACTTGCATAAAGTTTGAGTAGGGAAAGTAAATTCCTTTCATTATACGGGCATAGTAAGAGTGGGGGAATTTCAATAATCTCCAGCCTTGCCGAGCCAAAAGAGCAAGATTGAAAGCTTGTGGTCACCGGAGTTGGTGGTTTCTGTTGATTGTGATTTCAATCGAAGAATTGATAGAGCAAGAGATATTGTTGGTGGTTTTGAAAATAGGCCTATTTTGGGAAGTGGGTTAAAAGTCACTTTCCAACTTTTAACCCACTTTCCCTCTCACAAAGAAAAAAAGTTAAAAAGCCAAAAAAATCAAAAAGCCAACTCTTAAAAAGTAGGTTATTTTAGAGAATTTTCATGAAAACAATTTCAAAAACAGTTGTCTGTATTTCCCCAACAAAAAAAAGGGACTTTGGTCATTGGATTTAGTTTTCTACATTGAAGAAATAGTTTTCAAATCAAAATTTTTTTGTTCTCATAAAAAATATTTTAAAAAAAAATTAAGGTGTTTTTTTAGATAGGAAAAAATAAGGTTGTTTAGTTGAATTTTCAAAATCTATTTCTGAAAATTTATCAAAAAATTACAAATTAGTTTGACAAAATTAAAAATTAAAAATTTTATTTTTGAATTTTCTAAATTATTTTCATCCCCAAAAAAAGTTAAAACAAATGAAAATAGTGAGCTTTTGATTTATTTAATTTATTCCGTTTTCTTTCACCAAACTAGCTTTTGAAAAAAAAAAAATTAAAAACAAATTTTGGAAACTTAACCAAACAGAAAATGTTTGAGGCAATATCATTATTTGTCACATTCTAAAACTTTGGTCCATTTCTCATTCAAAAACTCTAAACCTTTTACTCAAAATTGGTGTGTTCGGCAAAAATCACATTTTATTGACAAAAAAATTGAAACTTCTGAGTCAAAATTAGCATTTTCAAGTCAAAATAAAAGTTCATAAGAATAATTTGTCATAATTATTTTTCATTAGAGTGTGGTTGATTTAATGAAAATAACAATTGCTAGGGTGAAATTTTGAAATTTGAGTTTTTGGTGGGGATTGTCAGTATTGGCAATCTTGTTCAAAATCAGGGAATGATAACAAAATTGAAGAAAACTCAAATCAGAAAGAAAATTCACCAAAGAAAAATATTTAATCAACATGAGCGAGTACCACTTTGGATTGATAAGGGTACTAGGGATATGAAATTAAAGAGAAAAGATATAGAATAAAGATGAAAAAGAAAGAGAAGGTAAAGGGAAAAATGAAAATGAAATGGGTAAAAATAGAATATAAAAGTTCATGGAATTCACAATCAATATAAAAATGGAAAAATTAGTAAAACATCCTCTCTAACTTTTGGTAATAGGAGAGGTTTAATACATTTTTTCTTAGAGTGAACTACCAATACGTTCTAACAATTTGACTCAATTCCCATCAAGTCCTACAGAAAATAAGTCATAGTAAAATTGTCATTAAAAATAATTTTTGTGACGATTTTTTTATATTTTGCTAAAAATTGACAATTAATGATTTTTTGTTGTCATGGTTTTATAAATTGTTGCTACAATTTACAATTAGTGACGTTTTTCTCTGACAAATTTTTCAAATTGCCATTAAAAATTAAAAATTAATAATTTTTTTTGTAACAATTTTTTTAAATTGTCGCTAAAATTTATAATTAATAATATTTTTTTGTGATAATTTTCAAATTATTACTGAAAATTAACAATTAGTGATATTTTTTTATAGTATTGATGAAAAACATCATTAATTAGTATTTATGAAAAAGTTATTAATATCATAGGATCTTTGAACAATAAGTCTACCTATTAAGACCTGCCAGTAAGTCCTTATTTTTCTTAGTAGTAAGGTCTCTCAATAATATTATTAGAAAAATTTCAATTCGTTAGAGATAAATTTCTTTGTGAAAAACTAAAATTTCTCTATGAAATTTCTTTTTAAAGAGCTGAAGTTTTTCTATAAAAAATGTAATTTCTCAGTGAAGAGCTAGAAACTTTTTTATAAAATATTGAAGGATTCAATTGCAATAATATTACATATTTTTTACTTATAAAATTCTAATATTAAAAAAAAAAAAAAACTACAAAAAGGGAATAGGGCTAAGGTCTCGTTCAGAAATATGTTATTTTTAATAATTTTTTAAAATTTTATAAAAAAAGAATGTGTAAAAAAATAGATAGAATAATAACAACTTATAATAATATTTTGACATTTTAACTAAAGTATATAGTTGACAAACGAGGCTTAAACATACAAAAAAAAAAATAAAAAAATAAAGATTAGTCAAAAGAGAAAGGAAAAAACGGTAAAATAGTGTTCATGTC
Source organism: Camellia japonica (assembly GCA_030407325.1). Classification (NCBI taxonomy): domain Eukaryota; kingdom Viridiplantae; phylum Streptophyta; class Magnoliopsida; order Ericales; family Theaceae; genus Camellia; species Camellia japonica. The sequence goes on along the minus strand of JAPPVO010000019.1, from coordinate 38,814,471 downwards.
CACATATAAAGACATAGACAATGGTGGAATAAAAAAATAAAAATAAAAAAGCAATTATATGTACAAGTATATACACATACGTATTCATTATAAATTCATATATGTAAATTATAAATATAGTTTTTGAGATTTACTTGAAATATGAATTGTTTAGTTTTGTTCTGAAAATTACATAGCATCCCTTCAATTTTTTAGTTGCATAACAAATAATTCATTTTATTAATAAATTATTAAGTCAATTAATAGTTTTTAATATTACTATAAATATATTCAATTAACAATTTTAATAATTTTATTGTTATATAGGACAGTAGTTTAAAATTATTTTTTGTTTTGTTAATTCTGTTAAATAAAAAAAATTAACAATGGAGATATTTGAAATTTTCAAAAATCACTAGAGGCAATTGATATTTTTAAACCACTACAACAAAAAAGAATTTTTACGACGCGCAATGCACGCTATAAAAACCCTTCTACGACGTGCAACGCACGTCATATTATAACCAGTCATGGAAAGTTATTCACTTTCAACGACATGCTTCATATGCCGTTAAAAACTATTTAATGACAGATTTTGTGTGTCGTTGTTACTTTTTCTACGACATGTTATAGTACGCCGTTAAAAACTATATAACGACAGATTTTGTGCGTCGTTGTTACTTTTCTATGACTACTTTTGCACGCCGTTAATTGGTGAGACAAATAACGAAGCTGATTGTGTGTTGTAAAATATGTAATACGACTTATTATGCCTGTTGTAGAATATGCAGTTTTTTTATTATTATTTTTAAATTCAGCAGGTTCCATTTGACCAATTTTGTACAATCTAACAAATATTATAAACAAATATCACAAAACATCAATCAACCACCAAAATATTATTTGAAACATCAAAAAGAAACTATATCCATAAATTATAAACATTCAACAATTGTCTATCCATTCCAAACATTTGAAAACTATATCCTTAAGTTCTAAACTGTACAAAAAGTTTAAACCATCCAAAACTATGCATATCTAATTTTCTAAACATATCAACAACTATTAAGACATTATCTAAAACTACCGACAACAGTTCCTATAGCAGTTGCAGCTGTAGCTATAACAAATCCATTTGCTCCTATCACAGGGACAAGGGTGCCTAATGTATGTGTTAAGGCACCTAAACCCGCGACAATAGCTAGAGCAACTAACCATGTTGCATTTCTTGTTTGCATGACAAAGGAAACTTCATATAAGTACAAAAACCAACGACTCAAGGACAAAAATATTTCTTGAGGTATTAAGAAATGATCGAGAAACTACAAAACATCAACAAAACATTTTCAAAATTAATAAGATAATTTAATGGCCCCATAAAGAGTCCAAGTCAAATTAGAGTCTATATTATTTACAAGTTTATCCATTACCTGGAACAATTCCCTCTTCTATAGTTGCTCTTGTTGCATTTAAAGCATCTGTAACCCAATCTTTCCTTTCTCCAACTTCTGCCTTGCTAGCCCTTCTAACCTGAAAGAAGAAGACTTGCAATGAAGTCATTAAAATACGTGCAACAGTAGAAATTCAGTAAATATTTACCTTGAAAACAGCAACATCGCCAGATAACTTTGACAATCACTCTTGTGCTTTCTCTTTGTCAAAAATAGCACTACTCTTCTCAATGGTGGCCCTTAGCTATTCAAACATATAAATAGTATATCATTAACATTTTTCTATGCAAATCAATGGCTTTTAGACCCTACATGATAACATAAGAATTCTATGTCTCCTCAATTAAGTACTTGAGAACATTTCTTTAGTAAAACCATAACTTTAATTAAAATCAAATCCAAGAAAAAAAAAATTAGTATCAATATTCAGTGCCGAAATTAATGGTTAGGAAATAGATTTCTCCCATGAAATAGAAGTTTTAAACTATAAACATCATGTGTTGACCATGGGTATTAGAGGATAAGGCCCATCTTCCCCTATTAACTTTAAGCACTTCCTACTACGACCATTCAAATTTCCACAAAAAGATATGTCCTATCTAGCAGCCATGCCAAATCCATTTAAAATACATAACTACTGGTTATGTTCAAGATTTCATTAACATATGCCACAAATGGTCAACCATAAGCACAGTGCCGAGAGGCACTTCCAAAGCATACACATAGCAAAACTAAAATTTTCCCTAAATTGAGTCCACATCAACAATGGAATTGATTTATGCAAATATACTCCAAGACATCAATGTAATGGTCCATGATGCTGACTATATTTTCATGTAACACTTGTCATCTGCCATACTTCAGCCTTCAATGTATATTGTCCATATTATTGACTATATTTTTATCTAACAACATTATCGTCTATCTACCAACCAACATTAGCTAATATTCCATGGATACTTAATTGACATAGATGTGATCAAGAAATCAAGGTTAACTAACAGAGTTCCCCAGTGAAAATAACCAATTAAATCTCATAAACAAATTGGTGGTGCTTTACTTTTCCTTCAATAATACTAATGCCTTACTTCATTCATTCATGATAGGTCTTGTGTTAAAAAGGGATACATGAAAGATGACTATATCCATTTGTTTGTAAAAAGGCCTATGAGAAGAGCTCCGATAATCAATCATGGCATAGGTAAATTGCTACTAGAGATTTGAACTGACATACCAACATGATGAAGCTGCAAAAACAAAAATAGTAATAGATAATTTAAAAAACAAGGATATAAACAAGGAAGTTGGTATACCATTCCAATTTCATAGGAGAACACACTGTGGGGTCACTCACCATAGCACTTCCATAGGTAGCACCAGATAGCACATAAAGGTAAATATCTTCTGATTGAGATGATTGTGAGGCATAAAGTACTGTGCTTAGCCTCTGCAATAAATGAATTCTGGATGCATAACATAAAAAGCAAGCAGGGTTAAGATTTTACTCCCTAAAAAATATATATATACATAGACGGCAATGTACACTTCTATTGGCCCATAAACCATGAATTTAAGGATTTCTAAAAGCAATTGAGTAAAGAACCTACTTCCCTAGTCAGAAAATGATGTAATCAGTAATTAATGAAGATGTCACTAGAATTATAAGAAACAGAAAACCAGAGCCAAAAAAATAAAATTGTAAGTCCACATGCTCAACCCAACCACTCCTAGTTTCTGCCTCTTTTTGTGCCTTTTTTTGGACAGTAATGGTGATCGGCATAGTGGAAGAGCAAGAGATGAGTGCAGCGTAATGGATAGCATAAACTCCCAACCAACTAACAACTACTACTCAGCAGCACAAAGCACAGACGAAATGCCTATAGCAGCACAACAGTACAAGGGGCAGCATGACGGATCAGCAACAAAGTAAAGCAATGCAGCATTTGTTCAGCAAAGTAGAAGAGCAACAGCCTAGCAGCAAACTCAAAGCAACAGTACATAGCAAAAGATAATACAATATATCCCAGATTCAGCCCATAAGGAATAGCAGTCTTGTACTGAATACATCCTTCAAATAGATAACCAAAAGGCCAACTATGTACAATATCAGTATTAAAAAGGACACCAATAAACTTATCTGAGAACTACTTCAAAGATTGGCGCATTCTTGCAGCCTGGCCCTCTGAAAAATTCTCCAAAATTTAAATAACATAGCACAACCCCCATCAGACCTATAATGAGCACTCCAGCACTATCTTTGAGCAGCAGCAGAATGGAAAAAACCCACCTACAGGAAGCTGAGCTTAGACCTGTAGCAGAAACCACTATGTGAACCTCACAAACTCAAACCCCACAAAGATACAAAGACACGCAAGCTCAACACACTGAGCAGAGAAAGGGATAAGAAAATGAATAAGAGAAAACCACTTCAAAAGTGTAGATCTCTCATTCACTCAACCCACAACAAACATCTCTCTCACACACGGTACCAGCTCCAAGACCTGCAGAGAAAACATTTAGCTTGTAATAAATCACAGCAGATGTGGTAACAGACCTATCAACAAGGCTCACACAATATATGGTCTCACAAGCTCAACCCTCAGACACTCCCATCTCAGAATGAAGGAACAGGTTAACGAGAGAAACAACATAAAAGGATAACAGTAAGCCAAAAAACAACACACTCTGAAAATATAGCACTCCCATCACTCAACCCACAACAAAAAATTCCTTATACAATGTGTATACCAAGAACAATCAAACAACTTCTCCAAACAGATACGAGGCCCAAAACCTTTCCATAAGAAAGTTATAGCCCAGACAAACCTGCATAGAAGAGTTAGAATTATAGGAACTTACTTCACTCTACCCTTAGTCTCACATACCTCCACTACCTAATTTTGAACTCACAGTCACTCAACCCTCTATTCCTACCATAAGGCCAGCTTGGCAACCTGCAAAGATCAGATATGGAAGAGATTAAGCAGCAAAAAACCTTCTTTTTTTTTTTTTTGGAAGCTAACACTCTCTCAAACCAGAATATGTAGGGCTCACCACACTCAACCCACAAAACCTTCCAACACTCCACACACAATGTCTTAGATATATAGCATCCATATAGTGTAATCCCACTTGCAAAGACAGAACATACATATAGCAATTCACAATGTGGTGGTTGTTTTGAATTTTTTCCCACATAAATTTGAAAGAAATTAAAGAGACTTACCTAATACATGGTGATGGAACAAACTAAAACAAACAAAGAGGGAGCAAACAAAACAACCTATTCACATTAATGTGCTTGGGAGGGGAAAGATTAGGTACACACCTAACATTATTTGATGTTTTGTCTTATAAAAGAAACCTAATAAGAAAAAAATTCAGGTTTCCGAATTTAGTGTTCTTGGCTGTTCAAAACAAAAAATAAAAAATTAGTGTTCTTAAGGGAAAGTTTTCCATTCCAAAACACAAGTACCAAAATGTGGATTCCTAGAAGACTTCTATTTTATTTGTTTAGCTTCAAGACATCTATTATCTTTAGAACAACACCAAAACTATGCATGACCAAAAAAAAAAAATATCAGATATCAAGATGCCATTTTACTCACCCAGTATTTCAGCATCAAAAGCAACATTTAACGATGATCTTATTAATTTTTCTTCATCACCATCAACATACAAAATCTACAAAAAAAATAATAGCACCCTGAACAAGTTTTTTTCTTCAAGAAAAAGCAGTAACTGGTTGATATAGCCAGGTATTGGGCAGCAAAAGTTCATGACTTCAGAGGCAGGAGCAATTAGGGTCAAGTTGATAACATACACAAGTAAGAGAAAAATCCCAAAAGAGCGCAAGTCAAAGACTGGAAAAAGTTATTATACACTTTGATTTAACACTAACTGTAGACACAAATTTTAAAACATGAAGTGTTTCAACACATTTCAAAATTTATGTTACAAATGTCCACTGTTTAGTTTTTTGGATTAAACAGTGTTGATTAGTTGATTATTTGAATAGCAGGTTCTTATTTCCGATCTGTATTTCATATCGTTAATTACACATTTTATACAAATGCAACCTCCGATTAATGAAGAACAAAATAAACAACAAAAGGCAATTTAAGAAAAATAAATATTTTATTAAAATTGTTATGGGTTTTGAACCTTGAATACAAAAAAATTCTTGGGTTTGGAACCTTTACCTATTCATCGCCATTAGCGTAGGCTCTTGAGTTCTCTAGGCTTCTCTTCTTCTTTCTTGTAACGATTTCTTTAGCTCTCAATTTCTCTCTCTCTTTCTGATCTTTCACCTCTGATTTCCTCCGATCCCCCGTCTTGTGTGATGATCCTCGTATTTATGGAGGGCCATCAAGTGATAGGAATGCTTCATCTTCAATTTGAATTTCAAATTGAATGATAGCGCCATTTGCATTTTGAATAATAGCGCTATCTAGTTAATCGTATATTTGATTAACCAGATTGATCTTTGGGATTTCATCCTGTGTGGTGTCCTTGCTGTAGGCTCTACAGGTGTCATCTTTCGTAGGCTCCACGTGTCATTGTTGAGATACAACGTCGTTTTGTTTATGTACTTCAACGGATCATATTGATCTTTTTTAGGAAGTGATTACCTGCAACCTTCCTATCATATGCTCCATACGTGTCATGAATTTAGTTAAAATTTATGTGCCAACAAATGCCCCTCGTGACTTGCACAAGTGAATTTTCTTAATTGTGCGAGTCACGACAATTTGGCACTTTTATCTGGCTGATCTTTAGATCTTGGATGAGATGATTTCTTTGCTTTGATCCTGGGCTCTCTTTTTTTTTTTTTTTTTTTTTTTTTTTTTGGTTAATTGCCCTTTATAGTCCATGGGCCATTTATTTTTGTTGCATGGGTCCTTTTTATGGACTTGAATTTTTCATTTTTTATTTTTTTTGAAAGGTCATGAGTAAGGTCCAAGATTTAATTGGGCATTTCCTTTTGTGGGCCTCCAACTTGCCACCATTTTTTTAGGCCATCATGGATTTTTCTAGACCATTATGGATCTTTCCTTTTCTAAGCCACTATTTTTTATTTGGGCCTTTTCTTTTGTGGACCTCCAACTTGCCACCATGGATTTTTCTAGACCATCATGGACCTTTTCTTTTTTTTTTCCTTTTTTTTTATTTTTTAGGCCACTATTTTTTAATTAGGCCTTTTCTTTTGTGGGCCTCCAACTTGCCACATTTTTTACAGCAGATTTTTTTTTTTTTTTTTTTTTTTTTAGGTCATCATGGATTTTTCTGGGCTATCATGGACCTTTCCTTTTCTAGGTCACCATTTTTAATTGGGCCTTTTTTTTGTGGGCCTCCAACTTGTCACATTATTATTTTTTTAGAATTTTTTTTACAACATATATATATATATTAGGAGTTTGTCTAAATGAAATAGGATGGATTGGCATTGGTAGGATTTCTAATCCTACACAAACTCTTACTTAGTATTTCAAATCCTATCTAAACTCTTGCTTGTTTGAAGTATTTTAGGAGAACACTACCTCCTTTCCTTTCTAAGCAAGAATTTTTTGCTTTATATAATACCTATTCATATATTTTTTCCCTGCAGCCCTTTTTTTCCCTTGCAGTTTTTTTTTTTTTTTTTCAGCAGATTTTTTGCTGCCAGAAAATTTCCAGCAACTTCCAGCCTTTTTTTTTTGTTTTCTTTCCAACAAAAGCTGTTCTCCTTGTACTTTAAAGAAGGCACCGAAAGAAATCCTTCAAATTCCTTTTAATCCGGTATACTTCCCTATTTGTTGCTTCTCTTTGATAACAGCATGTTTTTTTGCTTAAGAAGAGTTGCTTGTGTAAAGACCAAAAAAAATCTGAACAAGTTTAGTAACTTGGTCATGGCATCCAGCAATCTACTTATTGTTGAATAGATAGTACCACAAAATCTGAATCACAAAACCCTTTATTTATTTTATTTTTTTTATTTTTTTAGACCATGAATCTAAATAGGCTAACAAAGGTTTCAAAAAAAATTTCAAACTATTTAGCAGTTTTTTTTTTTTTTTTTTTTTTTTTTTTTTCGGTAGACTATGAATCTAATAGGCCAAACAAGTTTCAAACTGTTTCTCTTTTTTTATTTTTTATTTTTTATTTTTTTTTGAAAAAAAATTCCCACACTAGCTTCATGTATATCATGTTTTTCTACAGTCACAACCCGTGTAATATCGATGAGAATCAAGAGGTTGTAAGTCATAGATGGTTGAGCCCACGTGGCCCAAATGGTTTTGGGATGCTTAATCAGCTAGGTATTTTCCTTCTCCATTGTAGTGGGTAGCCAAACTATCCCAGATTCTTGTCATCAACATATTTTAAAGGCCTCAATTTAATATGTTTAAAGGCCCCAATTAAGAAAGCATGGGTTCTGTTGATTTGTTCAGTTTCTTTCTTGAAGAGGACAGTTTTTTTTTTTTTTTTTTTTTTTTTTTTTTTTTTTTTTTAACTATGAGACCAAACAAAGACTTTTCTTGTTTAAAGAAAAACCTGCTATACTTTTTTTGTAACAGCAGATTTTGCTAAACCCAAATATGAACAGACAATTTTTTTTTTTTTTTTGAAAATCGAATTTTTTAAGCCTGCTACCTTTTATTTTATATTGTATTAGTAGCAGCCCTTTGCACAATTAGCCAATTTTTTGTTAAAAGTCGAATCAACCTTGCCCCTCGTGATTCGTGCAAGTGAATTTTAATTGTACGAATCATGATGACTAATTTCTTTTTTCTTTTTCTTTTTTTGTTTATGGTTAACAATTATTTCATGTCTTTTTTATCTCTTTTGCAGGCAATACGCAAGGCGTCAAAGTTTGTTTGCAGGTATCATTGCCCTTTCCCCAACATAATGGCAATGAGTGGCTTGAAACCTTGGCAGTGATTGTGTCCTTTCACCCCAATGGCTTGAATCCTTGGCAGTGATTGTGTCCTTCACCCCAACGGCTTGAATCCTTGGCAGTGAATGTGTCCTTTCACCCCAATGGCTTGAATCCTTGGCAGTGGTTGTGTCCTTCACCCCAACGGCTTGAATCCTTGGCAGTGATTGTGTCCTTCACCCCAATGGCTTGAATCCTTGGCAGTGAATGTGTCCGTCACCCCAACGGCTTGAAGCCTTGGCAGTGAATATGTCCGTCACCCCAACGGCTTGAGTCCTTGGCAGTGAATGTGTCCGTCACCCCAACGGCTTGAGTCCTTGGCAGTGAATGTGTCCGTCACCCCAACGGCTTGAGTCCTTGGCAGTGAATGTGTCCGTCACCCCAACGGCTTGAAACCTTGGCAGTGAATGTGTCCGTCACCCCAACGGCTTGAGTCCTTGGCAGTGATTGTGTCCGTCACCCCAACGGCTTGAGTCCTTGGCAGTGATTGTGTCCGTCACCCCAACGGCTTGAGTCCTTGGCAGTGATTGTGTCCGTACCCCAACGGCTTGAAACCTTGGCAGTGATTGTGTCCGTCACCCCAACGGCTTGTGTCCTTGGCAGTGATTGTGTCCGTCACCCCAACGGCTTGTGGCCTTGGCAGTGATTGTGTCCCTCACCCCAACGGCTTGAGGCCTTGGCAGTGATTGTGTCCCTCACCCCAACGGCTTGAGGCCTTGGCAGTGATTGTGTCCGCCACCCCAATGGCTTGAGGCCTTGGCAGTGATTGTGTCCGTCACCCCAACGGCTTGAATCCTTAGCAAGGGGCTTTCATCACTTTATATTAGGACATTTTGCCTCAACTAACCCTTTTTTTTTCAGGAAGCATGGAAAAGACACTTGAATATCTTCGACGTGACGAGAGGGATGTATTGGATAAATCTGGTCCGAAAATAATTCGGCACAAACCTATCACTGCTTTATTGTCACCTACCGAGTTGGACCCCTACATCCCTTTACATACGGCTTCCGAAGACTTGGTCTATACAGGAATTCGAAATTGCTGTGAGATTCTCGAGAAAGGGCACTCCAAATCAATCGGTTCATTCCCTGTCTCAATCCTCCGTCCATTTTCTGAAGACCTTGACTGCTCCGAATTTAATACTCTTCTTAAGAGAATGAAACATGAAAAATTGAAGTGGGATAATTCTTTTAATGTTCGCGGCATTTCCACTCATTTGCAATCCCCTATATGGATTTTTTGGTTGAATGACGTTCTTTCCACATTTGCCCCTATTTTGAAGAAGTGTGGGATTTATGCTGCAATCTATGTATCCCAATTTGCTTATGCTAGGAATGTCGCCCTGCTCAAAGGATTCTTAGAGCGGTGGTCACCCGACACCAACACTTTCCACACCATTTACGGTGAACTTGGGATCTCTTTATGGGACCTTCATCGCATTAGTGGGCTCCCCATCCGTGGCGAGTTTTATGAAGAGTTCACCCCCTCCAATGACATTTTATATTCGTCCCAGACATCCAAGGCATGCCGTGGGCTTTTCAACATTTATGCCAGCTCTTCTCAATCCAAGAAGTTCAACCACTGGACTTTCAAATTCATTGACGAATCCCCAACTTCGATTAGTGGTTTTCAACGAAAAGACAGAATCCCTGATGATGTGTATCTTTCTGGTTTTTTGGCGAGCTGGCTTAGCGGATTTGTCTTCCCTCACTCTTCCGGGGAAATTCGTCCGACAACCTTTCATGTAGCCACCAAAATGGCAAGTGGAACCTTATTTAGCTTGGCCATTCCCGTCCTTGCATACCTCTATCATTCTCTTGGTAAAATGGCATCATCATCTTCACCTGGGAAGGAAAATATTCAGGGTCCTTTGCATTACCTTTTTGGATGGATTTCACTATATTTTGTCAAGACTTACTCTCATGGGGATCCTCAGTCGATTTGTCCGATTCCTGATATTCATTTCATGCCATATCTTGGGTTTATTGGAAACCAATCGGCTGCCCAGTTTTTTACTGATAAATTTCCATTTGTGGACTCTCTCCTAACTTATCGTACGGAGTGTCAGTTTAGGGCTCTTACCCATGAAAATGAACCTTCAGGCGTTCTGGTCGACTCTGAAAGGATATCACCTTTCCATCTTGGCTATCTTATATCTTTGAGGCAAGGGATTTTAACTTTTAAAATGGGATTTAATTTCATTTCTGAACCGTACTCCCCTAACCGATTCGGTCGTCAATTTAGGTTTGCTCAAGCGTGCCCTACACCGCTTAATGTATCTTGTCGGCAGCCCTCTGAATGGTCTAAATTTTATTACAACTGGCGCCATATGCTACGCTGCGGTACAAAAGTCTCATTGGAGTTACCAGGCTCCTGATCTACTTCTCACGTAACCACGCCTTATGTCAATTGGTGGTTGGGAACTTCCTTTACCGTGCTTCAATATGTTACTCATTCCCAGCCAAAATCTTCACGCAAGAGAAAACTGGATATGTCAATTAAAGACCGAAAGACGAAGAATCCTTCTTACTCTAGAGCTAGGTCATCATCTTCACCTATTGCTCTGGAAGCATCATCACCGCAGAGAATGGATAATAGTCGACCACTTATTGCTCCTTCTCGATTTAGTTACTCGGTTTCAGATCTCCTTCATCTTTTCGAGGATATGTGTAATTCTCAATTTAAAATGAGATTTAGCTTTGAGCAAGCAGATTCTGGTCCTCAATTTTCTAGTCTCGCAAGGCTTTTTCCAGAGACTATGTCTATCAGTGATTATACAGGAACTTCCCAACCCACCGTAGCAACCAAAACCCCAATGGATCAATTTCGCACATACTTGTACTCTTTTCTTGAAGATAAAGATGAGAATATGATTCAAGAACTCTTTGAGGGAGATGGGTATGAATTAACTGCCTTGGGTCGTATTCGCATTAAGAGTGTTGAAATTCCTTCTCCTACCAAATCTTTTTATTGTTCTCTCAATGAAAGTAACGAGAGTGAAGATGAGTTTTATGACTACACCCCTCTTTTAGATGGCACACCGACTAAGATGAGTAATTTGCCCCAGCAAGTGTAGGTTTTTCTTCTCCTTCTTCGAACGAGCCATCCAAGCTATTAGAGAAAGGTATAAATTTTTTTTTTTTTTTTTTTTTTAATACCTTTCATTTTCTTAGGCACTGCGCCTCGGACTTCCCCAGCTGCCTCGCATATGCCATTGGCTACCTTTAAAGGTATTCTTATTCATCCCTTGTACCTCATTTTATTTCATCATGTATAGATACTCAAGGAACTCTTTTCTTTAGATCATGCCACATAGCAAAATCCGTGGTCCACCTGTGGGAATCACAACTTGTCTTCTCCTCCACCTAAGTCTCTTCAAGCTGTACACCAAGGTATACTTCATTCATATACATATATATGTATATTGTTTTTACCTTCTATTTTTTTTCATTGAGTATCTCTTTCTATTTTCACAGAAAGTACTTCTGACACATTGGAAGAGACAGAGGAAACTACTTCTGATACCTTGGAAGAGGCCCAAATTCTTGCAAACTTACTTGAAGCAAATGGGGTTAACAAATTATTTGACCAACTTGAAGCACCCTTTGCTCCATCTGGCCTTCTTTTGGGAACTTCCTCTAATGAAGCAGCCACCCATATTCAGAGAGGCCTTACTATTTCTCTCCAATCAATGACGGATGTTAATGGCATGATTGTGTAGTAAACAACGTTTTCATGATTTTGAAGAGTTTGGGTGTAGACTTCGTCTCTTTCTACGAGAAGGTGAAGATATTCCTTGGGTGCTTTGCTTTGAAAACCCAACTTGCAGATTCTTCAAACTTGTCTACTGCAGAATTTGAGGCCCAATACTATGAGAAGAAGCTTCATTTTGACAAAGTTTCTGGCGAACATGAACAGTTGTCTGCTTCAATTATCAAGTCAAATGAGCACATTGCGGGTCTTAATCAAAAGATCATTCAAACCAAAGAGCTACTCAAACAACTTGAAGAGGAATTGTCATCCACCCAAGCGGAACATGCATCATTTATGTGTGATTTTGCACAAGCTTCCGAGAATGTTTCTAAATCAGAAGAAGACGTGCAAACTGCTCTGAATGTTTTGAGCCAACACAAGAAGAAGAATGGACAACACAATGTTGTGGAACGTGCCTTTGAAAGGGCTAAGGCTTCTCTTAATGAATGAATGCACTTTTATTTTTATTTTTTTTTACTCATCCGAACATAATGTATTTATGAAATTTCGCTTAGTGATAGATTTATTTGTTATATGAAATTTCTTAATACAATACATTGATTTGTCTTATTTTAGCTATTCACAGTTTGTACTTTTGACTTTTGTTTGGCCGTACACAGTTTATACTCTTGCGGGCCAGGAGTATCCAATGTTTTACCACCTTAGATTTCGGTGGGGTATTTTAGCAGTTTAACCACATACAATACCGTTGGTGGGTATTCGACTTTTGTTTGGCCGTACACAGTTTATACTCTTGCGGGCCAGGAGTATCCAATGTTTTTACCACCTTAGATTTCGGTAGGATATTTTAGCAGTTTAACCACATACAATACCGTTGGTGGGTATTCGACTTTTGTTTAGCCGTACACAGTTTATACTCTTGCGGGCCAGGAGTATCCCATGTTTTACCACCTTAGATTTCGGTGGGATATTTTAGCAGTTTAACCACATACAATGCCGTTGGTGGGCTTTTTTTTTTTTTTTTTTTTTTTTTTGCCTAACTTTTGCCTAGGTCGCCCTTTCGGGTTTTCAACCTAGCAGGCTTTCTTAAGGATAATATCTCTTCAAGAATCTTGCATTGGTTGGGGGAATGATTCTGTCACCATCCATCGTTATCAAAAATAGGCCCATTAGAGTAAACCTTCTCAATCACGTAAGGTCCTTCCCATTTGGGCTCAAGCTTTCCTTGGTTCTTCGTGAGATTACTATGGGTGTTCTAACCATTAGTACCAAGTCTCCCTTTTTAAAGGAACAAGCCTCACTCTTTTATTGAATGCATTTGCCATCCTTTGTTGGTAGATCTCCAAGTTTGTTGAGCATACAACCTTCTTTCATCCAGGGTCTCTAGCTCAGCCAACCTCACTCTTGCACTTTCATCTTCTGTTAAGGACTCTTGTATTGCCACTCGCAATGATGGTATTTGAACCTCAAGTGGTAACACTGCTTCTCCTCCAAAAACCAACGAATAAGAGGTTGCTTGAGTAGGAGTTCCGTACGAAGTCCGATAAGCCCACAAAGCTTCTTGTAACTTTTCGTGCCAAGCTTTTTTGTTCTTATTCACCATCTTCTTAAGAATTTTGCACAATGTCTTGTTGAAAGCTTCTGCCAAACCATTGGCAGGTGCATGATATCTTGATGAATGGTTGTTTTTGATTTTGTACTTGGCAAATAACTTGTTCAAAGCATCACTCATGAACGGCTGTCCATTATCCATGATGACACTTTCTGGAATTCCGAACCTGTAAATGATATGGGTTCGGATGAACTCGGAGACAACTGTGCTTTTTATATCCTTTAAAGCCACGGCCTCTGCCCATTTTGAGAATAGTTAGTAGCAGCTAGGATGTATCGATATCCTGCTGAAGATGGAGGTACAAAAGGACCAATAATCCATACCCCATGCTGCAAATGGCCAAGAACAAGTTGTTAAATGTAAAGGCTCTGGGGTTGGTGGAGAAAGTTCCCATGGAATTGGCAGACTTGGCACCTTCGAGCATAATCTAGCAATCTGCAATCATAGTTGGCCAATAGTATCCCAACCGTTTTAGCTGCATATGTAATTTAGGACCACTTTGGTGTGCCCCACATACACCTGCATGTATTTCTGCCATTACCTCTTGAATACGCTCCTTGCTATACACCGCATGAACATTCCATCCAAAGACCTTTTGTATAACGTTCCATCTTTCCACAGGACGAATTTGGTAGCTCTGCGTCTCACTTTAATTCTTTTTACTTTATCTTCAGGTAGCCTACCATGTTGGAGGTAAGCTATGAATGGTTCCCCCAATCCTCCTCGTTTTCTCCTTTCGTGGTGATGACCAAGATTGGAACCAAGTCAGAAACTTCTTTTAAAGGTTGTAACACCCTTCTTTCACCTACCGTGATAGTAATTGTTTTGCTATCTGGTAGGGTGAGTGATGCAGCCAAACTTGCAAGTGAATCAGCTCGAGCATTTGTTCTTCTCTTCACATGGAAAATATGTGTTTTCCTGAATTGCGAAAGCAATTGATCAGCCCTTTCATGATACGGGATGCGACTTGTTTTCTTAACAATATATTCTCCACGGAGTTGCTTTACCACCAATTCTGAATCTCCATAAATTGAGAGTTCTTCAATAGGAATTTGTACTGCCAATTCTAATCCAGCAATTACAGCTTCATATTCTGCCTCATTATTGGAGCATCCTTCACTTAAGGCGAAAGAATGGGTGATTATAGCATTGTCTGGAGTCACAAACACAATTCCAATTCCAGCTTTATTGTTTTTAGGATTTTCTTGCTTCTTGCCATCTGGACTCCTTGAAGCTCCATCAAAATACATCTCCCATCCTTTCTGAATTTCTACTTGCATAACCTCTTCATCTGGTAAATCAGTTACTAGAGGTGAGTCATCAGGTATAGGATGTGCTGCCAAAAAATCTGCTAGAGCCTGCCCCTTTACAGCTCTTTGGGGAACATATTCAATTGCGAATTGTTGGAGAATTACAGCCCACTTTGCAATTTTCCCTGAAAGTATGGGCCGTGAAAGTATATATTTCAAGGGGTCTGCTCTTGATATCAACTTGACTTCGTGTTCCAAGACATAGTGCTTTAGTTTTTGCAAGGCGAACACCAAGGCAAGACATGTCTTTTCGATAGGAGAGTAATTGACTTCTGCCCCAACCAAAGTACGACTCAAGTAATACAAGGCATTTTCTTTCCCATGCTCATTATGTTGTGCCAACAGTGCCCCTAACGAACCATCCAAGGCTGTTATGTACAACAAAGTGGTTTCCCTTTTATTGGGCTCATGAGTACTGGAGGCTTCAAAAGATACTCCTTAATACTATTAAAAGCATTTTGGCACTGCTGATCCCATTCAAATGGAACACCCTTTTTCATCAATCTTGAGAATGGCAAACATCGACCAGCCAAGTTAGAAATAAATCTTCTGATATAGGCCAATCTCCCTTGTAGCCCCTTCAATTCCCTCAAATTTCGTGGAGGAGGCATTTCAGCAATGGCTTTAATCTTGGTAGGGTCAATTTCAATCCCTTTGTTTCGAACCACAAACCCTAGAAATTTTCCTGATGAAACTCCAAATGCACATTTTAGTGGGTTCATCTTGAGTTTGTACCTCCTCAAACGTTCGAAGATTTTCTCAAATCTTCCACATGGTTTTCCTTTTCCTTTGTCTTGACGACAAGATCATCAACATAGCATTCGATGGTGTCATGGAGCATATCACCAAAAATTACAGTCATCGCCCTTTGATACGTGGCCCCAGCATTTTTCAGGCCAAAAGGCATTACCTTATAGCAAAAGACTCCTCTCGGAGTCCTGAATGCAGTCATTTCTTCATCTTCAGGTGCCATTCGGATTTGATTGTATCCTGAGTATCCATCCATAAAAGACAAGGTTTCATACCCAGTAGTTGCATCTACAAGAAGTTCAGTGATGGGCAAAGGAAAGTCATCTTTAGGACAAGCCTCATTGAGATCACGGAAATCAATGCAAACCCTGATTTGACCATTCTTTTTCTTGACTGGCACTATGTTTGCTAGCCAGGTTGGATATTTGACTTCCCTGATGAATCCTGCATTGATAAGCTTGTCGACTTCAGCTTCAATTTGGGCTGTAAGCTCTGGTCGAGTTCGCCTCTGAGGC
This sequence comes from Camellia japonica, assembly GCA_030407325.1. Lineage (NCBI taxonomy): Eukaryota > Viridiplantae > Streptophyta > Magnoliopsida > Ericales > Theaceae > Camellia > Camellia japonica. The sequence goes on along the minus strand of JAPPVO010000019.1, from coordinate 38,798,226 downwards.
TGTTTAACTGGCCGTTTCTCAGGGTGAATTGCAAGCTTATGGACTGCAATCTCTGGATTAAGACCAGGCATCTCACTGTAGTTCCATGCAAATATGTCACGATACTCCCTTAAAAAGGAAATATATTGCCGAGCTTCTTCTTCCTTTAAATTTGCACTAATGAAGGTTGGTTTGTTTTCTCCTTCATCACCCAGATTTACCTCACGAAGGTCATCCACAGTGGCTTGGCCTCCTGCTTCAAATTCTGTTGGTGCAGGTTGAGCTTCATCTTGGTCAACATCTTCCAACACATCTTGAGTGATAGTCATGTTTACTGGAAATTTTTCCTCATCCCCCTGATAGCCTAACCCTTCTGTCCTAGCGGTGATAATACCGCCTTGCTGGATAGCCTGCCTCTGCGAAGGTGTTAATGCAAAGTCAAATGGTGTCATTGTTCTTGGTATTTTTTCAGGATCTAAACCAACTTTCACCAACATCTGTGTAATTTCTGCACTGAAAGTAGGCTTCTCAAAACTCGAGATGTTTTCTTCTGGCACTTGTTCAACTTTCACTTTCTGTTCAACATCTCCAAGTGAGTGGAATATGATGGGTTTCGACCCTTTTCCTTTAGAAGGGACCACAATTTATTATATTTCTCCACATAGGTGCATTCTGTCCTCCTTAATGGCAACGTGAACTCACCCTTGAGATCCAAAATTGGATTTATTGGGGCTAGAGCCTTTGCCCCCAGTTTCCTTTCGGACTTTGGCACATATCGAAAAGTTCTTTTTGTTGAAACTGGAGTAGACTCTAGCAGTCTTTGACATTCGGAGTATCTTCAGACTTTTTCACATCTTTTCCCTTTCTTTGTGAAGTCTTTGTATAGAAGCGAGCATCAGCATAATAGCCTCTACTTCTCCAAATGGATCATTGTCAGCCACAATTGTCCCCTCTTTTTTGGGTGAAGGCAACGGGTACTTAATACATTGGTGATAAGTTGATGGCACTGCATGATGATTATGCATCCATGGTCTCCCAAGCAAAGCATTGTAAGAGGTGTCTACATCAATGACCAAGAACTCAGTGCTTTCTTCAATATCCCCAAACTTGGTTCGCAATTCAATCTTCCCCATTGGGCGTTGTTCATTCTGATTAAATCCTTGAATGACCAAACGACTTGGGCGAAGTTGTGAAATTCGAACCCCTAATAAGTTTAAGGCCCTCGAGGCAGGAGGTTTACCGCAGATCCTCCATCAACCAGAATTCGAGAAATTTTCACATCATGGATAAGCCCAGTGATAAACAAAGGCCGATTATGGTCTGTCATTTCAGCACACATGTCTTTGTCACCAAAGGTTACCATGGCCATGCATGTAGTTGCCTTCTCTTGATTTCTACCCTCGATTTCTTTGTGGAAATCCTCTGGCTTGGACAGGGCATATATTAAAGACTTTCGAAGCTCTGGAGACATTTTCAGTGCATCATATACACTCAACAATGCTGGAATTTTCTTTAGATGAGCTAGTACATCATATTTCACTTGCTCTTCCTCCAGCAAAACCTGTGGAACTTCTGACGTTTGAGGGTCCTGAGGATTTCGTAATTTCCTCCGGTAGGTCAATAAGTCTGGCATACTTCAGCAACCGCCTTTTGTTGACCTCAACTTCTTTTATTCCCTCACTTATTTGGACCATGTTAACTGGTCCAGCTGCAGGGATGATCATCATCATCAGTCACTTCTCCATCTTCCTGGAGCTGCATTCTTCTCCCATTTCTTAGGTACCGGGAGTCACGCCTATAAAAGCATTGAGATTCTTCAAAACCATTCTTCATGGCCTCCCAACTAGGCACCACGACTCCATCGAGGGAGCAATACCAGTCAAAGGCGATCCCCTCTAAGAAAGGGGGAATTGTTTTAGGCAAAGTGCTTGATTTTGAGCTGTTTCCCCACACTGTTTCAAAAAACGCCTAATATGTTTTTGAGGATCTCCATACCCTCATATAGGACAAAATTTGGAAGTTCGTATCCTTCAGGAAATGGTGTTTGCTCTACCCATAAAGGGAACAAATCCCTTGGGCGATAAGTGCCCATCTCTCGAAGGTCAAGGGCAGTTTCAATCTTCTCATCAATTGTGCCTTCTATGAAATCATATGTTTGAGAAGATGTACCTTCGTCATCCAAATGTTCTGACATCTCAATTTCTATTGGCCATGGTTTATAAAATGTCCTATAGAATCGATCAGCCATGGTGTCCCAATCTGGGATTGAATTAGGTGGCAGGCTGAAGTACCAATCTGCTGCCCATCCTTCCAAAGAAAGAACGAACTGCCGTAGAAGTAACGCCTGACTTTTTACTGTGTTTCCACATTGTGCAAGGAAACGAACCAAATGGCGCCTTGGACAACCTGTCCCATTATATAAAGGAAAACGAGGTACTGCATATCCTCGTGGGAACTGAACCCATTCAACCCAATTAGGGAAAGGGTGTCCAGAAATTTGATTTCTTTCAATAATCAAATTTTGATGGGCTTCAAAACCCTCATCTTTCAAAGAGACTGTTACTTTTGCCTGATGTTCTGCTTCCCTTCTAGCTTCAATTTTTGCTTTCTCATCATCACCTGGATTGCGAATGATATGTATTTCTCGCTCTTCAAAATTTACATCCACAGTGATGACATTACAGGGAAAGTCAAAGTGGTCACTTGATACACTTTCTCCATCGTATGTCCTAGCTGGGGATGCGTATGGTGAACCATCAGGAGAAAAGTCAAGTTCCCAGTCTTCTTAGAATCCTCAACTTGAGATGACTTTGCTTGTTTACTTGAATGCTTCCATACTTCATCATCCGACATACACCTGCCATTCACCTCATCATCCTTGAAGTGTAGTCGTTTTTTCGCCTTTTTCACAAGCTCAGAGTCGGACCTACACCGGTGTCTCCTTGTTCTGTTCTCCTTACATATTCTGGAGTGCTTTGATAGTACATTGGTGGTACTGGCGAATATTCTGGAGAAAGAGCTTCTAGTATGTACTCTGGAGAAGCTGGTGTATATTCAGGAGAGGCTGGTGTGTATTCTGGAGAAGCTGGTGTATACTCTGGTGAGTCAAGTATGCAGATAGGAGATGTAATGCAATCTCCTTCCCTAACTTTTGAACCAACTTCACCCTCATCTTCCTCATCATCACTTAAAACAATGATGGTTAGGCAAGGGGCCAAAGTAAACTTTTCCTCCCTTCTTTTATCAAAGTATGTCTGCAACTCCACAGATTGAAATTTTGAAGGTAGAAATTCCTCCAATGTGACTGGGACAAGAGGACCTTGCTCTAACTGCTCATCAGGGACCAATTTCTCCCTTTTTCCTTCTTTGGGTTCTTCTTTCCTTTTCTCTTACTTACTTTGGCTTTTTTCTGTTTCCTAGAAACTTTTGGTTTTTGCTTTTTGGAAACTTTTGGCCTTGTGTTGTTGAATCAACCACACTTCTAGCTTTCACTGTGGCATTTTGTTTCTTCTTCATGCTTTTTGACTGATAAACAACCCATTCACCTTCATTATCATTGTCGATAGTGATTGGGTTAGCAGATGCTTTATCTTGAGGAGGGAGCTCGATAATCTTAGAGTCCAAAAGTTCCTGAATTTTATCTTTCAGAACAAAGCACTCTTTTATCGGATGGCTAATCAAACGATGGTAGGGACAATACTTTGGATCGTTGGTCTTTCCTACCTCATGTGGTCTTTTCACCTCAGGGAGAGCAATCAACTTTTGCTCCAACAGATCTTCAAATAGGTCTTCGACCAGATCATCCATGAAAGAATATTTCTTCTCCAACCTCTCTTTCATAGTCACCTTTTTAAATTCCTTGGGCTTTTTAGCCCCTACTACAACAGGACCCTTCTTTCTGGTTTCGATTGTAGCTGCAGTCGAGGACTCAACCCTTTCAACGGCCCTAGGCCTCCTCCGTTTAGCTAGATGGAGCTCCATATCATGAGCTTTAGTGCATAGATCATTAAATCCTTCAAAAGTTTGGGCCATAAGAGCCGTAGAGAGCTCATGTCGGAAGTTGTTAAGGCACATCCGAATTAACTCTAATTGCGTAAACTTTTGAGGACAAGCAAATGTCAAAGCTCGCCATCTTGCAATGAAATCTGTAACAGACTCATTGTCACGTTGCTTGGTCTCAATCAGTTCTGGTACTCCAACTCGCCTTTGTGTGTTGCAGAACTGTTTAAGGAACTCCTTCACCATGGAATCCCAATTTAGGATTGATCCCTCAGGAAGGTTAGCATACCAAGTAAATGCAGAACTTTCAAGTGACTGAACAAATAGCTGTAGACACAGGGCCTCATTTTGGGCTATTGGCCCGCACCTTGAAAGAAAATGAGCCACATGTTGTCTTGGATCTCCTGTTCCATCAAACATTTTGAAATCTGGTTGGGAAAAACCAGAAGGGAATGGAACAGCATCTACCCATGCTGGGTAAGGTTTTGTAATTATTCGAAAGTTTTCATCATCTTTTTCTTTGACTTTCTTTACTTGTCTCCTCACCATATCATCAATCATGGCCATGAGCACTGGATTCATACCACCACTGGTTAGATCGGAGTAACAAGGACCATTGCCCCCTGGGGCTAGTGTGCTTTGTATGCCTACGGATGTCCCCACAACAGGTTGTGTCATTTGTTTGGGTGCACTTCCTGGTCCTGTCATTTGGGCCTGCAACTGTTGCATTTGCTCCAACATAGCAGCCATTTCCCGTTCTCTTCTCTCGAGTTGTTCTTGTAGGGCCACCACTTTTTCCTTGAGACCTTGGTCTTGTTGGACCTGCGAATTTTCACCTTCTTTCTCAACCTCAGTCATCATAACTGCGACTTTGTTGATATCTTTCAATTCATTGTTTCCAATATTCGTTGAAACAAACGAGATAGAATCATCTTGTTCGTAAAGGATTATCAACCCCCACAACATTACTCATATTTGAAGCACCTGACTGCGATGCTTTGTTTTGACCTGGGTTATGGACCTTGTTACAGGCCCTTTTCTTATTCCATCCATAGATAGTTCAACCAAAGTAGAAATATTTCCCAAGGGTTGCTTACCCTCCTCCACCTTGGATTTTCCAACAAAGACAGGACTTTCAACTTGTTTTTGGCGTTCATCTGTCGAAAGAGCCCTTTCAATAGCTCCTATAACATTTGTTGCCACTATTCTTAGTTCCAGTTTCTTTAAGGCCTTATTTCTTCTTCGCCTTTGTCTTTTCGAAACTGGACCGGATGACATATCAAGTCGAGCCCCTAGGGGCATAGAAGGAACCGTTTGCGTTTTTGCAAACTCCTCATGAATTTTCAAAACAGTCCCTACATTTTTAGAGTGGACCAATTGATGTTGATTCAAATCTCGTTGGGCCAACAGGTGTTCCTTATTCAAACCTTGTCGGGCCAACGGATGTTCCTTATTCTGTTGGGCCAACGGGTGTTCCTTATTTGAACCCTGTCGAGCCAACGAGTGTTCCTTATTCTGTTGGGCCAACGGGTGTTCCTTATTTGAACCCTGTCGAGCCAACGAGTGTTCCTTTGGCTCTTGAGAGTTGACTGAGATTTGGTTTGACCGATTTTGTGCTCTGAACAGAACTATCGGTTCGTAGGCCAAAACTGTTTTTTCAACAACAGGGGCCTTTTTTTCATCAACAGGAGTTTGGGTCATTACCCTCCTCCCAATGGCCCTAATGATGGCCATGTTTTCAGCAGAGGCTTTCTTCTGGGCAGACTCCACCATTTTAATGGAGTCTTCTACCTTTTCAAGTAGTTGAGCCACAACATTTTTTGTTGCCCCCGTTGAAGCTGCAACAAAAGTCGTAGTTGCAAACTGATTAGCCTCTTTTGCCTGAATTAGAAATCTCTTCGTTCGGGCTGTGGCCCTCACAGTTGCGTACTGTTTTGACGCTTTCACATAATCTTCAGTAATCTTTCTCAAACTTTCAGCTTTCTGGAGAAGTGTGACTTTCTTCGTCACACCAGTTACCTTCGGGACAGCCAAGAGCCTTCGCTCTGGAGCCCCTTGGGCGATAGGGGAAAGAAGTGCATCTTTCCAGGATTTCGTTGGCTCTACCTTTGGGACAGCCAAGAGCATTCGCTCCGGAGCCCCTTGGGTGATGGGTGATATCTCCATCCTTGGTGATTTCAGAACCACTGGAGTGTAGGTTTGTCTCCTGACAGTTGCTTCAGCATTCCTATAACAAAAGAATACGTCAGTAAGTTTCAACTATATATATATATTTTGTTCTTCAAAAGATGGGAGGAGAAATAAGTCCCACTGGGCGTGCCAGAATTTGTAGACACAAATTTTAAAACATGAAGTGTTTCAACACATTTCGAAATTTATGTTACAAATGTCCACTGTTTAGTTTTTGGACTAAACAGTGTTGATTATTTGAATAGCAGGTTCTTATTTCCGATCTGTATTTCAGATCGTTAATTATACATTTTATACAAATGAAACCTCTGATTAATGAAGAACAAAATAACAACAAAGATAATTTAAGAAAAATAAATATTTTATTAAAATTGTTATGGGTTTTGAACCCTCGAATAAAATACAATTCTGGGTTTGGAACCCTTTACCTATTCATCGCCATTAGCGTAGGCTCTTCAGTTCTCTAGCTTCTCTTCTTCTTTCTTGTAACGATTTCTTTAGCTCTCAATTTCTTTCTCTCTCTCTGATCTTTTCACTTCTGATTTCTTCCGATCCCCTGTCTTGTGTGATGATCCTCATATTTATGGAGGGCCATCAGGTGATAGGAATGCTTCATCTTCAATTTGAATTTCAAATTGAATGATAGCGCCATTTGCATTTTGAATAATAACGCTATCTGATCAATCGTATATTTGATTAGCCATTTGAATTTTGAATAATAGCGCTATCTGGTTAATCGTATATTTGATTAACCGGATTGATCTTTGGGTTTCATCCTGTGTGTGTCCTTGCTGTAGGCTCTACAGGTGTCATCTTTCGTAGGCTCCACGTGTCATTGTTGAGATACAACGTTGTTTTGTTTATGTACTTCAACGGATCATATTGATCTTTTTTAGGAAGTGATTACCTGCAACCTTCCTATCATATGCTCATACGTGTCATAAATTTAGTTAAAATTTATGTGCCAAACAGGGCGAAGGCCGTTTGTTGTACTGTTTCAATAATTACTTATATTTTCCTCATTTTGATATTATTCACTGGGCATTTCGCTCACGCTCATTCATGTACATGTAGGTGAGCCCAAGGGACGTCCAGAACCAGCCCCGGTGAACTTGTGAGAAACAGTTTAAGTTTTGAGAAGTCAGCCCCAAACGCCTCACGCACGAGACTGTCTTCGCCTTTTTCTTGTTTATAGTTTTGTATATATTGGCGAATACGTTGGACTACTTTTGTATATGAGACTTGGGTTTGACTGACTAAATTTGTATGATCCTGGATGCTACAGCGTTTTGTGTTAGTACATATTTTTGATGTGAGTTATTAACATATAAATGTTTGGAATGTTATGGTGCATTTAAGCACGGCTCTATGGACAAAGTTTTTGAATTTGCTTCCGTTTGGCCCCTTTATCTCTGATGAGTTTTCAATTATTGAATTGAGGCCGTAGGTAATCACGCGATTACTGGCCATTATGGCTAAACCCTAGGGCGGGTTCGGTCGTGACAGTGGAGCTCCCTTGCGACAAGATTATAGTATGGCTGACATGCTAGTTGGAGAAGGGATTGGAGGACAGAATCTTCGTCCTTATACGCGGGCCAATTTTGCTATATATTTGGTACTAGAAAACATTTTATGTTAGATAGGAATATGCTTTTGCAGTGGGATAACTATTGTGGTGACGTTTTTTGGTACCTTGTTTCTGTGACAACCCTTGCCACTGATTACTGCTAAACTGTGACTGAACATGATAAGTAACTGGTTAGACTGAAATTCTGAACTGATTGTGTGTGTATGTTGTTTTAGTGCGTTTCTATCTGTTTGCCATTGATTATTATTCATATTTTAAGTTTCGAACTGTAACTTGAAGGCTTATCGGCGGCTGAATCAGAAATTGATTGGTATTTCATGCTAATTAGAATTTATGTGAGTTTTTATGGTAGGTTTAATTTAAATTTGATTTGGAATGATTAAATTAGATTAAATAAGCTAAGTTACATTAGTTGGAGTTTATTGCAATTTTGCCATTGATGTGGCCATTTCCTATACACTTGTTTGGGACTTAATTAGTACATTCCATACATCATTTCATCATCCTTCTTGAGACCAAAAACCGTGAGCAAGAGAGGAGAGTAGGAGAGCTTTGATTTCAACAAGAATTGCTTGGAGAATTAGAAGAATTGAAGAGTGATTGCATAATTGAACTTCTAGACTTGAAATTGAGGACCTAAGGTAGGATATTTATCCTTTAGTTTATGAATTCAAGTTGGTTCTTGCATGGTTCATGAGTCATTAGTGATCTAAGTCAAGAATTGGTTTAAAGAGTTGATTTGAGTAGCTAAATCATGCATGCATGTACACATTGTTGAGTTTTGAGGTTGATTTCATGGAAATCCTCACATGCATGTCTATATTCTAGCTATGGTCCATGAATTCATCATGTTTTTGAGTGAATTGACTCATTTGACCAAGTATTTGAAGCTTTGGTTTCAATTGAACGCTTGCATGTTACATATACATTATGTTCATGAAGTTTTGTTTGGATTTGTATTTAATTGAACTACCTTTGGGTTTTGATTTTGCAAATTGATCTTTGAAACATGTCATATTATGAGTTTTAAAATGTTTTCCAGAAAATTGGCCCAAAAGAATCGAATTTGATGCTTTAAATGTTGAATTTGAGCTTGGAGGTTCAATCTGGAAATTCCAGATTTTGGACCTACGCTCGAGCGTAATACTTTACGCTTTGAGTACATGCATCCCACTCGAGTGGGGAAAGTAACGCTCGAGCGTGAAATACGTGTATCCAGTACTTTTCATGTGTTTACAGTCTGCTCGAGCGAGGAAATGCATGCTCGAGCGAGGACTTGTGTCTCACGCTCGAGCGGAGGTCAAGCGCCCATCGAGCGTGAATTGCATGCATCCAGTACTTTTGCTTGAGTTTACAGTCCGCTCGAGCGGAGATCCTTTGTCTGCATGTCCGCTCGAGCGTAGAAAGCCACGCTCGAGCGAGACCCCTGTTTTCTGAAAATTTTGAAAAGTGTTTTAAAGTACATCTTTGCATCCTCATTTCATCCTAGGCATTCCTAGGCCTAGTTTAAGGCATCTTAATGAGGCTATTGATTAGAACCACACCGAGTCAATTAGGGACTAAGTTGTTGATTCCCAAGTGTGTAACTTAGTGTGTGTTCGTTCTGTAACTGTGTAGGGTTGGCATCCGAGACGCTCATTAGCTGCTTATAGCCCAGTGCTCTATGAGTAACAATGTTGTAAAGATATGTTCAATTATGAATATTTTCTGAATGATCAACTGTTCTGTTTACTGAAACGTTATTGTTTAATGAATGAATGTTTATCCTATTTGTAAACTGTATTCGTGGTATCCATAGCAATTTACTGTTACTGTACTGTTACTACTACTGTCACAGAGATCTCTGTCGGTTCCCATGTTTGGAACCACTACTGTTTACTGTTATGATAGCCATCAACTGACTGTTCGGTCTGTTAAGACCTACTGTACTGTTTGCTATTGGATGTACCACATATAACTGCTATGGTTTCTAAATGACTGATAAGACTGCTTAATGACTGAAAGGACATTCATTCTTAACCCCTTTACGCATTTGTTATTCACTGGGTTTTAGCTCACTGTTTATATTTATATGTAGGTGTCCAGGCACCGGATCGGAGTTAAGAGCGTTGGGTTAGCTCCCTTTTTGCCAAGCCAACCATCGCACCTCACTTCGAGGTTCCATGTCAGTCCAAGCTAGGGCTTTTTGGGGTGTCTCAGTTCACCATTTTGCTTCTGTTCAGTAATACTGTATAAGACTTGTACTGTATTGTGCTAATTAGGGATTTGGTCCCTAACCTGAATGTTGTACATATGGTGTATATATGTTTTGCTTATGAATATGAATATGTTACAGAAAAGTCTTTTTGCATACAGACTGTCACAGCTCATTGGACATCTTTTATTACTGTTTTGGCTTCCGCCAGCCCTTGTACTCTGTATTACTGTCTTTACTGTTAAGCAGGCCTTCAGTAATCACGGATTATTGGTCGGCTACGGTACTAAACCCATAGGGGCGGGTTTAGGTCGTGACAGAGTGGTATCAGGGCGATACTAAACCACGAGTTATACTGCACACACGTGTCTAAATGAGCTATAGGATGTCCTAGAAAAGTAATTAGGGCATTGCATGAGCATGAAAAATGTGTGTGGCCATGACATGAATATATGTGCTAATGTGTTAATATGTTTAAAGTATGCAACTGCCTATGTTTATTATTGCCATAATTGCCTATAGTGAAATGGATAACGCAAGAAATGTTGATGAGTCTGAATCATCTGAGGCAAAAATGGCAAGGTTGGAGAGAATGGTGGAACTTTTGATGAGAGTCTAAGACAACAACAGAACCAACAGCCCCCACCCCTCTAGTACAGCCAGAGCCACCTGGTAGATGATATAATTGCTCTGACACAGAAGTTCAGTAAGATGAAACCGCCATCATTTAAGGAGGCCTTGAACCATTAAAGCCGAAGCCTGGTTCTAGAAACCGAGAAAATTGTTCGAAGTGTTTCCATGTTCTGAAGCACACAAGGTGCTATTGGCTACCTTTACTTTACAAGAAGAGGCCAGAAGGTGGTGGATGTTTGTCCGTAACACCAATACTGCTATGACTTAGGCTCAATTTAAAGAAGCCTTCTTTGAGAAATACTTCCCTCAATGTGTCAGGGATCGAAAAGTAACTGAATTTGAGCAATTGAAACAAGGTACTATGTCAGTGGCAGAGTATGAATCAAAGTTTACTGAACTCGCCAGATATGCACCACACATGGTGGACACTGATTACAAAAAGGCCAGGAAGTTTGAAGGCGGCCTTAATGTTGAAATACTTGACAGAATCAATGTTCTGAAACTACTGAAATATGTAGATGTTCTTGACCGAGCAATAATAGCCGAGTCGAATATCGAGGCACTGAAACAGACTGAAACACCGGGAACTGAATGGCGCGGTAAGAGACGAGGCTTTAAGTTCAAGAAAGGCCGAAATAATTCATCGAACAAAAAGCAGAATACAGGTCAACAACCAGTTCCAGTCAGGGGAGTGGCTCCATACCGCCCTGTTCAGAATGTGGCAAGAGACATAAAGGGTTTGTTTAAAATCTCAGGTGCTTGTTACAGGTGTGGCAAGGTGGGCCACATGGTCAAAGATTGCCCTTATGCTCCTCAGGGCAATAGTAAAGCTGCAGCCAGTGCTCAGATCAACTGTTGCACCAAAACCTAACCCCAAAGCTACTGAAAAGAGCCTATGAGGCAAGGCCGAGTATTTGCACTTGTACCGAGAGATGTGCAAAATACCGAGACCGTTGTGTCAGGTATACTCTCAATTTGTGCTCAAAATGCTTATGTTCTGATTGATTCGGGGTCTACACATTCATATGTCTCGCATACTTTTTCACGAAAACTAAATAGACCGTTGGAACCCATGAATTATTTGTTAGCTGTATCTTCACCCGTTGGGGGATTCGTGACATGTGCTTATATGTACCCTGCATGCGAAATTATTGTTGGGGATGTGCATTTGTATATTGATTTACTGCCTTTGAATATCGATCATTTCGATGTGATATTGGGAATGGACTAGTTAGCAAAATATCATGCTACCATAGACTGTGTAACAAAACAAGTTGTTTTCCGTTCACCTGGATTGCCTGAATTTGTGTTCAATGGAGTTGGAGTAGTACCTCCCCCATATCTGATTTCATCCACGAAAGCATTTAAACTGATTAAGAAGGGATGTAAAGGGTATCTATGTTGTATATTGACTGTACCTACTGATGCTAAATCTAATGTGGACAATATTCCTATAGTCAGAGAATTCCCAGATGTTTTCCAGATGATTTTCCAGGGGATTTGGTTGACAGGGACATTGAGTTCACCATCGATGTGATTCCGGGTACACAGCCAGTTTCCAAAGCTCCATACAGAATGACACCTACCTGTGGACGCGCCCCGAGGGCCTTGCTTACCACAGTTCGGACTCAAATGTCACGGTTCTGAATCTAATCCCGCAAAGTGCAATGCGAGACCGATAAATCACCAAAGAGTCCAAATCTGGCAAATCGTTTTGGAAAACTGATTTTTAAGAAAGAAGTGCCAAACATGGACTGCTTTGCCAGATACAGAGTCGCCACCTAAATATTTTATTTTGGGGGAATTTAGGAAACCTTGACTCGTGCCTAAGGCCACGTGTCCGTCATCACCAAAGTTGCCTTGGCTCGGGAACTTGGGTACGATTAGGGAAGGTCATCTACGAGCACCCCCGCTCGCCCGATCCGAAGATCGGCCTGTATTAAGCATGATATCGAGTTTTTGAAAACACATGCGTTCTTATTCCGGTTAATTGGCTAATTTTTACTATGTGATGCGCACAGCAAAACAAGTATAGACTAGATTGCCTAACTTGGAACAAAGCATCGCATATCCGTTTGTTTGGAAATGGTTTTGAATTTTGCTACTCGCAAGTAGGCTAGAACACAAATTTCGATGAATTATTCCAATTCAAGCAATCCAACCTTCATCCACAGGTATTCAGGCAGTTATATCACATAAGCAATTAGCCTCATGGTAAGCATGTTTTCATGTTAACACTCACATACATGCAAGATGCTAAAGTATAAACACTCACAGTGTACTCCGAGCCAAAACAAAGAACATATTAGTAATCAAATGTATGATCCAAGTCCATGTTAAGATGGCTAATGCATCGCAAGAAAAATGCAACTAGAATAGGTTCGGCTAATCTAAAATGGCATGTGAGATGCGGCAATTCGATACACGTATTCAACTTAGAATTGAAATACAATGAAGTTAGTATGATGCGCCGAGCCTGGTGCATGCAATACAGATGAATGGTGTAAACATACATAGCATAAGGATGCTAATTGAAACGTGCCTTAGAACTAACCATCGTAAGCGGTTAAGTAAAAGGGAGAAAGAAGTGGGGGATGGAAGACATGCATCACACACACGCACGCTTATTACACAATTCGCCCTCTCGACGGAGGGACCGAAAGAATAATACAAATTACATAATTAACTAACTAACGAGTTAACTAATTATTACACAACACTTAACTAATTAAACAAATTAACTAAGCTATTAAAGCAGTAAAATAGCCTCGGGAAGAGGGATGCATGCGTGCTTGGACGGCTTCGCTCGGAAATGCATTGTCATGTCACATGTTGCCTCTGTTTACACTGCTCTGCACCTCTGAGGACTACACAAGTCTCAAGGATGCTTCTAAATCACCTTCTGGGTGCTGTGAGAGGCCATCGGCCAAGAGATTATGCCATCGGCCAAGAGTAACTGGTCATCGACCATTTGTGGGGATATCAGCCAACAATACATAGCCGGCCGGCATTGAAGATGGCCGACCGGCCATCTATTCCTGCAGAATCCTGTTTTACTACAGCAAAGGACAGACAGAGCATGGCAATGCATTTTCAAGGCAATGTTTGCACCACCACCCTCCTTATCATGTTTGAGACTCAAAGGAGTATGGTTCTCGACCCTCGGGCCATCAGTCACGCATTTCAATACATGATGGCCAAAGGAGCCGAGTGTGCAAATTAATGTACAATGAATGCACATAAACACGAAAGGGGGGGGCCTTAACCTCCATCATAGTTGATCAAGAGGCAAGGGATGCATGCTTAATGTTATGCAACCTAGGCATGCAAACAAGCAAATGCAACATGAGCATGCAAACAAGCAATGTGCAATAGGCATACAACCTAAACAAATCAGCATGCTAGGCATGTAACAACAATGCCAATGACAAACATGCAATAACATATAAGGCAAACATGTGACAACATGTTGAGCAACTAAAAAAAGGAGAATGCATGCCAAATGCATTATAACTTAAGCATGTAACTACATGTCATAGACTAAGTACACAACAAGACACAAATTGAACTAGCATGCTACAACATGCAATTTACCAAATATGCAACAAGTATGTGACAACATACAAGGCAAGCATGCAACAACATGCGGGGATGGTCTTAAACCAACATGGACAGCTCTCAAATAGGTCCAAATCAGCGGCCAATATGCTAAGGAATAAGCGACAAAATCACATACAAACGTGCATGGTAATTGGCCTAACACTTAAGCATCAAAGGGCAACTTTTAAGAACACTTAAAGGAAGACAAACATGGATATTAGGCAAACATGTTAAGCCCTGAAATCATGCAAGGGATGATGCCAAATCAACCAAACCATGCAATTAAGGCATGCAATAAAGCCTAAAACTTAAGGCTAGCCAAGGGACTCAAACCATGGCTACATGAAGCAAGCCCCAAAGGGCCAAGGGCACTCAAAGCAGTCCCAAGGCAGATCAAAGTGAGTCTAAAACATGCATGGGATGTGGCCAAAACATGCTAGAAAGGTGAGCACAAAACAAGACGCATACAAGGCCAAAATGGGCAATTGCACTACACCTATTACAACCAAACATGGCAAGGTGCAAGCCAATAAAATCAGAGCTATGATATGTCAAAATAAGCCCAAAAAACCCACCTAGATGGCATCCCAAAAGCCTAACATGATGGCATAAAACGCAACGACACATTCATGAGGTATAAAACAAACAAACCCTTTAAAGCATTAAAGGAGCGATGAGTGCAAGTATTTAAGCATACTATACGACTGAAATAACATTACAAGTGATGCCAAACCACTAAAATGATCCAAGTAGAGCATGCTAGAGGATTCAATACTCAAAGCCTACAAGCTAGATTGCATGGTAGCTATACAAAGCAAGTCGTGGATTCTAAAATAACCCAAATCAGACCTCAAGCACACCAAACATGAATGAAAAGCTTCAAGGAGTTGAACCAAAATCATGCTAAAGACATGTTACAACATGGTGCATGTTAAGGCAAATCATGGGATTCAAGACAAGTACATGAAGCATGCATGGTATGTCTAAACAAGTCAAACAGTGCTATATCATGGAAAAACAAAGCCTAATATATACTGAAATGAAGCTAAAACAAACTAAGCACACATGCTACAAACATAAGCCATTTAGTAGCATAAAGAAACAAGGAAGAGATGACCCTCTCCTATTTAAGACACCAAAACCACCTCTCCCCACTGAAAATCCTCTGGATTTTCAGTGGTAAGAGGTCATGCAAGCTAAAACAGGGCCAAAAAGGATGGCCTAAAACAAGGCCTAACAAGGCCTAAGAGGGAGGGAACAACCCCAAAACACAATGACCTTAAACAAAGGTCTTAACCACTAAAATCAGAACTTTTATCAGTTATAATCTAAGATCAAAACAATAAGCAAGAAGGGTTAAAAGCTTAAACAAGAATGGGGTGTCTAAAGCAAGGAACTCACCCTTGTAGGACCTCTTCAAGAACAAAGCTCCAGTAGGTTTTCTGAGTTTAAATCCACCCAAGAACACCAAAACCAACCCCTTAATACCTCAGTAACAAAGAGAAGGTGTATTGCTAGGTGTTTGTGTGCAATAGTAAGACAATACTACTCTTTTAGACACAAAACAAAGCTAAACAAGGAAGAATAGATACAACACTATATTTATCCTCTCAAGAGCAATTTTTCTGAACCTTGAAGGAGGGAGGAGGGGCTCCCTCTTTATAGATGCTCAAATTCTAAGGCTTCCAAGAGAAGCCAAGCAAAGAGCAAATCCCTCCATACACGTGTATGGAGGGGGTTAATTGTGGATGCCAGTTGCACCAGCTGGCATAAAATACCTGCATAAAGCAGATGAATAGGGTTCGGCCACCAAAAATGGCCAATCGACCAACACAAGTGCCGGCCGACCAAATATAGTGCCGACCGGCCAACACTCTTGGCCGGTGGCAAGAAAAAGGGGCCGATGGCCTCATGCCATGGCCGGTGGGTTGAGGGGATGGCAAACAAGCCACCTTCTTCCCTTAGAAGCAAAACACAAGTGTTTGGTCCATGACTAAGCACAAAACAGATAAGTTGAGAGATCTTGAGGCAAGGCGCGTAGCCGAGACCTCCGAGAACTCAAAACGAACACGAGCATGGATGATCATCGAGTGTTCAAACGATGACGTCTAAGTCTTGAGGATGGTCAAAAATGGGGTGTCTACAGTTGCCCCTCTTTGACAGAACTCGAAAGTCATAACAATGACGAGAGTGAATGTCAAAGCCCAGAGACGACCCATTTTGACAAGGCCGAAGACTTAGACAAGTATGTAAGATAGCAAGATATGTGCCCGAAGGCAGGGGCAAGATGCAAGTGATATGCACAATGCCGTTCATAACTTATAATCAGGCGAAGAAAGCTGTAACGAAGCATATCATGCGACAGTTTTAAGCAAGCATATACAAATCTAACTACATTTCATGCAGAAATGATGTAAGAAAATTATACAATTCTCGCTACATCTAACGCGGAGAATACAATACCGTCCGGTTCGTCTGGTCGCGCCAGCCTCAAATGAACCGTACATACAATATCGTGCCTGAAAAGAAAGAAACTTAACAGGTATAACATTGTTAGAAATATGCATAGCAATGCAAGTAAAAAGTGCGTGACAACGCAAGTGAGGGGGTGCATGACAATGCGGGTGAAAGGGGTGCATAACAATGTAAGGAGGGCATGCGTGACAACGCAAGCCGAGAGGTGTATGACAATGCAATTTGAAACATAAACACATGTAAGTAAAGCATGCGCGACAACGCATATAATGTGTGAGGCAAGAAGGTGCATAAACACATGTAAGTAAAGTATACGCGAAAGCGTATGCAATGTGTGTAACAATGCGAGAGGGTGCATAAACACATGTAAGTAAAGCATACGCGAAAACGTATGTAATGTGTATAACAATGCGAGAAGGTGCATAAACACATGTAAGTAAAGCATACGCAAAAACGTATGCAATGTGTGTAACAATGAGAGAAGGTGCATAAACACATGTAAGTAAAGCATACATGATAACGCATACAATGTGTGTAACAATGCGAGAAGGGAGATAGGTGCATAAACACATGTAAGTAAAGCATACGCGATAATGCATACAATGTGTGTAACAATGCGAGAAGGGAGAAAGGTGCATAAACACATGTAAGTAAAGCATACGCGATAACGCATACAATGTGTGTAACAATGCGAGAAGGGGGAAAGGGATGGTTACGTCCATGCGCGACACGCGAGCGGAGAAAGGTTAGTTACGTCCACGCGGCACGCGAGCGAAGAAAGGTTAGTTACGTCCACACGCGGCACGCGAGTGGAGAAATGTTTAAGCATTGGAACATGTTCCAAACGCTCTTAACCAAAGAAAGGGAAACATAGGGACATATCCCGGTGTTTCAGAATAAGAGGGAGAAACCTAGGGATGTATCCCGATGTTTCGGAAAAGGAGCGTGCAGAACAATGCAAGTTAGAGGGGTGCGAGACAATGCACATGAAATATGCAACAATGCGAGAGATTGACATGCATGATAATGCAAATGGAAGATGTATGACAATACGAGTTGGTTGAAATGCATGACAATGCAAACGAAAGATGCATGACAATGCACGTTGTTGAAATGCATGACAATGTAAATTATTGAAATGTACGAAAAATGCAAATGAGACACGCATGACAATGCATGAACTGAAATGCACGATAATACAAATTATTGAAATGCATAACAATGCAAATGAGACACGCATGACAATGCATGAACTGAAACGCATGACAATGCAAATTATTGAAATGCACAATAATGCAAATGAGACACACATGACAATACATGAACTGGAATGCATGACAATGCATGATCTGAAATGCATGACAATGCAAATTATTGAAATGCACGACAATGCAAATTATTGGAATGCATGACAATGCAAATGAGACACGCATGACAATGCATGAACTGAAATGCATGATAATGCATGATTATTGAAATGCATGACAATGCAAACTATTGGAATGTACGATAATGCAAATGAGACACGCATGACAATGCATGAACTGAAATGCATGATAAAAGATGCATGACAATGCGTGTAATTAAAATGCATGACAATGCGTGTAATTAAAATGCATGACAATGCAAACTATTGGAATGCACGACGATGCAAGTTGTTGATAAGATGCATGATGATGCGAATGAAACACGTGAAATAACACGGATGGAGGGGGGGTTGCAAGACAATGCGACCCAAGGGAGGTGCATGACAATGCCAGCGTGGCGTGCGCTACAATGCATATAGACGTGCATAACGATGCAAGTGAACAGTGCATAACAATGCAAGTTGTGTGCGCTACAACGCGTGTAGACGTGCATAACAATGCAACCTATGTATGTTTATCATAAACAAGATAAAACACGTAATGCAACGCATTTAAAGTAGTTATTGAGTCTCGCAAGATACCAAAGGATACGAAAAGGATACACCTTGCGCGTACCGAGCATCGCATGCAGAAGACATGGTTCGAAGTCAATACGGAAGCCAGTTAAACTTCAAAGGTCCACTTCTTTGCACTGTCTTGAGTAATGAAGGTTCTAAACCACAGAATTTGCCCAACCAAGGGTGTAGGAGGTTCACTAGCCACAAGGGAAGGCCATCGGCCATCCATCGGCCACAAAAAGAGCTCATCAGCCAACTATTTAGCCGATCGGCTAACAATTTGGCCGACCGGCCAAAATGGCAATGGGCGGCAGTTTTGACATTTAGCCACGGGTCTTTAAATATAGGGCCTCAAACCCTATATTTTCACTTCCTCCTAGCTCGAAAAACCCTCCATTCTCTCTCTAGGTGATTTTCCAACTTCGATCCTCGTTTTTCTCTTGTTTTCGACACTTTTTCGTCGTTCGATTCGCAAAACCCTCACCGTTTCGCACACTTTGAACGATCTTGGTTTCGGTGCACTTTTCTTGGTTTTCCACCGTTTGGGGTTTGTTTTTCCCGAGTCATACCTCGATCTTCGTGCCTTTTCCACACCTCGACCTTTCTTCCTATTTTTCACCATCTTGGGGTTGACTTTTGGGTTGACTTTTGGCATTCTCGCCTATTTTCCACATTCTCGGCCATTTTCAAGCTCCTTTTGAGATGGCGGCCGACATTCCACGTGGTGGGACTCCCCCGGAGATGGACGTGGATCCCGAGGTCGAGCTCCTACCTCTTCACATCCGGCCGTTCAATCCGGCGACTTACAGGCCGGCGATACACGTGTTGCCTCCCGATGGCATCCGCCAGTTCAGGAGCTATGCGCGGGGCGCGCCACTGGAGCTTTTGTTGCGCGAGCCAGAGTCACATCTGTCTTACGGCGCTTCTGAGGTATATTCTTCCTCTGTTTCATTTTCTGCAATGTAGAACACATAACTGCGATAGTCGATTCTGTTCTTTAACTGCTTAACTTAGGCACACTGATACATCACATGCTGTAGTTCACTGTGAGCACACCCACACCCGATATCTGTTTAAATCTGAACACACGCACACACGCTGCATTCTCAACTGAACCATTCGAACACACTGATACATCATATGTTGTAGTTCACTGTGAGCACACCCACACCCAATATCTGTATAGACTTTGACACATGCACACACGCTGCATTCTCAACTGAACAATTCAAACACACACTGATACATCGTATGCTGTAGTCCACTGTGAGGACGCCCACACCCAATATCTGTGTAGACTCTGACACACGCACACACGCTGCATTTTCATCATTCTGAGTGCATTCAACATCGTATTTGTAACATTGCTTTGCAACTATTTGTTTTGATCACAGGGAGATTCCCATGCCTTCCGGGGGTATGGGAACACTGCCGCCCGAGGTTGGTACATGGAGCTACCTGACGCGGTTCGTCGCATTGTTGACCAGGCTGGTTTTGGGACCTTCTGCATGGGGCTCTCACGCCTCACTGTGAGCAGGCCCCTTCTTGCTGCTCTGGTGGAGAGGTGGTGGGATATCACCGACTCCTTCCACCTTTCTGCCACTGGAGAGATGACGAATGCTCCCTTTGACTTCTCCATGCTCACAGGCATCGGAGTGGGGGGCGATCCGATCCCCTTTGATACAGACATGGATGAGTGGGATGCCGCTCAGCTATACTTGCTAGGCACTTAGCCACCTCTCGCTCGGGCAGGATTTGTGAGGTACTCGTGGTTCGAGGATCACTTCCGGATCCAGTCGCCTACTACCCGGGAGGAGGAGGAGCAGTACGCTCGTGGCTTTATTATGTTTTTGCTGGGGACCACGCTCTTCGCCGACCGGGCGAACACCGTCGCCCTCTACCTGCTGAGCGTGCTTGTGGATGTGACACAGATCTGCCGCTAAGACTGGGGTGGCGCTGGCCTGGCCACACTTTACGGGTATATGAGCTCATTCTCTTGCTGTAGCGGACAGTTGCTCGGAGGCTACTGGCGAGCTTGGGAGGTACACCTTCTCTTTCTATTTTACATTTCTGCTTTACATTATTTGTATGCCACACACACTATACATATGCAATCTGCTTTACACCGGTTTGCACACTACACCACGGTACACACATAATCTGCTTTTATTCTGCATTCTGCTTTATCTGATAAATACTGGTGTTTTGCTCTGTTATACTTTGTAGTTGTGGGTATATGCCTATTTCCCGAGGCTTGCCCCAGTGCCAGACGAGGAGGTCCCCCTTGGCGTTCCATTCTTTCACTGCTTTGACGTGAGATGCGAGTGGCGGCCACGAGAGTCCTTCATGTTCTTCCGCCGCTACTTTGATACCATCACCACAACCGAGGTATGTCAAACATTACAGTTCATTTAAGCTTCGCTTTATATTGTTCTTTCAACATCAGTAGATAACAAACTGTGTTTTATTTGCAGATCACCTGGCAGCCTTGGGCCTCGTTGCCTGACGTAGTTCGGGAGCGGTATGCCGATGCTCGAGAGACCACCTAGTTCAGGGTTCTTCTTGAGGGCCCAGTCTGTCAGGCATGGTATTTCGGGGAGCGCTTCTTACGCCAGACCCTTGGTCTACCAGAGCAGACAGTTCCAGCACCTCCTCCTACCCATACGAGGCACACTGAGAGGTACACCCTGGAGAGATGATAAACTATATGATTGGCTGGGACTCAGAGCCTTTCAGGGACGAGGGTGACTACGCTGAGTACATTCAGGCTTACATCATGCGGACTTGCCTGGTGCTCGTGAGCTGAGTGAGAGAGGCTAGCGGCGCCAGCAGTAGGAGTAGGGGCACCGAGGGCACCTCCAACCCGAGGCAGGAGTGGGTCCCGGAGGGGACAGGGAGCTGGATGGCCAGAGCTACCTACGACGATCACATGCCGAGGACAAGGTGGGAAGACCTATCAGATTCCCTTCGCTCCTCCTCCGGCTGATCATGAGCTTGTCGGAGTCTATGGCTCGACCCCGATATGTACTACTAAAACTTTGCATTATGTACAGTCATTTCAATTCATTTGATATCCTGCAGAATACTAATGACTTCAACACTTTTGCAGGCTTCCGTCGAGTACACTCGCCAGTCCCTGGAGTTGACAGCCTCAGCGGTAGGGATGTTGCAGCGGTGCATCGACTTGTTGACCATCTACAATATCCCGGTAAGTTCTTTCGACTGCAGTCTTAAACTCCTACAATATGCTTCATACATGATCTGATGCATCACATTATCAACACGGCACTTGACACACAGCACTCACGGCGCTGATACACTGCAACTCATATACTGCTCACAGTGTTGCTCACGGCATTCATACACTGTATTTGGTATTCACGTTCTGCTTTATCTGTAATTAATGCATTTGCCATTTGTCCTTTTCAGGCCCCATTCTAGATTCCGGCCGCAGGAGGTGCTCCAGCTGGACCATCTGTTCCTGCTCGAGGAGAAGGGGGAGTCAGGCGGAGGATGACCATCCATAGCTGGGGCAGATATAGGCTCACCCGTGCTGAGAGCAGTTCACGAGAGCCCACTCCAGATGACGATGAGTCAGATGAGGAGATGGTGTCGTCCCATAGTGAGGCCGGAGACAGTTCAGACTCTAATTATGGAGATGGCGGTGGTGACCCTGGACCCTCGTCCAGGAAGAGGACCAGGACCGACTCCCGCACTTGAGATGACTGATATTGATCTAGACATTCTGCTACTTTTCCTTTTCTTTGCTTTTTCAGACATTTTGTTGCTTTTTCTCCCCTTTTTGCTTTACTTTTTTCTTTTTACTGGTAGTTTGAGCACATTGTACTGCCTCAGGCAGGTTTTGCTTTCCTCAAAATTGTGTACTTTTTGCAAAAGACATGATGAAATGAAACAGCTGTTTTGTTCAAAAAGTGTTACATTTGTACATTTTATGCATCGCATCGCATTACATCATATTACATAACAATGTAATCGAATGGAAATTGAACATACATGTGTTACCAGGTCAGGTAGTGAGCCAACATAACAAACAAATTAACTCAATAAGCAACAATAAGACCTTGACACGTTTTCAACTCGATAAGCAAAGAGCAACAACTTGATAAACAAAATTGCGACGACTTGATAAACCAATGAGCAACAACTCAATAGGCAAATGAGTAACAACTCGATAAGCAAATTGAAGTAACACAGGTGTGACTTCGCAAAATCAACACCGGAAGGCACTGGAAGTGGAACCAATCACAAGTTCCCAACATGTTCAACACATAGACTGCTCATTCTGAACACACAGCTCGTAACACAGTACTCTGTTTATTTTGACCACACGGCTCATGCAGGACACTATTGATTCTGAACACATAGCCCATTCTGAACACTGCTCATTCTGAACTCACAGTCCATAACACAGCATTCTTTTCAGTTTGAACACACGGGATGCAAAGACGGAATTTGCAGAAGTCGAAACAAACTCAGATGCCCCGAATTCTTCCTCTTTTCTTTTGCATCACAGTCTGGAACCTATAGCTTCAGATAGGTCCTGGTTCTACTGTTCTCACATGACCTGGGTTAACCCTACGGTTTTATGAAAGAACGAATCCTATTTTGCACAAATATGGAGAATGGCACAGCACTTTGAGCACAAAACGATTTTATTTTGAAATTGAGAGATGAGTTTTTGATCAGGTATTGAGTCTACGACTGAACACAGCGCACTACGACTTAACAAAGAAAAACAAAAGGCAAACAACCTAAACACATCGAGACATGCTCGGAATGACTCAAAGTAAGAATCGAGACAAACAAGACAAAAGACACGACACACAGACGTGTTACAAAGGCGAGAGACTTCTCAGTTTGCGAGGAGCCAGTTTCTTCGGGTATTGTTTCCCGCCCTTTCTCATTTGTGATTCTCACATCACTCTGGTACTCAATCTCTATTTTTCTGAAAAAGCCCTTTTCTTACTTTTTCTCTCATCGCACATCTCTCTATTCTTTAATATCTCATTTTTCAATCCCTCCCCTAGGTGGTTGATGGATGAACAGGAAGTTGCGGGCTCATGCCCCTAGCATTCTGCTAGATTCTCTTTCTTCTACTCACAACAGTGAACTTTCTCACAGTGGGGTTGTGTTACAACTAGGTGTGTAGCAAATCTGCAGCTGACATCGATTAACGATGCTCTGCTGGGGATTTTGGACGTGATCAGATTTGTCCTGATGAGAGAGTGGAATATCTTAGTCCATTCTGGTTTGTGCTTCGCACTTGGCTTGATACCTTGCTGCTTGGAGGATGTTGAGAGCTTTCAGCCCTTTGCGGTTAGCTTCAGTTGTGCTCTTCTCTGGCAGGTAGAGTGCCCTTTCTGGCAACTAGAGTGCCCTTTCTGGCAAGTATGTTGACAATGGGGAAAAGACAGAACACCTGACTTAACTGCACCCCTAGTTCATCATTTTGACCATTTTTTGTTTTGGCTTTCTACTAAAACGATTTTGACCAAAATAAGAGTTAGATTAGCATACTTGTTCAATTTTTGATTTGAAATCATGCTAGTCAGGCTATGAGCACTGAAAATTTTCCTTTTTCGGGTCTAAGAAAAAGGTCCAGTTTTGGAAAAATGGAATAATTTTCGAGAAAATTAGTCAACCTCAGTAAAAAATTCTCAAAAACTATTTTGCAAATGGCCACTGCTCAACAAGCACGGAACCTACTCTTGAGATGCACAACCTCAGATCCATAACAATGAAAAATTGCCCCTTATTTGAACGGCACTGTATGGCAACGGGAAGTTGCCTCTTGTTTGAATAGCACCGCAGCACACTGTATGGCAACGAAAAGTTGCCCCTTGTTTGAATAGTACCGCAGCACACTGTACGGCAACGGAAAGTTGCTCCTTGTTTGAATAGTATCGCAGCACACTATAACCAGTTCTCAAGGTGACGATCATAACCGAACTCTCGGATACAGAAATGACAAAGATGATCTGAACCATTACATGGACACAATTGATTTGGAAGTGTTTATGGCTGGACTTCAGAATAAAGTTGCCTACGTATCCTAATCATGAGAATCAAGCCTTACGTAGTTCCGGTTAAGGTACACTCGGGTATTTAACCTCTCCTTTTGCGCTTTAACTTTTGCCAAGGCCGCCCTTCCGGGTTTTCAACCTTGCGAGCTTTGTTTTTCTTTTCTTTTCATTTCTTTTCATTTCTTTTCATCTTTCTTTTTATTTTCTTCATTTTTCTTCTTTTTCTTCATTCTTTGCATTTTTTTCTCTCTTTTTTTTTTTTGTTTTTTTGTTCTTTTCTTGCTCTAACTTTTGCCTGGGTCGCCCTTCCGGGTTTTCGGCCCAGCGAGCCTCTCAAGGGTAAAAGTGTAGCTTTGTCCATGTCAAATGGTTTCGAGATCCTGAAGTCATCTGAATCCAGGAGAATGGCTGCCGTTTGCTGACGATGTAGAAGTCCATCCAATGAGGGGCTGAATTTGCCCCTAGTGTTGTGGATAGGAACTCAGTTGTCCTTCAGCGATACTTTCTTCTTTCCTCCCTTCTAGGATTTGGCATTCTTGCCGATCTTCGTCTTTGACTCTTCGAGTGCATCTGACATTTTTTGCCCCTAGTTCGAGGGGTGCTTCTGATCTGGCCATACAAGCCTCACATTGTGGTTGACCGTTGAACATTCTGAATCCAAGTTCAAGGTCTGAAAGCAAGGGGGTCGAGTCTCGAGGCTGAGAGCGATCCTAAGCTACGCAATCTCAAGAGCGATTCCACACAGGTCTTCACAAGACGGCGCAAAACATTGTTTGAATTTTTTTTTTTTTTTTTAAGAAAATGACAAATCGCTCGCGCTGAAGACAGTGTAGAATCAATTTGGATCAAGCCAGGATCCTTCTCAGTACTAACATTAACAAACATGATTTCATTCATTAAGGGCTTAGCATGCTTTTCTTTCTCTCAATTGATCAAATTTTGCAAAACCCGAGGAATTCCTTCCTCTTTGTTTCAACACATTATTCGAAAAGTTTTGAAAAACTTAGGTTAATGCAATGATTTCAAGGCACAGAAAAGTAAGTAAAAGCACTGCCGTTTCATTCAAATCTTCTGGCACAACTGATTCAAGGCAGAAACAAACACAAAAGCATGAAAACCACTGCTGTCTCATTCAGATCTTTGGTGTAACTGGCTCCACAGCAGAGACAGACTCAAAAGAAGCAAAAGGACAATTACAAAACAAAATAATGATGTCCGAGGTGACACCCTCAGAATCACCCGACTTCTGTACAACAGGACCGACTCGATACAACAAGACAGACCTTAATCAAAAGACCGACTCAAAACTACGAGACAGACTTGAAACAAAATCACAGAACTGACTCAACACCCAAGTTAGAAAGTACAAAAATTAGCATTCGCAAATGCTCAAAATAGTGCGTGCCAAACGCCACATCTGAAATAAACCGAGTGCCGCCCGCAGGTGGACCAACCCTTGATCACATACTTGTATTATCCTCGAAGTCCATGAACTCAGTGGTGACAGACTTTGCTGAGCTAGGTGGGAGGATGACCTCATCATTGATCAAATCTTGCACTTCGTGGCGAAGACGAAAGCAATTGTCGGTGGTGTGACCAGCTTGTTGATGGTACGCACAGTATTGGGTAGTATCATGTGAGAGAGGGAGATTACTCGGGAGAGGCCGAGGCTCAAGAGGTTTGAGATGACCTTTTTCAGTGAGGATTCGAAGAGCCTTGGACAAAGGCATGTAGAGGGCATGAAAGACCCTGCGACCTCGAGGCAGATACTTCGAAGTCTGTGGACCTTTGCTGGACGCACTAGCAAAAGGATCAGCAGGTGCTACCTTGGCTCTCTGATCTTTTCCAGATGCAGGGTTAGGATTGGAAGGAACTGTTTTGGTACGACGGTCCCTATCCCGATTTTCCCTTTGGCTTGAACTGCTCTCGGTCTGAGCAGAGAAAATGTCATCTGCAGTCTTAGCCACAACTGCGAGTACTTGTTGCTTATTCAACCCGTCGGCTTTTAGAGCCTCAACAGCTTACTGGAGTTGTTCATAGGGATCTGTGTCCACCTTCATCTTGTTCTTTCCACTAGCCTCAGCTTGGTGGATGGTTTGGGTTGCTACTTCAGTACGAAGCCCCGTTGTCGCCGACGTATCATTGCCAGAGCTTAAGACAGCTTCAGGTTGGCTGAGCTCAATTACAATTCGCCCTAGTAGCGGGGGCTCTTGCGGCATGAAGTTTCGGCCTACGATGCAGTTGGTGGCGGGGCCGACATTCCATAGACTAGATCAGCCACAGATCTTTGAAGGTCGCCAATCATTTCCATTAGCTCAAAGGTGGTGGGTTCACGAGCTTGAAACAACTGGGGTTCCCAGATCGGGCGCGCGACAGGCGATCTGGGTGGGTGTGGCACCTCAACGTCGGCCTCACCCTGCAAGATGATTCCTTGGTTTAATGCGGTTGCCATAACCACAATTTCCTCTGAATTTTGTACCATCATAAATCCGCTAAACTGAATGGAGGTGATGTGACCGGTGATTAATGGATCAGATGTCTGCCTTGCTTTAGCGAAGGAGAACACTGGCTATTCTGAACTAAGTCTCTGAACTGAAAGACAAAACAGGCAGCATTTCAGTCCAATTTCACCCGAACAGACATAAGCACAGCTGAATAACTGTATTCGATCTCTGATCACTGTTCCCAAATTACTGTCCCAAAACTGAATCTGATACCCGCAGATATAACTGATTCTCAAAACATTGATGCCCGCAGGCCTGATACCTAGACTTGCAAACAGATACGTGCATACCTGTAGAGGTCAACTCAAAAAGCACATAGCAAGTAAGAGCCAAAACACCCCTATGTTGGGATAGGGTTTCCCTATCCTATTTTGTCAGGAGCTAGGGTTCCACTATGCATACA
Organism: Camellia japonica; assembly: GCA_030407325.1. NCBI lineage: Eukaryota > Viridiplantae > Streptophyta > Magnoliopsida > Ericales > Theaceae > Camellia > Camellia japonica. The sequence goes on along the minus strand of JAPPVO010000019.1, from coordinate 38,770,693 downwards.
GCAGTTTCAAACAACCTACAATCGGGTAAGCAACCTGTCATAGCTTGGAATAGTCACTATGGATTCCAAATATGCACTAGGTCGAATGGTCAAAAAGGGTGCTCCGGTAAAAATCGGGGTTTGTGTTCCCGTCATGGCAGAGCCCGCAACCGATCAGCCTTATGGCACACTTCTCAAAGTAAGCCTCTGGCAAACCGTTCAGGAATAGCATACGGCAAACACGGTGTCCTAGGTGCACCAATGCACATGCAATGTAAAGAAACACATAAGTGTAATCAAAACAAGATATCATGAGTTCGAGTTAAGTTCTCTAACTCCCCAGCAGAGTCGCCAAAAACTGTGGACGCGCCCCGAGGGCCTTGTTTACCACAGTTCGGACTCAAATGTCACGGTTCTGAATCTAATCCCGCAAAGTGCAATGCGAGACCGATAAATCACCAAAGAGTCCAGATTCGGAAAATCGTTTTGGAAAACTGATTTTTAAGAAAGAAGTGCCAAACATGGACTGCTTTGCCAGATACAGAGTCGCCACCTAAATATTTTATTTTTGGGGAATTTAGGAAACCCTGACTCGTGCCTAAGGCCACGTGTCCGTCATCACCAAAGTTTCCTCAGCTCGAGAACTTGGGTACGATTGGGGAAGGTCATCTATGAGCACCCCCGCTCGCCTGATCCGAAGATCGGCCTGTACTAAGCATGATATCGAGTTTTTGAAAACACATGCGTTCTTATTCCGGTTAATTGCTAATCTTTACTACGTGATGCGCACAGCAAACAAGTATAGACTAGATCGCCTAACTTGGAACAAAGCATCGCATATCCGTTTGTTTGGAAATGGTTTGAATTTTGCTACTCGCAAGTAGGCTAACACGGATTTCGATGAATTATTCCAATTCAAGCAATCCAACCTTCACCCACAGGCATTCAGGCAGTTATATCACATAAGCAATTAGCCTCATGGTAAGCATGCTTTCATGTTAACACTCACATCCACGCAAGATGCTAAAGCATAAACACTACAGTGTACTCCGAGCCAAAACAAGAACATATTAGTAATCAATGTATGATCCAAGTCATGTTAAGAGCTAATGAATCGCAGGCAAAATGCAACTAGAATAGGCTCGGCTAATCTAAAATGACATGTGAGATGCGGCAATTCGATACATGTATTCAACTTAGAATTGAAATACAATGAAGTTAGTATGATGCCCGAGCCCGGTGCATGCAATACAGATGAATCGTGCAAACATGCATAGCATAAGGATGCTAATTGAAACGTGCCCTAGAACTAACCATCGTAAGCGGTTAAGTAAAAAGGAGAAAGAAGAAGGGGTTGGAAGACATGCATCACACACACGCACGCTTATTACACAATTCGCCCTCTCGACGGAGGGACCGAAAGAATAATACAAATTACATAATTAACTAACTAACGAGTTAACTAATTATTACACAACACTTAACTAATTAAACAAATTAACTAAGCTATTAAAGCAGTAAAACAGCCTTGGGAAGAGGGATGCATGCGTGCTCGGACGGCTTCGCTCGGAAATCCATTGCCATGTCGCATGTTGCCTCTGTTTACACTGCTCTGCACCTCTGAGGACTGCACAAGTCTCAAGGATGCTTCTAAATCACCTTCTGGGTGCTGTGAGAGGCCATCGGCCAAGAGATTATGCCACCGGCCAAGAGTAATTGGTCATCAACCATTTGTGGGGATATCGGCCAACAATACATAGTCGGCCGGCATTGAAGATGGCCGACCGGCCATTCTATTCCTACAGAATTCTGTTTTACTCTAGCAAAGGACAGACAGAGCATGACAATGCATTTTCAAGGCAATGTTTGCACCACCACCCTCCTTATCATGTTTGAGACTCAAAGGAGTATGGTTTTCGACCCTCGGGCCATCAATCACGCATTTCAATGCATGATGGCCAAAGGAGCCGAGTGTGCAAATTAATGTACAATGAATGCACATAAACACGAAAGGGGGGGCCTTAACCTCCATCATAGTTGATCAAGAGGCAAGGGATGCATGCTTAATGCTATGCAACCTAGGCATGCAACAAGCTAATGCAACATGAGCATGCAAACAAGCAATGTGCAATAGGCATACAACCTAAACAAATCAGCATGCTAGGCATGTAACAACAATGCCAATGACAAACATGCAATAACATATGAGGCAAACATGTGACAACATGTTGAGCAACTAAAAAAAGGAGAATGCATGCCAAATGCATTATAACTTAAGCATGCAACTACATGTCATGGACTAAGTACACAACAAGACACAAATTGAACTAGCATGCTACAACATGCAATTTACCAAATATGCAACAAGTATGTGACAACATACAAGGCAAGCATGCAACAACATGCGGGGATGGTCTTAAACCAAACATGGACAGCTCTCAAATAGGTCCAAATCAGCGGCCAATATGCTAAGGGATAAGGGACAAAATCACATACAAACATGCATGGAATTGGCCTAACACTTAAGCATCAAGGGCAACTTTTAAGAACACTTAAAGGAGACAAACATGGATATTAGGCAAACATGTTAAGCCCTGAAATCATGCAAGGGATGACGCCAAATCAACCAAACCATGCAATTAAGGCATGCAATAAAGCCTAAAACTTAAGGCTAGCCAAGGGACTCAAACCATGGCTACATGAAGCAAGCCCCAAAGGGCCAGGGCACTCAAAACAGTCCCAAGGCAGATCAAAGTGAGTCTAAAAACATGCATGGGATGGCCAAAACATGCTAGAAAGGTGAGCACAAAACAAGAAGCATACAAGGCCAAAAGGAGCAATTGCACTACACCTATTACAACCAAACATGGCAAGGCACAAGCCAATAAAATCAGAGCTATGATATGTCAAAATAAGCCCAAAAACCCACCTAGATGGCATCCCAAAGGCCTAAGCATGGTCGATACGCATGACACATTCATGAGGTATAAAACATAAACCTTTAAAGCTTAAAGGAGCGATAATGCAAGTATTCAAGCATACTATATGAACTAAAATAACATTACAAGTGATGCCAAACCACTGAAATGATCCAAGTAGAGCATGCTAGACGATTCAATACTCAAAGCCCACAAGCTAGATTGCATGGTAGCTATACAAAGCATGTCATGGATGACTAAGACAACCAAAATCAAACCTCAAGCACACCAAAACATGGATAAAAGCTTCAAGGAGTTGAACCAAAATCATGCTAAAAGACATGTTACAACATGGTGCATGTTAAGGCAAATCATGGGATTACAAGACAAGTACATGAAGCATGCATGGTATGTCTAAACCAAGTCAAAACAGTGCTATATCATGGCAAAACAAAGCCTAATATATACTGAAATGAAGCTAAAACAAGCTAAGCACACATGCTACAAACATAAGCCATTTATGTAAGCATTAAAGACAACAAGGAGAGGGGATGACCCTCTCCTATTTAAGACACCAAAACCACCTCTCCACTACTGAAAATCCTCTGGATTTCAGTGGTAGAGAGGTCATGCAAAGCTAAGAACAAGGGCCAAAAAGGATGGCCTAAAACAAGGCCTAACAAGGCCTAAGAGGGAGGGAACAACCCCAAACACAAAATGACCTTAAACAAAGGTCTTAACCACTAAAAATTAGAAATTTTATCAGTTGTAATCTAAGCTCAAAAAAATAAGCAAGAAGGGTTAAAAGCTTAAACAAGAATGGGGTATCTAAAGCAAGGAACTCACCCTTGTAGGACCTCTTCAAGAACAAAGCTCCAGTAGGTTTTTTGAGTTCAAATCCACCGAAGAACACCAAAACCAACCCCTTAATACCTCAGTAACAAAGAAAAGGTGTATTGCTAGGTGTTTGTGTGCAATAGTAAGACAATACTGCTCTTTTAGACACAAAATAAAGCTAAACAAGGAAGAATAGATACAACACAATATCTATCCTCTCAAGAGCAATTTTTCTGAACCTTGAAGGAGGGATGAGGGGCTCCCTCTTTATAGAGGCTCAAATTCTAAGGCTTCAAAGAGAAGCCAAGCAAAGAGCAAATCCCTCCATACACGTGTATGGAGGGGGTTAATCGTGGATGCCAGCTGCACCAACTGGCATAAAATATCTGCATAAAGCAGATGAACAGGGTTCGGCCACCAAAAATGGCCGATCGACCAACACAAGTGCCGGCCGACCAAATATAGTGCCGACCGGCCAACACTCTTGGCCGGTGGCAAGAAAAAGGGGCGGATGGCCTCATGCCATGGCCGGTGGGTTGAGGGGATGGCAAACAAGCCAACCTCTTCCCTTAGAAGCAAAAACACAAGTGTTTGGTCTATGACCACGCACAAAACAGATAAGTTGAGGGATCTTGAGGCAAGGTGCGTAGCCGAGACCTCCGAGAACTCAAAACGAACACGAGCACAGATGATCATCGAGTGTTCAAACGATGACGTCTAAGTCTTGAGCACAGTAAAAAATGGGGTGTCTACACTACCGAACTGAAAGAACTGAAAATTCAACTTCAGGAACTGTTAGATAAGAAGTTCATCGGGCCCAGTACTTCACCGTGAAGCACTCCAGTTTTGTTTGTGAAAAAGAAAGACGGCTCACTGAGACTTTGCATTGGCTACCATGAACTGAACAAGGTAACAGTGAAAAACAAATATCCATTGCCTCGTATTGACGATTTGTTTGACCAGTTACAGGGTGCCCAGGTTTTCTCTAAAATTGACCTTAGATCTGGATACCACCAGTTGAAAGTCAAACCAGGGGACATTGGAAAGACTGCCTTTCAAACGAGGTATGGACATTATGAATTTCTTGTTATGCCTTTCGGAGTTACTAATGCACCTTTTGCATTTATGGACCTTATGAACAGAATTTTCAAACCATTCCTCGATGAATTTGTAGTTGTTTTCATAGATGACATTTTGATTTACTCCAAAAGCACAGAAGAACATAAACATCATTTGAGAATTGCCTTACAGACCCTAAGAGAACAGAAACTGTATGCAAAACTGACGAAGTGTGAATTTTGGCTCGACAATGTAATGTTTTTGGGACATGTGATCAGTAAGGATGGCATTTCAGTTGACCCACAGAAGATTGAGGCAGTAGTGAATTGGCCCAGACCGTCTAATGTTACTGAAGTTCGAAGCTTCCTAGGCTTAGCCGGGTACTACAGAAGGTTTGTAAAAGATTTCTCCAAAATTGCCCTACCATTGACTCAAAAAGGAAAACCATTTGACTGGACCGATCAGAGGGAATCAGCTTTTCAAGAGTTAAAGACTCGACTTGTGACTGCATCGATTCTCACCTTACCCTCAGGTACGGATGGATTTACCATATTTAGTGATGCTTCTTATAAGGATTTGGGATGTGTTTTGATGTAGAACGGTAAAGTTATCGCATATGCTTCCCGACAACTAAGACCACATGAAAAGAACTACCCGACCCATGACTTAGAACTTGCCGCAGTGGTATTTGCATTGAAAATCTGGCGTCACTACCTATATGGGGCAACATGCGAAGTGTACACAAACCACAAGAGTTTGAAGTACTTCTTCACACGGAAAGAATTGAACATGAGGCAGCGGAGATGGTTAGAACTGATAAAAGATTATGACTTACAAATTTTGTGCCATCCAGGGAAAGCTAACATCGTTGCCGATGCACTGAGTCAGAAATCAGCTAGAAATTTAGCCTGTTTACTCACCGAGTAGAAAGAATTGCTATGTGACCTTGAAAAATTTGAGGTTGAAATTGTTTTGCGTGAACAAAGTGGAACCTTAGCCACTATTTCTGCTCAACCGGCACTGATTGAGGAAATTAAAGAGAAACAGCAACAGGATGACTTCTTGAAAAAGGTCATTGATGAACGGGAGTCCAAACCGAGGGCGGACTTTAAATTTGAGAACAATGTGTTGAAATTCCAGGGAAGGTTGTGTGTACCGAATGATTCTGAACTGAAAAGACGAATTCTACAAGAGGGCCACAATTCGAAACTGTCTATCCATCCAGGAAATACGAAAATGTATCAAGACTTGAAACTGAATTTCTGGTGGCCGAGAATGAAGAAAGAGATTGCTGACTTTGTATCGAAATGTCTTCATTGCCAACAAGTTAAAGTTGAACATCAATGACCCGCAGGCTTACTGCAACCCTTACCAATACCGGAGTGGAAATGGGAACATATCACTATGGATTTCATTGTTGGTTTACCTCGCTCCAGTAAAGGTATGGACTCAATTTGGGTTATTGTTGATAGACTAACTAAATCTGCTCACTTCTTACCTGTCAAAACAATTTACAATGCAGACAAATTGGCTATAATTTATATTGACGAGATTGTTAGATTGCATGGATTGCCTGTATCTATTGTTTCTGACAGGGACTCGAAGTTCACATCGAGATTTTGGCAAAGTCTGCAAACTGCATTAGGTACTGAACTGAGACTGAGTAGTGCATATCATTCTTAGACAGATGGCTAGTCAGAAAGAACCATCCAGACTCTAGAAGATTTACTGCGAATGTGTGTTCTTGATTTCCAAGGAAATTGGGAAAGCCATTTACCTTTAGCTGAGTTTGCCTACAACAATAGTTTTCACTCGAGCATTGGTATGGCGCCTTTCGAGGCTTTATATGGCAGGAAATGTCGATCTCCTATCTGCTGGGCAGAAGTAGGAGATGGGCCTTTGCTTAGGCCCGAGATTGTATAGGAAACCACCGAAAAGGTGAAACTGATTCAGCAGAGATTGAAAACCGCACAAAGCCAACAGAAAAGTTATACGGATGTCCGAAGGCAAGACAGGGAATATGAAGTAGGTGATCATGTTTTTGTTAAAGTGACGCCAATGAAAGGGCAGACTCGTTTTGGAGTCAAGGGTAAGCTAGCGCCGAGATATGTCGGACCGTACGAAATCATTAAGAAGATTAATCCGGTGGCGTATCAAGTAGCGCTTCTTCCTGAAATGGAGCATATGCATAATGTTTCCATATTTCAATGTTGAGGGATTACCTTCGGGATCCCTTCCATGTGATTGAACCTACCGTGTAGTGCTAAGTGATGACTACACTTATGAAGAACAGCCTATTTAGGTTGTAAATCGACGAATCAAGAAGTTGAGGAATAAAGAAATTCCGTTAGTGAAAGTGGATTGGCAAAACCACGGTGGTACTTATGCCACTTGGGAAAGAGAAGATGATATGTTGAAGAGATATCCTGAACTGTTCCCTCTGAATCGATATTCTTCCAAATGAAGGCAATCCGAGTTTGGAGGACCAAACTCTTTTAAGGGGGGAAGATGTGACAACCCTCGCCACTGATTACTGCTAAACTGTGACTGAACATGATAAGTAACTAATTAGACTGAAATTCTAAACTGATTGTGTGTGTATGTTGTTTTAGTGCGTTTCTATCTGTTTGCTATTGATTTATCTATTCATGTTTTAAGTTTCGAACTGTAACTTGAAGGCCTTATCGGCGGCCGAATCAGAAATTGATTAGTATTTCATGCTAATTAGAATTTATGTGATTTTATCATAGGTTTAATTTAAATTTGATTTGGAATAATTAAATTAGATTAAATAAGCTAAGTTACATTAGTTGGAGTTTATTGCAATTTTGCTATTGAGTGGCCATTTCCTATACACTTGTTTGGGACTTAATTAGTACATTCCATACATCATTTCATCACTTTCTTGAGACCAAAACTGTGAGCAAGAGAGGGAGAGTAGGAGAGCTTTGGTTTCAACAAGAATTGCTTGGAGAATTAGAAGAATTGAAGAGTAGATTGCATAATTGAGCTTCTAGACTTGAAATTGAGGACCTAAGGTAGGATATTTATCCTTTAGTTTATGAATTCAATTTCGTTCTTGCATGGTTCATGAGTCATTAGTGATCTAAGTCAAGAATTGGTTTAAAGAGTTGATTTGAGTAGCTAAATCATGCATTCATGTATACATTGTTGAGTTTTGAGGTTGATTTCATGGAAATCCTCACATGCATGTCTATATTCTAGCTATGGTCCGTGAATTCATCATGTTTTTGAGTGAATTGACTCATTTGACCAAGTATTTGAAGCTTTGGTTTCAATTGAACACTTGCATGTTACATATACATTATGTTTATGAAGTTTTGTTTGGATTTGTGTTTAATTGAACTACCTTTGGGCTTTGATTTTGCAAATTGATCTTTGAAACATGTCATATTATGAGTTTTAAGGTGTTTTCCAGAAAATTGGCCCAAAAGAATTGAATTTGATGCTTTAAATGTTGAATTTGAGCTTGGAGGTTCAATTTGGAAATTCCAGATTTTGGACTTACGCTCGAGCGTAATACTTCACACTCGAGCGTACACTCTAAGTACATGTATCCCGCTCGAGCGGGGAAAGTAACGCTCAAGCGTGAAATGTGTGTATCCAGTACTTTTCATGTGTTTACAGTCCGCTCGAGCGAGGGAATGCACGCTCGAGCGAAGACTTATGTCTCACGCTCGAGCGGAGGTCGAGCGCCCATCGAGCGTGAATTGCATGCATCCAGTACTTTTGCTTGAGTTTACAGTCCGCTTGAGCGGAGATCCTTTGTCTGCATGTCCGCTCGAGCGTAGAAAGCCACGCTCGAGCAAGACCCCTGTTTTCTGAAAATTTTGAAAAGTGTTTTAAAGTACATCTTTGAATCCTTATTTCATCCTAGGCATTCCTAGGCCTAGTTTAAGGTATCTTAATGAGGCTATTGATGTAGAACCACCGAGTCAAGATAGGACTAAGTTGTTGATTCCCAAGTGTGTAACTTAGTGTGTGTTCGTTCTGTAACTGTGTAGGGTTGGCATCCGAGGACGCTCATTAGCTGCTTATAGCCCAGTGCTCTGTGAGTAACAATGTTGTAAAGATATGTTCAATTATGAATATTTTCTAAATGATCAACTGTCTGTTTACTGAAACGTTATTGTTTAATGAATGAATGTTTGTCCTATTTGTAAACTGTATTCGTGGTATCCATAGCAATTTACTGTTACTGCTACTGTCACAAGATCTCTGTCGGTTCCCATGTTTGGAACCACTACTGTTTACTGTTATGATGGCCATGATCGGTCTGTTAAGACCTACTGTACTGTTTGCTATTGGATGTACCACATATAACTGCTATGGTTTCTAAATGACTGATAAGACTGCTTAATGACTGAAAGGACATTCATTCTTAACCCCTTTACGCATTTGTTATTCATGCTCACTGTTTATTTTATATTATATGTAGGTGTCCAGGCACCGGATCGGAGTTAAGAGCGTTGGGTTAGCTCCCTTTTTGCCAAGCCAACCATCGCGCCTCACTTCGAGGTTCCATGTCAGTCCAAGCCAGGGCTTTTTGGGGTGTCTCAATTCACCCTTTTGCTTCTGTTCAGTAATACTGTATAAGACTTGTACTGTACTGTGCTAATTAGGGATTTGGTCCCTAACCTGAATGTTGTACATATGTTGTATATATGTTTTTCTTATGAATATGAATATGTTATAGAAAAGTCTTTTTGCACGCAGACTGTCACAGCTCATTGGACATCTTTTATTACTGTTTTGGCTTCCGCCAGCCCTTGTACTCTGTATTACTGTCTTTACTGTTAAGTAGGCCTTCGGTAATCACGGATTACTGGTCGGTTACGGTACTAAACCCATAGGGGCGAGTTTGGGTCGTGACAGTTTCGTCCCTCCTTTTCTTTTTGTCTTTTTTGTTGATTTATTTGGTATACAATGTTGTACTCCTTAGAAGAGTATCCCGAGAATTATGGGCAGTTCACTTAAATATGTGTAGATCGCTTTTTGATGTGGCAAATAGGACTGTGGGAAGAGAGCTGGCGGTCAACTTCGGCGAAGTTTGTTCTGGTGTATGAGGAGCAGAGGTCAAAAATATCAAAACTAAGGTGTCTAAACAGAAGGGTTAACAGAGGTAAGAGAATCTGTAGAATTTGTAGGATAAAAGATTTGGAGTGTTTTATAAAAAAATAAAAGAGTAATGAGCAGCCAGTATCGGACTCCCCTTGTGTACCGGAGGTCAAGGACACTAGCTGCTAGTGGATATAAGCGGAGTTACCGTGGTCGTGCACCTTTTAAGGCTGTGTATGTTGCTAGCGGTACATTCAAAATATTCCCCAATATATTAAGAAGACTAAGATGGGAGTAAGGAAGTTGCAACTGTACGATAAACAATTAAGAGATGTTAAATTTGATAATACAGGTGTGGCGAGATTGCTTAATGGTATTGAGTTAGGTAATAAAATATGTGACCGCCAATCAGACAAGATCGTGGTTAAGGGTATAAAATTAATTGGAAATGTTCAATTGAGACAAGACGCTAAAGATAAAGCTGTGGTCTACCATGTTTTGTTTTTCATCATAAGTGATAATAGTCCGTCAGATTCCATCTCCACACCTGATAAGACATTTATTGAAGTTGAAGAGGGTAATCCTCAGACCTGGATTGTTGATCCTGACCAGTCCGACCGGTTTCGGATGCTAAAGAAAATGAGATTCAAGCTCATTGGGGCAAGGACAAAGAATACATTCGTCACAAAATAGAAATCGTGGACCGATTCTTCCCAATTGATGTTTGGACGGACTACAAAGATACGCTGTTTGAAAATGTTGAAAGTATTCAGAAAGGTGCCATATATTTAGTGGCTGCAATTGTTAGTGGAAAAGAATGCAAAATTATGTTAAGGAGTCAAATGTACTTTAAACTATTTAGAATTATAATTTATGTATTTTTATTTATAATGTTCAGGTTTTGAATGGAGGTAGACGATATAAAAACTGGTGTTGTTCAAGGTGTTTCAACAAGTGATTTCAGTTATATTGAACTTGCGTTGCCTAATTTATTTTCTCAATTGAGGTTAAGATACAAATAAAAGAGTGTTAAGGTTGATAAAATATTTATAAAATATTCTCCCCTTTGTGCACCCAATGCCAATGGGTTGGTCAGAGTAAAAGTTTATGATCGGAGGTTAGATGGTAATGATAGTCTGCAAGTGTGGTTTCTTTTCCCTGTGGATTGTCAATGCGAGTTATCTATTATGGGAATGGTTATTGTTCAATTAACGACAAACAGGTGTCATGGATGGTGAAATATCGACTTGAAAATTCGAATATTAAAAGGGGGATTACATATTGTAAAATGAAGGGGTATTTGAAGTATTCTACGAGTGACATGCTAGAAGATTTGCAAATGAGGGCCCCATCTATTGTTGTGTTATCTAAAATATATACTAATGATAATGTTGATGTTTGGCATTATGCCCCAACGAAAGCCATTCCGATTTTGACACGGATTAAGTCTGTGGATTTACCGGAGAGACGAAGTGATTTGTTGTTAGGAGGTTTTGGGGAAAGTGATTCAATTATTCATGAACGCAGAGGTCGTCTAAGATTGATGTACGCAGAGGTGGTGATGCACTAGTGATGTTGATCTCGGTCCATCGATTTCGGAGGTTGGTGTTAGCAAAAGGAAGTTGATCGTAGATGATCAGTTGTTATGGATCCCGCAAATTTTTTTAATGTTTTACGAAATGTAATAATTAGTGTAAAAAATAGTGATATGACTCAAGATGTAATAGTTGATAATAAAGGAAATGTAGTAAGTAAATAAAAGTTTGAGTGGTTTTATAAATAAAATTAATAAAATTTTTCATTAATCATGACAGTGGTTACATTAACATTAAACCATTCTCTTATTTTTGGGGACATTACATCTAACCAACTATTGTTTCCATTAGTTAATATAATACATAGAATTCCTCCTCTAATAGTGAGATCTGGTTGAAATATAACAAATACATGGAAGTATCTCTGGCAACCTACTAAATTCTTCATTAATTCGGTAGGGACTGTCAAGTATTTGATGTTGTCTATGACGTTGTAGATGGCGTCTTGATCGTAGTCCTTGAAGCTTATTCTGCCGGAGAAGTAATTGTGTCGTCCGAGACTTCTGGCCCAGGCGGTTTTGCCTGTTCTTAAGGGTCCTTCGAGGTAGAGGGAGATTGGGCAGATGGGCAGCTGTTCCAGATCCTGTTATTAGAGGAGGAGGAGAGTTCTTCGTCAATATATAAATCATGTATATTATTCATGTGTATCCCTAATCTAATGTTGTTGTCGTCTTTACTGTAAACAAAGAAACAACAATTTTGACATAACTCGTATTGTACAAAATTCTGACTTATAAACAAAATATTATTTTCTACCCATTTTTTTACTTCTTCATTTAAAAAAGGAAATGAATTAAAAGGGCTAGTGTATGGGGGGCGCTCTCGTTTATAATGATCCCTTGAAAATGTTTTTAATTGGGGGTATTTTGTGACGTAATCGTGGGACATCTTTAGATTAGGGATACAAAAAAATAATATCAACAATTTATATACTGACGAAGAACTCTCCTCCTCCTCTAATAACAGGAACCAGAACAACGGCCCATTCGCCCAATCTCCCTCTACCTCGAAAGACCCTCAAGAACAAGAAAAACCGCCTGGGCCAGAAGTCTCGGACGACACAATTACTTCTCCAGCAGAATAAGCTTCAAAGATTACGATCAAGACGCTGTCTACAACGTTATAGACGACATCAAATACTCGACAGTCCCTACCGAATTAATGAAAAATTTAGTAGGTTGCCAGAGAGACTTCCATGTATTTGTTAAATTCCAACCAAATCTCACTATTAGAGGAGGAATTCCTTGTATTACATTAACTAATGAGGACAGTAGTTGGTTAGATGCAATGTCCCCAAAAATGAGAGAATGGTTTGATGTTAATGTAACCACTGTCATAATTAATGAAAAAATTTATTAGTTTTATTTATGAAACCACTCAAACTTTTATTTACTTATTATATTTCCCTTATTATCAACTATTACATCTCGAGTCACATCACTGTTTTTTACACTCATTATTACATTTCGTAAAACATTAGAAAATTCTGTTGGATCCATAACAACTGATCCTCTTCGATCAACTTCTTCTTTTCTAACACCAACCTCCGAAATCGACGGACTAGAATCAATATCACTAGTTCCATCACCACCTCTGCGTATATCAATCTCAGACAAACTCAGACGACCTCGCCGTTCATGAATAACTGAACCACTTTCCCCAAAACTTCCTAACAACAAATCTCTTCGCCTCTCCGGTAAACCCATAGCATAATCCTTGTCAGAATCGAAATAGTCTTGGTTGGAGCACAATGCCAACTATCAACATTATCATTAGTATATTTTTTAGATAACACAACAATAGATGGGGCCCTCATCTGCGCATCTTCTGGCATGTCACTTGTAGAATACTTCAAATACCCCTTCATTTTACAATACGTAATCTCCCTTTTAACATTAGAATTTTCAAGTCGATACTTCACTATCCATGGCACCTGTTTGTCGTTAATTGAATAATAAGTATTCCCATAATATACTAATTCGCACTGGCAATCCACGGAGAAAACAAAGTATGCCTGCAAATTGTCATTACCATCTAACCTCCTATCATACACATTTACTCTGAACAACCCACTGGCATTGGGTGCGCAAAGGAGGAAACATTTTATCAATATTTTATCAACCTTAATACTCTTTTGTTTGATCTCAACCTCAACTGAGAAAATAAATTAGGCAAAGCAAGTTCAATACAATTGAAATCACTTGCTGAAACACCTTTAACAACACCAGTTCTTATATCGTTCACCTCCATTCACTTGAACATTACAAATAAAAATACATAACATTAATTTTCTAAACAGTTTTAAAGTACATTTGACTCCATAACGTAATTTTGCATTCTTTTCCACTAACAGTAGTAGCCACTAAATATATGGCACCCTTTTGAATACTTCCAACATTTCCCAACAACGTATCTTTGTAGTCCGTCCAAACATCAACTGGGAAGAACTGGTCCACAACTTCTATCTCGTGAAGAAAGTACTCTTTGTCCTTGCCACTAACAAGCTTGAATCTCATTTTCTTCAGCATTCAAAACTGGATGGACTGGTCAGGATTAACAATCTAGGTCTCAGGATTACTTTCGCCAACTCCAATAAATATCTTGTCAGGTGTGGGGACGGAATCTGACGGACTATTATCATTTATGACGAAAAACAATATGTGGTGGACCACAGCTTCGTCTTTAGCATCTTGTCCCAATTGAACATTCCCAATTAATTTTATACCCTTAACCACGATCTTGTTTGATTAATGGTCACATCTCTTATTACCCAACTCAATACCATTAAGCAATCTTGCCACACCTCTATTATCAAATTTAACGTCCCTTAATTGTTCATCGTACAATTGTAACTTCTTTACTCCCCTCTTAGTCTTCTTAATATATCGAGGAATTGTAGACACCCTATTTTTGAGCGTCCTCAAGACTTGGACGTCATCGTTTATGCACTCGATGATTGTGTGTTTGTGTTCATTTTGAGCGCCCGAAGTCCTTGGCGGAGTGCCCTGTCTTTGAGCCTTTGAACCTTGTTCTTTCTTGTTTTGGACCAAAACTTGGTGTCTGGACCTCTTGGTGACCTGTCGGCCACCCCCCAAGGCTGTCGGTTATGGGTTGTGCTTGTCGGCTATGGATGTGGCCGGTCGGCTATTAGTGGTGTCCGACGGCCACCAGTCTCTTTTTCCAGATATTTATTGACAACTGTGCCAGCTGTTTGTAACAGCGCCCGCATGGGACCTCGCTACAGTTCGGACTCCCTTTTGTTTTGTTGCGGTTCTAAATCTGAACCAAAGAGTCCAACTCTGGCAAATCGTTTTTGAGAAAAACAGATTTTTGAAAAGAAGTGCCAAACATGGACTGCTTTGCCAGATTACAGAGTCGCCACCTAAATATTTTTTAAAATGGGAAATTTAGGAAACCCTGACTCGGTGCCAAAGGCCACGTGTCCGTCATCACCAAATGTCTTGGCTCGGGAGCTTGGGTACGATCGGGGAAGGTCAGCTATGAGCACCCCCTTTCGCCCGGTCCGAAGACCGGCCTCTACTAACCGTGATATCCAATTTTGAAAACGTTATGTGTTCTTATTCCGGTTATTAGCCTAGAATTTACTATGTTATGCGCGCAGCAAACAAGTATAGACCAGATTGCCTAATTTGGGAACAAGCATGGCATATCCGTTTATTTTGAAAATGTTTTGGAATTTGCTACTCGCAAGTAGGCTAAAACACGGATTTCAATGAGTTTTCCCAACTTCAAGCAATCCAACCTCCACCCACAGGCATTCAAACAGCAATATCACATAAGCATTTAGCCGCATGGCAATCATACTGTCATGTTAGCATTCACACGCATGCGATATACTAAAGCGAAAAAAAAAAACTTACATCGTACTCCGTGCCAAAACAAGAAACTAGTTAGCAGACATGCATGTCCCTAGGTCATGTTAAGTGGCTAATGCAACACAGGCAAGGATGCAATTTAGAGTAGGCTCGGCTAACCCTAAAATGGCACGTGAAATGCTACAACTATCACGTATGCAATTTGGAATTGAAAGTATGATGCAGTTTGTATGATGTACCGAGCCCGGTGCATGTTTAGACAAATGCATGGATGCACGCATGCATTGCATAAGGTATGCTAAAAATAGACGTGCCCTAATCTACCATCATAAGCAGGTAAATAAAAGGGAAGAAAGAAATGGGGATTGGAAGACATACACCCACTCACACACACTTATTACAAACTTGCCCTCACTCGGAGGGACCAAAAGAATATACAAATTAATTAACCACGCAAGCTAATTAAAATATTACAAATTTCACTAAATTAATCAAATAAATTAATTAATCTAATTAAAGTAGTAAACCGCCTCGGGATGAGGACCGGATGCAACACGCGCTCGGACCGCTCGAAACCGCACTGCCATGCACGGATTGCCTCTGTTTCCTCTGCTCTCCTCCTCAGAAAATTGCCAAAGTCCCAGAAGTACCTATCAGGGCATTGGAGAGTACCACTGGCTGGGGTAGAGCACCACCGGCTGAAGGAGGAGGCCACCGGCACAAAATTCATCCATCGGCAGCTTGTTTACTGCCGGTCGGCACTAAACACTGCCGGCCGGCACTAAATGCCTGTAAAACCTGCAACTCACAGCAGCAGAGGGCAAATTCTGGCATGGCAATGCAATTCAAAGCATGTATGTACTAAACACACTCCTTATCATACTAGTGATCAAAGGAAGATATGCCTCGATTCTCGGACCACCAATCACGCATTTCCATGCATGATGGCCCAAAGAACCAAGAATGCAACTTTGATCTCAAATGCATGCAATTCATAGGATCAAACAAGGGTGCCAAACCTCCATCAAACTTCACTTCAAGAGGTCTAGCATGCACAATGCAAATGCAACCCTAAGCATGTTATCTAACATGCAACATGAACAATGCAAGCAAGCTAAACATGTTAGGCATACAACCTAAGCAAAGAAGCATGTAAACCAAGCAATGGAGTGGACTAAAACATGAATTAGGCTACTCCTAATTGGCCTAAATCAGTGGCCAAAGTGCCTAGAAATGGAGACTAAACACACACACACATGCAAGTGTTATGGTCCAAACCCAAGGCATAACATGGCAACCCCAAGCAACACTTGGATACCAAACAAGGGCAATGAGCACACATTGTAAAGCTCTGAAAATCATACAAAACATGGTGCCAAAACCAAGTCAAAGTAGACCAAACCAAAGCATGCAAATGGTCTAAGATTCAAAGCAAATCAATGAGGGTTTGAACCACCCTTAGCACAACCACAACATGGCAATACTTAGGCAACTAAAATCAGAGTTTTAACACATAAAACTAGGCCTAAAGGACCACCTAGATGCATCTAGTGACATGAATTCAAAGGCATGCATTAAAGCCAAAACATGAAGCATTCAACACATGTTTTTAAAGCATTAAAGAGGCAACTAAGGCAAAGCACACAAGCACACCAAAGGGACTGAAATAACATGCTAGATGGTTCCAAAACCATTGAAATAGTGTAAGCAGGCATACTACACTTTCATGCTCTTAAGGCCAACAAGCCGAATACAAAGAGGCTATATTAAGCATGCTATGGTTGACTCAAACAACATGAGACAGACCTCAAACATGCCAAAAATAAGCATACAAGCTTCACAAATGCAAGCCTAAAACATGCTAGAAACAAAGCTAACAACCTAGGCATGTTAAGGGACCAAAGGGGCATTACAAGCAACTATGCAAAACATGCAAGGAGTGCTAAAACCAACTTATAACAATGTCGTATTAGGGCATAATAAACATAAAATGCAGCCAGACATGCTCAACAAACAACCAAACATGGTGCTCCTTTGGAGGCCAAAACTTGCCCTTTCCAAGGACATCAAGGAGAGGGGGTGGGCCCTCCCCTTTTGGAGACTTCAAGGCACCCTCTCCACCACTGAAATCCCTCAAGATTTCAGTGGTGGAGAGGCCCAAGCACTAAAGTCTCGGATCTCTCACAAAAATGGCACAAAAAAGGGCCTTTTCAAGGCCTAAGGGTGGTCAAACTTACCCAAACCACCAAACACTCTTAACAAACAATAAAGAGGCTTAAAAAACAGAACTTTTATGTGTTAAACACTAAGCACAAAAACAGTTATAGACTAGGCAAAAATGGAGTGCAAGAATGGGGAAAAAAAAAGCTAGTTTCTTACCCTTGATGACCACCTTCACAAAGGTTGATATTGTTGCTTCCTTGAACACCAAACCAGCTCCAAAGCTCCAAAACAAACCTCTGGACCCTCAAGAACTCAAGGAAGGTGAAACACTAGGTGTTGGTAAGCAAAAGTATGACACAAACACCTAGTGTACAAAACAAGAGGGAAGAAGAGAGATAGGATGTGTATCTATCCTAACCCTAAAAACCAGAGCTTGGTCTGTCTAAAATGTCTAAAATTTTTGTAACCCTAAGCCAAGAAGAGGAGTGGTCCTCTTATAGGCAAGCAAAGCTTGCAAAGCTTACAAGCTAAGCTAACTAAGAGGGTCATTCCTCCATACACGTGTATGGAGGGGGACCAAAACTATACAGCTGTCTGAAAATATCTCATAAAGCAACTGCACAGTGTCCGGCCGGCAAAGAGTGCCATTTTGGCAAAACTTAGTTCCGGTCGGCACAAAATAGTGCTGGTCGGCACAATAAAGTGCCGATGGAAACACCAGCCAGCCGGTGGCCTCTAGCCAGTGCCGGTGGTGTGTGGGGATGCCTCACAAAGCATTCCCTGCCTTTCCAAGGCAAAACACAAGGCAAAACACAAGTGTTTGGTGCAAAAACCAAACACAAAACGGTCGAGTTCGGAAGTCCTGAGGCAATGCGCGCGAGCCGAGAACTCCGGGAACTCCAAACGAACGCAAACATGGATAATCACCGAGTGTTCAAGCGGTGACGTCCAGGTCTTGAGGACGGTCAAAAATGGGGTGTCTACACTGTTGCACACTGAGCTGCATCTTCATACACGTGTATGGTAGGATGTATCTAAGCTCAATGGGTGTTTTTCTATAAATAGGGGGGTTCCTCACCCATTTTGGAGGGTTAGCATTTTTAGAGCAAAAATCTCCATCTCTCTCTAGAATTCTCTCTCTCTCTTGTTATTTTGCACACATTTGCTTACAAGTCCTTAGCTTTTGCACACCAACCCTCAACCAAATACTCTCACCATTGGGCTGAGATAACTTGAGACCTAATTTGTGCTCTAGAAGAAGGTTTGAGCTTGAGTTTGTGGCTATTTTGTGGCTTGGCTTCAAAGGTATAACACTTACCTTATTTAAGCTTGTTTTGCTTACTTATTTCCCCATCTTTTTCTACTGTTTTTGGCCTAGTTTTCAACTGTAAAAACCTCTATTTTTATGACCTAAAAATGGTGGTTTGAGGCTATTTTGTGTTAAGGGGTAGTCCACCCTTCTTGTCTCTTTGTTTGTTAAGCTTTTGTGCTTTTCATCACTTTCAAACCAACTTTTTTGGGCCTTTTAACCACTGAATTTCAGAGGTTTTTTAGTGGTAAAAACCTTGTTGTGAAGTCCAAAATTTGAGGGGTTAGCCTCCCCTTCTTGTGTCTTGTTTGCATGCCTAGTTAGTTTTGTGAGTTAGCATGTTTTTCTAGCTTAACTTAACTCTAGTCCAGCATATTTTTGCCACTGTTTTAACCTGTTTTGGCTCTGTTTTGGGCTCGTTAGTTCAGTTAAGGCTTGTTTTGCATAGTTGTAGTGTTAATCTCCTTCACTAGCTTGATGTTTTAATGCTTTGATCATCATTGTTTTGAGTTAATAGCACGTTTTAGTGCATTTTCTTATTTAATTTTAGCACCTAAATCTCTGCAATCTCCCTCTTTGCTTCACTCTTTTATTTACTTTGAAGAGTTGTTTCAAACTTGGGATCTTTTAAGCTTAAGATTAAGGTTATGCTTAATGGTTTAATCTTCTTTGAGGGTTCATTACCAACGACATGATCTCTCTCATGCCTTAAATTATCCCTTCGTTGACACTTCTTTCCATTAGAGGATACTCACTTTTAGACTTAATCGATTGAAAAATGAATCGATAATGTAAAATGAGTAAATAAAATGAACAAGTAAAAGAGGCAAGATAAAGATTTTTCATGTTGCATTGCATGTGTTCGAATCGGACATTAATTCGAACACGAGGAAAATGAGACATTTCATACTCAAAGTGATGAAATGTATCGCTTTCCTTGGTCACCATCACCCTTGATCATGCATGATAGGGTGGTGGCCTTTTTTTTAGTCTTATTTTGCACTCATTAAACTTGTACACACTTGGTTCTTTAGCCATCATGCATGGAAATTGCTTGGTTGATGATTTGAGAGCCAAGAGTTTCACTTCTTTGAGCTTGTTTGATGATAAGAAGTGTAAACAGTACACATAAACCTGTGAGAATACATTGTTTTGCTTTGTCTGCTCTCTGTTGCAGCAAAAAGAGGAGTTCATGTCATCAGTGGCCAACTGGCCACCACCAGTAGCCGACCGACCACCATTGGTAGCCGACATGCCCCCTGTCGGCCACCAATGAAAATTGCATAGTGTGTTGGCAAGTTGAAGTGGAGGTGTTCGAGAAGTGGGCAGCCTTTTCAATGTTCAAATATATGCAAATAGAGGCTGCAACAGCAAGGTAGTGGCTTTTTCGGGTGGAGAAACCGAGCATGCATGCATCCCTCATTTCCCGAGGCTATTTAGTTGCTTTGCTTAGATAGTTGTAGCTTACTCTTGCAAGTGATGTAATTATTCAAGTGGATTAGCTAGTTAATTCATGTTGTACTTAATTAGGATAATTGCTTTGTAATTAGTCAGTTAAATGTTGAGTAATTAATTTGATTTGTAATATTTAATTGGCTTAGAATAGTTAATTAATTCATATCATGTTGTAATAGTTAGCTTAGCTTAGCGTAGCTAGTTAGCTTATTCATTCAGACCCTCCTTCGCGAGGTCGTAATGTTGTAATAAGTGTGCATGTGTGTATATGTCTTACCTGCCCACATTTTTCTCCATTTTATTTAATCGCTTTCGATGGTTAGATTAGGGACATGTTTCAATTAGCATATCGCATGCTTGCATCTATTCATCTTGTCTTGCATGCACCGAGGCTCGGCGCATCATTCAAATTGCATTGCAATTTCAATGTCTTCTTTGAATACGTGTTTAATCGCATGTTGTTCAAATTGATCCATATGCCATATTAGTAGCCGAGCCTATTAATTGCATATTGCATTTGTTGTATTAGGCATCTTGTATAGTTAGGATCATGCATTCTTTCTAACTAGTTTTGTTTTGGCTTGGAGTACTCGGTAAATCTTTATGCTTTAGCATACTTACATGAGTGTGATTGCCATATTGTCATGATTAGCATGCTTGCCATGAGGCTATATGCATACTTGCTAAACTGTATGAATGCCTGTGGATGAAGGCTTGTTGTTTGAATTGGAACGATTCAACGAATGTGTGTTTTAAGCCCACTTTGTTGTGGCAAATCATGTTTTAAGCCCACTATGTTTGGTGGCAAATCCGTATTTTTAAGCCCCCTTGAGGGTGACAAATTCAAACCATTTTTGTAAACAAACATGAGTTGAATTGTTCCAAGTCTTGTGACTAGTCTATACTTGCTTGTGTGCATCACATAGTCAAGCTAGTTTAATAACCGAGATAAGAACACCTAATTTTATAAAACATCATATCATGATTAGTAGAGGCCGATCTCTGATCGGGCGAATAGGGGTGCTCATCTTAGGACCTTCCCCTCTTGTACCCAAGTTCTCGAGCCAAGGCAACTTTGGTAATGACGGACACATGGCCTTTGGCACGAGTTAGGGTTTTCTAAATTTTTTCAAAAATAAAATATTTAGGTGACGATTCTGTATCTGGCAAAGCAGTCCAATTTTGGCATTATTTGATTTAAAATCGATTTTCCAAAAAGATTTGCCGGATTTGGATTCTTTGGTGTTTATCAGTTTCACATTGCACTTGTGAGACTAGATTCAGAACTGCGGGACTCCGAACTGTGAAGCCTTCTTTTCAACCCTTTCCGAAAGATGGGGCGCGGAAAAAGGTGAGTCCACAGTTTCTGGCAACTCTGTTGGGGATTTAGAGAACTTGACTCGAACTCATGATATATTGTTTTATTTACACTTACATGTTTCTTTGCATTTGCATTTGCATCGGTGCGCTTAAGTCACAGTGTTTGCCATCTATTATTCCTGAGCGGTTTGCCGGAGGCTTGCTTGGAAAGCTTGCCAAAAGGCTAACCGATTGCGGCTTTGCCACGATGGGAACAACACTTGGATCTGGACTACACAAGATGGTTTCACTTTCGTGTAGTTGTGTTTCTGGGGTGTGAGAGGTATATTAGGTGGTCTTGATGAGGTACCTTTTTGACCAATCGACCTAGTTGCATATTGGAAACCATAGAAATTGTTCCGAACTAGGACAAGTTGCTCACCGAATGCAGGAAGTTTGAAACCGCTTGTTTGCGTAGTGAACCCCTAGCTCCTGATGAAATTAGGAGAGGGTAACCCTACCCCATCATTGGGGTGTTTTGGCTCTCACTTGCTTGATACATGCTTTTAGAGTGAAACTCTGCAGGAATGTATGTATCAGTTGAAAGTCTGGGTATCAGTTTTGGGGCAGAAATCAGTGTTCGAGTACAGTTGTCCAGCTTATGATTGCAACTGCGTGTTGTTTCTGTCTAAGTCGAAGTGCTGTGCGGTTTCTGATTTTTGTTTCTTTTTTTGCTTTATTTTCTTTTTGCAAGGTAGTCTTTCACCATTGCTTTAGACGATTTTGTTACCCCTCCCCAAGCACTCTAGACCCGAGTTAGAAGGATTTGTAGATCTGGGGATCTAGTCAGGGAACAGCCAGTGTTTGTTTCACTCTTGCCGATTACTAGACGGAGAAGGATTCAGCAGAATTCGTCAATTTAGCAGTCACCGTTTACCTCGCCTATGCCCAGTCAGGCCTAATCATCTACTTCCACTCCAGATAGAGACTATTTCCTAGTTCCGGCAGTTCAAAATCCTCCAGTCAATATGAAAGATTGCTTCGACAACTCCAGCTGTAGCGACCTAATTTTCTTAAGTCATTATTTATTATTATTATGATTATTATTATCTTATTTTATTTTTGGCTTTATTAATTGTGTGGTCAAATGAGAATTTAATGTGATATTAATTAATTTAATGTGTTATTTAATTAATCCATATATTTATATATTTGTTATAAAAAAAAAAGAGGTGTTATATATATATATATTTAATCTTAATATTTATATTTATATATATTATAATTATGTTGTATTATATAATAAATATATTATAATAGTTATTAAGTTTAGAATAGGATTAGGAATCAATCAAAGAAAAAGAAAAGAAAGAGAGGTGTGGAAGCAAAGAAAAAGACCACGGGAAGAGAGAGAGAGAGAGAAATCAAGAAAAAAGAGAGATCTAGCGGCTATGTGTGTGAAAGAGAAAGGAGAGGAAGAAAAGAGTTAGGGTTTTATTTTGGTGGCTCTATTAATTCTCTTAAGTGATTTTTTGATCTTCAAAAAAATATTGTGAGTACAAAATTCACTTCCCTTGATTTATGTTTAATTCATTGTTCTTATTTATTTATTTATTTTTATTTATTTGATGTTAGCTTGATTTTGTTTTTACATAAAGATGATAGATTGATTTTAATTATTTTGATTAGTTGTGTATGTAAGGTTTAGGATTTTTAGATGATTGATTGATTTTAGATGATTGATTGATTTTAATTATTTTGATTAGTTATGTTTGCAACGTTTAGGGTTTTTATATGGATTTATTTTATGGTTGTAATCGCACTCATGGATATATGAAATTAAAATAAATTAGGAACCCATAGATAAATTCCTTACACTCCACCATAACTTCATGGATTGTTGTTTTATTTGAGTGTTGGTGAGAAAAAGTGTATAAAAAAAGTGAGGATTATGAGATTTATTTGAATGCCTTAGGCTTGGCATTGTTATGTTTATTCTCATGAGTGAGATGTTGTGTATATATGTATATATTGTTGCCTCGTTCTCATGAGTAGACGAGTAATTTGATTTACGCTCGTATGTATATGCTAACCATTCGGGGAGTGTGGGTCAAACTCGGGACGATATCCCCGTGCAAGTTTGGCTTCGGAGCAGTGCTAGGTATACGGAAGGCACATGAGATATATGTGTAGGCCGAAAGTGGAAGGCCGAAGTGGTGGAGTTAAGGTACAAAGAATTTAATTATGAGTTTATTGTTATAGTGTGTATTGTATTGCTTTGTACAGGTTGAAAAATAATAAACAACCTCCATAAATTATGAAAGTTGAGCAGAGCCATGTATACGTGATTCTAGACAACTTTTGTGCTTTAACTTTTTATTAAAAGATCGATTAGAACTTATAATCGGATGATCTTGGTTATTATAGGTTTGATTCATTTTAGCAATGCATATTTTAGAGGCTGTTTTAACACACGAAACGAGCTCATTTTTATTGGTTTTTTGTAAATCAAAGTAAAACATTATTCTGCACATTTTTCGTGTTTTGAAATTTTCCGAAAAAAATCATCTTAGGGCAGTTTTTATTCGTTTTCAGCTTTAGATTTTTTGATTGAATTCCGTCTAGATTTTTCTATCAAGTTTTTCTCTCAACCTGTTCAGTTTCTGTTAAATTTGTTTATGCTATTTTTAAGGAAATTTGATTCTGTACAACTTTTGTTCTTTGAGTTTTGGCCAGTTCGAATTATTTAAGCATGAAACGATGCATTTTTATACTTCTTCAGCAAGTTACTTATGATTAAATTATACTAACTTAATTTTTTTGCAGGATGGTGGGTCTTACTAACTTTTTTATGCAGGGCTGACCCACCATATTTTTATTTCTATTTTGTTTATTTTATAATCAATTTATATTTCGTTGTGTACGGACAAGAAACTAAATGCCACCGTATCTCGGAAAACTACTCATTCGTCTCGGTGCGGTTGGAACTACTTGTCTTGTCCTATAATAAGAATTAAATGTATTTTTGTTTGTGTCTGGTGGACACATGGGTGTTAAATCTTGTACTCATAGCAGTATACCTGTATACTGACCCGTTTTGTCTCTTGGCAACTTCGGTGCGTTCTGTTTGAGCGTAGCCGAGCTTCCTTTGCAGGATTTGTTGAGGCTATGGTGGTGACAAGAAATAACTATGATCGTAGGACATGTCATTTGGACTTCTTTTGTTTTCTTGAGTTTAGGGTTGATATTAGTTTATGTATTTATTATTATTTTTTTTATGACTTTAGTATTGGAATAATTTGGCATGGTTTGTAACTGTACTTTATTTAAGTTGTTTTGACTAGTTGTTGCTACCTTAATGTTAAGGTATTGGTTAGTTATGAGATTATGGTAGATGGTTTGGTTGGCGTTTAGTTTTTTTTTTGCTTCACCCCTAGGATTTGGATTATGGAATATTGATTGGGGTTTAGTCCTAATTTAATATTTAATTGTCCAAATTTTGGGGCGTGACAGTTTGGTATCAGAGCTCTAGGTTACCCTAGACTTGTGAGAGTTTGGGTGATCCTCGGATTGTGGAAAAATGGTTAGCTGGTTTAGGTTGGTGGTTGAATTTATTTTAAGTATTTATGAACGAATTCTTCTTGTGTGTTTAACTTGAAGGTGATGGCTAGAAGGTATAATTTGAGAAGCGTTGAGGCTAATGGCACAAGGGAAGAAACTACTGCTAACGTAGCGGCAGCGGCAGCGGCAACGGCAGCGACGACTGCTACCGAGGCAACCAATACGGTGCAGGTTAATGTGGGGGAGATGATAACTCAGTTACTTCAGGTTGTTTAGAACAATAATCAAGGCCAACAGGAAGATCCCTTTGTGAAGAGAAACAAAGACTTTGGTTCTTTGGGAGGTCAAAAATTCTCTGGAGATAGAGGACCCATTGCAGCTGACGCTTGGGTTCAGAAATGTGAGATGGTATTTGGTCGTATGTAGCTCATCGAGGTCTAAAAACAAGAGTTGGCGACACATCAGCTTTGAGGGAGCAGCCCTATTTTGGTGGAACTCATGGAAGGAGGGTCTAGATTTAACAACTTTGACTTGGGCAGATTTCAAGACTCGTTTTGACCGAAAGTTTGTTCCTGCTGCTATTCGGTCTCAACTGAGTAATGAATTTTCGAAGTTGACTTGAGAGGCTAGAACAATGATTGAGTATGTCACCAAGTTTAATGAGTTGTCTCGTTATTCCCCTTACTTGGTCGACAAGCAGGAGAAGAAGAATGAGAAGTTTATTAAGGGACTGAATCATTACCTATCTAAGTCCCTTATTCCCTTTGATGCTGAACCGTTTGACAGAGTTCTTGACTTGGCACTGAAGTATGAGGAAAATGAGAAGCAGTTTAAAGAAGGGAAGGCCAAGGTCGGACAGACTTCTAGAGGGAGTCACTTCCAGCAGCGGGATGGGAACAGATACCGACCCTATGATCAAAGGCATAGGGGTCAGCAGTTTCAGAGGCCATAGCAACAGGGTAGTCAGGGAAATTTCAGACCTCAGGGTAATTTCAGACCTCAGGGCAATTTCCAGCCCCAGTGGTACTATTATCAGAGACAGGGTGGTCCACGCCCATAGGGTTATCAAAGACAGCGACAGTAAGTGCCACAGTTGGGTTATCGTCCTCCCGTACCTCAGTTAGAGGAGCCCCCACCTATCAGACCAGTAGCACCTCAACCGATTAATAGGAAGTGTTTTAGGTGTCAGTAGTTGGGGCATGTAATCAAGGATTGCCCTCAGAGACAGCAAGCGCGACAGGGTCAGCAGCTCCAGCCAGGGCATTTGCAGTGATGCCAGGAACTGACAAAGTGCAAGGTACTTTTAATCTCTTTCAAGAACCCATTAGAGTACTTTTTGATACTGGTGTCTCTCATTCTTTTATATCTAGACAATTTGTAGAAAGAGAACGTATTGTAACTACCTCATTGTCTAGACCTATTCATGTTAAGACCCCTTTAGGAGGGGCAGTTACTCTTTATGAGATATGTAAAGGTTTTGAGATTGAGTTTGCGGGTAGAGTCTTGTATGCGGACCTAATTGTGTTAGGGTTTGAGGGGTTTGCAATTATTTTGGATATGGATTGGCTGCGAAAACACTTTGTGACTCTAGATTGTGCAGAAAGGACTGTAAATATAGATATTCCCGGTATGCCACGGCTTACCCACACTTCTAGCGATGGAGAAGAGTTGGTGATGACGAGTTTTCTGTGCTCGGTAGAAATCCCTAAGCAGGATATCAGTAAGGTAGATGTGGTGCGTGAGTTTAAGGATGTATTTCAGGAGATACATGGACCTCTACCTCGACGGGTAGTAGAATTTTGCATTGACCTGGTGCCGGGAACTGCACCGATTTCTAAGGCGGCATACAAAATGACGCCTAAAGAGCTTGTGGAGATGGAGAAGCAGTTGGAAGAGATGCTTCAGAAAGGCTTCATACGTTCAAGTAACTCCCTGTGGGGAGCATCTGCGATTTTTGTCTCCAAGAAAGATGGCACTCTCCGTATGTGCATAGATTACAGAGAGCTAAATAAGGTGACTATCAAGAACAAGTATCCGTTACCCAGAATTGATGACTTGTTTGATCAGTTGAAGGGAGCAGCCATGTTCTCTCAGTTTGATCTCAGAACGGGTTACCACCAGATGGGTATATCAGAGGAAAGTATACTGCTTACTGTTTTTCGGACCCGATATGGGTTGTACGAATTTCCTGTAATGCCTTTTGGTTTAACCAATGCTCCTGCCTATTTCATGGACTTGATGAACAGAATTTTTCAACCGTATCTAGATAAGTTTGTGATTATCTTCATAGATGATATTTTGGTGTATTCTAAGAATGAAGAAGAACACAGAGAACACTTGAAAGTCGTGTTGCAGACTTTGAGAGAGCAACAGTTATACGCTAAGTTCAGTAAGTGTCACTTTTGGGAGAAAGAAATTCGATTTTTGGGACATATCGTATCCAATCAAGGGATAGCGGTAGATCTTGAGAAAGTTGTTGCGGTCAAGGAATGGAAGCAGCCCATGAACCCTATAGAGGTGAAAAGTTTTTTAGGACTAGCCGGTTATTGTAGGAGATTTATAGAGAAGTTTTCCACTATTGTAGTACCCATGACCAAGTTGACCCGCAAGAATGTGAAGTTCTTATGGACATATGATTGTGAGAAAGCTTTCCGGGAGTTAAAGCAGCGGTTGACTACAACACCGGTGTTAACTATACTGGTATAAGGGGAAAAGTTAGTAATGTTTACTGATGCGAGTGGAACTAGGTTGGGATGTGTGTTGATGCAGCATCAGAATATTGTATCTTATGCTTCTCGACAATTAAAACCTCATGAGAGACGATACCCTACTCATGACTTAGAGTTGGCAGCAGTTGTTTTTGTGTTGAAAGTGTGGTGACACTACTTGTTTAGGGAACACTTTGAGTTGTACACAGATCACAAGAGCCTCAAATATCTCTTTTCTCAAAAAGAGTTGAACATGAGGCAACAGAGGTGGGTTGAATTCGTCAGTAGTTATGATTTCGAGATCTTTTACCACCCGGGAAAAGGAAATGTGGTTGCTGATGCACTTAGTCGACAACATAGGATTATAGTGTGACAACCCTCACCTCTGATTAGTGCTAATCTCTGATTGAGCATGATAAGTAATTAAACAGACTGAAATTCTGAACTGAATGCATGAGTATGTTGCTTGATTGCATTTTCTATCTGTTTGTCATAAATTGATCTGTTCATGTTTTAATTTCAAACTGCAAATTGAAGGCCTTATCGGCGGCCGAATTAGAAATTGATTGGTATTTTGTGTTAATTAGAATTTATGTGATTTTATGGTGGATTTAATTGAAATGTGATTTGGTATGATTAAATTAGATTAAATAATGCTAAATTACATTAGTTGAGTAATTTACCTTATTGCCACTTAGTGGCTTGACTCTAGACCATCTCCTTTTCACTCCATATGTGCTTGTTATATCATCTAGTTCATCTTCTTGAGACCAAAACCGTTAGAGAGAGAGAGAGTGAGGAGAAAACTTGAGTTCATCAAATTTAGCTTGGGAACTAGAAGAAATTGAAGAGAGATTGCACAATTGAGCTTGTATACCTTGAATTCTAGACCTAAGGTAAGGATTCATCTTCTTGATTGTGAATTTAAGTTGTATCTTGCGTGGTTCATGGTCAATTAGAGTTTAAAGTTAAGAATTGGTTTAAAAAGTTGAATTTGAGAGTGAATTCATGTATGCATGTACACATTCTTGTGTTTTGAGGTCTTTTCCATGAAATTTGCTACTTGCATGTTCATATTTTGATTATAGTTCAAGAATTCACCATGTTTTTGGAAGGATTGAGTTATTTGACCATGTATTTGAAGCTTTGAATTTAATTGAATACATGCATGTTGTGTTTGAGCTTTGTTCTTGAAGTTTATTTGAATATGGTGTTCAATTGACTCACCCTTGGGCTTTGATTTTACAAATTGATCTTCAAAACATGTTATATTATGGGTTTAAAGTGTTTTTCCATAAAATGGGCCCAAGAGGTTGAGTTTTGAGGTGTTGAATGCTTGGTTTGAGCTTGAGAGGCAAATCTAGAAATTTCAGATTTTGGCTTCTACGCTCGAGCGAAGTATTCCACGCTCGAGCGACCATCTTTTGTTCAGAGCTCCGCTTGAGCGAAGGGATGCTGGCTCGAGCGTAGATTGCAAGCTCTCAGGTTTTTGGTGCACGCAGACGCACGCTCGAGCGAGAGAACCTACGCTCAAGCAAGGACTGTGTCTCACGCTCGAGCAAGCGTCGAGCGGGCGTCGAGCGGAGATTTTCAACATCCAGCACTTTTTGCATTTTTAAAGACCGCTTGAGCAAGGAAGTACATGCTTGAGCGACCCCACTGTTTTGACAAGCTCGTTCGAGCAAAGAAAGCCACGCTCGAGCGAGACCCCTGTTTTCTGAAAATTTTGAAAAGTGTTTTAAAGTACATCTTTGCATCCTCATTTCATCCTAGGCATTCCTAGGCCTAGTTTAAGGCATCTTAATAAGGCTATTGATGTAGAACCACACTGAGTCAAGATAAGGACTAAGTTGTTGATTCCCAAGTGTGTAACTTAGTGTATGTTCGTTCTGTAACTGTGTAGGGTTGGCATCCGAGAACGCTCTTTAGCTGCTATTAGCCCAGTGCTTTGTGAGTAACAATGTTGTAAAGATATGTTCAATTATGAATATTTTCTGAATGATCAACTGTTGAAACGTTATTGTTTAATGAATGAATGTTTGTCCTATTTGTAAACTGTATTCGTGGCATCCATAGCAATTTACTGTTACTGTCATAGAGATCTCTATCGGTTCTCATGTTGGAACCACTACTGTTTACTGTTATGATGGCCATCAACTGACTGTTCAGTCTGTTAAGACCTACTATACTGTTTGCTATGTACCACATATAACTGCTATGGTTTCTAAATGACTGATATGACTGTTCAATGACTGAAAGGACATTCATTCTTAACCTCTTTACACAATTGTTATTCACTGGGCTTTAGCTCACTGTTTATATTTATATGTAGGTGTCCAGGCACCAGACCGGAGCTAGGAGCGTCGGGCTAACTCCCTTTTTGTCAAGCCAACCATTGTGCCTCACTTCGAGGTTCCAAGTCTGACCGAGCTAAGGCTGTTTTAGGGTGTCTCAGTTTCACCCTTCTGTCTCTGTTTTGTAATACTATTTAAGACTTGTACTGTACTGTGCTAATTAGAGATTTGGTCCCTAACCTGAATGTTGTACATATGGTGTATATATGCTTTGCTTATGAATGTGAATATGTTACAAAAAAGTCTTTTTGCATACAGACTGTCACAGCTCATTGGACATCTTTTATTACTGTTTTGGCTTCCGTCAACCCCTGTACTCTGTATTACTGTCTTTACTGTTAAGCAGGCCTTCGGTAATCACGAATTACTGGCCGGTTACGGTGCTAAACCCATAGGGGCGGGTTTGGGTCGTGACATATAGCTTCTTTGATGATTCAAGAATGGAAGTCCTTGGAGTTAATTTGGATGCATGATATTCAACCAATAGAGAGTACCGGGGCATACATTGTTAATTTGACCATACAGTTGACGTTACTGGGTAAAGTTCGTCAGATGCAGAATTTAGATGGGTTTCTCGTCAGCAAGCTCGATGACCTTGTAGTGGATTTGATCAATGATTGTCCTACTGATTGGTCTGTGGATTCAGATGGGGGATTGCGATTCAAGGGCAGGTGTAGACACCCCATTTTGACCAGCCCTAAGACTTGGGCGCTTTCTGTTGATTACCCGATGATGATAATTAGAATGTGTTTCTCACAGAATCCTCAACAAAAAAATGGAATTTGAGCTTTAATCCCAACCTTTACCCATTTTTTTGGCCAAACTATTTTAGACCTTAAAACCCTCTTTTCAAAATATGTTTTTTTTTAAAAATGTTTCTACAATGTCCGAAGCTCCTATTTCGATTAAAATGTTGCACTTTTCAGTAAACCGAGTAAGGACAAAGTGGAAATAAATGGAAGGGAGGTGAAACTTTTTGAAAAATATTTAAAAAAACATCTTCTATAGGTTTGGAGTTGAAGGAAATAGGAGGGGATGAAAGAAAACTGGTTTAGGAAAAGGATGAGTATCAAATCATTAAGAAGGAAATGAGCAGCCTTTACTAAATTAGGCATATCTCTTTGTACACTTGGAATTTAAATGTGAGGCCACCACCATTGGAAAGTAGACTTCTGGGGCTTCAATTTAGACCCAAGAACCACCTCAGACCAAGTCCAAATAAGGGAGATATGCCCATTTGAAGTTGGGCTTAAGAGCAGATTTTGTTGACCCAGCCGAGACAGCCTTTACTAAATTAGGCATATCTCTTTGTACACTTGGAATTTAAATGTGAGGCCACCACCATTGGAAAGTAGACTTCTGGGGCTTCAATTTGGACCCAAGAACCGCCTAAAACCAAGTCCATTTGGGGGAGATATGCCCATTTGAAGTTGGACTTAAAAGCAGATTTTGTTGACTCGGCCCAAAACAACAATAGCCCATTTTTTTTGGTTTTGGTTCGGTTGGGACAACCCATTTACCCATTTTCTGAGCCATTCAAGTGCATCCACTCATCCTCCATTATACCTAATCATCTCCCATTGTCAAAAAGAGGTTTTGTTTGCATTCATAAAGGAGTATCCCATGCAACCACCTTGAAAATTTGCCCTCCTATCACATTCTTGTCTCCCACCTTGTCTCCCACCCTCTTTTTGACCTTTACTCTCCCTCATTGCCTATATAGAATGATCATATTGTAAGAGAGAGGAGGACCACGAAATTGAAGAGAAAGGAGTGAGAAAAGAGTGAAAAAAGAGAGAAAAAATGAGTTTTTGAGCCAAAAATATTTCTATCTTCCATATACACCCCATACCTTCCATAGCTACTGAAATTCCTCATTTCCATACACCAAAACCACTCTAAAAATTCTGATATAGCCAAAGATCAATTGCCTTGATCATAAGGAAGAGTGTTTAGTGATTGAAAGTGAGAAAAACTAGAGAGTTAGCCACTTTTCATACCATAAACTCCATAAACTCCATAATTTCGAATTGAGGATTTGAGAACACACTTCACTTGAGGGTGATCAAGAGGAAGTTTGGAAATCAAGAAGTTCAATCTTTCTTTGGAAGGTGAATTTTTGGTCTTTCATTTTCTTATATTTTATATCTCATATTTATTTTCTTACTTCTTATTTCATAGTGTTTTGTTATAATCCAAGTAGTTTGTTTATCTCATATTTATTTTCTTACTTTATATTTCATAGTGTGTTGTTATAATCCTAGTGGTTTGTTTAGCTTATAATTATTTATTTATTTATTTTTATTCGCATGTTTTAATTCATATTAGTTTTGTTGTAATCTTGCATGTCCTACCTCATATTTTTTTTTTTTTCTTGTATTAGTCTCACATTAGTTTTGTTGTAATCTTGTATGTTCTATCTTATATTTGTTTTATTGTTTTAGGTTTATGTTGTAAGTTTACACTTTTTATTTTATTTTTATTTGTTTTCGTGTTTTTAATCTAACCGGTAGTGGTTAGTTGAGCCACCTACATATTTTTTGTTTGTGCCTTTTCTTGGTTTCGCAACAAGACAGGTTTTGCTTGGCCTAGTTGGCCGGCCGGCCTATTTGGCCGGTCGGTTAGCTTCTTCCAGACAAGATGGCGTAATCTCCCAATGTTGACCAATTTCCGGTGGCGGTTCCAAAGAACATGAAGTTTTTATTTTATTTTATTTTATTTTTTTTAATTTTGAGTGTATTGTGAGGTTTTTATTTTGTTGTAATATTCCCTTCTCTCTCTCTTATCTGGTTTGTAATAATTTATTCAAAGCGTTGTAATAATTCCCCGCCCCACTTCTTTCTATCCCATTCTTTTACTTGCTTTCCTTATTTGTACATAAACATCATATTTATTTTTCATCATATTCATGCTTTGCATCCATGTTTCATGCATCTTGATTCGGCGAAGTTTGCATTTGTGGATTTAATCAATTCCTATGTGATTATGTGCGCTACCTCATGTTCTTGAGATGATTCACATGTCATATCTTAGAAGCCGAATCTTTAGTTGCATCTCATGAGTGAATTGCATTAGGATTTTGTATATAAGATCATGCATGTTTTACTAACTTTGTTTTGTAGCTTGTTCGCGGGTCGTCAAACATGTAAGTTTTTATGCTTTAGCATCCCGTTTGTGTGTGTTTTTCTTACTATGTTTAAGCATCCTACCATGTGGCTATTTGCTTATGTGATATAACTGTATGAATGCCAGTGGATGGAGGTTGTGTCGCTTAATTTGGAATGATATTGATTTTCGTGTTTGTAAACTCAATTTATTTGGGTTATACATTTTCAAAACTCTTTCAAAACTATATGAAATCAAGTTATTCCAAAATGGGTGACATAGTCTATACTTGTATGTTTCACATAGTAAATTTTAGGATTTATTAAATAATCAGAACATGAACATATAAAGAAAATAAAAGTCATATTATGGTTTAGTAGAGGCCGATCTTTTGATCGGGTGAACGGGGGTGCTCAAATAATGACCTTCCCCCTTCATACCTAAGGTTCCGAGCCAAGCATCCTTGGTTACGACGAACAGTGGCCTTGGCACGAGTCATGGGTTTCCTAATTTCCCAAAATATTAGGTGGCGACTCTGAGTTCTGATGACGCAGTCCATTTTTGACAAAATTGCAATAAAATGGATTTTCAATAAAAGTTGCCAAATCTGGACTCTCATCTATGTTTCACATTGCACTCGTGAAACTTGAGATCAAAGAGATCTCGGGAGTCCGAACTGTTTAACGCGCGCGGGTACCCCCGGGCATGTTACAGCAGGTTGTGTGTACCTAACATTGTTGAATTGAGGAAAGAGATTATGGATAATGCCCATAGGTCCCGATATACTATTTACCCTGGTGGGACTAAGATGTATCATGACCTGAAGAGGACGTTTTGGTGGGAAGGTATGAAGAAAGACGTAGGAGAGTATGTTTCTCGATGTTATGTGTGTTATGTGTGCCAACAGGTTAAGGCAGAACACCAACGACCGTTTGGACTTTTGCAACCTCTTGAGATTCCTACTTGGAAATGGGAGTACATCTCTATGGACTTCGTGGATAGATTGTTGCAGTCTAAGCGAGGCAATGAATCTATTTGGATGATAGTGGATCGACTCACCAAGTCTGTTCATTTTATTCCTATCAGTGTTCACCAAACTGCGGATAAACTAGCTAGGCTGTATATTCGGGAGGTGGTGCGACTTCATGGCGCACCAGTTTCTATAGTTTTGGATCGTGATCCGTTGTTTGTGGCAGAGTTTTGGGAGAGTTTTCAGCATGCTTTGGGTGCTAGGTTAGACTTGAGTACGGCTTGTCATCCTCAGACAGATGGGCAAACTAAGCGGGTAAATCAGATCTTGGAGGATATGTTGAGAGCTTGTGTCCTCGATCTTGGTGGTAGTTGGGAAGAACACTTGCTATTGGTGGAGTTTGCTTATAATAATAGCTATCACTCCAGTATTGGGATGGCACCTTTTGAGGCTTTGTATGGGAGGCCATGTCGATCACTTGCTTGTTGGATGGAGATAGGAGATGCGCCGTTGTTAGGGCCAG
The DNA here is from genome assembly GCA_030407325.1 of Camellia japonica. NCBI lineage: Eukaryota > Viridiplantae > Streptophyta > Magnoliopsida > Ericales > Theaceae > Camellia > Camellia japonica. The sequence goes on along the minus strand of JAPPVO010000019.1, from coordinate 38,735,943 downwards.
AGTTAGTGAGAGAGACCACAGAGAAGGTGAACATTATTCGGGAACGTATTAAGACTGCACAGAGTCGTCAGAAGAGTTACACTGATAGAAAACATAAGGGGGTTGAGTTGAATGTTGGAGATTTTGTGTTTTTGAAGGTCTCACCGGTGAAGGGTATCATGCGGTTCGGAAAGAAAGGAAAGTTGGCACCTAGATTTGTGGGACCATATAAGATCACAGAGAGGATTGGTAATGTGGCTTACAAATTAGCTATACCACCTGCTTTAGCTATGATTCACAATGTGTTCCATGTTTCTTTATTGCGGAAGTGTGTACAAGACCCTTTCCAAGTAGTATCACCAGAAGTGTTGGAGATTAATGATGATCTCACGTATGTGGTGCGACCGGTTACTATTCTAGATCGGGATGTAAAGTAGTTGCGGCGCAAGAAAGTGAACTTGGTGAAAGTGCAATGGAGCGAAGATGAGAATGATATTACTTGGGAGTTAGAAGAGAAAGTTCGGTGTATGCACCCGAAACTTTTTGCAGTACTTTCTCCTATCGAATCTCGGGACGAGATTCTTTTGAGGTGTGTATATTGTAGCGACCTAATTTTCTTAAATCATTTTATTATTATTATTATTATTATTATTATATTATTATTATTATTATTATTATTATTTATTTATTTTGGCTTTATTAATTGTGTGGTCACATGAGAATTTAATGTGATATTTAATTAATTTAATGTATTATTTAATTAATCCATATATTTATATATATTTGTTATAAAAAAAAAAGAGGTTATATAATATATATATATTAATCTTATATTATATTTATATATATTATAATAGTTATTACTTAGGCCTCGTTGGGAACAGGCTAATTTAGTAAACTTTTGGCTATTTGGCTAAAATGTGATGTAAAAAACTATATATGTTTGGATGATTTTTGGCTTTTTACGAAAAGATGTGCAAAAAGTAGAGAGAAAAGGGAATCTTTTGACTTTTGATATGGGTGTTGGCTTTTTGACTTTTTAGTAACTTTTTGGCTAAAATAGCCTCTTGCCAACGAGGCCTTAGAATAGGATTAGGAATCAATCAAAAGAAAAGAAAAGAAAGAGAGGTGTGGCAGCAAAAAAAAGCCACGGGAGAGAGAGAGAGAGAGAGAGAGAGAGAAAGAGAGAGAGAGAGAAATCAAGAAAAAGAGAGATCTAGCGCTGTGTGTATGAAAGAGAAAGGAGAGGAAGAAAAAGAGTTAGGGTTTTTTTTGGTGGCTCTCTATTAATTCTCTTAAGTGATTATTTGATCTTCAAAAAAATATTGTGAGTACAAAATTCACTTCCTTGATTTATGTTTAATTTGTTGTTCTTATTTATTTTTATTTATTTGATGTTAGTTTGATTTTTTTTACATAAAGATGATAGATTGATTTTAATTATTTTGATTAGTTGTGTATGTAAGGTTTAGGATTTTAGATGATTGATTGATTTTAATTATTTTGATTAGTTGTGTATATAAGGTTTAGGGTTTTTAGATGATTGATTGATTTTAATTATTTTGATTAGTTATGTATGTAAGGTTTAGGGTTTTTATATGGATTTATTTTATGGTTGTAATCACACTCATGGATATATGAAATTAAAATAAATTAGGAACCTATAGACAAATTCCTTACACTCCACTATGACTTCATGGATTGTTGTTTTATTTGAGTGTTGGTGAGAAAAAGTGTATGAAAAAAGTGAGGATTATGAGATTTATTTGAATACCTTAGGCTTGGCATTGTTATGTTTATTCTCATGAGTGAGATGTTGTGTATATATATTGTTGTCTCGTTCTCATGAGTAGACGAGTACTTTGATTTACGCACGTACGTATATGCTAACCATCCGGGGAGTGTGGGTCAAACTCAGGACGATATCCCCGTATAAGTTTGGCTTCGAAGCGGTGTTAGGTATATGGGAGGCACATGGGATATATGTATAGGCCGAAAGTGGAGGGCCGAAGTGGTGGAGTTAAGGTACAAAGAATTTAATTATGAGTTTATTATTATAGTGTGTATTGTATTGATTTGTACAGGTTGAAAAATAGTAAACGACCTCGATAAATTATGAAAGTTGAGCAGAGCCATGTATACATGATTCTAGACAACTTTTGTGTTTTAACTTTTTATTAAAAAGATCGATTATAACTTATAATCGGATGATCTTGGTTATTGTAGGTTTGATTCATTTTAGCAATGCATATTTTAGAGGCTGTTTTAACCCACAAAACGAGCTCATTTTTATTGGTTTCTTTTTAATTAAAGTAAAACATTATTCTGCACATTTTTCATGTTTTGAACTTTTCCGAAAAAAATCATCTTAGGGCAGTTTTTGTTCGTTTTCAGCTTCAGATTTTTCGATTGAATTCCGTCTAGGTTTTTCTATCAAGTTTTTCTCTCAACCTGTTCAGTTTCTGTTAAATTTGTTCGCAATGTCTTTAGGAAATTTGATTTTGTACAACTTTTGTTCTTTGAGTTTGGTCAGTTCGAATTATTTAAGCATGAAACGATGCATTTTTATACTTCTTCAGCAAGTTACTTATGATTAAATTATACTAACTTAATTTTTTGCAGGATGGTGGGTCTTACTAACTTTTTTATGCAGGGCTGACCCACCATTTTTTTATTTCTATTTTGTTTATTTTATAATCAATTTATATTTCGTTTTGTACGAACAAGAAACTAAATGCCACCGTATCTCGGGAAACTACTCATTCGTGTCGGTGCGGTTGGAACTACTTGTCTTGTCCCATAATAAGAATTAAATGTATTTGTGTTTGTGTCTGGTGGACACATGGGTGTTAAATCTTGTACTCATAGCAGTATACCTGTATACTGACCCGTTTTGTCTCTTGGCAACTCGGGTGCGTTCTGTTTGAGCGTAGTCGAGCTTCCTTTGCAGGATTTGTTGAGGCTATGGTGGTGACAAAAAATAACTATGATCGTAGGACATGTCGTTTGGACTTCTTTTGTTTTCTTGAGCTTAGGGTTGATATTAGTTTATGTATTTATTATTTTTTTTTTATGACTTTAGTATTGGAATAATTTGGCATGGTTGTAACCGTGTTTTATTTAAGTTGTTTTGACTAATTGTTGCTACCTTAATGTTGAGGTATTGGTTAGTTATAAGATTATGGTGGATGGTTTAGTTGGCGTTTAGTTTTTTTTTGTTTCACCCTTAGGATTTGGATGATAGAATATTGATTGGGGTTTAGTCCTAATTTAATATTTAATTGTCCAAACTTTTAGGCGTGACTTTAGAAAACTATTGTGGCTATGTAGCTAAATGCTTCTCGCCAAGTGGAAGTCACTGCCCGCCAAGCGGAAATTACAGCCTAGCAGGTCGAGTTGATCATTAGGCTGCAGCAACAACAGTCGTAGCAGGCTGCAGCCTCTGCATCCCATCCACCTCCTGCAAACATTCTAGTACCCGGAACTACTACTCCCACAGCTAATGTCCTGGAAAATGCGAGCATTCCAGTGGATCTGATTCCACCCCAGACCTCCAAAGCACCGGTATACCAAACGGAGGCCCCCTTTGAGTTTGAAGTCGACCCTACTGCTTTGAAAGTCAACAAGCTAGAAAAGCTCTTCAAGCGGGCGCAGGGTATGAATACAATCCCGGATATAGAGGATGGCTATACTGATGCAGCAGTGACCTTGCCGAACAGATTTAAGATGCCGCATATAGACCAGTTTGATGGTTCGGGGGATCCTATGGTCCACTTGTGGCTCTTCTCAGATATATTGCGGCCTATGGGCCTATCCAGACTTTAGAAGGTCTCATTCTTTGGCCGGACCCTGTCGGGTATAGTAGCCATTTGGTACACCAAGCTGGAAGACTCTGTGAAATGGAGCTGGGATGAGATGACCGAGGCCTTTGTAGCGCAATACTCCTACAATACCTAGATCGAGGTCACAACTTGTGATCTCGATACAACTCGTCAAGAGCCGAAGAAGGGCTTCTCAGATTTCGTGACAAGGTGGAGGGCAAATGCATCAATGATGACGACCCGGCCATCTTAAAAGGAACAAATCAGAATGATAGTTCAGAACCTGCAGGGGAAATTACTACAAAAAATGATTGTCTTGCCCTTATTCACATTCGCTGATCTCCATGAGATAGGAGTTCACATTGAGGATGAGATGAGACAAGGTTTAATAAATGACGAGAAGGAGCAGCCCAAGAGGCCTTTCACACGCAGTTCCAATGCGACTACCAGTAGTAGTGCAGTTACAAGGTCTTCCGATGTGGGTATGGTCACCACCACACCTAAAACTGCCAACCCCTTTGCCGGTACATCCAATACAACCTCACAAACCTCGAGCCACCAACCTCGAGGCCAAAGGGTGTTCACCCCACTATACATGTCCTTATCCAAAGCTTAGGGGTCCTGATAAAAAATGGGCACCTTAAGCCACTAGAGCCTCACCCTCTACCCGATCCTCTTTCCCCGAAACACAACCCGGCCAAATACTGCGCTTTTCACCAACAACATGGTCACAACACTGATCTATGCTTCAGATTGTGTCATGAGATTCAAGATCTCATTGACGATAAGATGATAGCATCTCCTCAAAAGCCTAACGTCACTACAAATCCCCTCCCACGACATAACCAGGTCCCTCCACCCCGGCATGTAAACCTTATCCATACACTGGCCGTCCTTTACGACCCCAGTATATATATCACCCCTTCCCATCTACCCAAGTCGGCGTTGTTCATCCCGGAAAGCACAAACTTGTGCATGATGAACACGTCAATAATCCAAGCTAAACCCGTGGTGGTGACAATGGAAAATAAAGGAAGATCAACTTTGGTGGAGAATACCAGTTCAGTGCCTGAGGGCTCCGTGGATTTATTTGAAGAGGAATACGACCCGTGCCGCTACATTGTGCCAACCAATCAAGCCAGACCAAACGTAGAGTTACCAACAGGAATAGAGGTCAATGTGGTCCAAGATGATGGCTCGAGCCAAGGTCTGGATGATCTAGTAAAGCTAGAAGAAGACTTGGACAATCTGCAGTTCTACAATGAACAAGATTCGAGGAATGTACAGATTGACTGGTTTGATCTGAATGGGTCGACAGACAATTCGGGGTGGCTCAGTGATGAATCTGATATAGATGAGAAACTTGAACCCAAAGCTGGAAAAGCAGGAAGTGGGAACTGCTGCAAAGGCTAGAATAACTGATAGAAAGGGTAAGCTGACGGAAGGCGCCTGCCTGAAACAAGTGGCTTAGGAATTGAGCATTATTAGTACTGCTGATATAGAGCAAGAAGCCGCACTGAAGCGGTTTGAACAGGAAAATGGCAAGAATGATCAGAAGGCTGGAAAAGCCCAAGGCCTTGCGGGGAATGATTATGATGTTGACGTGGGAGTAATTAGGACGGAACCAGACAATTGCTTGTCGGTTGCTGGAGGAATATGGTGGGAAGATGATAATCTACATCTTGCCCACACTGATGAGGATTGGGGTCAGGACCTGCCAGACAACACTTGGTACTCTGAGGAGGTGGATCACATGACTAAAAGCGGGCGGTACTTCAAGCCCCCACACCTGGACCAACCCGAAGCATCCGGAAAGGACAAGGAGGCTGAAAAACAGAGGGAGAAATTGTTAGAGGAGGAGGCTGTGTTGAAATAGTTAAAGAAGATTCAAGCAGACACATCTATCTGGGGGTTGCTTGTAGCTTCGCGCGTGCACCAGCAAGCTGTCCTATCAGCAATGGATAAGGCCAAACTGTCTATCGACATAACCCCAGAACAATTAGTGGGACTTGTCTTCCCGGGAGGTGCTTCGCCGACTTTGACCTTCTCGGATAAGGAATTGCCGCCCGAGGGCTCTGCGCATAACAAACCCTTACACATCTCAGTTGAATGTAGAGAGAAATGGGTGCCATTTGTACTGGCTGACACTGGGTCTGCGATCAATGTTTATCCGTCACGCACAGCCTATGCTATTGGCTTAAAGCCAGCGGACTTTGTATCTACGGCCCAGGTAATCCGGGCGTATGACAACACGAGTAGAGAAGTGATGGGAACAGTGCAAGTTAGAGTACAAGTTGGCCTAGCACAACAGGATATTGAGTTTCATGTCTTGGATGTTTCGGTCACTTTCAACTTACTCCTTGGACGGCCGTGGCTGCACCAAGTGAAGGTCGTTTCTTCCACCTTGCATTAAATGCTGAAGTACCCCCATAGAAAATGGGTGGCCATTGTGTTTGGAAATTCATCTATACATCCTCCGCCTGAGGTTACCACACTAGTACTGGAGATTGTACATGGCGACGAGGATGTTTTCCTGTCTGGGTTTACCTTGGCTGAGGCCCGGGTGGTGCAAAATATCTTGACTATTAATGAGGGGTTGTACGTCAGTGCTCAATCAGTCTATCTCATGAACAAGCTACAACATATACCCGAGATGGGATTAGGAAAGAGCGGCCGGAAGGGCGTTACTGCACTGGCCGAAGTGCCACATAACCCACATGTCTTTAGTCTCGGCTACATGCCCACCGAAGAGGACTAGGTAAGGAAAGGGAAGGAAATGGTAGGAAGAACCAAAGCAAAGCAAAGTGGGAAGCACTATGAGCTTGTGCATAGGCCAATTCAAGGAACTCTGAACAGCCACTTTGTCCGGAAGGGGGAAGACTTCCCATTTTGTGGCTTTCCTGAGCCATGGTTGAACTCTGAGAAGCGACGTATACCCGGCTTCGAGATTTTCTTCAACCTATAGCTGCAAGAAGGTGAAGCCACAGAGGAACAAACTGAACTAACTGCTGAGGCTAAACAGAGTATAGAAAGTAAGTCCAACAACAGTGAACTCGAGGTAGGAGCAGCACTGGCATGTCTCCTTTCGGATCCTCAGATCAAACCAAAGAGCTTGGGGGATGACCTAACCGTTTCCATGATCCGAGACCAACCAGGTGTGGTCCCTTCCGGTGATATTTTGGATGCATTTAACACACCCTCTCTCATTTGGCAGCTAGATGAGGGCTTTCTGTCTAGTAGTTCTGAATCAGGTAGTGAGCCGGAATCTGATTCCACAGAGTCTGTGGAGTCGGAATCAGATTCCAGTTCATCTGAGTCTCAGTCTGGTATTCTTGGGGTTGATAACTCGGATGTCGTTATTTTGTCCACGTCGTCTTTTTCCTTTTCTTTTGAGTCAGTTGTAATCGAGGAATTGGATGAGTTGGAACTTTTGAATGTGAATACCACTGTAGTTTCTAAGTACTTTTTTGTGCCACTAGTATAGTGCATTGATCATGACTTTCAAAATTTTGATAAAAACGATGAGGAAGGAATTCCTTTGGTTTTGAAACATTTGATTGATCGAGAGGAGGAGAGGTTTGTAAAACCCCTTGTTAATGAAATCATTGTAATTAATATGGGTACTGAGAAGGATCCGCATCTGGTCCAGATTAGGTCCACGTTGTCTTCGGAGGAATGCGAATGCTTAGTCGCTTTATTAAAAGATTTCAAAGATGTTTTCGCGTGGTCCTACGAAGACATGCCTGGAATCAATCCTAAGATTGTACAGCATCGGATCCCTCTTGACCCTGAGGCCCGACCTATCAAGCAGAAGTTGCGACGAATACGCCCGGATTAGGCTTGGAAGATTAAGGAAAATGTCACCAAGCAGATAGACGCAGGGTTTTTTCTAGTGTCTGAGTATCCGACTTCGTTGGCTAATATTGTTCCGGTGCCGAAGAAAGATGGCAGAATCCGAGTGTGTGTGGATTTCAGGGATCTGAACAGAGCTAGTCCAAAGGACGACTTTCCCTTACCGCACATTGATAAATTGGTGGACTTCACTGCAGGTCATGCGCTACTCTCCTTTATGGATGGGTTTTCCGGGTATAACCAGATCTTGATGGCACCCGAGGACAGGGAGAAGACTGCCTTCACCACGCCGTGGGGAACCTATTGCTACAAGGTGATGTTGTTTGGTCTGAAAAATGTTGGGGTTACTTATCAACGGGCTGCAACTACTATCTTGCATGATATGATCCATAAAGAGGTTAAGATGTACGTGGACGACATGATTGTCAAGTCCAAGGGAAGAGAGGGCCACTACACCGCCTTGAAGAAATTCTTCCAACAGATCAGAGAATATCGGTTGAGGCTGAATCCACAGAAATGCACTTTTGGTGTCACAGTAGGGAAAATGCTGGGTTTCTTGATCACACAGAGGGGCATCAAGGTTGATCCTTCCAAAATCAAGGCCATCCTAGAAATGCCACCACCAAGGACTGAAAAGGAGGTGCAAGGATTTCTGAGTAAAATGCAATTCATAAGACGGTTTATTGCGAAATTAACCTTGACTTGTAAACCACTTTTTGGTCTCCTAAAGAAAGGAAAGAAATTCCAATGGAATGACCGATGTCAGTTTGCTTTTGAGCAGATCAAGCAGTACCTTCAGAATCCACCTGTATTATCGCCGCCAGAGCCGAGGAAGCCATTGATTCTGTACCTATCAGTCACCGACACGACTATAGGTTGCATGCTTGCTTAGGAATCTGAAGATAGAGTGAAGAAAGACATCTATTACCTGAGCAAGAAGATATTGGAATATGAGACCCGTTACACCCCGTTGGAGAAGGCTTGCTTAGCCTTGGTATAGGCTACCAGGAAGTTGAGGCACTACCTGTTAGCTCACTCTGTAATTCTGTTTTCAAGATTAGATCCCATCAAATATCTCTTTGAGAAACTAGCGCTTACGGGTAGACTAGCTCGTTGGTTGCTTCTCCTTTCCAAACTTAATTTGAAGTATGTGACTCGTAAGTCTGTCAAGGGAAGAGTGGTAGCAGAGTTCCTGGCGAATCACCCAATGGAAGGGGACGAACAGGTAGAATACATATTCCCAGATGAAGCTATTCTGCAAGTCAAGGAAGAGATTTGGACAATGTACTTTGACGTGGCTTCTAACTAGTATGGTTCTGGGATAGAGGTGTTACTGATAGCACCCGACAATTTCCATATACCCTTAGCCTTCAAACTCCGGTTCAAAGTATCCAACAACAAAGTAGAATGCGAGGTGTGTATCGCTGGATTGGAAGCCGCCCTAGAACTAGGGGCAAAAAGGTTGGACATCATTGGGGACTCGAACCTAGTTGTGTCTCAAGCAAAAAGAGACTGGAAGGTTAAAGAAGAAAGAATGAAAATGTATCACCAAACCTTGGATGTTCTGATTCCTAGGTTTGAGAAGTTGACCTTCACGCATCTACTAAGAGAGAACAATAGGTTTGCTGATGCTTTATCAACTGTCACGACCCAAACCTGCCCCTAAAAGTTTGGTCCATGACCGGCCTGTACATAGGCCTCAAAACAAAATTTTACGAATACATACTCAAATATGGGGCCTTACACGGAAGCAAATGTCAATATAAAGATGACATCCATTGAGCTTGTGCATACATGACGACTTAAATAGATTTAAGAATTTAAGTACACTTCCATATATACATATACAATCACATAATTTATATCTAGATCTCACACACACTTACATGGAACTCAATGAGCTACATAATACCCTAATACAAAATTTAAGCCTCAACACAAAGGCGTAATCCGGGCGGCTTGACAGACAGGTGGACCTTAATACAACTCTAGTGTTGGTCCTCGATGGCTCACCTACATAAATATACATAAAAATGGAGTGAGCAAGGCTCAGTGAATAATAGTAATGTAAGGAGGTTAAGTGAATGAACATAGTCTTGGAGAATATAAGTATACATATAATAAACCAACCAGTCTTATCCATACCATATTTCAAAACGGCCTCAAGCCCACATGTAATACAGAACGGCCTCAGGCCCATATGTAATACAGAACGGCCTCAGGCCCATGTATGATACAAAACGGCATTGGGCCCAACATAACGACAGCTGTCCAGAGCAATATAGGGAAAATGGAACATCGGCATGTCTCTATCTCCCTTGGCGTAGAGCCATTAGTCATGTACAATTCATACCATTATAGGATAGATGGAACATCGGCATGTCTCTAGCTCCCTCGGCCTTGAGGCCATGAGTCATAAACAATTCACATCATAACGGCCTCGGGCCCACTTCTATTAATAGGAATAGAACGACCTTAGGTCCATGTCAATGCCATTGTTCAATCATGTCCATTAATTTAATCATAGCACAATATCAGTAGCATATGTCATTCTTAAACAACGATATATAAATCATAAGCACAATAAGTGAGTAAAACATATCGTTACACTACTATTACTCACAGTGATGGGCTTCTGGTAGCAGTGGGATGATGTCCACGTCTTGACCTACAAACACATTGCATATAGCACAATATGTGAATATAACCGATCCCTTTCTTTGCTCTTTAATTAATTAGTCAAGGTAGTTCTAAACTCCTTAGTCCTTAATAGGTTAAAATCCATGTCTCAGAAATTAGGAGGAATCGATAGAAAAATGGTTTAGACGAAGAAATAGTATAAACCGGTAGACAGAAAGTGAACAATCGTCACTAATTTGGGCATATCTATTTGTGTACTTAGAATTTGGGAGTGAGACTACCACTATTGGAAACTAGACTTCTGGGGCTTGAATTTAGGCTCAAGAATCACTCAAAACGGAGTCCGGATGCAAAAGATATGCTTATTTGAAGTTGGCTGAGCAGGGCTGTCCTGCACGTGCAGGAAACAGGGCTGCACGCGCGGAAATTGGGCTGCACATGCAGGACCACGTGCTTTTCTAGCAGAATCTGGAAATGGATTGCCGCACGTGCGGAAAGACCCACTGCATGTGCGGCTCTAGGTCAGTTTTGCTGTCCGAAAATGTTGTTTACTCTAACTCTTGCTCTTTTCATTTCTAAGCTTGGTTTCCAACTCAAATCACCCAAAAACATGTAAAATTGTCCCACAACATGATAGACTATCATCATTCAAGTGTAATTCCATTTTAAACAAATCATTTTTGCCTCAAGTTCAAGATCAATGCTTTATCTTTCATAATTTGCAAGTTCCCAAATCACAACTCACAACACACTTGATCCTTACATAACCTTATTCTATGGACAATCTAGGGTTCATTCATATGGTATTTATAAAGTTGAGTTCCAATCACAACCAAAATCATAGAACCCAAGGTTTCACTTCTTAAATTGAGTTCAATTAAATACATACATAGAACCCTAACTCAAATGAGTCTCAAATCTTTCCATATCATCATGATTTCATGAAATTGATGCTTTAAACATAAGGATTCAAGATAGATTGTCATACCTTAGCTCAATCTTTGTCTTTCTCTTAGTTCTCTTCAATTTCCCCAAGCCTCCATGGTTGATCTCCTTCTTCTCTTTTCAACCTCTTCAAGTTTATCTTCAAGCTCCCATGAATGCTCTCTCTCTCTCTCTCTCTCTCTCTCTTCTTAGAGAAGCTTTGCCTCCCTTCTCTTTCTCTCTCACGGTTCTCTTCTCCCTCTTTTAGATTATTTTTGGACTCCACTTGATGAGTTCAACAACTCATATGACATATATATATATATATATATATATAAGCTTTCCACAAGTAGGGAGGGCCAAACATGCCCTTACAAATCGCACCAAATCAAATTTCAATTAAACTTCCCAAGTGACTCTAAAAATTATTCTGATCATAAATATGTCCTCTATTCTGGTTTCTAAAGCCTTTAAGGCCTTCAATTTGCAGTACAAAGCTAACCACCCAAACATGCATTAATGAATCAGACAAATTAATTTTCCAATTAATTTTCCCAATTAGCTCTAAAAATTCCCATTAACATATACAAGTACTCAATTTTGATTTCTGAACCCATAAAGGTTGGCAATTTCAATTTTAAAGTCGTAACTCAACAGATAATGTTTTAATTCAAAAGATATAATCACATTAAAGCACATTAACTCATAGGTAAATAAAGATAATTCCTTATGCGCATTTTGGGGTCGTTACATCAACTCTATCTTCTATGATAGACATCCCTTTGGGAGTCCAGATGCATCCGATTATTATTGAACAGATATATACACTGGCCTATAAGTTGATTGCCGCAATAGATGAAGTGCAAGATCAAAATCCCTGGTATTATGATATCTATAACTTCTTGGAAAATGAGGCTTATCCACTAGGGGCAAATGCCAAAGATAAGAGGGCAATACGGCGAATGACTGCTCAGTTTATTATCTGCGGGAGTAAGTTGTACAAACGTGATCATCTGGGAATGCACAAGCTGCATGCTAATGTAGAAGAGTCAAAGCGCCTAATGGAGGCCATCCATAAGGGGGAGTGTGGAACACACATGAGCGGAGTAATGCTAGCCCGGAAGATTCTTAGGCAGGGCTACTATTGGTCTACCATGGAGGAGGATTGTATCAGTTTTGTTCGTCGATACCACAAATGCCAAATTCATGCCAATCGCATGAACATTCCACCGTCGAAACTGTATAACATGACTTCACCGTGGCCGTTTTCAGTTTGGGAAATTAATGTTATTGGGGCAATTACACCGAAGGGCTCGAACGGGCATGAGTATATTCTTGTGGCAATAGACTATTTTACAAAGTGGGTCGAAGCCCAATCCTATGTAGTATTGAAGGCGTCGCATGTAGCCAAGTTCATCAAGAACAATATCATTTGTCGTTATGAGGTTCCAAATGAGATCATTTCAGATGATGATTCCCATTTTAAAAAAGAAGTGATCGACTTGTTGGAGAAGTACAATGTGGCTTTTCATAAGTCATTCACATATCGGTCGCAAACCAACGGAGCTGTTGAGGCTACCAACAAGAACATCTAGCACATTTTGCAAAAACTGGTTGAGACTTACAGGGATTGGCCAAACAAATTGCCATTTGCTCTCTGGGGCTACAGGATTTCAATTCGAGCATCTACTGAGGCAACTCCGTATTCTCGGATTTATGGGATGGAGGCTGTTTTGCCGATCGAAATAGAGGTTCCGTTGCTGCGGGTTATGGCTGAGTGCCAGATAGCAAAAGCGGATTAACAGCAAAGCAGGTTCGAAGAACTAATATTGTTCGACGAGAAGAGGCTGAAAGCACTGTACCATGTCCAAGGATATCAACGCAGAATCGCCAGGGCTTTCAACAAGAAAGTTAAGTCCAGGAATCTGAAAGAAAGGGATTTGGTGTTGAAAGACAACCGAGCTCCCATCCATGACCTTGGTGGTAAGTTCAGACCCAATTGGACTGGTCCTTACATCATTAAATCTATCTGGTTGGGTAGAGATGTTATTCTTATGGACCTAGATGGCCTAGAATTCTCCCAACCAATCAACATGGATAAGTTGAAGAAATACTATCCTTGAGTGGCTCGCTAGGCCGAAAACCCGAAAGGGCGACCTAGGCAAAAGTTAGAGCACAAAAAAATTAAAAAAAAGAAAAACTGAGCTCGCAAGGTTGAAAACCTAGAAAGCGCGGCCTTAGCAAAAGTTAGAGCGTAAAAGGAGAGTGTTAATACCCGAGTGAACCCGAACCGAACTACGTAAGGCCTGATTCTCATCTTCGGGATACGTAGGCAACTTCATTCTGAAGTTTGGCCGTAAACACTTCCAAATCAACTGTGTCCATATGTTTGATCAAGGCATCTTCGTCCACTCATTATCTGAAAGATCGGTTGTGACCTTCACTATGAGAGCTGGTTACAGTATAGTGCAGTGTAGTGCTATTTAGACAAGGGGCAATTTTTCATTTTCTAGATTCAGGGTTGTACATCTCGAGGATAGATTCCATGTGTGTCAAGTTGTAATCCTTATCGAAAATGGTTTTGAAAATTTTTAATAAAAGTTGATTTTGTTCAAATTAATCTTTTTACAACTTAGACCATTTTTAGACCAAAAGAAAAATTTTCAGTGCCTACAACTTCAATTCCATTGATTTCCAATACAAAGTTCTCCAACTCTCAATGCAAATCAAAGTTGCTTTTTATTACACTCAGAAAGAAAACTTGAAAGTACAAATTAAAGCAATAAACTTGGGGCATGGGTGAATCAAGTGTTCCTGCGTCCCCTTCTAGAGCTTGTAGAAGCTTCAGATGCTAAAGTAGGCCCGTTTTGCACCTCTTCTTCGAGCCAAGCTATGCTTTCGCCAAAAAGGGTGCAACTGAAATTGGGGGCAGGAGCCAGAAGTTTTCTTGTCCTCCAAGTAATGGGGTATCTAGCCAATTGTGAACCTCGGATTGGAAATGAAGTCGGGTACTCTACCCCCTCTTTTGGATAAGTCTGGTCGTGTCCAAACTGACGCCTAAACCGGAATGGAAAGTAGAATACACAGTGTGTCAAGCCAATTAGCTGAATGCCAGGTTGTCGAGCCATGTTGTAGCTCATCTCGGGCAGATCAAACTAGGGGCAATGCCAGGCAATGTCAGCAGTAGACCTGTTGCATATCCAATGGCACCACCACCCTTCGTTTGGGAAATCAACTAGCTGTTGGCGAAAGGAATAGCCTTGTGCTGAATATACAAGGCAAGGGTCCACTAACTTTAACTTGTCCATGAGCTATATCTAGGGAGGGATGAAAAAAAAAAGAGATTAAAGAATAGAGAGATGTACACTGAGAGAAAAAGTGAGAAAAGGGTTTTGAGAGAAAAACAGAGCATGAGTACCGAGTGATGTGAGAAACACATATGAGAGGGTGGGAAATATTACCTGCAAAAATAGTGGACTTCCCGCAAATTTGTTTGTCTTCCGCCAATGGAAGGCATCCAAGCCCATCAAAGTCTCGGCCAATGCTAAGCCAATGCAGCTCTTGCCCTCTTTCAAGCCTTGGGCCACTTCGATCAAGCGAATGCTAGACCCTCCGAAACTAGAGGCAAGTAGGAAATGAGCTAACATACACAAACAAAGGGCATGCTGTCGAAAACTCTGCCAAAGATGGTCGCCGTGGTCACCGGCATAAAAAAATCGATGAATGAGACAGGAATATCCAGCTCTCCGTTGTGAGCTAAGGATCGAGCCTCATGTAAAGTGAGCCCACACATCCCCCCCAGAGCTTGGATGTGACCAAAACGGGACTGAGGCAAGATTTCCTCTTCACACCGGAATTCCATCAAAACTTCGAATTCTTCAATTTTAGGGCTTATCTTTTGCCCCCCAAAGCTGAAAACATGTGTAACCGGGTTCCAACACCTAGCCGTGGCGTGGAGGAATGGAAAACACAGTGGAGAACGACTTAGCAGGAATAGTGCATTTATTTTGAAACTCCAGAAATTCACTTTTTTCGAGCCATCTAAAGTTGCAATCCAATTTGAGATTTTTTTGGCAAAGAATGGCTCCATTTGTGATAAAAAATAGAGCTGGAATGAAGAAACTACGAAGTCCCAACTTTTGTAGAAGATGAGGCACTGAGTGGAAGACAGGTGGCAACAATCTGGAGGTCCCTCACATTGATGGCCGACCGGCCAGTGGTGATGGCCAACAGCCACCTTATATAGCCAACCGGCCACCATTGGTGGCCGACAGCCTTTGTTCATGGCCGGCAGCATTCTTGTTTGTCCTGTGGTCCTCCTGTGTGTTGAGAGTGCTGAGAATTTGTGTTTTCTTCTACTCTTGGCGCATTGTGTTGTCGTGTTTTAGTTAGTTTTGTTGAGCCGTTTTGTTTCAATTTGTTTATCGAGTTGTATTCGTTTTGTTTTGCTTATCAAGTTGTATTTGTGTTGGTTATCAAGTTGTTGTGTTGCTTATCAAGTTGTATTTGTTTTGCTTTTGCTTGTCGAGTTGTTGCGTTGTTTATCAAGTTGTTATTGTTAGTTGTTTCTCGATTTGTCTTGCTTTGTTTGTTAAGTGTTGATCGGTTCATTACTTGATTAAGAAAGTGCCAATACAATGTGCAATTTTCAATCAAGATCAATCTCATTTTTATGATATACGATGTTATGCGCTGCTCAGAATGCAAAACACAACACTTTTTCATCAAAAAGTTGTTTTTCATTCCGATCATGGTTACTTTTTACAAAAGAGTACAAGTTTTAAAGCAAAATAAAACCTGTCTAAAGCTGTACAAAGTGCCAACACTACTAACAACAAGAAACAAAGCAAAAATATAAAAAATCAGCGCCAACTATCTCAAGCTCTAGAGGCCCTCTTCTTTCTCTTCCTCGGCGGAGTGGACTCTGCAGAGTTGTCTCTATCTGCACCGCTATCTAAACCAGATGCTGAATCAGAATTGAAACCAGAGTCGTCTTCGCCCTCCTCGGCATCAGCATCACCACTAGCAGAATCTGAGCCAGCGTCATCGTCTCCGCTCTCGGATAACTTAGTGTGCTGACTCGCGGCCTCCTCGACCTCGCTGGTTTCAATATCATCCTCGCTCAGGATAGGCTCTGAAGGGCTACTCTTAGCTTGGGCGCTCCTAGCTCGGCCTCGGCCACGTGCTGGAACCTGTCTCTCTCTCTCTGCTGCTGAAGAGGGTATTGATGGTCCTGCTACTGCTGCCGCCGGTGTTGTCGGTAAATGTGGGACCTAAAAAAGCAGTTGGTATATGTCAAGCATAGTATGTGTATCAGATACAAGTATAGTGTGCAGAATGAGTACATATAGAGGTCAGGTACAGAGTATGAATACAATATGAAAATGCGGAATTCAAATGCAGTGTATCAATGCAGCGTGGGAAAAATTTCAGTTGAAATGTCAGTGGAAATGTGATGACTGGAATGTAAGAAAATTGAAGAAATTACCTAAATGCCTTGGAAGCTGAGTAGTGCCTCCCTCCTCAAGATCATCCTCTCGAATGAAGCGACCAGTTCGAGTAGATCCTTGGTGTATCTTAGAGGTGCCTGCAAATGCATTTGGGAATCATCAGTGTCCAGAAGGAATGAATATCTGAGAAAGAATGGAGAAAATGAAAACTGTGGTACATACCGGAGGAGAGTCAGGAACTCTGACATATCTATGACCAGTCGCCGAAGGCTCAATCGGAATCTGGTAAGCCTCGCCGGTGTACCACTAGCATGTCAACGCAGTCGGAAGCTCTAGCCAACCGAAGCCCTGTCTAGCGGGGGGCACCTTTCTGGCCTTACCCATCGATGCTCGAGCCCTGCTCGTCAAAGGGACGTCTGCTGTCCTCCCTATGCGAGCACGAATACCCATCAAATGAGGCATGATATGCGTCTGGATAAATGTCGCATAGTCCCCTCTCTGAGAAAGTAGTCGACGTCCATGCCTCGAGTAAAATCAATCACCTCATGGGAGGAGAGGCTCTCTGTGGCTCGCATGGATGGCGGAGGCGGCATGGGAACTACTTGATGCGATAAACCCAACGTCTAGCGTATGAAGCGCTCACCAAAAAACCAGGCTCGGCAGACCGGGCCCTCGAGTACAAACCAATAACGGGAAAACCCCCGAGCGCCGGCAAACTGGTCCCTGACACCCTCAGGCATCGTCGCCCAGGGTTGCCACGAGATCTGCAAACAGAGAATGCATAGTGTAGACACCCCATTTTTGACCACCCTTAAGACTTGGGCGTTACTGATGGTTTACTTGGTGATGAAAGATGTGCAGGACAAAGGTTCGATTTCTTTGGCAAGAGGAGAGTCAAATCCAAACTTCACACCCTATTGTGGACCAAAGCTATTTTGAATGGTTTTTAGACCTTAAAACCCTCTCTTTCAAAACATTTTTGAAATAAAGTTTCTACGATGTTCTGAGGCTCGCATTTTGTTAAATGTTGCGCTTTTCGATAAACCGAGCAAGGACAAAGTTGAAATGAATGAAAGAGAGTTGAAATCTTTGAAAAATCTTTCAAAACACCTTACTTAGGGGTTTGAAGTTGAAGAAAAGAGGATAAGAGGGAAGAAACCAAGTTGGGGAAGAAGATGGGTATGAATCGCTAAGAAAGAGTCGAGCGGTCTTCACTAAATCATACACTTGGATTTAAGCTATGAGGCTACCACCGTTGGAAAGCTTACTTCCGGGGCTTCGTTTTTCACTTAAGAATCTCCTAAAGCCGAGTCCGGATGGGGGAGATATGATTGGTTGAAGTTGGGCATCAATCCGGCTAGGACCAAAACTGAGTGGCTTCACCAAAAGAGGCATAACTTTTTTCACAGTTGGAATTTTTATGCAAGGCTTCCACCATTGGAAAGCTTACTTCTGGGGCTTCAGTTTAGGCACAAGAATGACCTGAAAATGAGTTCATATGAAGGAGTTATGCCCATTTGAAATTGGACCTGCAGAGCAGAATTTGCTACCGGCCACAAATATGTGCTATCGGCCACAAAAGTAACAGACCAGCCAAAAAAGTAGCAGGCCGGCCATCACAAGTAGCAGGCCAGCACTAAAGATGGCCGGCTGGACAGGAGTGCCCAAAACTCATATTTTTGACAGATATTTCTCCTCTAGCTGTTGCCAGCTTGCTCCAGTTGTCCCAAATCAGATATTTTCGAGCCAGCTTTCATTTTTGCTATATATGAGACTATATCTCTCATTTTCAAAGACAACCTTCTTGGGGAAGCTTGGGAGCTTCTCACTCTAAAAAGTCTCTCCCACTCTCTACAACTTCCAGACCTAAAATCTCTGCCTCTCTCTCCTTCTCTTGCCTTGGTGTGCATAACAAGAGCTATACTTAGAGAAATACCTCTCTTTTGCCTAGACATCCTTGGTGAAAGTGGTCCATCTTTGGGAGGAGGTTGCTTTAAGCTTACTTGGGACTTTGTTGGAGCTCAAAAGGGTGTTTTGGCTCAGATTTTGAGCTGGTTTTGCAGCTGTGCATCAAGGGTAACATCTCTCTCCCTTTAAGCTTGTTTTACACATTTGTTTGGCCATCTTTTCACACTACTTTGGGGCTGTTTTGGGGGTGGTGTTGAACTACAAAAACTCTTGTTTTTCCTCTGTTTTTTAGTCCTAAAAGTCTTGGTTTGTGCCTTGGTTGGCTAGGGGGTTGTCCTCCCTTTTGCTCCTTGCCTTGTAAGGCCTTGTGAGCCAACTTTCAAACTTTTAAAACAACTTCTTTTGGCCTTAAAACCACTGAATTCTAGAGGAATTTTAGTGGTAGAAAACTTGTTTTGAGGGTCAAAATAGGAGGGGGTTGTCCCCCCTCCTCTTCTCTTGTTTGCTTGTATTGATGGCCCTCCAAAAGAGCATGTGTTTCTACTTCTTGGAGGCTTTGTTTAGCCTCATTTTTGTGACTTTCCAGACCTGCCATAACTCTGTTTTGGGCTGTCTTGCTCACCTCTAGCATGCTTTATACACTTGTAGTGTAAATCCTCTTTGCTAGCCTTATATACTTGATGTTGTAGCCTGTTATTCTAGCATGTTTTGGCTCTACTCTAGCACATTTTTGGCTTTGATTTAACATGCTTGAGGTCTGATTTAAGTGGTTTTGGTCATGCATGTTTGGTTTTACATAGCTATGGTGTATTTGGCTTTGCTAGCCTTGCACTTTAGGCCCCCTAGCATGTCGTATTTGAACTATTTGCATGATATGGAATCATCTGGTATGTAATTTTAGGCCATAAACTTCTGCCATGCTCCCATGATTATCACTCTTTCATTGTGTTTAAGAGTTGTGCCCTTATGCCTTGATTGTGAGCTAATTCGGGAGCCTATCTTTCTTGCCATCTTTGTTGTGAGTCCAACATATTTTTGCTACCATATTGACCTGCCTTAGGTTGTTTTGATTGCTTTAGGTCATTTGAGCATTGCTTGGTATGGTTGTAGTGTAAAGCCCTTGACTAGCTTTATATTTCAAGTCTCTTGGCATGCTTTATTTGAGCTATTTGCATGATATGGCTTCACTTTGCATGTAATTTCAGAGCATATAGACTTGCCATGCTCCCACTTTTGTCACCCCCTGAGTGTCCCTACGGGTTGTGTTCTTGTTGCCTAGCTTGTGGACCAATATGTATGCATGTGTGTCTTGCCTTTTGGCGTCTTAGTCTTGGTATTTCGGCCACTGATTTTGGCATGCTTGAGAGCTACCCATGTTAGTGTAAGTCCATCTCACCATGTTGTTGCATGCTTGTTTCATTTTGCATGTTGTTGCATGTTATACATGTTCACATGTTTGGGTTGTATACCTATTACCTATTGCATGCTTGTGTTGCTTTGTTAAGTTCATCATGCATGTATTACATTGGTCTAAGTATACTTGCCTTTGCATGTTATTAAATGTTAGCCTGTTGACATGTTGTTGCATGCTCATCCATCTTGCATACTTGTTAAGTTACATGCTGTTTGCATGCTGTCTTTGCATATTGTTATATGCTAGTTGCCTTGTATAGCATTGTTGCTTGCATGCTCATGTTGCATTAGTTTGCTTGCATGCTTAGGTTGCATAGCATTGTGTGCGCATCCCTTGTCTCTTGAATCAATCATGATAGAGGTTGGGGCCCTTATGTGTTTTTGTGCATTTCATTTGATATCAAATTGCACACTTGGCCTCTTGGGCCATTACGCATTGAAATGAGCGATCGGTGGCCCAAAGGTCGAGTACCATACTCCCCTGAGTCTTAAACATGATAGGGAGGGTGGTTGTGCAAACATTTGCTTGAAAATGCATTGCCATGCTTTGTCTGCCCTCTGCTGCTGTCAAAACAGGGTTCTGCAGGAAGAGATGGTCGACCGACCATTCTCAGTGCCAATTGACCAACAATGGATGGCCGAGAGCATCATAGGTGGTCGATGACCACTTTTCCATGGCCGGTGACCATTCCTCTTGGCCGGTGGTCTCCCACAACCCTCAGAGAGTATTTCGGAAGCAACTTTGGGACTTGTGCAGTCTTCAGAGGCATAAAACAGTGCAAACAGAGGCAGCTTGTGCATGGTGGTGGATTTCTGAGCGGAGCCGGGCACGCATGCATTGGACCCTCTTCCCGAGGCTGTTTTACCGCTTTATTAGCTTAGTTAATTTGCTTAACTAGTTAAGTGGTCTGTAACTATTTAATTGGCTTGTTAGTTAGTTAAATTTGTATTATTCTTTTGGTCTCTCCGAGAGAGGGCGAATTGTGTAATAAGCGTGCGTGTGTGTGATGCATGTCTTCCAACCCCCACTTCTTTCTCCCTTTTACTTACCTGCTTTTGATGGTTAGTATTAGGATATGTTTTGATTAGCATACTTATGATAGCATGTTTGCATCCATTCATTTGTATTGCATGCACCGGGCTCGGCGCAATCATACTAATTGCATAGTATTTCAAATCTAACTTGAATACATGTCATCTACTGCATTTCACATGCCATCCATAGATTAGCCGAGCCTATTCCAACTGCATTTTGCCTGCGGTGCATTAGCCACCTTAACATGGACTTGGATCATACATTTGATTACTAACATGTTCCTTGTTTTGGCTTGGAGTACTAGGTGAGTGTTTATGCTTTAGCATCTCGCATGAGTGTGAATGTTAACATGAAAGCATGCTTGCCATGAGGCTAACTACTTAGTTGATTTACTGCCTAAATGCCTGTGGGTGGAGGTTGGATTGCTTGAGTTGGAACAACTCGTTGAAATCCGTGTTTTAGCCTACTTGCGAGTAGCAAATTTCAAACTGTCTTTCAAACGAGCAGATATGCAATGCTTTGTTCCAAATTAGGCGATCTAGTCTATACTTTTGTGTTGTGCGCATCACATAGTAAGATTAGCTAATTAACCGAAATAAGAATGCATAATGTTTTCAAAACTAGATATCATGGTTAGTAGAGGCCGATCTTTGATCGGGCGAGCGGGGGTGCTCATAGCTGACCTTCCCTAATCGTACCCAAGTTCCCGAGCCGAGGCAACTTTGGTGATGACGGACACATGGCCTTAGGCAACGAGTCAGGGTTTCCTAAATTCCCCCATAAAAAAATATTTAGGTGGCGACTCTGTATCTGGCAAAGCAATCCATGTTTGGCACTTCTTTACAAAAATCTGTTTTCCAAAACGATTTGCCGGATTTGGACTCTTTGGTGATTTATCAATCTCACTTTGCACATTGTGAGATCAGATTAAGAACCGTGACACAAAATGAGTCCGAACTGTGGAAGAGCACGAAGGCCCGAGAGCGCGTCCACACATAGATTGTGGGTTGCCATTAGATATGCAATATGAAGCAGAGCTGAAGTAAAGTAGCAATAACTATAAGTTTTGAGCTAACTCTGCCGCGGTCACGGTGTCAAAGTACCAGCGGAAGAACATAAATGTCTCCCTGGTCCTCCTCACGCATCTACCGTCATACCGATGAGAGTAAGGTACGACAAGAGGCATCTCTACCTCCAGCTCTGGGGCAAGGGTGGGAAATACATGCATATACCCAGAGCTGCGAAAAGTAAAAGGGTGACAGTGAGTATACAACAGATAAACACAGGCAATGCTAAAAGCAGAATATGTGTGTAATGTGCAAAGAATGCAGATTACAGAGAAAATACAAAAAGCAGAATGTGTAGTACAGCGTACAGAAAGTACAAGTGCAAAGCAGAGATCAGACTATGTGTGTGCAGTGTACAGAAAGTGCAAAGCAGAAAGTACAGCAGAGAATGCAAAGCAGAAAAGTAAAGCCTACCTCCAAGCTCTCTAATAGCCGCCGACTCTGTTCCCGCTCCTGCGGGATGTCGAGCTCATGTATCCGTACAAAGTGGCCAGGCCAGCACCGCCCCAATCGTAAAGCTGAACCTGAGACAAGTCCACCAGGGCGCTCAAAAGATATAGCCGGACAGTGTTCGCCCGGTCGGCGAACAAAGTGATGCCGAAAAGGAACATCAAGAAGCCTCGGGCGTACTGCTCGATCTCCTCTAAGGTCTTTGGGTCTGCCCCTCTGAAATGCTCTGAGAACCAAGTGCATCGCACCATCCCTGGCCAGAAGATGCGTGGACGAGCCCCCAACAGGTAGATCCAGGCGGCCTCCCACTCTCCCATGTTTGTATCGTAAGGGATCAGACGACCCCCTACCTCTATGCCAGTGAGCATGGCGAAGTCATGGGGAGTCATCGTCATCTCACCCGTAGAAGAGAAATGGAAAGAGTTTGTGGTATCCCACCACCTCTCTACCAATGCGCCAAGTAAGGGCTTACTCACTATGAGATGCGATAACCCCATCCAGAACAAGCCAAAGCCGGCCTCATCGACAATCTAGTGGACGCCGACGGGGAGCTCCATATACCACTCCCTCGCGGATGTGGCTTCGTATCCTCTGATAAAATGTGAGTCCTCTTATAATCAGAATGAGTAGATGAAAGGCAGTGTAAGAAATACAATGCAAGAATGTATTTGAGACAAGCAGATGAAAGGCAGTGTAAGAAATACAATGCAAGAATGTATTTGAGACAAGCAGATGAAAGGCAATGTAAGAAATACTGTGCAAGAATGTATTTGAGACAACCAAATGAAAGACAGTGTAAGAACTACAATGCAAGAGCATGATCTCTATAAGAAATGCAAGGTACATTGAGGAAAATGTAAGAACACAGTGTATACCTCGGTGGCGCCGTAGGATAAATGACACTCCGGCTCTCGTAGCAAGAGGTCCTCTAGCGCGCCTTGTGCAAATCCTCTAAAATGACAGATGGTATCGGGCGGTAGCACATGTGTCTCGGGATGATATGTGTAGACACCCCATTTTTGACCGTCCTCAAGACTTGGACGTCACCGTTTGAACACCCGGTGATTATCCATGTTTGTGTTCGTTTGGAGTTCCCGGAGGTCTCGACTACGTGCCTTGCCTCAGGATCTCCGAACTCGACCGTTTGTGTCTGGTTTTGCACCAAACACTTGTGTTTTGCCTTGGAAGGGCAGGGGATGCCTTGTGAGGTCTCCCCACACATCACCGACCGTGGCTTGAGGCCACCGGCTGTTGTTTGTGTCCATCGGCCATATATTTGGCCGACCGGCCATCAATTTTGTCAAAATGGCAATTTTGAGCAGCCGACTACTGTTCATCTGCTTTTGCAGATATTTTAGGACAGCTGTGTGGCATTTTGTTCCCCTCCATACACGTGTATGGAGGGATGCTCCTCTTGTAAGCTTATTGAACAAGCTTTACAAGATTGTTTGCCTATAAGAGGAGGGCTCTTCTCTTGGCTTTAGGGTTAGAAATTTTGGTTAGAAAAGTGTGGGAAAAGCTCTGGTTTTAGGGTTTAAGTTCCATACATAACCTATCTCTATATCTCTCTTGTGTGTGTTCTAGGTGTAGTTGTCCTTACTATTGCACACAAACACATAGTCTTTCACCTTCTCTTGGTTCTTGAGGGACCTGAGGCTTGTTCTTGCTGTTCTTGGCTGGATTGAAGCTCAAGGAGGCAACAAGATCATCTTTTGTGAAGAGGTCTACAAGGGTGAGACACTAGTCCCTTTTATCCCCATTTTTGCATAGCTTGTTAGCCTATCTTAGAACTGTTTTTGTGCTTAGTGTATAATACAAAAAAGTTCTGTTTTTGGGCCCTCTAAATTGTTTGTTTAGAGTGTTTTGTGGTTTGGAGGTGTTTAACCACCCTTAGGCCTTGAGAGGCCCCATTTTGTGCCATTTTTGGTGAGCTCCGAGACTTTGGTGCTTGGGCCTCCTCACCACTGAAATCTTGAGGGATTTCAGTGGTGAGGATGGTGCCTTGAAGTCTCAAGAAGGAGAGGGCCACCCCCTCTCCTTGTTGTCCTTGAAAAGGACCAATTTTGGCCTCTTGAGGGAGCATCATGCTTAAGTGTTTGTTGATCATGCCATGGCTGTATTTCATGCTTATATTGCCATGATATAACATTATTGTGTGTTGGTTTTGGTACACCATGCATGCTTAGCATACCTACCTTGTAATGCCATGTTTATGCCTTAATATGCCTTAGGTTGTAAACCCTTGTTCAAGCATGCTTTAGGTTTGGCCTTGTGAAGGTTTTGTGCTTATTTTGCCATGTTCAAGGTCTGTCCATAGTTGTTTGGGTCGATCTTGACATGCATTATGTGGCCCCTTTGTATTTTGGCTTGTTGGCCTTAAGTATGTAAGTGTGTAGCATGCCATTCTTGCATGGATTTAGTGGGTTGGGATCATTTTTCATGCTATTTCAGTCCCTCTAACATGCTTGTATGCTTGCCTTAAATACCTCTTTGATGCCTTATGAGCTTGTGTTGTATGCTCCTTGAAAGTGTATTTGCGCATGCCTTCATATTTGAGCCACTTAGATGCCATCTAAGTAGTCTTTTGGCCTTGTTTTAACATGCTAAAAATCTGTTTTTAGTTGTTTAATGCATGCCATGTTGGTCTTGCTAAGTGTGGTCCAATACCCCTTTAGCTTGCCTTGATACTTGGACCATTTGCATGCTAATGTTTGCTTTATTTGAGTTGGTTTGGCACCATATTCTAACATGATTTTCAGAGCTTGTGTTGCATGCTAATTATCCATGTTATACTCCTTTTAAGTGTGCTTGAGAGTTACTTGCTTAATGCTTAGATTTGGTCTTAACATGTGCATGTGTGTATGTGTGTTTAGCCCTCATATTTGAGCATTTTGGCTACTGTTTTGGGCCTAATTAGAGCTGCCTAATTCATGTTTAAGTCCACCCTCTATTTGGTTTGCATGCTTACTTTGCATGTTTGCTTGCATGCTTGCATAAGTGTCTTGTATTGCCATGTTGCATCCTTAGCTTGTATGCCTAGGTTGCATTGCATCTTGCATGCATGTCTTGTCCCTTGATTTAGTGATAGGGATTGGGCCTTTGATTGTTTGTGTGCATTGCATTACATTTGAAATCGAAGTTGCACACTTGATTCTTTGGGCCATCACGCATGGAAATGCGTGATTGGTGGTCCGAGAATCGAGGTACATCCTCCTTTGAGTCCTTAACATGATAAGGGGCTTGTTTGGTGCATATATTGCTTGAATTACATTGCCATGCAAGTTCTGTCCTCTGCTGCTGTAAGTTGCAGGTTCTGCAGGCATTTTTGGCCGACCGGCAAATATAGTGCCGACCGGCCATCCATTGGTAGCCGATGGATGCATCTTGTGCCGATGGCCATATCTAGCAGCCGGTGGTAATTCTACTCAGCCGGTGGTATTCCCCAGTGTCCAGGGAAGCAATTCAGAGACTTTGGCAGTCCTCAGAGGGGCAGAGCAGGGAAAACAGAGGCAGTCTATGCATGGCAGCGCAATTCCGAGCAAGACCGAACATGCATTGCATCGGACCCGCTTCCCGAGGACTTTACTGTTTTTCCTAGCTTAGTTAGTTTGTTAACTAATTAGGTAATCTGTAATAATTAATTAGCTCGTAGTTAATTAATTTGTATTATTCTTTTGGTCCCTCCGGGCGAGGGCAAATCTGTAATAAGTGTGGGTGCGTGTGTGTGCATGTCTTCCAACCCCCACTTCTTTCTTCCCTTTTATTTACCTGCTTATGATGGTAGATTAGGGCATGTTTAAATTAGCATACCTTATGCTATGCATGCGTGCATCCATACATTTGTCTTGCATGCACCGGGCTCGGTACATCATGCTAACTGCATTTGTACTTCAATTCCAAATTGAATACGTGCATCAATTGATTGCATTTCACATGCCATGTTTAGGTTAGCCGAGCCTACCCTAATTGCATCCTGTATGTGTTGCATTAGTCAATTTAACATGAACTAGGACCATGCATGTTTGCTAACTAGTTTATTGTTTTGGCACGGAGTACGATGTAAGTATTTTCATGCTTTAGCATACCGCATGTGTGTGAATGCTATCATGACAGCATGCTTACCATGTGGCTAGATGCTTATGTGATAAACTGTTTGAATGCCTGTGGGTGAAGGTTGGATTGTTGAGTTGGAAAAACTCGTTGAAATCCGTATTTTTAGCCTACTTGCGAGTAGCAAATTCCAAAGTGTTTTTCAAAACAAACGGATATGCAATGCTTATTTCCAAATTAGGCAATCTAGTCTATACTTGTTTGCTGTGCGCATAACATAGTAATTCTAGGCTAATAACTGGAATAAGAACACATAACGTTTTCAAAAACGGATATCACGGTTAGTAGAGGCCGGTCTTCGGACCGGGCGAGAGGGGGTGCTCATAGCTGACCTTCCCCAATCGTACCCAAGCTCCCGAGCCGAGGCAACTTTGGTGATGACGGACACGTGGCCTTTGGCACCGAGTCAGGGTTTCCTAAATTTCCCCATTAAAAAATATTTAGGTGGCGACTCTGTATCTGGCAAAGCAGTCCATGTTTGGCACTTCTTTTCAAAAATCTGTTTTCCAAAACGATTTGCCGGATTTGGACTCTTTGGTTCAAGATTAAGAACCGTGACAACAAAAGGGAGTCCGAACTGTAGAGCGAAGCCCAAGGGCGCGTCTACAGTTTCTGGCGACTCTGCTGGGGATTTAGAGAGCTTGACTCGAACTCGTGATATCCTGTTTTGATTTCATTTATGTGTCTCTTTGCATTGCATGTGCATTGGTGCGCCTAGGACACCGTGTTGGCCATCTGCTATTCCTGAGCGGTTTGCCGGAGGCATTGACTTTGTCAAAGCATGCCATAAGGCTGACCGGTTGCGGGCTCTGCCAGTATGGGAACACAAACCCCGGTTTTACCGGGGCACCCTTTTCGACCATTCGACCTAGTGCATATTCGGAATCCATAGTGACCATTCCAAACTAGGACAGGTTGCTTACCCGATGTTAGGTTGTTTGAAACCGCTGCGTGCGTAGTGAAACCCTAGCTCCTGACAAAATAGGACAGGGAAACCCTACCCCAACATAGGGGTGTTTTTGCTCTCTTTACTTGTTATGTGCTTTTAGAGTGTATCTCTACAGGAACGCACATATCAGTTTGCAAGTTTGAGTATCAGGCCTGAGGGCACATGTCAGTATTTGTGAGAATCAGTTATATCTGAGGGTATCCGATTCAGTGTTTTGGACAGTGATTTCTGGGGACAGTGATCAGTAGTAGAGTACAGTTGTTCGGCTGCACCTGTGTTTGATCCGTTTTGGGCTGAAATGCTGCTTGTTTTTCCTTTCAGTTCAGAGAGTTCCAGAATAGTCAGTGTTCCCCCTTGCCGAGGCAAGACCTATGATGACGCAGAATTCAGAAGAGATCGTGGTTATGACAGCCGCGTTGGATCAAGGATCACTCTGCAAAGTGAGACCAATATTGATATGCCGCATCCACCCAGGTCGCCTGCCTGCACACCGGTTTGGACCCCCCAGCTATATCAGGCTCGCGAGCCTACTACATTTGAACTGATGGGGATGATAGGTGATCTTCAGAGATCCGTGGCGGATCTCGCCTATGGAATGTCTGCTTCGCCACCAGCCGCACCATATGCCGGAAGCTTTGTACCCCAGGAGCCCCCGCTGTTGGGACGGATCGTGATTGAACTCAGCCAACCGGAGATGGCCTCCAGCTATGGCAACGACGTACCAACCCAAACCCTGATCAGGCTGAGGCCAGAGACAAAGCAAAATGAAGGCAGATGCCGATCCTATCGAACAACTGCTGTGGGCAGTCGAGGCTTTGAAAGCCGCGGGATGAACAAGCAACAGGTATCTGCAGTTGTGACAAAAGCTGTGGAGGATGCTTTCCCCACCCCACCTGAGGGTAGTTCAAGTCAGTCAGAGAACCGGGACAGGCCCGTCATGCCAGAACAGTTCCTTCTGCTCCCAACCCTGTACCGGGAAGGACCAGAAAGTCAAGGCGGCACCTGCCGACCCGTTCGCTAGTGCGTCTAGCAAAAATGCTCAGACTTCAAGTACCTGCCCCGAGGGCGCAGGGTCTTCATGCTCTCTACATGCCATTGTCCAAGGCACTTCAGATCCTTGCCGAGAGGGACATCTTAAACCCCTGGAGCCTCGACCTTTGCCGAAGAATCTCCCTGCTACGCATGATCCTGCTCAGTACTGTGCGTACCACCAGCAGACAGGCCATGCTACCGACAATTGCTTCCGCCTCCGTCATGAGGTGCAGGATTTGATTGACAACGAGGTTATCCTCCCGCCCACCTCAGCCAAGTCCGTTACTACCCAGCTATTGGATTTTGAGGATGCGGATACTGTGAGTATGTGATCAGGGTTGGACCACTTGTGAGCGGCGCCCAGTGTTTTTGATGTGGCGTCTGGCACGCATTTTTTTGAGCATCTGCGAATGCTAATTTGTAAATCTGGCTTGGGTGTCGAGTCAGTCTTTGTTTTGTTTTGAGTCTGTCTCATGTCGTGAGTCAGTCCTTTTGGTTTACAGGTCTGTCTTGTTGTAGCGAGTCGCCCCCCTTGTATAGAATGTCAGGTGATCCGGGGTTGTTGCCTCGAACACCGTTTTGTAATTACCCCTTTGTTTTCCTTTTGAGTCTGTCTCTGTTGAGGAGCCAGTTGCAGTTGGAGTTTTGAATGAAACAGCTGCGGCTATCATGTTCTTGTACTTATTTGCTATTTGAGCTAGTTGCGCCAGAGGATTTGAACGAAACGGCAGTACACTCTACTTGCTCTCTTGTGCCCGGAAAATCATTGTAATGACCTAAGCTTTTCAAAAACCCTTTTCGAACACTGCGGTGATAAAAACAAAGAGGAAGCAATTCCTCAGGTTTTGCGAAACTTTGATCATATTTGAGAGAAAGATAGGCATACTAAACTTTTAATGAATGAAATCATGCCTGTCAGCGTGAGTACTGAGAAGGACCCTGGCTTGATCCAGACTGGTTTCACACTATCTTCAGCGCGAGCGATTAGTCGCTTTCTCAAAAACTTTCAAAAACAAAATGTTTTGCGCGGTCCTGTGAAGACTTGTGTGGAATTGTTCTTGAGATTGTGTAGCCTAGGATCGCTCTCAGCCTCAAGATTCAACCTATCTGTTTCGAACCTGGAATCCGTTCAAAACGTTCAACAGCCAATTGCCATGAAAGGCCTGTGTGGCCAATTTGAAGCAGCCCTCGAGCAAGAGGCACCAAAATCAGATCAAGAGGATTAGATCTCACCAAAGAAGCTCGTGAAGCAACCGTGATGGATTCTTCTGCAAATCGACACAGTAGTCATTCTCCTGGATACAGAGAGGCTTCAATTTCAAAACCATTTGGCATGGCTTGTTACACTTTTACCCTTTGAGAGGCTCGCTGGGCCGAAAACCCGAAAGGGCGACCCAGGCAAAAGTTAGAGCAAGGCAAAACAAAAAAAAAAAAGAGAAAATGCAAAAAGAAAAAAAGAATGAAAAAAAAAAAAGGAAAAATGAAAAAAAAAAAAAAAAGAAAAAAAAGAAGAAAGAAAAGAAATGAAAAAGAATGAAGAGAAAAGAAAAGAAGCTCGCAAGGTCGAAAACCCGCACTGGGCACCTTGGCAAAAGTTAGAGCCTGAAAAAGTGAAGGTTAAAATACCCGAGTGTACCTTAACCGAACTACGTAAGGCTTGATTCCCATGTTTGGGATACGTAGGCAACTTCATCTTGAAGTCCAGCCCCCAACGCTTTCATAGCGCCTCAGTCCATGTAATGGTCCTTGCTTCCTCTGCATCCGACAATCCGGTTGTAACAACGTGAACTACGTAGGCTTGATTCCTATGTTTGGGATACGTAGGCAACTTCATCCTGAAGTCCAGCCACCATTGCTCTTACAGTGACTGTGTCCATATATTGGTTCAGACCGTCGTCTTCGGAGTTCAGTCATCATTGATAAAAGCAGTTTACAGCATGCTGCGGCACCATCCAGACAAGGGGCAACTTTCCGTTGCCGCGAGTTACCATCCAAACCAGGGGCAACTTTCCGTTGCCATGCACCCCCTTTAAGCAAGGGGCAATTTTCCATTGCCTCCGATCCGAGGTTGCGCGTCTCGAGGGTAAGTTCCGTGCTCGTCGAGCATTGATTGTTTGCAAAAATAGTTTTTGAAAATTTTTACTGAGGTTGACTATTTTCTCGAAAACTATTTCATTTTCCAAAAACCGGACCATTTTCTTGGAACCCAAAAAGGAAAATTTTCAGTGCTCACAGCCTGACTTGCATGATTTTCAAATCAAAAATTGAACAAGTATGTTAATCCGACTCTCATTTTGGTCAAAACTGTTTTAGAAAGAAGAAAACAAAAAATGGTCAAAGTGATGAACTAGGGCGCAATTGAGTCAGGTCTTCTGTCTTTTCCCCGCCGCTAACATACTTGCCAGAAGGCACTCTATCCACCGGGAGAAATAGCCGTGAGCTAACGGTGTCGGGCACGAACCCGCAACTTCCTATTCGCCCATCAATCACCCTGGGGAGGGATGAAAAATGAGAGAATAAAGAATAGAGAGGTGTAAGCGGAAAGAAAAGTGAGCAAAAGGGTTTTAAGAAAAAAAAAACCGAGCCTGAGGGCCGAGCGATGTGAGAATCACAAATCAGAAAAGGGGGGGGGATATACCCGGAGGAACTAGCTCCTCGAGATCTGAGGTCTTTTGTTTTTATAAACACGTCCGTGTGTCGTGTCTTTTGTCTTGTTTACCTCAACTTTCGTCTTGAGTCTTTTCCGAGCGTGCCTCGTTGTGTCCAGGCCGCTCACCTTTTGTTTGAATCTTTTCCCGCTGTGTTCGGTCTTTAGGCTCGATACCCCGGTTGCAGAACCCCTCTTCAAAAGATTGAAATCGTTTATGCTCAAAGTGCTGTGCCATTCTCTACATAGAAAACGGAAAATTTTGGGCATCCGAGTGTGTTTCAACTGCAACCGTTTCAGCTTTCGTAGTCCGTCTTGTCAGATTGGGCTGTTTGTTCAGGGTTTGCTGTGTGTAGAATGAACCAAATACTGTGTTATGGGCTGTATGCAAATTAGTCCCCAGTGGAGTATGGGCTGTGTGTTCAGGATAAGCAGTGGTTTGCTTGGGTTGTTTTGCTATTTGCTGGATGGTCCTCTGATTATTACAGTATAAGTGCTCAATTTACAAGTGCTCAATTTTCAGACAACAGGCCAATTTCATTTACATTGAGATATAATATGATATGATGTAATGCGATACAATGCATGAGATATACAAATTTAAAAACTTTTAGACAAAAAGTTTGTTTCATTTCATATAATCTTTTTCAAGTACAAAGTTTTGAGAAAACAAAAATCTGCCTGCGGCAGTACAAGGTAATCTAGCTACCAAAAAGAGAAAAAGTACAAAAAGAAGAAAAAGCAGCAAAAATCTGAAGCAGCATCAATGGTCTCACGCCTGGGGATCCGTCCTCGCCCTCTTCCTGGGCAGAAGTCCAGGAGCATCACCAGGAGCATCACCGTCTGAGCCCGAGTCCGAGCCATCACCGGTCTCCTCCTCCGACGACTCTGCCTCCGCCTCTGTCTCTGCCTCAGACTCGTCATCTGGAACTGGAGCCCGCGAGCTGCTCCCGACATGAGTGCCCCCCCTCTGGTGCGGGGATATACTCTGCCATCCCGGGTAGAAATGGGAGGTCCAGCCGGAGCACCACCCACGGAGGAATCTGGAAGGGAGGCTGAAAAAGCATGAAAGCGAATATATCAGAATACTGTGAGCAGTGAATCAGTATAGAATGCAGTGTATGAGTACAGTCTGTGAGTACGTGAGCAGTGAATCAGTATAGAATGCAGTGTATGAGTACAGTCTGTGAGTGCCGTGAGCAGTGAATCAGTGTAGAATACAGGTATGAGTACAGTCTGTGAGTGCCGTGAGCAGTGAATCAGTATAGAATACAGTGTATGAGTACAGCCTGTGAGTGCCGTGAGCAGTGAATCAGTGCAGAATACAGTGTATGCGTACAGTGTACGTATGCTGTGAGCAGTGAATCAGTGCAGGATGCAGTGTGTGAGTACAGTGTATCAGGTGCCGTGAGGGCTAGGTATCCAGTGTTGTGTCGTGCATCAGATTATGCA
The DNA here is from genome assembly GCA_030407325.1 of Camellia japonica. Classification (NCBI taxonomy): domain Eukaryota; kingdom Viridiplantae; phylum Streptophyta; class Magnoliopsida; order Ericales; family Theaceae; genus Camellia; species Camellia japonica. The sequence goes on along the minus strand of JAPPVO010000019.1, from coordinate 38,703,213 downwards.
AAGCAGTTTGTGTATGGTTTGAGGCTGTGGTCAGAAAGAACATACCGGAATGCTGTAAAGGGCTAGGAGGTCGAAGGTCCGCTGTAGCATCCCCATCATGGAGGCATTCATCTCCAATGACTGCCGGGTGTACTCGGAGGAAGCCTGCAAAAATATCGGATACATCAGTATTCTGTGGAATATTAAATAAACTGAAATGAAACGACTGTACAAGAATGCAGTAATACATACCGGAGGCAAGTCGGGACACCGACTAACTCGTGATCAGGGGGGAGGGGCGAAGGGGATCTGGTAGGTCGCCTCACCCTGCCCTCTGAAAGCCAGTGAAGTGGGCAGAGCGGGCCAGCCGGTCCCCCGCCCTCGCTGAACTCCTCCCCTGCCACGGACTCGAGCTCTCCTCGACACTCCCCCTCCAGCCCCTGCTCCCGCTCCAGCCGCTGGCGCCGCAGGTCTCTCTCTCTCCGCTCGGCAACCGCCGCTCAGAGGTCGCATGATGAAGGTCCGGACGTACTCCAAGTAATCGCCCTCGCCTCTGAAGCCGTCTGCCTCCCAGCCGATCGTATAGTTGGTCATCTACTCGGCGGTGAATCTCTCGGTATCCCTCATATGCTCAGGAGGGTGCACCGGGACTATCTGCTCCGGTAAACCCAGGGTCTGACGCAAGAAACGCTCACCCAGGTACCAAGCCCGACAGATCGGGCCTCCAGCAGAATTCGGAAATGCGAGGTCTCATCGGCACCGGCAAACCGATCCCGCATCACGGCTGGCAAAGGAGCCCAAGGCTGCCAGGTGATCTGAAAATGAAATACAGTTTGTTATCTACTATTATTGAAATATGCAGTGGAAAGACGAAGCTTAAATGAACTGCAAGTAAAACATACCTCTGCGGGGGTGATGGTGTCGAAATAACGGCGGAAGAAGATGAATGACTCGCGGGGCCTCCGCACGCACCTCCCGTCGAAGCGGCGCGAGAACGGGACGACGAGAGGGGTCTCTGCGTCGGGTACGGGAGCAAGCCTAGGAAAGTAGGCATAAACCCACAATTGCAAGGTAAATACCAGTGCATTTATCAGATAAAGCAGAATTTAGAATAAAAGTAGAAATAGCAGAACCATGTGTTGTGTAGTGTATTATGCAGAGTGCACAATGTGAGCAGTGTACAATCAGTGTAAAGCAGAGTATGTGTGTGCCGTGTGTACAGTATACAGCAAGTATAAAGCAGACTACAGTGTGTACAGTGTACAGAGTACAGAAAATATAGAACAGAAATGAAAGGCAGAAAAAGAAATGTACCTCCCAAACACGCCAGTAGCCCCCGAGCAATTGTCCGCTGCCACGGGAAGCTGAGCTCATATATCCGTAGAGAGTGGCCAGAGCGGCGCCACCCCAGTCGTAATGTAAGATATCCCTGACGTCCACCAGTGCGCTGAGCAGGCAGAGAGGCACGGTGTTCGCCCGGTCGGCGAAAATGGTCGTCTCAAACAGGAACATGAGAAAGCCTGTAACAGCGCCCGCGTGGGACCTCGCTACAGTTCGGACTCCCTTTTGTTTTGTTGCGGTTCTAAATCTAAACCAAAGAGTCCAACTCTGGCAAATCGTTTTTGAGAAAAACAGATTTTTGAAAAGAAGTGCCAAACATGGACTGCTTTGCCAGATTACAGAGTCGCCACCTAAATATTTTTTAAAATGGGAAATTTAGGAAACCCTGACTCGGTGCCGAAGGCCACGTGTCCGTCATCACCAAATGTCTTGGCTCGGGAGCTTGGGTACGATCGGGGAAGGTCAGCTATGAGCACCCCCTTTCGCCCGGTCCGAAGACCGGCCTCTACTAACCGTGATATCCAATTTTGAAAACGTTATGTGTTCTTATTCCGGTTATTAGCCTAGAATTACTATGTTATGCGCGCAGCAAACAAGTATAGACTAGATTGCCTAATTTGGGAACAAGCATGGCATATCCGTTATTTTGAAAATGTTTTGGAATTTGCTACTCGCAAGTAGGCTAAAATACGGATTTCAATGAGTTTTCCCAACTCAAGCAATCCAACCTCCACCCACAGGCATTCAAACAGCAATATCACATAAGCATTTAGCCGCATGGCAATCATACTGTCATGTTAGCATTCACACGCATGCGATATGCTAAAGCAAAAAAAAAAACTTACATCGTACTCCGTGCCAAAACAAGAAACTAGTTAGCAGACATGCATGTCCCTAGGTCATGTTAAGTGGCTAATGCAACACAGGCAAGGATGCAATTTAGAGTAGGCTCGGCTAACCCTAAAATGGCACGTGAAATGCTACAACTATCACGTATGCAATTTGGAATTGAAAGTATGATGCAGTTTGTATGATGTACCGAGCCCGGTGCATGTTTAGACAAATGCATGGATGCACGCATGCATTGCATAAGGTATGCTAAAAATAGACGTGCCCTAATCTACCATCATAAGCAGGTAAATAAAAGGGAAGAAAGAAATGGGGATTGGAAGACATACACCCACTCACACACACTTATTACAAACTTGCCCTCACTCGGAGGGACCAAAAGAATATACAAATTAATTAACCACGCAAGCTAATTAAAATATTACAAATTTCACTAAATTAATCAAATAAATTAATTAATCTAATTAAAGCAGTAAACCGCCTCGGGATGAGGACCGGATGCAACACGCGCTCGGGACCGGCTCGGAACCGCACTGCCATGCACGGATTGCCTCTGTTTCCTCTGCTCTCCTCCTCAGAAAATTGCCAAAGTCCCAGAAGTACCTATCAGGGCACTGGAGAGTACCACCGGCTGGGGTAGAGCACCACCGGCTGAAGGAGGAGGCCACCGGCACAAAATTCATCCATCGGCAGCTTGTTTACCGCCGGTCGGCACTAAACACTGCCGGCCGGCACTAAATGCCTGTAAAACCTGCAACTCACAGCAGCAGAGGGCAAATTCTGGCATGGCAATGCAATTCAAAGCATGTATGCACTAAACACACTCCTTATCATACTAGTGACTCAAAGGAAGATATGCCTCGATTCTCGGACCACCAATCACGCATTTCCATGCATGATGGCCCAAAGAACCAAGAATGCAACTTTGATCTCAAATGCATGCAATTCATAGGATCAAACAAGGATGCCAAACCTCCATCAAACTTCACTTCAAGAGGTCTAGCATGCACAATGCAAATGCAACCCTAAGCATGTTATCTAACATGCAACATGAACAATGCAAGCAAGCTAAACATGTTAGGCATACAACCTAAGCAAAGAAGCATGTAAACCAAGCAATGGAGTGGACTAAAACATGAATTAGGCTACTCCTAATTGGCCTAAAATCAGTGGCCAAAGTGCCTAGAAATGGAGACTAAACACACACACACATGCAAGTGTTATGGTCCAAACCCAAGGCATAAACATGGCAACCCCCAAGCACACTTGGAGATACCAAACAAGGGCAATGAGCACACATTGTAAAGCTCTGAAAATCATGCAAAACATGGTGCCAAACCAAGTCAAAGTAGACCAAACCAAAGCATGCAAATGGTCTAAGATTCAAAGCAAATCAATGAGGGTTTGAACCACCCTTAGCACAACCACACATGGCAATACTTAGGCAACTAAAATCAGAGTTTTAACACATAAAACTAAGCCTAAAGGACCACCTAGATGGCATCTAGGTGACATGAATTCAAAGGCATGCATTAAAGCCAAAACATGAAGCATTCAACACATGTTTTTAAAGCATTAAAGAGGCAACTAAGGCAAGCACACAAGCACACCAAAGGGACTGAAATAACATGCTAGATGGTTCCAAACCATTGAAAATAGTGTAAGCAAGGCATACTACACTTTCATGCTCTTAAGGCCAACAAGCCGAATACAAAGAGGCTATATTAAGCATGCTATGGTTGACTCAAACAACATGAGACAGACCTCAAACATGCAAAATAAGCATACAAGCTTCACAAATGCAAGCCTAAAACATGCTAGAAACAAAGGCTAACAACCTAGGCATGTTAAGGGACCAAAGGGGCATTACAAAGCAACTATGCAAAACATGCAAGGAGTGCTAAAACCAACTTATAACAATGTCATATTAGGGCATAATAAACATAAAATGCAGCCAAGACATGCTCAACAAACAACCAAACATGGTGCTCCTTTGGAGGCCAAAACTTGCCCTTTCCAAGGACATCAAGGAGAGGGGTGGCCCTCCCCTTTTGGAGACTTCAAGGCACCCTCTCCACCACTGAAATCCCTCAAGATTTCAGTGGTGGAGAGGCCCAAGCACCAAAGTCTCGGATCTCTCACAAAATGGCACAAAAAAGGGCCTTTTCAAGGCCTAAGGGTGGTCAAACTTACCCAAACCACCAAACACTCTTAACAAACAATAAAGAGGCTTAAAAAACAGAACTTTTATGTGTTAAACACTAAGCACAAAAACAGTTATAGACTAGGCAAAAATGGAGTGCAAGAATGGGGAAAAAAAAAGCTAGTTTCTTACCCTTGATGACCACCTTCACAAAGGTTGATATTGTTGCTTCCTTGAACACCAAACCAGCTCCAAAGCTCCAAAACAAACCTCTGGACCCTCAAGAACTCAAGGAAGGTGAAACACTAGGTGTTGGTAAGCAAAAGTATGACACAAACACCTAGTGTACAAAACAAGAGGGAAGAAGAGAGATAGGATGTGTATCTATCCTAACCCTAAAAACCAGAGCTTGGTCTGTCTAAAATGTCTAAAATTTTTGTAACCCTAAGCCAAGAAGAGGAGTGGTCCTCTTATAGGCAAGCAAAGCTTGCAAAGCTTACAAGCTAAGCTAACTAAGAGGGTCATCCCTCCATACACGTGTATGGAGGGGACCAAAACTATACAGCTGTCTGAAAATATCTCATAAAGCAACTGCACAGTGTCCGGCCGGCAAAGAGTGCCATTTTGGCAAAACTTAGTGCCGGTCGGCACAAAATAGTGCCGGTCGGCACAATAAAGTGCCGATGGAAACACCAGCCAGCCGGTGGCCTCTAGCCAGTGCCGGTGGTGTGTGGGGATGCCTCACAAAGCATTCCCTGCCTTTCCAAGGCAAAACACAAGTGTTTGGTGCAAAACCAAACACAAAACGGTCGAGTTCGGAAGTCCTGAGGCAAGGCGCGCGAGCCGAGAACTCCGGGAACTCCAAACGAACGCAAACATGGATAATCACCGAGTGTTCAAGCGGTGACGTCCAGGTCTTGAGGACGGTCAAAAATGGGGTGTCTACAGTTGCCCCTCTTTGAAAGAACTCGAAAGTCATAACAATGACGGGAGTGAATGTCAAAGCCCAAAGACGACCCATTTTTGACAAGGCCGAAGACTTGGACAAACATACAAAGCGCAAATGGTTGAACTCGCAAGCTGCCTACGTATCCCTTAGGAATCAAACCAGCGTAGTTCAGGCACAGGCATACAAGCCGCCGATAAGGTATGCGCCCGTAGTACACGCGAGAGAGAAAAGACAAAAGACCTCTCGGCGTAATACACGCGAGAGAGAAAAGACAAAAGACCTCTCAGCGTAGTACACGCGAGATGGGGGGGAAGGGCGAGACAACGCACATGGGGCGCACATGCCAATGCAAATGAGACACGCATGCCGATGCAAATGGGGCAAATGAGACAAATGAGACACGCGTGCCTCGTAAGAATAGAAAATGAAGCGCAATGAGGTGCGTGTGCCCCAGAGGATGGAAAATAAAGTGCAATGAGGTGCGCGTGCCTCAAAGGATGTAGAACAATGCAAGTGATAATACAAAACAGTGCAAGTCACAAGGGACGTGCAAAACGGGGCGATGCGACGCCCGGACAATGTGATGGATGCATGCAACGCACACGGGGCAACTTTTGAATCTTATAAAAGACAAAAGGATACAAAAGGATACAATCTTTGCTTGAATTTGAGTGCCACGCACAGAAGACACGGTCCGAGGTCAAAACGGAGGCCGGTTGAGCATCGGGGATGCACTTTCTTGCACTTTCTTGAGCTATGAAGACCCAAAACCCTCATTTGCCTAAAACAAGGCCTTGGGAACACCACCGGCTGGGTGGGGCACCGGCTGCCACCGGCTGCCTAAACTTCTCGGCACAATAATGTGCCGACCGGCACAAAATAGTGCCGACCGGCAGAAAATGCTGATCGGGGGCAGATTCGCATTTCACCTCGGGCTTTATAAAATAGGGCTTCTAAACCCTATTTTCCACTTCCTCTTCCGCCGAAATCCTTCACTCTCTCTCTAGAGCTTTGTTCTCTCATTTTTCGTCGATTTCCTCGTGTTTTCGCACCATTTTACCGTCGGATTCGCGATATTCTTCGCGTTTCGGACATTTCCACCCGATCGAAATCTCATTTCGGGATCTCCTTTGCTATTTTCGCCTTTTCGGGACTTGTTCCCCTCGATTTTCTCTACATTTCCGTGTATTTTCATCTTCCGGCCTTTCCGGCCATTTTCGGCCCGCTCGGGGTTGACTTTTCCAGTTGACTTTTCACATTCCGGCTTTTCCGGCTTTTCTCATCACCACTGCCATGGCTGACGATGTTCCACATGTCGGGACTCCCCCGGATCACGAGATGGATCCCGGGGTCGAGCTCCTCCCGTGAGTGAGCGCCCATCGATCCGGCGACCTATCGCCCGGCTATTCACGTGCTTCCACCAGATGGGCTCCGCCACTTCCGCGGCTTCGATAGGGCTCTGGACCCGGAGCTCCTCCTGCGCGAGCCGACCTCGCACCTGTCCTTCGGCGCTTCCGAGGTAACATCTCTACTTTGTTTTATTTTCTGCAATGTAGAATTTTCTGTCGACTGCCGTAGCTAACTGCACCCGTTAACTGCTTAATTCTGACATGCCGTATACTGTAGTTGATTGTAGACAACTTCACAACTGATATCTGCTTAGGACCGACATATGCACACACACTGCACCAGCCTCAACCACCCGAGCACACGGCGCACATTGCACCTTACCGCGAACTCACCGACACCCGGCACTTATTTGAATCTGAAGAGCCTGCACGCATGCTAAACTTGCACTGAATCACGCAGACACGCTGACACATCACTCGCTAGTCATTCACTGAACATACCGGTACCCGGCATCTGTTTAAACTTTGAAAACTTGCACACATGCTAGATTTATACTGATCACAGGAGCACTGACACATCACAGGCCGTAGTCCACCTACTGGTACACTGAAACCTGACATTTGCTTGCATCAGAAAAACGTACACACGTGCAGCATGTTTACACTGCACCACTCAAAACACACTGACGCATCACATATTGTAGTTTACTGTAAGCGCACCGGCACCCGGTATCTGTTTGAATCTGATAAACTTGCACGCATGCCATATTTGTATCGACTTTAACATGTTTCCTCAGAACTGTACATCTCATATTGCTTTGCAACTATTTGCTTGAAAACAGGGAGATTCCCATGCCATCCGCGGGTATGGGAATGTCGCGGCTCGAGATTGGTATTTGGAGCTTCCCGAGGCGGTTCGACGCATCGTGGACGATGCGGGCTTCAGTTCCTTTTGCAGGGGACTTTCCAGGCTCTCCGCCTGCAGGCCTCTTCTAGCTGCCCTGGCAGAGAGGTGGTGGGACACCACCGACTCGTTCCACCTATCCGCGGCGGGAGACATGACGATGACTCCCTACGACTTCTCGGTGCTCACCGGCATCGGGGTAGGGGGTGATCCGATCCCCTTCGACACTGACATGGACGAGTGGACCGCCGCCAGATCTACTTGCTTGGCGAGGCGCCACCTCTTGCTCGTCCAGGCTTTGTCCGCTACTCCTGGTTCGAGGTGCAGTTCAGAGTGCAGCCTGCGTTGGTGGCGACGGCTCCGATGACCGAGGCGGCTGTAGAGCAGTACGCACGCGGCTTTTTGATGTTTTTGCTAGGGACGACCCTCTTCGCCGACCGGGCGAACACCGTGCCTCTCTGCCTACTCAGCGCACTGGTGGACGTCCGAGACATCTTGATATGACTGGGGCGGCGCGCTCTGGCCACCCTTACGGCTACATGAGCTCAGTCTCCCGTGGCAGCGGGCAGTTGCTCGGAGGCTACTGGCGAGCTTGGGAGGTATGCTTCTTCTCTGCTTTACATTTCTGTTCTGTACTTTCTGTACTCTGCACACTGCACACACTGTAGTCTGCTTTACACTTGCTGTATACTGTACACACGGCACACACATACTCTACTGTACACTGTTCACACGGTATACTCTGCTCAATACACTGCACAACACACGGCTTTATTATTTCTGCTCTATTCTGTATTCTGCTTTATCTGATAAATGTGACATCTGTCTTGCAGTTATGGGTTTACGCCTACTTTCCCAGGCTGGAGCCAGTGCCGGAGACGGAGACTCCTCTGGTCATCCCTTCTCACGCCGCTTCGACGGGCGATGCACCCGGAGGCCCGGGAGACTTCAGCTTCTTTCGTCGCTACTTCGACACCATTACTCCTGCCGAGGTATGTTTTACTTACAGTTCATTTAAGCCTCGCTTTTCCTGTATATTTGCAATACAGTAGATAACAAACTGTATTTCAATTTCAGATCACCTGGCAGCCGTGGGCTCCTCTGCCAGCGATGGTGCGGGATCGGTTTGCTGGCGCCGTTGAGACCTCGCGTTACCGGATTTTGCTGGAGGGCCCGGTCTGTCGGGCTTGGTACCTAGGCGAGCGCTTCTTGCGTCAGACCTTAGGGTTACCTGAGCAGATAGTCCCGGTGCATCCTCCTGAGCATATGAGGGACACCGAGCGTTTCACCGCTGAGCAGATGGCGGACTACACCATCGGTTGGGAGGCGGACGGCTTCAGAGGCGAGGGCGATTACTCAGAGTACGTCCGGACCTTCATCATGCGGCCGCTGAGTGGTGGTCGCCGAGCTGAGAGAGAGAGACCTGCGGCGCCGGCGGCCGGAGCAGGAGTAGGAGGAGGAGCGCCGAGGAGGGCTCGAGTCGCGGCAGGGCGGGGTTCAGAGAGGACGGGGGGCCGGTTGGCCTGCTCTGCCCACTATGCTGACATACAGAGGGCAGGGTGGGGAGACCTTTCAGATCCCCTTTGCTCCTCCCCCGGCTGGTCATGAGTTAGCCGGTATTCCCGACTTGCCTCCGGTACGTATCACTTCATTTTGTATCTTGCATTGTCATTCCATTTCAGTTTATTTGATATTCCACAGAATACTGATGCATCTGATACTTTTGCAGGCGTCCTCCGAGTACACCCGGCAGTCCGTGGAGTTGAATGCCTCCATGATGGGGATGCTGCAGCGGACCTTCGACATCTTGGCTCTTTACAGCATTCCGGTATGTTTTCTCTGACTGTTTCATACAATCTGATGTACTGCGCAAAACCTGATAACTGCTCACGGCACTCACACACTGTACTCATACACTGCATTCTGCACTGATTCACTGCTCACGGTTTCACATACACTGTACTCATACACTGCATTCTGCACTGATTCACTGCTCACGGCATTCACATACACTGTACTCATACACTGCATTCTGCACTGATTCACTGCTCACGGCATTCACATACACTGTACTCATACACTGCATTCTGCACTGATTCACTGCTCACGGCATTCACAGTATTCTGATGTTTCACCTTTCATGCTTTTTCAGCCTCCCTTCCAGATTCCAACGGTGGGCGGCACTCCAGCTGGACCTCCCATTTCTACTCGGGACGGCAGAGCCTATCCCCGCACCAGAGGAGGGCATACTTTCGCCGGGAGTAGCTCACGGGCTCCGGTTCCGGATGATGAGTCTGAGGCAGAGACAGAGGCGGAGGCGGGGTCGTCGGAGGAGGAGACCGGAGACAGCTCAGGCTCAGGCTCAGACGGCGATGCTCCTGGTGATGCTCCTGGGCTTCTGCCCAGGAAGAGGGCGAGGACGGATCCTTAGGCGCGAGACTATTGATGCTACTTCAGATTCTTGCTGCTTTTTGTTCTTTTTTTTGTACTTTTTCCTTTTTGTAGTTAGGGTACTTTGTACTGCCGCAGGCAGATTTTTGTTTCCAAAACGATGTACTTGAAAGATGATATGAAACAAACTTTTTTCTGAAAGTGTTATATCTGTATATATCTGCGTATTTCATACTTTGCACTGCATTGCATCATGTTACACCTCAAATGTAAGTGAAAATGATTTTTGTCTGAAAATTGAGCAATTGTACTATGATAATCGGATAACCAACCAACTAACAGCAAACAACTCATACAAACCACTGCTTGAACAAATACACAGCCCATACTCTAATCTGCATACAGCTCATAACACAGCTCTCGGCTCATTCTGCACACAGCAAACCCTGAACAAATAACCCAATCTGACAAGACGGATCAGAAAACTGAAACGGTTGAAGTTGAAACACCTCGGATGTCCCAAATTTCCTTTTCTTCTTTGCTTCGCACGAATGTAGAGAATGGCACAGCATCCTGAGCACAAACGATTTTTTGAAATAAAGAAGGGTTTTCAACCAGGGGTATCGAGCCTACGACAGAACACAGCGAACAGACTCAAACAGAAAAAAAAGGCACACGACCTAACACAACGAGACATACTCGGAAAAGACTCAAAGCTAAAGCCGAAGCCGACAAATCAAAAGACACGCACGGACATGTTTACACAAGGAGACCTCGAATCTCGGGGCCAATTCCTTCGGGTATTTTTCCCACCCTTTCTGATTTGTGATACTCACATCTCGGCCCTCAGGCTCGGTTTTTCTCTCAAAACCCTCTTGCTCACTTTTCTCTCTGCTTACACCTCTCTATTCTTTATTCTCTCATTTTTCATCCCTCCCCGGTGATTGATGGATGAATAGAAGTCGGTTCACGCCCAACACTGTTAGCTCACGGCTATTTCTTCTGGTGAATAGGGTGCCCTTCTGGCGAGTATGTTGACGGGGAAAGACAGGAGACCTGACTCAACTGTGCCCCTAGTCGTCACTTTGACCATTTTTTTGTTTTCTAAAACAGTTTTGATCAAAATGAGAGTTGGATTAACACACTTATTCGATTTTTGATTTGAAAATCATGCGAATCAGGCTGTGAGCACTGAAAATTCTCCTTTTGGGTCCAAACATGGTCCAATTTGAAAAAATGAAATAGTTTTCGAGAAAATAAGTCAACTTCAGTGAAAATTTTCAAAAACTATTTTTGCAAACAGTCAACGCTCAACGAGCGCGGAACTTACCCTCGAGATATGCAACCTCGGATCGCAGGCAATGGAAATTGCCCCTGGCTTAAAGGGGGATAAGGCAACGGAAAGTTGCCCCTGGTTTGGATGGTAACTCAGGGCAACTTACGGCACTGCATGGCAACGGAAAGTTGCCCCTTGTTTGGATGATGCCGCGGCATGTGTAAGCCAGTCCTTGTTGACGACGATCGGACCCTCGACGCGGAGGAGACGAAGACGGTTTGAATCAATATATGGACACAGTCACCTGGAAGGTGTTGGTGGTTGGACTTCAAGAGGAAGTTGATCACGTAGTTCCCGGTTGCTGCAAGCGACGTTGGATTCAGAGGAGGCAAAGTGATCAAAACCATGACATGGACTGAGACGCTATGGAAGCGTTGGGGGCTGGACTTCAAGATGAAGTTGCCTACGTATCCCAAACATGGGAATCAAGCCTTACGTAGTTCCGGTTAAGGTACACTCGGGTATTTTAACCTTCACTGTTTAGGCTCTAACTTTTGCCAAGGCGCCCAATGCGGGTTTTCGACCTTGCGAGCTATGTTTTTCTTTCTTTTTTTTTTTCTTTTTCTTTTTTTTCTTTTCTTTTTTTCATTTTCTTTTTTTTTTTTTGCTATTTTTTTTTCTTTTTTCTTTTTTTTTTTTTTTTTTTTTTTTTTTTTTTTTTTTGTTTTTTCTTTTTTTCTTTTCTTTTCTTTGCTCTAACTTTTGCCTGGGCCGCCCTTCCGGGTTTTCGGCCCAGCGAGCCTCTCAAAGGGTAAAAGTGTAGCAAGCCCATGCCAAATGGTTTTGAGATTGAAGCCTCTGTATCCGAGAGCGACTGTTGTTGATTTGCAGGAAGAATCCATCACGGTTGCTTCTCGAGCTTTGCTTGGTGGGATCTGATCTCCCTGATCTGACTTTGAGGCCTCTTGCTCGAGGGCTGCTTCAAAATGGGCCACACAGGCGTTTCATGGCACTTGAATGTTCTGAACGGATTCCGGTTCAACAGATAAATCGAATCTTGAGGCCGAGAGCGATCCTGGGCTACACAATCTCAAGAGCGATTCCACACAAGTCTTCGCGAGACTGCACAAAATATTTTGTTTTTGAAAGTTTTTAAGAAAGCGACAAATCGCTCGTGCTGAAGATAGTGTGGAACCAGTCTGGATCAGGCCAGGGTCCTTCTCAGTACTCACGCCGACAAGCATGATTTCATTCATGAAAAGCTTAGCATGCGCTCCTTTTCTCAAAATGATCAAAATTTTACAAAACCCGAGGAATTACTTCCTCTTCGTTTTCATCACCGCAGTGTTTGAAAAGGGTTTTATGAAAAGCTTAGGTCATCATAACGATGTTCAAGGCACAAGAGCAGGCGATGTACTGTCGTTCCATTCACACCTGGCACGGCTAACTCGAATAGCAACAAATACGACATGATAGCCACGGCTGTTTCATTCAGATTTGTGGGCATAACTGGCTCCCTGACAGAAACAGACTCAAAAAGCAAAAACAACTGTTTATAAGATAAAACGGTGTTTGAGGCAACAACCCCGAAATCACCATGGTACTCTATACAAGAGGGACTGACTCATTACAATTAGACAGACCCTTAAGCAAAAGGAATGTCTCAAAACAATGAGACAGGCTCAAGACAAAACAGAAGACTGACTCGACACCCAAGTCAGAATTTACAGAAATTAATAGATGCCCAAAAATGCGTGCCAAACGCCACATCCAAAAATGCGCCAAGCATTGCCCACAGGCGGTTCACCTTCTGATTACATACTCGCAGTATCTGTGTCTCAAAATCCAAGAACTCTGTAGTGACTGACTTGGCCGAGGTGGGTGGAAGGATAACCTCGTTGTCAATCAGATCCTGCACCTCGTGACGGAGGCGAAAACAATTGTCAGTGGCATGGCCTGTCTGCTGATGGTACGCACAGTACAGGGAAGCATCATGTGCGGCAGGGAGATTCTTCGGTAGGGGTCGGGGCTCCAAGGGTTTGAGATGCCCCTTTTTGGCCAAAATCAAAAGTGCCCTAGACAGAGGCATATAGAGAGGGTGGAAGACCCTGTGCCCTCGGGGCAGATACTTCGGGGCCTGAGCACTCTTGCTAGATGCACTAGCGAACGGATCGGCGGGTGCGGTCTTGGATTTCTGATCCTTCCCGGATGCAAGGTTGGGAGCGGGAAGAACCGTTTTGGCATGACGGGGCCTATCCCGATTCTCTGATTGACTGGAACTGCCCTCAGGCGGAGTGGGGAAAGCACCCTCCACAGCTTTTGTCACAACTGCAGATATCTGTTGCTTGTTCATCCCTCTGGCTTTCAAAGCCTCTACTGCCCACAGCAGTTGTTCGATAGGGTCGGCATCCGTCTTCATCTTGCCTTTATCTCTGGCCTCGGCCTGATCTAGAGTTTGGTTTGCTGCGTCGTTACCATAACTGGAGGTCATCTCCGGTTGGTTGAGTTCAATCACAATTCGTCCCAGTAGCGGGGGTCCTGGGGTATGAAGCCTCCGACATATGGTGCGGCTGGCGGCGAAACTGACATTCCATAGGCGAGATCCGTCACGGATCTTTGAAGATCACCTATCATCCCCATTAGTTCAAATGTAGTGGGCTCGCGAGCCTGATATAGCTGAGGGGCCCAAACTGGGTGCGCGGCCGGCGATCTGGGCGGATGCGGCATGTCAACGGTAGTCTCATCATGTAGGGTGATTCCTTGATCCAACGCGGCCGTCATGACCACGATTTCTTCTGAATTCTGCGTCATGCTAAGTCCTGCCGCAGCAAGGAGAAGACACTAACTGTTCTGGATCGACCCTCTGAATCTCTGAACTGAAACGGAAAACAAACAGTATTTCAGCCCCAGACAGATCAAGCACGGATGTAGCCGGATAACTGTACTCTACTACTGATCACTGTTCCCCAGAATCACTATTCAAAGCTGAACTGATACCCGCAGACACAACTGATTCTCAACAACACTGATACTGGTGCCCTCAGGCCGGATACCCAAACTTGCAAACTGATATATGCGTTCCCTGCAGAGATACACTCTAAAAGCACATAACAGGTAGAAGAGAGCCAATACACCCCTATGTTGGGGTAGGGTTTCCCTGTCCTATTTTGTCAGGAGCTAGGGTTTCACTACGCACGCAGCGGTTTCAAACAACCTATATCGGGTAAGCAACCTGTCCTAATTTGGAATGGTCACTATGGATCCGAATATGCACTAGGTCGAATGGTCAAAAGGGTGCCCCGGTAAAACCGGGGTTTGTGTTCCCATGCTGTCAGAGCCCAACCGGTCAGCCTTATGGTCATGCCTTGACAAGACAAGCCTCCGGCAAACCGTCAGGAATGCAGATGGCAAACACGGTGTCCTAGGCGCACCAATGCACATGCAATGCAAAGAGACACATAAATGTAGTCAAAACAGGATATCACGAGTTCGAGTCAAGCTCTCTAAAATCCCCAGCAGAGTCGCCAGAAACTGTAACACGCCCGCGGGGACCTCGCTACAGTGGACTCCTTTTTTTGTTGCGGTTCTAAATCTGAACCAAAGAGTCCAACTCTGGCAAATCGTTTTGAGAAAAAAGATTTTTGAAAAGAAGTGCCAAACATGGACTGCTTTGCCAGATTACAGAGTCGCCACCTAAATATTTTTTAATGGGGAATTTAGGAAACCCTGACTCGGTGCCGAAGGCCACGTGTCCGTCATCACCAAATGTCTTGGCTCGGGAGCTTGGGTACGATCGGGGAAGGTCAGCTATGAGCACCCCCTTTCGCCCGGTCCGAAGACCGGCCTCTACTAACCGTGATATCCGATTTTGAAAACATTATGCTGTTCTTATTCCGGTTATTAGCCTAGAATTACTATGTTATGCGCACAGCAAAAAGTATAGACTAGATTGCCTAATTTGGAAATAAACATTGCATATCCGTTTTTTTGAAAATGTTTGGAATTTGCTACTCGCAAGTAGGCTAAAACGGATTTCAATGAGTTTTCCAACTCAAGCAATCCAACCTCCACCCACAGGCATTCAAACAGTTTATCACATAAGCACTTAGCCGCATGGTAAGCATACTGTCATGGCACATTCACACGCATGTATGCTAAAGCGTAAAATACTTACATCGTACTCCGTGCCAAAACAAGAAACTAGTTAGCAAACATGCATGTAGTTCATGTTAAGTGGCTAATGCAACACAGCAAGATGCAATTAGAGTAGGCTCGGCTAACCCTAAAATGGCATGTGAAATGCTACAACTATCACGTATTCAATTTGGAATTGAAAGATGATGCAGTTTGTATGATGTACCGAGCCCGGTGCATGTAAACAAATGCATGGATGCACGCATGCATTGCATAAGGTATGCTAAAATAAGTGCCCTAATCTACCATCAAGCAGGTAAATAAAAGGGAAGAAAGAAATGGGGATTGGAAGACATACACCCACTCACACACACTTATTACAACTTGCCCTCACTCGGAGGGACCAAAAGAATATACAAATTAATTAACCGCAAGCTAATTAAAATATTACAAATTTCACTAAATTAATCAAATAAATTAATTAATCTAATTAAAGCAGTAAACCGCCTCGGGATGAGGACCGGATGCAACACGCGCTCGGGACTGGCTCGGAACCGCACTGCCATGCACGGATTGCCTCTGTTTCCTCTGCTCTCCTCCTCAGAAAATTGCCAAAGTCCCAGAAGTACCTCTCAGGGCACTGGGGAGTACCACCGGCTGGGGTAGAGCACCACCGGCTGAAGGAGGAGGCCACCGGCACAAAATTCATCCATCGGCAGCTTGTTTACTGCCGGTCGGCACTAAACTGCCGGCGGCACTAAATGCCTGCAAAACCTGCAACTCACAGCAGCAGAGGGCAAAACTGCATGGCAATGCAATTCAAGCATTTATGCACTAAACACACCCTCCTTATCATACTAGTGACTCAAAGGATATGCCTCGATTCTCGGACCACCAATCACGCATTTCCATGCATGATGGCCCAAAACCAAGATGCAACTTTGATCTCAAATGCATGCAAACAAGTCAAACAAGGGTGCCAAACCTCCATCAACTTCACTTCAAGAGGTCAGCATGCACAATGCAATGCAACCTAAGCATGTTATCTAACATGCAACATGAACAATGCAAGCAAGCTAAACATGTTAGGCATACAACCTAAGCAAAGAAGCATGTAAACCAAGCAATGGAGTGGACTAAAACATGAATTAGGCTACTCCTAATTGGCCTAAAATCAGTGGCCAAAGTGCCTAGAAATGGAGACTAAACACACACACACATGCAAGTGTTATGGTCCAAACCCAAGGCATAAACATGGCAACCCCCAAGCACACTTGGAGATACCAAACAAGGGCAATGAGCACACATTGTAAAGCTCTGAAAATCATGCAAAACATGGTGCCAAACCAAGTCAAAGTAGACCAAACCAAAGCATGCAAATGGTCTAAGGTTCAAAGCAAATCAATGAGGCTTTGAACCACCTTAGCACAACCACACATGGCAATACTTACAACTAAAAACAGAGTTTTAACACATAAAACTAAGCCTAAAGGACCACCTAGATGGCATCTAGATGACATGAATCAAAGGCATGCATTAAAGCCAAAACATGAGCATTCAACACATGTTTAAAGCATTAAAGAGGCAACTAAGGCAAGCAACAAGCACACCAAAGGGACTGAAATAGCATGCTAGATGGTTCCAAACCATAAAATGAGTGTAAGCAAGGCATGCTACACTTCATGCTCTTAAGGCCAACAAGCCAAACAAAGAGGCTATATTAAGCATGCTATGGTTGACTCAAACAACATGAGACAGACCTAAACATGGCAAATAAGCACAAAACTTCACAAATGCAAGCCTAAAACATGCTAGAAAAAGGCTACAACCTAGGCATGTTAAGGATCAAAGGCATTACAAGGCAACTATGCTAAGCATGCATAGGACCTAAAACCAACTTATAACAATGTCATATTAGGGCATAATAAACATAAAATGCAGCCAAGACATGCTCAACAAACAACCAAACATGGTGCTCCTTTGGAGGCCAAAACTTGCCCTTTCCAAGGACATCAAGGAGAGGGGGTGGCCCTCCCCTTTTGGAGACTTCAAGGCACCCTCTCCACCACTGAAATCCCTCAAGATTTTAGTGGTGGAGAGGCCCAAGCACCAAAGTCTCGGATCTCTCACAAAATGGCACAAAAAGGGCCTTTTCAAGGCCTAAGGGTGGTCAAACTTACCCAGACCACAAAACACTCTTAATAAACAATAAAGAGGCTTAAAAAACAGAACTTTTATGTGTTAACACTAAGCACAAAAACAGTTCACTAGGCAAAAATGGAGTGCAAGAATGGGGAAAAAAAGCTAGTTTCTTACCCTTGTGACCACCTTCACAAAGGTTGATGTGTTGCTTCCTTGAGCACCAAACCAGCTCCAAAGCTCCAAAACAAACCTCTGGACCTCAAGAACCAAGGAAGGTGAAACACTAGGTGTTGGTGAGCAAAAGTATGACACAAACACCTAGTGTACAAAACAAGAGGGAAGAAGAGAGATAGGATGTGTATCTATCCTAACCCTAAAAACCAGAGCTTGGTCTGTCTAAAATGTCTAAAATTTTGTAACCCTAAGCCAAGAAGAGGAGTGGTCCTCTTATAGGCAAGCAAAGCTTGCAAAGCTTACAAGCTAAGCTAACTAAGAGGGTCATCCCTCCATACACGTGTATGGAGGGGAACCAAAACTATACAGCTGTCTGAAAATATCTCATAAAGCAACTGCACAGTGTCCGGCCGGCAAAGAGTGCCATTTTGGCAAAACTTAGTGCCGGTCGGCACAAAAGAGTGCCGGTCGGCACAATAAAGTGCCGATGGAAACACCAGCCAGCCGGTGGCCTCTAGCCAGTGCCGGTGGTGTGTGGGGATGCCTCACAAAGCATTCCCTGCCCTTCCAAGGCAAAACACAAGTGTTTGGTGCAAAACCAAACACAAAACGGTCGAGTTCGGAAGTCCTGAGGCAAGGCGCGCGAGCCGAGAACTCCGGGAACTCCAAACGAACGCAAACATGGATAATCACCGGTTCAAGCGGTGACGTCCAGGTCTTGATGACGGTCAAAAATGGGGTGTCTACAAGCCGCGTGCGTATCTCTCCACGGCCTCCTGAGTCATCGGGGCTGCCTCGACAAGTGGGCTGGACCCTGAACTGCACCTCAAACCAGGAATATCGGACGAATCCGGGACGCGCCAGAGGCGGCAGCTCACGAGCAAGTAGATCTGAGCGGCTCCCACTCATCCATATCAGTATCAAAGGGGATCGGATCACCCCCTACCCCGATCCTGTGAGCATCGAGAAATCAAGGGAGTCATCGGCATGTCCCCCGTCGCAGAGAAATGGAATGAATCGGTGGTGTCCCACCACCTCTCCACCAGAGCGCAAGGAGAGGTCTGCATGTAGTGATCTGGAGAGTCCTCTGCAGAATGCGCCAAAGCCGGCCTATCCCGATGTGGCAACTGCATCGGGTAGCTCGGCGTACCAATCACGAGCGACAGTGTTCCCATACCCAGATGGTATGGGAATCTCCTTGTTTTCAAACAAGTAGTTGCGAAGTAATATAAAATGTACAGTTTTGAAGAAATAGTCAAAATCAGTGCAAATTTAGCATGCGTGCAAGTTTTTCAGATTCAAACAGATACCGGGTGCCGGTGTGCTTATAGTGAACTACAACGTATGATGCGTCAGCGTGTTTGCGTGTTCGTGCAAATTTAGCGTGCGTGCAAGTTTTTCAGATTCAACAGATACTGGTGTCGATGAGTTTGCAGTGAAATACGGTATGTGTCGTGTGTTTGGGTGATTAAGGCTAGTGCAGTTGTGTGCATATGTCGGTCTTAAACAGATATCAGTTGCAAGTTTGTTTGCGATCAATTACAATGCACAGTGTATCAGAGCATCTGAGCTAAAGCAATTAAAGAATGTAATCAGCTATGACGGTTGACAGTTTAAAGTTCTACATTGCAGAATGTAAAACAGAGAAAAAAATGTTACCTCGGAAGCGCCGAATGATAGGTGAAAGGCAGGCTCACGTAGTAGAAGCTCGGGATCCAGCGGCCTGTCAAAACTCCTGAACTGGCGCAATCCGTCGGGGGGCAGAACGTGAATCGCCGGCCGGTAGGTCGTCGGGTCGAATGGGCGGACGCTCAAAGGAAGGAGCTCGGCCCCGGATCCATCTTATGATCCGGAGGAGTCCCGCCCTGTGGAATATCGTCGGCCATGTCAAAATGACGAGGAAAATGGTCGAAAATGAAAATCGGGCTGGAATATGGAAAGTCAACCGAAAAGTCAACCCCCGGGAGGGTGGAAAATGGCCGGAAAAGCCGGGATGTGAAACACGGAAATCAAGAGGAAAGTGAGGGGAACAAACCCCAAAAAGGTGGAAATAGCAAAGGGTGTACCGAAACGAAGTTTCAATCGGTTGAAAACGTCCGAAACGCGAAGGAAATCGCGAATCCGACGACGAAACGGGCGTAGAACGCGAAGAAAATGACGAAATAGGGAGGGGAAAATGCTCTAGAGAGAGAGGGGAAGAGAGATTTCGGCTAGGGAGGAATGAAAAGAATAGGGCTAGAAGCCCTATTTTAAAAGACCCGAAGCAAAAAGTCAAAATTGCCCCGATACAGGGACTTTTTGCCGGTCGGCAATATATTGTGCCGATGGAACTGTTTGATGGCCGATGGACGGCCGGTGATGAATTGTGATGGCCGGTGGACAGCCGGTAGTCTCCCACAGTGGTTTTTGAGCCTCCTACACCTTTCCTTGGGTTATATGAGTGGTCCAGAGCCTTCATTGCTTAAAACAGTGTAAAACAGTGCCTCTCCGACGCTCAATCGGCCTCCGTTTTGGCCTTGGATCGTGTCTTCTGCGCGTGGCACTCGAATTTGTGCAAGGTGTATCCTTCTCGTATCCTTTTGGCTTTTACAAAACTTAAAATCGCCCCGCGTGCATCGCATTTCAATTTGCACCCGTCACGTGCATCATATTTCGCATCGCGCTGTTTTGCGCATATCATTGCATTTGGCATGCATTGCATCGCGCTGTCTTGCGCATCACATCTCAAACCGCATTCGCCTGGTCTGGCGAGACCTTAAACACGCCACGGTTCTGGCGAGACCTTAAACCGCTCGGTTGCAGACCTTGCTCGTTGCATTGTCAATATTTTAAGCCGCACGTTGCTGCGCATTTCAAGTTCACTTGCATTGGCATGCATTTCTTGTGCATCTACGGTCTGGTGAGACCTTAAACACACACGGTCTAGGAGACCTTAAATCCTTGGGAGGTGCAAAACCTTCATTCACATTGTCTGAACGCACCGCTGTTTTGCGCATCTCATTGCATTTGGCATGCATTCCATCGCGCGATCTTGTGCATCGCACTGTTTTGTGCACCGCATCTCAATTCATGCATTGCCCCAAAGTGGGTCCGGCGGACCGAAAACACGCCACGTCCGGTAAGGACCAAAAACACGTGCTCGTATACGCGAGACCGAAGCCCACTCGATCGCATTATCATGCATCTCAAAAGCCGCGCGTTGTCGCGCATCTCAAGGTCATACATTTTCATGCATTCTCAGTTCATTTGCATTGTCATGCACCTAAAGCCGCGCGTCGCCACGCGTCAAATTTTCATGCATTGTCATGCATTTCAAGTAAACTTGCGTTGTCACGCATTCCATGCAACATGCATTGTCATGCATACATCTTTTTTTTTTGTCTCACAGTCTAGGAGACCTTAAATCCTCTAAAGGTGCAATTCCTTTGGTGTTTGTCGTGCCCGAACGACTTTCGGTGGTCTGGTAAAGCCACCTGCCTGTTTTTGCGGTGAGTTCCTAGAAGACCAACTGGGACGGTGAAAACTAGAGTTCGAACGGCTTATGCCTAGAACGTAAAGGTTCGGGAGTTCCGAGACTAAAGTCTAGTTTAAATACCCAGGGGTGTATCCTCGGCTTGAAATCTGTATGGAAGCCCCATAGGTTGAGGCAGTATGTTTGCACCTCAGTTCTGGATACTGAACCAACCTAGTGTATCGCCCTGTTGATAAGATAGGGAAAGCTGCAATCATAGCCGTTGCATCATAGTGCATTGTCATGCATTTCCATCGTAGCTTGCATGCATCCATTGCATTTTCCCCAGTAGACTGCATCATACCGCATTGTCATGCATTTGCATTGTAGTTTGCATGCATCCATTGCATCCCTTCCATCTATGGCTTGCGCCTTTCCATGTTGAGCTTGGTCTGGTATGTGCCCATACTTTTCACGTCGAAACATAGTTCAGTAGACCGTTCTATGTTAGCCGTGGCTCGTATGCGTACATGCCTTTCCTAGGCAAGATTTGGTTTGGCCCGCGTGCCATATCCATTGTATCCATCCCATTGCATATTTATAAATATTGCATTGTAGTTTGCATGCATTCATGGCATCATCTGCCATCTATGGCTTGCGCCTTTCCATGTTGAGCTTGGTCTGGTATGTGCCCATACTTCTCGTGTCGAAACATAGTTCAGTGGAGCGTTTTATGTTAGCCGCGGCTTGTTTTCGTACATGCCTTTCCTAGGCAAGATTTGGTTTGGCTGCATGCCATATCCATTATTATATTACATTGTAATGTAATTTTTGCATCCGGCATTAGGATCATCATTCTTTCTCCAGCGGGTCGTTACCCCTTATCATCCCCCCAATACTCGTTCTTGTGTCCGTCTACATTACTCATAGTTTCAGTAGACTGTTCTATGGTAGACGGACTTGTTACCTCCATCAATCTATTTGACATTTGTGTGGTTTTGAATCGCTCATGATTGGATCATGATTCAATTGCTTTGCATATAGTTTGCATTGTTTCAATTGCATTGCATTTTCATTTGTATATATTGCATATCATTTTGCATTCATTCGTGCATTGTCATGCATGTTGCTAACAATATCATACCTGTTAAGTTGTTTTCTTTACAGGCACGATATTGTATGTACGGTTCATTTACCGCTGGTGGAACCAGACGAACCGGACAGGTATTGTATCCTCCGCGTGAGACGTATTGAGAATTGCATAATTCTCTTACATCCTTTCTGCATTGCATTGTAGTGTAGTTTGGTGTATGCTAGCTTAAAACTGTTGCATGTGTGCTTCGTTACAGCTTTTCTTTGCATGATCATTTATGCTCGGCTTCGTGCATTGTCTTGCATTTTGCCCCTGCCTTCGGGCGCATACCTTGTTTTGTCTTGCATGTTTGTCCAAGTCTTCGGCCTTGTCAAAAATGGGTCGTCTCTAGGCTTTGACATTCACTCCCGTCATTGTTATGACTTTCGAGTTCTGTCAAAGAGGGGCAACTGTAGACACCCCATTTTTGACCGTCCTCAAGACTTGGACGTCACCGTTTGAACACCCGTGATTATCCATGTTTGTGTTCGTTTGGAGTTCCCGGAGGTCTCGGCTACGTGCCTTGCCTCAGAATCTCCGAACTCGACCTTTTTGTGTCTGGTTTTGCACCAAGCACTTGTGTTTTGCCTTGGAAGGGCAGGGGATGCCTTGTGAGGTCTCCCCACACATCACCGGCCGTGGCTTGAGGCCACCGGCTGTTGTTTGTGTCCATCGGCCATATATTTGGCCGACCGGCCATCAATTTTGTCAAAATGGCAATTTTGAGTAGCCGACTACTGTTCATCTGCTTTTGCAGATATTTTAGGACAGCTGTGTGGCATTTTGTTCCCCTCCATACACGTGTATGGAGGGATGCTCCTTGTAAGCTTATTAAACAAGCTTTACAATTGTTTGCCTATAAGAGGAGGGCTCTTCTCTTGGCTTTAGGGTTAGAAATTTTTGGTTAGAAAGGTGTGGGAGAAGCTCTGGTTTTAGGGTTTAAGTTCCATACATAACCTATCTCTATATCTCTCTTGTGTGTATTCTAGGTGTAGTTGTCCTTACTATTGCACACAAACACATAGTCTTTCACCTTCTCTTGATTCTTGAGGGACCTGAGGCTTGTTCTTGCTGTTCTTGGCTGGATTGAAGCTCAAGGAGGCAACAAGATCATCTTTTGTGAAGAGGTCTACAAGGGTGAGACACTAGTCCCTTTTATCCCCATTTTTGCATAGCTTGTTAGCCTATCTTAGAACTGTTTTTGTGCTTAGTGTATAATACAAAAAGTTCTATTTTGGGCCCTCTAAATTGTTTTTTTTAGAGTGTTTTGTGGTTTGGAGGTGTTTAACTACCCTTAGGCCTTGAGAGGCCCCATTTTGTGCCATTTTTGGTGAGCTCCGAGACTTTGGTGCTTGGGCCTCCTCACCACTGAAATCTTAAGGGATTTCAGTGGTGAGAATGGTGCCTTGAAGTCTCAAGAAGGAGAGGGCCACCCCCTCTCCTTGTTGTCCTTGAAAAGGACCAATTTTGGCCTCTTGAGGGAGCATCATGCTTAAGTGTTTGTTGATCATGCCATGGCTGTATTTCATGCTTATATTGCCATGATATAACATTATTGTGTGTTGGTTTTGGTACACCATGCATGCTTAGCATACCTACCTTGTAATGCCATGTTTATGCCTTAATATGCCTTAGGTTGTAAACCCTTGTTCAAGCATGCTTTAGGTTTGGCCTTGTGAAGGTTTTGTGTTTATTTCACCATGTTTAAGGTCTGTCCATAGTTATTTGGGTCGATCTTGGCATGCTTTGTGTGGCCCCTTTGTATTTTGGCTTGTTGGCCTTAAGTATGTAAGTGTGTAGCATGCCATTCTTGCATGGATTTAGTGGGTTGGGATCATTTTTCATGCTATTTCAGTCCCTCTAACATGCTTGTATGCTTGCCTTAAACACCTCTTTGATGCCTTATGAGCTTGTGTTGTATGCTCCTTGAAAGTGTATTTGCGCATGCCTTCATATTTGAACCACTTAGATGGCATCTAAGTAGTCTTTTGCCTTGTCTAACATGCTAAAAATCTATTTTTAGTTGTTTAATGCATGCCATTTGGTCTTGCTATGTGGTCCAATACCCTTTAGCTTGCCTTGATACTTGGACCATTTGCATGCTAATGTTTGCTTTATTTGAGTTGGTTTGGCACCATATTCTAACATGATTTTCAGAGCTTGTGTTGCATGCTAATTATCCATGTTATACTCCTTTCAAGTGTGCTTGAGAGTTACTTGCTTAATGCTTAGATTTGCGTCTTAACATGTGCATGTGTGTATGTGTGTTTAGCCCTCATATTTAAGCATTTTGGCTACTGTTTTGGGCCTAATTAGCTGCCTAATTCATGTTTAAGTCCACCCTCTATTTGGTTTGCATGCTTACTTTGCATGTTTGCTTGCATGCTTGCATAAGTGTCTTGTATGCCATGTCGCATCCTTAGCTTCTATGCCTAGGTTGCATTGCATCTTGCATGCATGTCTTGTCCCTTGATTTAGTGATAGGGATTGGGCCTTTGATTGTTTGTGTGCATTGCATTACATTTGAAATCGAAGTTGCACACTTGATTCTTTGGGCCATCACGCATGGAAATGCGTGATTGGTGGTCCGAGAATCGAGGTACATCCTCCTTTGAATCCTTAACATGATAAGGGGCTTGTTTGGTGCATATATTGCTTGAATTGCATTGCCATGCAAGTTCTATCCTCTGCTGCTGTAAGTTGCAGGTTCTGCAGGCATTTTTGGCCGACCGGCAACATATAGTGCCGACCGGCCATCCATTGGTAGCCGATGGATGCATCTTGTGCCGATGGCCATATCTAGCAGCCGGTGGTAATTCTACTCAGCCGGTGGTATTCCCCAGTGTCCAGGGAAGCAATTCAGAGACTTTGGCAGTCCTCAGAGAAGCAGAGTAGGGAAAACAGAGGCAGTCTATGCATGGCAGTGCAATTTCGAGCAAGACCGAACATGCATTGCATCGGACCCGCTTCCCGAGGACTTTACTGCTTTCCTTAGCTTAGTTAGTTTGTTAACTAATTAGGTAATCTGTAATAATTAATTAGCTCGTAGTTAATTAATTTGTATTATTCTTTTGGTCCCTCCGGGCGAGGGCAAATCTGTAATAAGTGTGGGTGCGTGTGTGTGCATGTCTTCCAACCCCCTTCTTTCTTCCCTTTTATTTACCCGCTTATGATGGTAGATCAGGGCATGTTTAAATAGCATACCTCATGCTATGCATGCGTGCATCCATACATTTGTCTTGCATGCACCAGGCTCGGCACATCATGCTAACTGCATTTGTACTTCAATTCTAAATTGAAAACGTGCATCAATTGATCGCATTTCACATGCCATGTTTAGGGTAGCCGAGCCTACCCTAATTGCATCCTGCATGTGTTGCATTAGTCAAATTAACATGAACTAGGACCATGCATGTTTGCTAACTAGTTTATTGTTTTGGCACGGAGTACGATATAAGTATTTTCACGCTTTAGCATACCGCATGTGTGTGAATGCTATCATGACAGTATGTTTACCATGAGGCTAGCTGCTTATGTGATAAACTGTTTGAATGCCTGTGGGTGAAGGTTGGATTGTTTGAGTTGGAAAAGACTCGTTGAAATCCGTATTTTTAGCCTACTTGCGAGTAGCAAATTCCAAAGTGTTTTTCAAAACAAACGGATATGCAATGCTTATTTCCAAATTAGGCAATCCAGTCTATACTTGTTTGCTGTGCGCATAACATAGTAATTCTAGGCTAATAACTGGGATAAGAACACATAACGTTTTCAAAAACGGATATCATGGTTAGTAGAGGCCGGTCTTCGGACCGGGCGAGAGGGGGTGCTCATAGCTGACCTTCCCCAATCGTACCCAAGCTCCCGAGCCGAGGCAACTTTGGTGATGACGGACACGTGGCCTTTGGCACCGAGTCAGGGTTTCCTAAATTTCCCCGTTAAAAAATATTTAGGTGGCGACTCTGTATCTGGCAAAGCAGTCCATGTTTGGCACTTCTTTTCAAAAATCTGTTTTCCAAAACGATTTGCCGGATTTGGACTCTTTGGTTCAAGATTAAGAACCGTGACAACAAAAGGGAGTCCAAACTGTAGAGCGAAGCCCAAGGGCGTGTCTACAATATGCCTATGGGTCAAAGGATCGAACCCTGGGTGGCAGTGGTACAGGCTCGGGATCCGCCTCCATCCCGGGGAAAGCTCCGTCATGTGGAATGTCGTCCACCATCTGGAAAGGAGATGAGAAAGTGGGCAAAAATAAGGAAAATGGACGGAAAATGCCAAAAGTTAACAAAAGTCAACCCTAAGAGGGAGAAATTGGGAGAAAAAGTCAAAGCCCGAGAAAAGGCACCAAACCCAAGAGAAACTCGAGGGAAACAAACCTCAAGTGGTGAAAATAAAGAAAAAAGTACCGAAATCAAGTTTCAATCGGTTCAAAACGAAGGAAACCAAGAGGTTTTAGCGAATCAAATGTTCGTGGGGCGTTGGAAAATGCGTACAAAGTGCGGATCTAGAGGGGAAAATTGTCTAGAGAGAGAAAGGGAGGATTTTCGGCAATGGGGGTGTGAGGAAATGAAGTTTGGGTGTGTAAATATAAAGATCCGACGTAAAATGACCAAAATGGCCCGAAACTGTCACCGGTGGCCAACAGCTACCACTGGTGGCCGACAACCTTCAGGTGTGACAAACACCACTCCCTGGTAGCCGACAAGCTTCCAGTGCTCCTCCTTTGTGTTTTTCCGCTGTTTTTTGTCCTTAGTTCTCAAGAAAGTGCAAGAAAAGTTCACTTTTAAGCTCAAATTGCCTCTGCGGAAACTCCAAACTGTGTCTTCGGTGTATGATGATTCATCACTAATCAACATCAATGAGGCGTATCCTTTTTAACTTGTTGTAACTCTTCTGAGGGGTAAATCGGAAGTTGCGACTGAGTCGATTTTATCGTGCATCTCTTTATCGGTGCATGGAACGTTCATTTTACATGTGATCTTGCGTGACTTTTCACATTTACATAGAGCATGCTTCAATTTTTGATCATGCATAGAACATGCATTTGCTAATCTTGCATAGAATATGCATTTTGTGCTATTGATCGTGCATAGAACATGCATTTTGTACTGTTGCATTGAATATGCATCTCGATGTTGCATAGAACATGCTCCAATTTTCGTTGCATAGAATATGCTTTCGTTTTGTTTCTCGCGTGTTTTGCATAAAACATGTCTCTAACATTGTGTCATGGTTATTCGTCTTGTATAGAACACGCACTCTTACTATGTTATGCTTGTTGAGTTTCTTTCTTATGCAGGCATGATATTGTATGTACGGTTCATTTAGAGGAGTTCCAGGTCAGATCATTCTTCTCCTTTGATTTACCCTGTTTTGGTTAAAAACATTTGGATGTGTTCCGATGTTTATCACCACTCCCTGTTTTGTTTAAAAACATTTGGATGTGTTCCGATGTTTATCACCATTCCCTGTTTTGGATAAAAATATTTGGATGTGTTCCGATGTTTATCACCATTCCCTATTTTGGTTAAAAACATTTGGATGTGTTCTGATGTTTATCACCTTTTTGGTTAAAAACATTTGGATGTGTTCCGATGTTTATCACTACTCCCTGTTTTGGTTAAAAACATTTGGATGTGTTCCAATGTTTATCACCACTCCCTGTTTTGGTTAAAAACATTTAGATGTGTTCCGATATTTATCACCATTCCTTGTTTTGGATAAAAATATTTGGATGTGTTCCGATGTTTATCACCATTCCCTGTTTTGGTTAAAAACATTTGGATGTGTTCTGATGTTTATCACCACTCCCTGTTTTGGTTAAAAACATTTGGATGTGTTCTGATGTTTATCTTCACTCCCTGTTTTGGTTAAAAACATTTGGATGTGTACTGATATTTATCACCACTCCCTGTTTTGGTTACAAACATTTGGATGCATTCCGATGTTTATCACCGCTCCCTTTGGTTAAGAACAATCGGGTGCGTCCTGGTGTTCACACCATGCCTTCTCTCTTCCGCGTGCAACGCGTTAGGATCTTGTTTGACACCTCGGGTGCGCCCAACGGTTGCGTTATTCTTTGCCTTTCCTGCGTGATGCGTAATTAAGTTTGCATAATTTTCGTACATCCTTTCTGCATGAAATGTGGTTTGGTTCGTGTTTACTTACTTACTTTCGTGTGTGAGGTTGCTATACCTTACTTCAGTTTGTATGAATGCAGCATTTCTTTGCATAACATTTGCATCTAGATGTTTCATTACAGCCTCATTGCATGATCATAAGTTATGTTCCTGCATCGTGCATAGCATTTGCATCTTGCCCTAGAACTACGCTGGTTTGATTCCTTGCAAAGGGATACATAGGCAGCCTGCAGGCACGACCATTTGTTTTGTCTTGTTTGTTTGCTTGTCCAAGTCTTCGGCCTTGTCAAAAATGGGTCGTCTCCGGGCTTTGACATTCATTCCTATCATTTTATGACTTCCGAGTTCTGTCAAAAAGGGGCAACTGTAGACACCCCATTTTTTACCGTCCTCAAGACTTGGACGTCATCGTTTGTGCACTCGATGATTGTGTGTTTGTATTTGTTTTGAGCGCCCGAAGTCCTTGGCGGAATGCCCTGTCTTTGAGCCTTTAAACCTTGTTTTTATGTGCCTTGTTTTGGACCAAAACTTGGTGTCTGGACCTCTTGGTGACTTGTCGGCCACCCCTAAGGCTGTCAGCCATGGGTTGTGCCTGTCGGCCATGGATGTGGCCGGTCGGCCACCAGTGGTGGCCGGTCGACTATCAGTGCTAGCCAACGGCTACCAGTCTCTTTTTCCATATATTTATTGATAGTTGTGCCAGCTGTTGCACACTGAGCTGCATCTTTATAGACGTGTATGGTAGGATGTATCTAAGCTCAAGGGGTGTTTTTCTATAAATAGGGGGGGTTCCTCCCCCATTTTGGAGGGTTAGCATTTTAGAGAAAAAATCTCACTCTCTCTCTAGAATTCCCTCTCTCTCCTGTTATTTTCCACACATTTGCTTGCAAGTCCTCAGCTTTTGCACACCAACCCTCAACCAAATACTCTCACATTTGGGTTGAGATAACTTGGGACCTAATTTGTGCTCTAGAAGGAGGTTTGAGCTTAAGTTTGTGGCTATTTTGTGGCTTGGCTTCAAAGGTATAGCACTTACCTTCTTTAAGCTTGTTTTGCTTACTTATTTCCCCATCTTTTTCTACTATTTTTGGCCTAGTTTTCAACTGTAAAAACCTCTGTTTTTATGATCTAAAAATGGTGGTTTGAGGCTATTTTGTGTTAAGGGATAGTCCACCATTCTTGTCTCTTTGTTTGTTAAGCTTTTGTGCTACTTTCATCACTTTCAAACCAACTTTTTTGGGCCTTTTAACCACTGAATTTCAAAGGTTTTTCAGTGGTAAAAACCTTGTTTTGAAGTCCAAAATTAGAGGGGTTAGCCTCCCTTCCTTGTGTCTTGTTTGCATGTCTAGTTAGCTTTGTGAGTTAGCATGTTTTTCTAACTTAACTTAACTCTAGTCCAACATATTTTTGCCACTGTTTTAACCTGTTTTGGCTCTGTTTTGGGTTGGTTAGTTCAGTTGAGGCTTGTTTTGCATAGTTGTAGTGTTAATCTCCTTCACTAGTTTGATGTTTTAATGCTTTGATCATCATTGTTTTGAGTTAATAGCATGTTTTAGTGCATTTTCTCACTTAATTTCAGCACCTAAATCTCTGCAACCTCCCTCTTTGCTTCACTCTTTTATTTGCTTTTAAAAGTTGTTTCAAACTTGGGATCTTTTAAGCTTAAGATTGAGGTTATACTTAATGGTTTAATCCTCTTTGCGGGTTCATTACCAATGCATGATCTCTCTCATGCCTTAAATTACCCCTTGGTCAACATTTCTTTCCATTAAAGGACACTCACTTTTGGACTTAATCGATTAAAGAATGAATCGGTAATGTAAAATGAGTAAATAAAATGAACAAGTAAAAGAGGCAAGATAAGCATCTTTCGTGTTGCATTGCATGTGTTCGAATCAGACGTTAATTCGAACACGAGGAAAATGAGACATTTCATACTCGAAGTGATAAAATGTGCCACTTTCCTTGGTCACCATCATCCTTGATCATGCATAATAGGGTGGTGGCCTTTTTTTTTGTCTTTTTTTGCACTCATTAAACTTGTACACACTTGGTTCTTTGGCCATCATGCATGGAAATTGCTTGGTTGATGATTTGAGAGCCAAGAGTTTCACTCCTTTGAGCTTGTTTGATGATAAGGAGTGTAAACAGTACACACAAACCTGTGAGAATACACTGTTTTGCTTTGTCTGCTCTCTGT
The DNA here is from genome assembly GCA_030407325.1 of Camellia japonica. Lineage (NCBI taxonomy): Eukaryota > Viridiplantae > Streptophyta > Magnoliopsida > Ericales > Theaceae > Camellia > Camellia japonica. The sequence continues at coordinate 38,672,662 of JAPPVO010000019.1, read as the reverse complement.
TGCAGCAAAAAGAGGAGTTCATGTTATCAGTGGCCGACCGGCCACCACTAGTAGCCAACCGGCCACCATTGGTAGCCAACCTGCCCCCTGTCGGTCACCAATGAAAATTGCACAGTGCGTTGGTAAGTTGAAGTGGAGGTGTTCTGGAAGTAGGTAGCCTTTTCAGTGTTCAAATATGTGCAAACAGAGGCTGCAACAGTAAGGCAGTGGCTTTTTCGGGTGGAGAAATCGAGCATGCATGCATCCCTTGTTTCCCGAGGCTATTTAGTTACTTTGCTTAGATAGTTGTAGCTAACTCTTGCAAGTGATGTAATTATTCAAGTAGATTAGCTAGTTAATTCATGTTGTAATTAATTAGGATAATTGTCTTGTAATTAGTTAGTTAAGTGTTTAGCTAATTAATTTGATTTGTAATATTTAATTAGCTTAGAATAGTTAATTAATTCATATCATGTTGTAATAGTTAGCTTAGCTTAGCGTAGTTAGTTAGCTTATTCATTCGGACCCTCCTTCGCGAGGGCGTAATGTTGTAATAAGTTTGCGTGCGTGTGTGTATGTCTTCCAACCCTACGTCTTTCTCCTTTTTATTTAATCGCTTTCGATGGTTAGATTAGGGACATGTTTCAATTAGCATATCGCATGCTTGTATCCATTCATCTTGTCTTGCATGCACCGAGGCTCGGCGTATCATTCAAACTGCATTGCAATTTCAATATCTTCTTTGAATACGTGTTTAATCGCATGTTGTTCAAATTGATCCATATGCCATATTAGTAGCCGAGCCTATTAATTGCATATTCCATGTGTTGCATTAGGCATCTTGTATAGTTAGGATCATGCATTCTTTCTAACTTGTTTCTGTTTTGGCTTGGAGTACTCGGTAAGTCTTTATGCTTTAGCATACTTACATAAGTGTGATTGCCATATTGCCATAATTAGCATGCTTGCCATGAGGTTATGTGCTTACTTGCTAAACTGCATGAATGCCTGTGGATGAAGGCTTGTTGTTTGAATTGCAACGATTCAACGAATGTGCGTTTTAAGCCCACTTTGTTGTGACAAATTATGTTTTAAGCCCACTATGTTTGGTGGCAAATCTGCATTTTTAAGCCCACTTAAGGGTGGCAAATTCAAGCCATTTTCGCAAACAAACATGAGTTGAATTGTTCTAAGTCTTGCGACTAGTCTATAATTGCTTGTGCGCATCACATAGTAAAGCTAGTTTAATAACCGAGATAAGAACACATAATGTTTATAAAACATCATATCAAGATTAGTAGAGGCCGATCTCTAATCAGGCGAGCAGGAGTGCTCATTTCAGGACCTTCCCCTCTCATACCCAAGTTCTTGAGCCAAGATAACTTTGGTGATGACGGACACGTAGCCTTTGGCACGAGTCAGGGTTTCCTAAATTTTTTCAAAAATAAAATATTTAGGTGGCGACTCTGTATTTGGCAAAGTAGTCCAATTTTGACATTATTTGATTTAAAATCGATTTTCTAAAAAGATTTGCCGAATTTAGACTCTTTGGTGTTTATCAGTTTCACATTGCACTTGTGAGACTAGATTCAGAACCGCAGGAGTCCAAACTACGAGACCTTCTTTTCAACCCTTTCCGAAAGGCAGGGCGCGGAAAAAGGCGAGTCCACAGGAATATTCTGAACATACCGTCTGCGAATGTACGCTGCTTTAAAAGGTGCACAACCATGGTAACTACGCTTATATCCACTGGCCGCCAGTGTCCTTGACTGGCGATACGCAAGGGGAGTCCGATACTGGCTACTCATTACTCCTTCTATTTTTTATAAAACACTCCAAATCTTTTATCCTACAAATTCTACAGATTCTCTTACCTCAGCCAGCCCTTCTGTTCAGACACCTTAGCTTTGATATTTTTTCCCTCTGCTCCTCGTACCCACGAACAAACTTCACCAGAGCTGACCGCCACCTCTCTTCCCACAGTCCTATTTGCCACGTCAAAAAATGATCTACACACATTTGAGTGAATTGCCGTAATTCTCGGGATACTTTTCCAAGGAGTACAACATTGTATACCAAAATAATCAACAAAAAAAAGAAGACTGAAAAGGAGGGACGAAACAGAGTACTAGCAAACAACTTCACCACAATAGTTATCCTACTGTAAAAACATATTCCTCTATACCATCAAATGTGTTCTGGTACTAAATAAATAGCAAAACTGCCCCGTGATTAAGTACGAAGATTCTCCATTTAAAATAATTTAAACAAATTTATTTTTCCGCCTTTGCTTTATGTCTATCATTCTACGCAAATCACCAGAAAAGTGACACGTGTATAGCACTATCTGGTAAAGGAATCAAAAGTACTCACATCACTCACACCTGGGCCCGGGTGTGACTTCCTTTTAACCCCATCCATACACGTGTCCATAAGTATAACAATGGATGGCCCAGATCAGCGGGAGGGGGGGCACTGTTAATATTAATACAGCGCCCCCCCAGTCACACCACTCACACCATTCACACCGGGTTTTTTAACTAATAAGGAGACCTTGTACGGCTGGTGTGAGTTCACTGTTTACCATTACAAAATGCCTCGCCAAGCCTTTTTCCATTTCTATGCCAAGAATGTTTTTCTCATCTACCCACAATGCCCATGCCCAAAAGAACAACTCTTGGAACTCCTCCAATCCCTTCTCCAACTAGCCTGTCAATCATACTACATACTTGTCGCACGTATCAATTGATATAGGCATGGGTTGAAGCCTAGCACATGCGGAAAATGTCACCGTATATGCAGCCAAGTATGGGGCAATGTCAATTTTAGATTGCATAGATCTACATGTATGATCGGATGGCTTCGTACATGTGGCGGACCTATGCAGAGGGCAACATGACAACTTCTCAGCCTTATATTTTGAATCCCTTTTTTTTTTTTTTTTTGTAGAGAGACTTTCCCTCTTTTTTCATTTGCTCTATTTCACTCTCTCTTTATATCTATTTCCTCTTCTCTATACAATAAATCCTCAATTAAAGCTCAAGTTAGAGTGCTTTAGAGTGTTAATCTTCAACTCAAGTATCAATGTTATAAAGCTCGACGAGGGCTATGCATCTATAGGGTTCGTTGGGGATGTGGATTTAGCCTGGGGCTAAAAAGTCTCGTTTGGAATAGGTTTTTTGACTTTTTTGACTTTTGTAAAAGAAAAAATGTAATGATTATGGGTTAGATGTGATGTTTTGTCTTATTGAGCTAAAAAACTTATTTTGTTTTTTTGTGTGGCTAAAATAGCCAAAAAAAAACCCCGGGCTTTTGCTTCCTAAATGAACCCATAGTGAAGTAGTTAAAAATTAGGATAAATTACACTGGTGGTCTTTCTACTACATCATCGAGCAATGCTCTCAAATCAAGATCAAGCATTATAGTCAATCAAAATGGGGTAGGTGTGTCTACGCCCTCGTCATCCTCCAACCACTCCTCCCCACCATTGAAATCCCATATTCCTTCTCCTTCTTTATTCCTCACCATGGATTTTCCACCCTTTCTACTACAATCTCGTCACAAATCCACCACTAAAGCCCTTTTCCACCATTAAACAACTACAAAAGCACAAGCGAGAAAGAGAACACGAAAAAGAAAGAGAGAAGTCACCTTACCAGATGAGGAGATGAAAGATTAGGAGCATTGTCACTAGATTGCAAAATTCAAGAAAAAAGAGGTTATTGTTGCAAAATCTTGGTAGAAGAGGGCTTGCAACAACAAGAATGATGAGAGGAAATGAGTAGGCGTTGAAGGCAAGAACAGGAGGTGGAAAAGAGGCTACTAATTAAGATTTTTGGTTGGGGTTTCAAAGGAAAGATATGACAAAAAGGGTAAAGGTGTAGAGTATTTTGGTTATTTTACAAATTTTACATGTCTTTGCAATTTTTTTGAAGCATTTTTAAAATTTGTATACCTCCACTTAACTAGAATATTTGTTTGATGTTTCAATTTTACTAAAAAATTCTTTTCTATGCAATTTTGTAAGTCTTATTAACAAATATCGTATGGATATTAATTGACAAATTTAAATTAATTATACATTATTTATATCACGCGCTCTTAAAAAATGTACAACTATTTCAAGTATCTTAACAAATGTGATTTGAGCAATCCTAACAAGCTTTTTATATTGTGCTTCCTAGGCATTTTATCTAATCAAATTATAATTTCAATGCTTCAAGGGTGCTAACTACAATTAGATAACCAAGGCAAAAAATGACCCAGGGGTGGGGGGAAGAGGATTGTATGAATGAGGTGAGTTCTATTCATACTCATGTGTTATGTTTGGTTAGAAAATGTGTGGGAAGATTAGTATTTCTTCTTAGAACAACAATTCTACACTAGGTTGGACTAGTAATACTTGGAAACACATGGAATTGAGACACAATCTTATGGGATTAATAAGTAAAAGACTATTTTACCCCTTAATATTTATGACTACAATAATAGAATTTCATATGTTTAATTCTAATCAATTAATACTATCATATTACTACACAAACAAACACATTTTATCTTATATTTTTAAGTTAAGGGTTGTTTGGTTTTTGAGTTAGGCTAAATAATCACAAAATGACAAAAAAAAAGTCAAAAAATTACAAAAAGTCAAAAATCACAAAAGGACAGAAAAAAAAATCTACTATTCCAAAGCTAAAAAGTCAAAAAAGTAATCAAGAATACCAAACGAACAAAAAAATCCCAAGCTAAAAAAGTTAAAAAAACCAAAAGTCAACTAAAAAAGTCATTGCCAAACGAAAACTTAATACCACCCGATGATGTTACACGCACAAATTAGTATACCAATATATGTTATGACATTATTATTTTGAAATTATGACTCTACCTATTATACAAATTATAAATATCTAAAATTTCTGAAATTATATCACATCATCTGTTAGTATATTAATTGATATATTATTTAGTATATATAATATTATTTAATACTGCTATATGATTAATCTTTTCGTTTAATTCTACAGTACTCATAATCTCACCTATTATAATTCGCGAAATAAACGTGACTTAAGAGTGATGATGTCTTGGAGCTGAGATTCCCAACTTCTCTTGGCTGTCGTAGTGTGATTGGGAGATGTGAGCACTACTACCAGAATTATTCCTATTTGCATTTTTCCTTTTAAATCAAAATAGAATAAATTACAAATATACTATGAGATTTAAACCTTATTGGACAATTTTTTATTTTAGTTAAAAAATTATTATAAGTTATCATATATTTTTTTATTTTTTGTAAAAAATTAAAAACTTACTAAAATAATTTATTTCTAAATGAGGCCGTTAAAATACAAATTGGCTAATGTGATTTTAAAATTTATATCCCATCGCCTAAAATTTTTTATTCCATAATAAATAATTCCTTTTCTTAATAAATTATTAAATCAATTAACAAATTTTAATGATGTTCGAAATTTATTTTAATTAATAATTAAGATAATTTTATTATTATATAAGAGAGTACTTAAGAATTTTATTTTTTTAATTAATTCTATTAAATAAAAAATTCGGACAATTTTTTTTTATAATTTTTCAAACCACAAGAGATAATCTATATTTTAAACAAATTTTAAAAATATATTTATAATTTATATGTTAGAATAATGGCTGTGTTTGGAAGGATTTTCAAATTATAATTCTATCCACACATTCTAATACTCTCTCCGTTCCAAAATATTAGTCCCTTATTCTATTTTTCATTGTTCCAAAATATTAGTCCCTCTTCAAAAATCAAGTACAAAAATAATATAAATTTCCTATTTTGCCCTTCTTTTAAATTAATAAACAATATAAAAAATACAGTTATAAAATTGATATTCCTAAAAACTATACAATCAAAAGGGTAATTTTGAAAAATTAACTTTTTTAAAGTACAATAATTGTACTACCAAAAAAAATTAGATTCCCCAAAAGGGACAATTATTTTGGGACAGAGGGAATATCATGTTTGGATAAGGTTTTCAAACTATATTTCCACAACAAATAGAAAATTCTTCAGAAAACTCTGTGTTAGGCGTGATTTTCAATTTATTTATTTTTTTTGAAATTTGGCTTAATCGGTCGTCTCACCGAATGTTCGGTTGGTTTACCAGAACAATGCATTTTTTTTTTTTTTACAATTGACACATGTTAATTTTTATATATTCAAAAAAAATATTTTCCGAATTTTTTAAAAAAAATTGTGAGCTTTAATAGAATTTTGAATTATATGTTTGGTTATGAGTTGTAAGTTTTTATATAAAATATCATATGTCAGATCAAAAATTTCTCACTCAATTCAAAACTCTTTCACCAAACAAATTTTCTATACTCAAATCATAATTCCAAAACTCACAAACTCAAAATACAACTCTTATTTTCAAATCATATTTAAAAAACTCTACTAAATGTTACCAAGCCTTTGTTTAGGAAGTTGATTTTGAGGTTTTTTGGGCTAAAACAGCCACAAAAAATAAAATAGGTTTTTTGGCCCAATAAGACAAAACATCATATCCAATCCATAATCATTACATTCTTTCTCTCACAAAAAAACCAAAAGTCTTTCCCAAATCAGACTTTTTAACCCCAAGCTAAAATAATCAAAAAAGTCAAAAAGTCAACCCACTTTCCAAACTCTAAAGCTACTCTTTCTAGTTTGTGCATTTTTTTTTTTTTTTGTTACAGGAAAATCCTCCCTACTCTCTCGCAGGTCCAAGGCAGCGCCCCTTTGTAGAGATCACCAAAGTGTCCTGTTAGTCGTTCCGAGCGAGGAGACTATAACCTAAAAACTTGTCCCGACCTCCCAAGACAAGTTTCGCTTAAGTCAGGACTCGCACAGCGGGGGAGTATTGAACCCACACCAAGTACTGGTTAGACAATTTGAGATCTAACCTCCTAACCAACTGTGCTACTTTCAAGAGATTGACCCATGGAGAATTTGAACTCATGACCTGGGGCTTAATCCCATGTTCTTACCACAAGACCACCCACCCCTGGGTTAGTTTGTGCATTTTCTCTCTATATTTGTGAGCTTTTCTATCATGTTTCCCTTTCTATTGTACACACACTCTCTCTCTCTCTCTCTCTCTCTCTGCTACTAAAACTTCACAAGGCAATCTTGAGGGTTGTCTTGGTAATTGGTGAGTATGCTTTTTATATAATTGTTCGGAGTTTAATATTTGAGATCATGAAAAAGAAAATTTCTCATAAACTCTCTAGATTCGGCGTGACAAACCTTTCCTTTAACCAGACTGAAAAAGAAATTAATCAAAATGCACTCGAACATCTCTTATTGTTGAAAAAAAAACACAAAGCCACCACACTGAAAATTGTAATAAACAAGTATATCTCTCTCTATATATTAAAAAAAAACAAAAACAACCCATGTTCCATCCCAACACACTTTTTGAAAATGTAAAACAAAGCGAAAGCACAAAAGTATAGCATAATCATCCTAATCAATACCACATTTTCACTTTTCTTAGACAGAAAATAAAATAAAGGAGGATATTATAAAAAAAAACCTCAATTGCCGCTGCATAAATTTATATTGCAATTACAGTCACTACATATTCCCAACATCCCCACCCACCCATACTAAAATAAACCTAAAGAGCATCATCACTCACCCCATAAACTTTTTTAAAATGTTCAAAAAAGCAAATTCAAATAATAATAATAATAATAAATAATAATAATAATTAGCATTAGCACCTCTAATAATATCCTTTTCTTTCATTCAGCACCTTACCGGAGCAGCCACAGCCGGCTTGACCTTTGGTGGCCGTCCTCTCCCTCTCCGCTCTCCACTAGGTGGCGGAGCCGCTGGAGTATCAGTCTTCGCTTTCTTCGTTGCAGGCGGCGGAGCCAATGGATCAGTAGATTTCGGAGGGCGGCCTCTAGGCCTCGGCGGGGAAGCCTCCTCCGCGCCAGGCGGCGACTGAGCCTTGGGCTTCGGCGGACGGCCGCGGCCGCGTCGCGGCCGCGCGTTGGGGTCGGGCTTCATGTAGTTGTTCTTGACCATGACGAGCTGACCGCTCTGCTTCATCTTGTTCAAATGGTGAGAGAGAAGCGTCGCATGCGCCGCCGGAACGTCGCCGGAAGCGGCGGCCTCGATGTGCCTCGAGATCGCCGACTTGTTGGAACCGTTCTTGTCGTTCAGAGCCTCGATCGCAGCCATAATCATCTGGAAAAAAAAAAAAAAACTCAAAATCAGCTCAAATCGAGGTCGATCTTGAGAGAAAACACTGTTTGGAGAGTAAGAAAATAGAAGAAAAACACATTTTGGATTACCACTGGGTACTGAGGAAGAGAGGGAGGAGCCGGAGGCTCTATAGCTGCCATGTCAGATATAGTTTTAGAGAGAGAAAGCTACAGAGAGAGAGAGAGAGAGAGAGAGAGGGACAGATATGGAGCAAGTTTGGGGGGAAGGGATTTAAAAGGTAGCAGATCGGATAGAACGGAAAAATAAAAAATAAAATAAAAATGGGTTTATTTACATGGAGATATTCCAAAATGGTTGAAAAATATTGTTTTAAAATATGAAAGAGTACAAATGAATAGTTTATTGGGATGTATTATATAAATATATTTTTTGATTTTTTGGTTAAAAAAAGTAGAGAAAAAATATGTATGTTTGGAATAATTTTTTAACTTTTACTAAAAGATGTGTAATAAAATGTTATAATAAAATCAAAATGACCATTTTATCTTTTTGACTTTTTCACTTTTAACTTTTTGACTTTTTGGATAGTTGGATTCAGAGGATGGTTTCCCTCCACAAATAGAAGTGTAAAATTGGCTCACGACCCGTGAGTAGCCCAAAACCTGCTCGCGGCCAGGGGTAGGTCAGATCCATTTGGGCCCAAGCCCAAGCCCAGTTCGAGATCCTGGGCCATCATTTTGAAGCCTGGCCTGGCCCGTGACCCGGTCCATCGGCCCGCTTGAGGCCCACTCAAGGCCCGGCCCGAGTCCCGACCCAACACGCGCCGAGGTCCAATGTCTTTTTAAATGGAAATAATAAAATTTTGGTAGAAAAAATTCAAAAAACAAAAAAAAATGGTCAAGCCCATCCAAGCCCGAGGCCAACTCAAGTCCACCCGACCAGCCCAAGGCCCGAACCACCGGCCCGAATACCCTGGGCCTGGGCTAGGGCTAGAGCTTGGGTCTAATTTTTTGGCCCATGGGCCAGCCCGACCAGAATTTTTGTAGGAGCCCGCGAGACCTGACATGGACCGAGCCGGGCCGGGTTAAATTTACGCCCCTACCCACAAGCTACCCTTGAATAGTATAGATTTTTTAATTTTTTAGTAACTTTTTGATTTTTTTGACTTTTTATTTTATCCCAAACGAAAATTGTTTTATCCTTAATTGTAAAATTGTGTAAATAGATCATTATGTTATGTTTGGTTGTGAGATTTGAAAAGAAAAAGAAAAAAATAGGTGAAATGTAAATAAAATATATATATATTTCACATAATTGCACACACTTTTTCTCTTTTTTCTTTTTTCTTTTTTCTAAATCTCTTCTCAAATCCCAAGCACGTACCGCATAAAATTATTTTTTACAAAAACTATTATGATTATATTTTTTAAAAAATAAAAATTATGATTGTTTTATTTTAAAATGAAAAATTCACTAGATTATATTATTTTATATAAAAATATGGAATGAATTTTTTTATTTATATATCATTAATATTTTAACAATAAAGGTTTTAAAATATAAACTAATGTCTCAGGTATATTTAATTAATGGTATATTAATTTGCCTGGATTTTGATAAATATCTATTTTTAGTTACTCATTAATTGAATACATTTATTATTGAATATTTCAATGACTTTGAATTTGTATACGGGAAATGCTATGTACTCCAAATATTCTTTCAAATATTCTACCAAACCTCTTACATGGGTTGAGACTCACACAAATCCACATGTATGTAGGTCCCACACCCATATAAAAAATTTGATAGAATATTTGATAAAATATTTAGGGCCTCTAGCGTAACTCTTTGTATACAATTTGTATACAACTAAGTTATAATTAATATTCCAACTTTTCATATATAAAAATAGAATTTTAAGAATGCATTGAATAAGTATAATTAACCCCATTATCGAAGAAAGTAAGAAAGATTATAAATGTGTCATATTAAGTAATATATTTTTTACAATTTGACTAAAATAACCTTTATACATTTCTCTTAATTTTAATTTTTTACTATAAAAAAAATATATCATAACTAAACGCAACATGATATATAAGTAAAAAAAAAAAAATAGTCATAATTTTTTTTTTAAAAAAAAAAAGGTAAATTACACTGACACCTTCTGAGATTTCTGTTTAATACAAATTCTCCCATTACATTTGAAAAATTACACGTCCCTGTCAAACTAAAATGACATAGTTGCCACTTAGCTTTATACATATAAAATAATATAGATATTTTGTTTATGTCATTTTAAGGGAAATAACAATCATCTTCTTTGGTTTAACTCACACCAAAAATTGAGTTTTTTTTATTTTTCGTGTTTTTTTTAATTGAATTTTTTAATATTTTAAGCGATTTCTTATTTTTATTTTTATTTTTTTTTATTTTTATTTTTTAGATACACCTAATCTAGATATACTTAAGAAATATAATATTTTTGTGTTTTTTTTTAAATTCACCAAAGACAAAATAATAATAATAATAATAATAATAATACATTATCTTATTTTGTTGTATTCAATGGATTTTTTAAAAAAAAAATTGCACAAATTTTATACTTTTTAAATATATCTAAATTAAATTGATCTAATCTAGATATAATGATGGAAATAAAAATGAAAAATTATATTTATATATAAAAAATTATATAAAAATTAGGGCTTTTCGGTGAGAAGCCCCTCTTATTGGGCTTTTTTTGTGTAAAGGATATGGAATAAATTAATACTGTCAAAAACCCCTCAAAAATAAAAAATAAGCTGAAAAGATAGGAATACCCTTGCATATATACGGGTAATAGTAAGCAGTTGAGCTGTTTGTCTCCCTTGTTCTTTTTCTTTGTTTGAAAATTGTCAAAGTTCAAAAACCCTTAATTCGAAAACCCTCCTTCAAAAACTATTAATTGAAACAAAAATTGAAGCATAATGAGAGATTTTCAAGTGCCATTGTTGAATGTTTCGAAGTTATTGAACGATTTCATCATCTTCTACTGATCGTTACTTTCGAATCAACCATCACAAGTCAAAAAAACTCTCTTTCTTATACAACTTTCTTTCTCAGTAGGCATCGCTCATCATCGGTCGACGACTACCATTTTTACTGTCAACCATTACCATCTCAAATTTGATGCCCATGAACTCATGTTTGAGATCAATAACTTCATATCTGAGATAAAATGACCTCATATATGTCAAAAAAATGATAAATTGATATATTACAATGAAAAATAGAGAGTTTTGTTTGTTTGTTTATAGATCTAAAGTAAAATTCGACTATAATTCTTTTATCTAGTATGTGCTTTGTTTTCATAACAGTAAAATTTTAATCTAGTTAATGAAAAATAAAGTTTGTTCTCTTATGCTCTTTGTATGCGATTTTTTGGCATTGTGATGTTTTAATTTGCTTAAATGTTAGATGAATGGATTTTATCTCTGTTTTGTGTTGGTAATAATGGATAATTTTTTTATTATTATTACAATGTATATATTATAATGCGAGTTTGTTCGATATTCATTTCGTTTCTTGTTGCTTTTGACCTGAATTGAAGCCCTAATAACGGTCGATTTTGATGCAGTTTGGTGTGTTTGGTTGATTTCGATTTTGCTTTTCTTGTTGCTTTTATGTGATTTAATTGCATTAATTTTGAAAGTAAGAGATAGTGTAGATGCTTGCCTGGTTGTTTGTTGCTTTATTGACTTATGTTACAAACAAAACTACTAATCAATCAGGGTAAAATTTTACTTTCAATGAGAGCAATATTTTACTTCTAAACAGAGTAAAATTTTACTTTCACAGTAAAATTTACTGTTTCATTACAATGTCTGTGCATTTTTCCCTATTTTTTTTTTCTTTGGCCTCATGAATATGAATATTCTTTGTTTATATGTTAGAAATGGTAAGCTTTATGATTTTGTTGATTTTCAAATTTGAGTAAATCTAACAAGTTTTTAATTTCTATTAACAGTGTTGATTGCGAAATTACTATATGTTATATCATGCGTCAAATCATGAGAGATGAACCTATTGCAAAATCTATGGAAGAGGATGAGATTAACAATTTCCAAGCACCAATAGTGCATTAATTTTTGAATGATTCTTCAAAAGCATGGGGTGAGGAACAATTCAACCTCAAAGGAAAATAGCCAAGTAATAAGACCTCAAGGACGATAATGTGGACGACTTTTGAGAACTACATTTTTGTATTTGATGTGAATGATGAATGTAATTTTGTTTTTTTGTAAATGAAAGAATGCTAAAAGAGTAATTGTAGGTGAAAGAATGCTAAAAGAGTAACAATGATACATGTTATACTTGTTATGGATTAGGATGAAACATTGTTATGGATAGAATACAATGATACAGTTTATATTTTGTCTCTCTTGATAATATATGTAGTTGTGGTGTTATATTATTTTTGCACAAAGATTGTGTTATGAGCAGCAGGGACTTTGTGATTGTTGTAAATTTTGGTGCAGGTTGGAAATGTTTTCTTATAGGACTCACATACTTTAAAATAAAATTTTACTCTAATTCAGAAAACAAATCAGAAACTGCATAGACAAACATTCAACAAAACAGTAAAATTTTACTTTCAATTTAGAGAAAATTGTAAATTTTACTTTCAATTTACTCTGAAATAAAGTAAAATTTTACTTTCATGTTAAGAAAACTAATGTTTTACTATCTTTTAGACTAGAATTTCATTCCTATTAAACAAACTCATTGTTAGAAATAAGTTTTGGAAGTTTTGGAAAAACAGAATTTTTCCTCAACTTTGGTCTAATTTTTAGATAGGACTCATGCGCCAAAGTTGGTGGGTCTAAGTGGTAACGCATTCTATGTCGCGTTGTGATTCACATAGTATATTTGGTTACTCAAAACCATTATCGGTTGAATAGGAAATTGAAGCCAAAGTGAGCTCCATGGAAATGAAGTTTTTCGTGAAAATTCCTTAAGGTTTGAATAAAGGCTTGTCCCATATTGGTCTGGTGGGAAGAAATTTCTGGGTTTATAAAGCTTGGGATTATAACTTGGGAAGGGTCCCAAGGGCACCCCAAGTTTGTAGAAGGAGAGGTTATGGGCAAATTGAGCTAGACCCATTGGACCCAAAAATAAACACACAAGCGCGCCGTCGTCTGTCCGGGTGGGCTGGGCTAGGCTTGGGTGCGGCAGCGTGGTGTGAGGTTGGGTTCGGCTTGTCCGACCCAATACCTTTCTTTTTAAGCCAAAAACATTTGAATTTTATTTTATTTTTTTGTAAAATAAAATCTGTCTAGAATTCGAAAATTAATTCTGAAAATCTGACTGTTTAAATTCAAATTTTGGTTCAAAAATTTGCACCTTTCTGTATAGATTTCAAATCTGTCTGAACACTCCCTTTCTTGTTTAATTTAAATTCAAACAGATTTGTATATGTTTAAATTTAAACCGAACAGGTATCATTCCTGTTGGATTCAAACCAAACAGTCACCATTCTATCTATAAATAGGCAGTCTCTCATTTGATTCTTTCACTCCAATCCCTAACTCTACCTGCTCTCTCTGCATTTTTGCATTGTTTTCTTGTGAGAAAGAGTGTAAACATAAAGTGTGTTCGTTGTGCAAACAATTTGTAGAGCTGCTATTGTTTGCTATTGATCATTTTATTCTGGGAGATAGACGTCTACATTCTGAAAACACTGTGGAGATGACGAATCTGTCTTAAGGACACAGTGTTAAACACTAGACTTAATCAGAAAATTTGTTCAACAAATTAATTTGGTAAGTAATTAATTTACTTTTCTGTTTTATTATTTTTCTGTTTCAGATTTTGATTTTGTTTTTGTAACAAAACAAAAATCTGTTTTATTTATTTTATTTCATTTTCTAGTTTGATTTTTGTAATCGAATAAACTCTCTCCATTTTATATTTCTTTTGTATTCTGTTTGTTGTTTAGTACACAAACAGAATTTATTTCATTAAATACAGTGAAGATTGTTTAACAATCTTAAGACAGATTATTTTTGGTGTCTTCATTGTATTTATTTTTCTGTGCTTTCACAAAGTGATATTTTGGTTAGAAAATACAAATAGTAGTAATATACTGTTTATTTTCTTTAACAACTAGTAATAATATATTGGTGTCATTAACAATTGCAGAATATTAATTTGTGTTATAGAAAATTATTGTGGTATTTTATTTTTCTAGTTTTAGTAACAAGAAAAATAAAATTATTTTGTGTTATAATTTATTTTCTGGTTTTAGTAACTATAAAATTTATTTGTGTTTTGGTTTTTTTTTATTTTTGTAATCAAATATTATGGCTGCTGAAAGTAGTACTCCAAATCCGATCGTTACAACGACTCCGATCCCTATCCAGAACCATGTTTAAGTTCCGATAAATCATAGAGAAAAAGGGAAAAATTTAATGGCACTGAGTTTAAGAGATAGTAGCAGAAAATGTTGTTCTATCTTATAACTCTAAATTTGGCCCGGTTTCTCCGTGAAGAGACTCCAGTATTTAGAGAGGATGAAAGTGATTGGCAAGTTGTTGCAACTGTAGACACTTGGAAGCATTCTGATTTCCTGTGCAGAAACTACATCCTCAATGGCCTTGATAACATGCTGTATAATGTTTACTGCCATTTGAAAACAGCAAAGAATTATGGATTCTCTGGAGAAAAAATACAAGATAGAAGATGCTGGCACAAAAAATTTGTTATCGGTAAATTTCTAGACTTCGTTATGGTAGACTCCCAAATGGTAATTTCTCAAGTTCAAAATTTTTAATTAATTTTGCATGATATTCATACTTAAGGTATGTTTCTTAGCGAGTCTTTCTAAGTCGCTGCTTTAGTGGAAAAGTTACCACCGACTTGGAAAGATTTCAAAAATTATTTAAAACATAAACGCAAGGAGATGACCATGGATGAATTGATTGTAAGACTGAGAATTAAGGAAGATAACCGAAAGACTGAAAAGAGGAATGGTAAAAATCCCATTGAGTCTAAGGCTAATATGGTTGAACAAGTGCACAAACCACATAATAAAAAGAGGAAGTTTACTAGAGATGGTCCTAAACAAGGCGACAACAATAGCAATAAGAAGTTTAAAGGAAAATACTATAACTGTGGCAAGATTGGACATTGAGCTTCTGATTGCCGCCGCCCTAAGAAGAATTACGGAAGTACAAGCAAGAAGACTACAAATCAAGTCAATGTGGCAGAACTTGTGGGGGAAAGCAATATTGTCTGCTAATTATGTTCTTAACAGAATACCTCACAAGAAAACCAACAGCACTCTTTATGAATTGTGGAAAGGTCGACCACTTTCCTACAAATACTTAAAAGTGTGGGGGGGTTTGGCAAAGGTAGAAGTTCCTGTTTTAAAAAGACTAGGATAGGACCAAAAAAAGTGGATGTGTGTTTATTGGTTATGCTCAGAATAGTAGTGCATATCGGTTTCTGACTTATAAATCAGAAATACCTTATATAAATGTAAACACTATTATAGAGTCAAGAAATGCTATGTTTTTTGAACATGTGTTTTCTTACAAGAAAGGACATGAATTAAGTTCATGGAAAAGAACTTATGATTGTACACAAAGTCAAGAGACCAATGACAATCAAACATAAGATACTAGTAATGGTCTCAACTAACAAGATTTAATTGATGATAAACCAAGACGAAGTAAGAGAGCAAGAACATCAAAATCCTTTGGTTTAGATTTTCTAACATACATGTTAGAAAATGAACCTCAAAGCTTTCAGGAAGTAATGACAGGTCCTGAAGCACTTTTATGGAAAGAAGCTGTTAATAATGAAATTGAATCCATTATGCAAAATCATACTTAAGAATTGGTGGATCTTTCACCTGGTTCTAAACCTCTTGGATGTAAGTGGATATTCAAAAGAAAAATGAAAGTAGATGGTTCAATAGATAAGTATAAAGCAAGACTTGTAGTAAAAGGTTACAGACAGAAGGAAGGTCTGGACTATTTTGACACATATTCTCTTGTGACAAGAATAACATCCATTCGCATGCTTATTGCTATAGCATAATTATATAATTTAGAAATACATCAAATGGATGTTAAGACGGTTTTCTTAAACGGTGATCTAAATGAAGCAATCTATATGGAGCAACCTGAAGGGTTGTAGTGCCAGGGCAAGAAAATAAAGTTTGTCGGCTTGTGAAATCTCTTTATAGATTAAAATAAGTACCTAAGCAATGGCATGAAAAATTTGATCATGCTATGCTTACTAATGGGTTTAAGATAAACGAATGTGACAAGTGTCCGTCTATGTTAAAAACATTGACCAAGGATATGTCATAATTTGTCTTTATGTGGATGACATACTTATCATTGGAAGCAGTCAAAACATGATCAAATCAACTAAGCAAATGCTGAATAAAAGATTTGATATGAAAGATATAGGGGTCGCAAATGTAATAATAGGAATGAAAATTACTAAAACATCTAACAGATATGCATTATCTCAATCACATTACATTGAGAAAAATCTTGGTAAATTTATCAAGGATGATATGAATGTAGCTAAAACACCTGTAGACATTAGTCTTTATTTATCAAAAAATAAAGGCGATGCGGTGTCTCAGTTAAAATACTCCTAAATCGTTGGAAGACTAATGTACCTAATGAATTGTACTTGTCCTAATATAGCTTATGCTGTCAGTAAATTGAGTAGGTACACTAGTAACCTCGGACAAGACCATTGGAAAGCAATCATTCGGGTTCTTAGATATCTAAGATTTACCCGTGATCATGGTTTGAACTTTACTTGATATCCAGTAGTCCTCGAAGGTTATTGTGATGCCAATTGGATATCGGATACTAAAGATTCAAAATCCATTAGTGGATATGTCTTTACTCCGGGAGACGTTGTTGTTTCTTGGAAATCCATGAAACAAACATGCATCATATGATATATAATGGAATCTGAGTTCATTGCTTTAGACAAAGTAGGAGAAGAAGCAGAATGGCTTCGTCACTTCTTAGAAGACATTCCAATGTGGCCAAAACCTATGCCAGCTATTTGCATTTATTGTGATAGTCAATCTGCAATAGGTAGGACACAGAATCATATGTATAATGGTAAGTCACGACATATTCGTCGTCGACATAAACCGTAAGGCAATTGCTCTCAAATGGATATCTCAATAGATTATATAAAATCTAAAAAGAATATTGCGGATTCGTTAACAAAAGGTTTGACAAAAGAGTTAGTGTATAGTTCATTAAAGGGAATGGGATTAAAACCTATTACATAAGAGTCATCATAATGGTAATCCTACTTATACGACTAGAGATTCTAAGAACTAAGTTCAAAGGGACAACTAAGTTATGTGTGGCTCGCCAGAAATCACCAAGGGATTAGAATTCCCTACCCACTCCTATGGTGAGAGTGATATCTACAATATATGTTATATGTAAGGGTTTAAGGATAAACTTTGCTTTTAATGATTACTTATATCTTGATTTAGGCATAAAAATCAAGACGAGCATAAGAGATACTCACAATAAGCATCACGTATATGAGTGTCGAATTGGGGCCGGTTCTATGAGAATGAAGAGGCTAAATTCTCTAGAAACACTCATGAACAACTAGGAGCATTCAAGGCCAAAATGAACACAACTGTGAGAACCACGATGTGTCAGAAGATATTTTGTGTGAAATCTATTGTCTTGACTTACACAAACGGCTGAGCAATTCAAGGCATCGCGTCCACTGGTTAGCTAGTAAGTCCGATAGGTTATCACTAGGGAAGGTTCAAGACTGAAAGCTACCTATCCTGATGCAAGATATTTTCGATTTATACTCTTTCGACAAATTTTGCATATTGTTGCATTTCCGTTGTCATCAAATTCTATTAATGTGGGGGATTGTTAGAAATGGATTTTGGAAGTTTTGAAAAAACAAAAAAATTTCTCAACTTTGGTCTAATTTTTAGGTGGGACCCATGTGCCAAAGTTCGTTGGTCTAAGTAGTAACACGTTCTATGTCGCGTTGTGATTCACGTAGTATATTTGGTTGCTCAAAACCATTATCGGGTGAATGGGAAATTGAAGCCAAAGTGAGCTCCATGGAAATGAAGTTTTTGGTGGAAATGAAGTAAGATTTGAATAAAGACTTGTCCTACATTGGTTTGGTGGGAAGAAATTTATGGGTTTATAAAGTTTGGGATTATAACTTGGGAAGGGCCTCAAGAGGCACCCCAAGTTTGTAGAAGGGAGAGGTTATGGACAAATTGGGCTAGACCCATTGGACCCAAAAATAAACACACACGCGTGCATCGCTGGCACTGTCCATCCGGGCGGGCTGGGCTGGGCTTGGGCGCGGGTGCGTGGTGTGAGGTTGGGTTCAGCTTGTCCGGCCCAATACCTTTCTTTTTGGGCCAAAAACTTTTGAATTTTATTTTATTTTTTGGTAAAATAAAATTTGTCCAGAATTCGAAAATTAATTCTGAAAAGCTGACCGTTTAAATTCAAATTTTGGTTCGAAAATTTGCACCTTTCTGTATAGATTTCAAATCTGTCTGAGCACTCCCTTACCTGTTTAATTTAAATTCAAACAGATTTGTATATGTTTAAATTTATACCGAACAGGTACCGTACTTGTTGGATTCAAACCAAATAGTCAACATTCCATCTATAAATAGGCAGCCTCTCATTTGATTCTTTCACTCCAATTTCGTCCCTAACTCTGCCTGCTCTCTCTGCATTTTGCTGCATTGTTTTCTTGTGAGAAAAAGTGTAAATACAAAGTGTATTCGTTGTGCAAACAATTTGTAGTGCTGCTATTGTTTACTGTTGATCATTTTATCATGGGAGATAGACGTCCACATTCTGAAAATACCGTGGAGAGGACAAATCTGTCTTAAGGACACAGTGTTAAACATTGGACTTGATCAGAAAATTTGTTCAACAAATTAATTTGGTAAGTAATTAATTTACTTTTCTATTTTATTATTTTTTCTGTTTCTGTTTCAGATTTTGATTTTGTTTTTGTAACAAAATAAAAATCTGTTTTATTTATTTTATTTCATTTTCTAGTTTGATTTTTATAATCGAACAAACTCTCTCATTTTTTATATTTCTTTTGTATTCCGTTTGTTGTTTAGTACACAAACATAATTTATTTCATTAAATACAGCGAAGATTGTCCAACAACTCCAACATAGTAAAATTTTACTTTCAATTCAAAGTAAATTTTACTCTAAAATACAGTAAAATTTTATTCTGAATGGGAGTAAAATTTTGCTCTCATGTTAAGAAAAGTAATGTTTACTATTTTTAAGACTAGAATTTTACTCAAAATCTTCATGTTAACAAACTCCATTATAAGTTCCTTTACATGAAACTAATCCAACCACATGAAAAAAAAAATATTAAAATGTCAAATTCAACCACAAAGCAAATCATAAATTTGGATAGACAACCATTCAACAATATAGTAAAAATGTCTTTTATTGAACACACAGTAGTGACCCGACCCTTGTCATTCTTTACACACACAAACTCAAATCCTGTCTCAATGGCATATTTACATAAAGCAGTCCGAAAATCCTTTGCACCTCCAACAAATCTTTGACCTACATGAGTAATTCTATTCAGCCATCCAAAAGACAACAAAAGTCTTTTCTTCATGGTGACAAAACATGGGAAGTAAATCAATTTCATCATCAGTAATGTTGGATCTACTCGCATAACAACATAAGAGCTGGAACCATTTTTCAAATCTTTAATCAGTTTACAGTAAAAATTTATTGTCAATCAAAGCAAAATTTTACTATCACTACAAGTCCAAAAACAAATCACAAAAGCACAAAATACCAGAGTAAAATTTTACTGTCATTCTATCAAATAAAAGCAGAGCACAAACCAGAATAAAATTTTACTCTCGTTTTATCAAACAAAAACAGAGCATATAGTACCAGAGTAAAATTTTACTCTCAAACAAAAAACAGAGCACATAGAATCAGAGTAAAATTTTACTCCTGAACAAAAACAGAGCACATAGTACCAGAATAAAATTTTATTCTATCAAACAAAAATAACTAATCAACCAAAAAAAAAAAAAAGTAATTAACAAATCAACATACCTGATCAAACTTGAACAATAATCAAACACGTGATCGAAGCAAAACCTCTAAAATTGGATCAACACTCTCAATCTTGATGAAACTCTCAAAATCTGATACAGATTTGAAATATAAAGCTCTTGTTGATATAGATTTTGAGATTGTCGAAGAATACGTGATCGACGCAAATTTGGTGAGATCGTCGATGGCGAATCGTCTATTGTTGACCGACAGTGAGATTGTTAGCAGCGAGATTTTCAGATTTTGAGATCGAGTTTTTGCGAGATCTTCACTGATTAGATTTTCAAATACATGAGATCGTGTATATATGGATTAGATTTTCACATATATGATATATAATATATATATAAAAGGGCAATATTGTCCATAAAAAAAAGAAAAAATTATGGTATGTCTATCCTTAGCTACTCTCCTCTTTCTCAAGGACTTTTTGAAGCTAAATTAGTTAAGTTGTCCTTTATCCTAGTAAAAAAAGTCCAAAAAGGGGGGTTTCACCAAAAATTCCTAAAAAATATCATAAAAATATTGTGATAGTGATATTATTGTAAATATAAATCATGTTTATGAATATTTTGTTTTAAAGTGAAATGTCACCATTAAATTATATCATTGTATTTGAAAATTTTATATAAAATTTATGTTTGTATATCATCACTCAATAATAATATGTTCTGGTAAAATTTAATGATAGAAAGTTGTAAAATGTAGTCATGATTAGGGCTGCAAATAAGTCAAGCCGAACCGAGCTTTTGAATATTCAAGCTCATTTATTAAGAATTAGTCGAGCCCGAGCTTGAGCCGAGCTCTAGTTGAGCTTCAAAAATCGAGCTCGAGCTTGGCTCGTCAAATATTTGTTGAACTCGAGCTCAACTCGAGCTCTCTCGATTACATAAACAAGCCTAGTTCAAGTTCGAGCTCGAGCTTGAAAATAAATTAAATTTAAATTAATTTATTATTTAAGATAAAAAAAATACAAAACTATGAGTAAAATATATAATAATACTTATATTAATAATAAGTATTATTATTACTTATTGGTTTGGGATGGATCAAATATGTAAATTTACACAAACACCAAACATAAATAAAAAATAAAATAGATTATTGAAAATTTATTTAATATATTATCAAAAATAAATTATGTTCAAAAGTCTTATTGAGCCGAGATTAGGGTTACTCGAGCTCAGCTCGATTAATAAACGAGCCTAAAAATCGAGCTTGAGGTCGTTCATTTAGTAAACGAGTTGAGTTCAAACAAGCTTTAAACGAATTGAGTTTGAGCTATTCATGAACAGCTCAATTTGTTTGCAACTCTATTCATGATGATAGGAAGAATAAATGGCAGGAAAAGGGCAAAATGGTTATTTAAAAAAATTTAGGACATGACATCAACAATCTAGAGAGCAATTTATAATGAAATTACAAATCTTATGGAGGAAAATATAATTTTCCAAATGTGAGAGAAAATCTGTATTAAAAAAAAATCTCAGGAGTTGTCAATATAATTTACCCAAAAAAAATTACATAACTATGGGTACATATTAGAATTTCCAATCAAATAGATATTCAATAGGAATAGGAGCTAATGGTGCAATACACCAAGAATCTTCATTTCAACACTATTTTTTGAGATAGACAAAGTTGGATATTGAGAAAATGCAAAGAAGTGAACCACAATACTAGCAGTGTTGTTATTGTGCAGAAAAGGATAAGTGGGGCTCTGCAAAATATCGTTGGATTCATTAAAATTATATCGATTCGTATTAATTTGTATTATTTTATTCGTTAATTACGAATTAAAATTTAAATTTATAATTCGCATTCGAAATCGTTCCGTTATAGTCACTATATATACATTTTCCAACCTAAGTAAAAATGAGTGAAAAAAATTTAAGATATAAAATTTGTTACAAATTAATAATTATATATATGTATATATATAAAATATTATATGCAAAATTAATTTGTATTATATATATGAAAAATATTATACGAATTAATGTTATATATTATGTAAATATTTGATAATTGGTTAAGAATATTTTTCAATCAGTCAATCTGCCTAAAATTATCTAAATCACAATTTGTCATTCCATTAATTTACCATTTAATTTATACTTCTATTCAAAATCCGCTCGAACCATATCGTACACTCCCAAGGTGATGTGGTTGGTGTTGGCATACAAACAAGTTTGACAAAATGTTTCAAAGAAGAGAGCGCGCGCTGCGAAAAAGAATATGGAGTGACGAGAGTATAGAGGGTATTTTTGTTATTTTCCATCATCGGTTAAGGGAGTCAAGTTTCAATGAGAGGAGATGCAGACGCTGGTATAGTTGCAGTCAACCCGCGACGTGCAAGGTCACTGTAGCACGATGCCAGCCCTCACTTCGGCATCACATTTGTTTTTAATTTTTTTGAATTTTTCACTCGATACACCCCCTTATCACATCATTACAAAAAAAAAAAAAAATGTCTAGAGAAATTTGGTAATAGTGAGAAACCTGATTAGAGTTGCAATGAATGCCGAGAGCCAAAATAGATGTTTCAAGTGTAGTTTTCCGAGTAAATTAACTCTCCATGCCAACACAAATGTGGCAATCCTCCATTGAACCACAACTTCGCATTCAATCCTAGTCATTACTCTATAAAAATTTACACATCTATATTAAACCAACAGCAAAAACCTATTTATACACAAAAGAATAATTCAAAATCTCCTATAAATGCGAGAGCCTAACCTCGCATGGGACGTTTTCCATGAGGGTCTGGCCGGGGGCTTGTACGGTATGATGCACTTGCACCTGCACTTGCACTTGCACTGGCACTGGCACTGGCACTGGCACTGACAGTGACAGTGGCAGTGTTGGTACTGGTGATGGAACCAAATGTGTGGGTATTTGACTCACTGGAAGTTCCGGCAGTGGGCCTTCGAGTTCTTCTATTCCGGGAACTGGAATATCCAGGTCGTGTCGGTTCTTCCAGAGCTCCAGGCTTCTTTGATAACATTACCACCACACGACGCATTGTGGGACGAAGCTGTGGATCAGATTGGGTGCACAACAATCCAATCTGTACACACATCGCTACCTGATCAGGGACAGCCGATGACACCAATCTCGGGTCCAGAACCTCCCAGCTCTTACCCTTCTTAAACAGCTTGTATGCCTGCAAATGATAATCGCAAAATGTGAGTTGAACACAGTTCAGATTGTAATGGGTTGTGGGTAACCATCAAGGTCCAATCTCCTAGAGTTAATTTCATGGTTTAGACAAAATGCTAATTTTTGTTTAATTTGGTTAACTTGTCCAAATCCAAAGGTTGACACATTTCTGAATTTTTTGTTTTTTTGTTTTTTTTTTAACCAAAATTTTCCAAATCTCAGCCAAAATTTTAAAAATTTGGTTGACTTTTCACCACCAAATTAATGAAAAAACAGTGTGTTTGATTTGAGTTTTTTGAATTAAATTTTGAAAACTGAATTTTTTAGTTTTTGTGTTTTTTTGTTTTTAGTGAATATTTTTAAATTTTTAAAATTTTAAACATTTTTTTTTACTTTTTTAGATGCACCTTACTTACATGTATCTAAAAAGTAAAAAATTTGTGAAAAAATATTTTAAAAAATTAATAAATACATAAAAAAAACAAAATATGTACGGAATTCTCGTATTTTTTTTGTATTTTTGGTATTTAGTGAATTTTTAAAAGGTTTCTTTTACAAATTTTTTACTTTTTAGGTATATTTATGTTAGGTATGTCTAAAAAGTAAAAAAAAAAATTACCTAAAATATTAAAAAAATTCAGTAAAAACAAAAAAATACAGAAAATAAGAAAGTAGAATTTTCTAAAAAGAGTTTTTGAAAAACTCTAACCAAGCATTTTTCCCCAAATTTCACCATCTATTCTGTATTTCTGCCAATTTTTTTCTAACGAATTTTGACCAATTCAAATTCGGTCATAGTAGTCTGCATCTAACTTTTCTCAAAAGATAAAAGTATTTTTCTTAAACTTGCTTTCTTATTAAATATTTTTTGCACAAAAAACTTTTTGACTTCATTTTCCTTATTTTATTGGCGTCAAACCAGCTGCCAAATTTAACTTTTGCTCTGAATTCGTCATCTCTTGAAAATTTTGGTTATGAAGTTTCCACCTAGAATTTCAATCTTTATGAAAATGTCAGTGCATGTTAACAAACGGTCAGCTCAAAATGATGTGGACCCTACTCTGCCTACCTGCTCTAGCTACAGCCATAGGTCAATAAAAAGAGGCCACAGCCATACGTCAATAAAAAGAGGCCATTATGGCCAGGTTCTAGGGGATGTGCTCGGTATACATGGAGGAAAGGGAAAAGAAAAATGAGGATGAACTCAAATCTCTAACCTTAAGGTCATGTTTGTTTGGGCGGACTGGATTAGCATTTTCATGATTAATAGTTTTAGGACTACGAATTCGTTGGATTATGTATCCTATCTTAACTAATAGTCAAGTTTAAAATAATTAATCCGTACTTCAATTGTTTAACCAAACATCGGATTAATAATTTTATGGGACTATTAGTCCAATCTCAAACTCATGTCCACCCAAACAAACATGGCCTAAAAGTTTTTAGTCTCAACCATTTTACAATATAATGTGAAAATCACAGACGGAAATGGTGAACACCATAATTCACCAAATAAAATAATAACAACAATAACAATAGTAAAATTAAAACTTTCGTTGAATTTTTTTTTCTGTCCAATTATGGGTAAGACCACAATTGGACAACAATGATTTCAATGACAAAGGTGATTTCCTTGTAAAAAATACAGCAAAAAATAGGACCACTGTAAAATTATATTGACGACAAATGGATCAAGTGCTTACCCATTCCAGTAGATTTTGATCATCCAAACTTCGATTGAAAGTCGAGTTCTTTTGACCACTTATCAGCTCCAAAATCACAACCCCAAAGCTAAATACATCTGCCTTCACAGATAGATGTCCATTCATGACGTACTCAGGAGCCATATACCCACTGTTTCCAAATACATGCGTCTATTAGATACCGTATCAGTGATATCCTCGATCCAAAGGCTAAAACTACAATCAAAATATAAGCAAGGAAAGCTTAGATGCTTGGCAACATACTTTGTACCAGCTACACGGGTATTCACATGCGTTTGATCTTCAGGGAAGAGGCGGGCCATGCCAAAATCAGCAATTTTTGGGACCCATTTATCATCCAATAGGATATTGCTGGCCTTGATGTCGCGGTGGATGATTACACTATGTGAGTCTTCATGAAGGTAAAGCAAGCCCCGGGCAATGCCAGCAATTATGTCATACCTCCGCTTCCAATCAAGTGCATCGTGTCTACCAGACTCTGAATCAAGCCCATCACAAATAGTATCACTATCACAATTAATGCTCTCTCTTCATCCCATAGCTTATTAATAAAGTCAAGAATATCATCTACATCCAATGCTTCTAATGTTAGTTTCAACATTGAAAATGGCAGCCCTTTCCAAGTTGCCACCAAGATAGACTTGGATTTGGTCAAGACATTGCAAGTTCAGCATATTGGATGCTATGCCACAGCCATACAAAGAACAAAAAAAGGGTCATCACAGTCTCATTGTCGGTCTCACCAAGTGCTATGAAAGATGGCAAAGCATTTCTTAGATATATGAATGAATATATTACAAGAACACATGGTATTTAATAGAAGTTGAGGATGGAGATGATGTAATCCATAGAATCGAAGTAAGTTGGGTCAAGTGGAGTCATTTGTCTGGCATATTATGTGATTGGAGAATACCAACAAAATTAAAAGAAATATTTTTTAGAACTAGTAGGTATGTGATGCTTTACTAAATAGAATGTTGGGCAACTAAGAAATAATAAGTTCAAAAAATAATTATAGCTGAACTAAGAATAATTAGATAGATGTGTGGTAAGACTAGAAATATAGAATTAGAAATGAATATATTCATGAAATGGTAGGAATAACACCAATTAAAAATAAATTGAGAGAAAACATGCCAAGATGATTTGGTCATCTACAACAAAGATATATATAACAGTAAGAAAGAGTGATATGATCACCATAAATGAAAATGTTGGGGCAAGGGAAAAACTAACCTAGCATGAGACACAGTAGTAAAAACCAGACATGAATTAAATGAATTTAACTGAGCATATAGCCCTTGATAGAGCAAAATGGAGAAAAAGGCTTTATATAGCCGACCCCACTTGAGTGGTACACAAGGCATAATTTGGTTTGGTTTGGTATCGTATCATTCTCACACTATAAGCACATATAATTATTATTATTATTATTATTATTGATAAATAACTATAGGCACATATAATCAAAACTGGCACATCGATTTTGTGCCACCCAATTTCAATAGTTATATGATTGATGCTGGAGAGTGAAGTGTGAATGAGTAGGTTTGACTGTCCCGTAAATATTTGGGAAAAATAAAAAAGAAAAAAAGGTGACCCTATGCATGAGGCTCGCTATTTTAACAGGGTTTGGAAGGGCAGGATGTACGCAACCATACCTCCATTCTACAGAGACTGTTTTCGTAACATGAACATGCCACCTGGAGACTAACAACAAAGCTTTTACTGCAGTTTTGGGGTGGGGGGGGGGGGGGGGGGGGGAAGAATAGAGAACCTTCTCAAAATTTGATAAATTCACAAGAAGAAGATTAATTATGACATATCTCAACTATTATACACGTAGTTTTAGAAAAGAGTATCATTTGATTATTTCAAAATCTAGAAAGAGGAACAAAAAACCTATTAAATGAAAGTTTTATTCTGGAAAAAAAATAACAAAAAAAATAATTTACAAGAATACTGCACGGAAAAATAAAAAGGAAAAAAACATTCAAACTAAAAACAAATTCTCCATCCTATATGAACAAGCTCCAATAGAACAAAAGTAGCTTAAGATGTTTTTCCCCAAATTTTGAACAAGGTTTTTTTAAACAAACCAATTTCTTGAAACTCCTCGTTTGGGAACCTTCCTTTTTAGCCAAAAAGTCAAAAAGTTACTAAATTAGCCAAAAAAACCAACAACCCATACCAAAAAGTCAAAGATTCTCTTTTCTTCTACTTTTTGCACATCTTTTCGTAAAAAGCCAAAAAGTCATCCCAAACATACTAGTTTTTTTTAGCTCATATTTTAGCCAAATAGCTAAAAAGTTACTAAATTAGCCTGTTCCCAAACGAGGCCTCAATTACATATTCACAGAGCATACATTTCATGCACCCTTTTACACGATCATTCCTTGGTTTGGATGGAAAGACTTCAAACAAACAATTTTGGGTCCTTTCTCAAAAACATTATTCAAAAGTTTAATGGCCACTTAAAATAGAATTGTTTTTCAAGCAACTGAAATTGAATAGCATTTTGCTCCCATTTGCACTACAACATTTTGAAGGGCATTTGGAATGAAATGAACCGCAATTAGAAATCTTTCAATAACTGGTTTTGATGTAGAGAGTTCATGCTAGCCAATTTTTTGCCCATTTCTTTTTCTTTCACAAAAGATAATTTTCCTAACATGTTTCACTAGAAGTATACATCAAGCACGTGCAACATTGCATTATGCCTTAATAAACAATTGCCCATGTAGACTATAGCAGCTGATTTGATTCTTTTCAAGATGAAGAGAATATGAATGAGGCAGTTGAGACCACCCTAGGTCTAGCAAAGTGCAACACTGAATGGTACTATGGCACCATCAACAATTTAATGAAGAACTTCCATTTACAAAGATGAAAAGAATACAAATAAGGCAAAGAACTCCATTACATTCCTGTCTAAGAATGGGCTCACATGCTCCTAAGCATCAGTTCTAAAAATGGTACTGCTTCAAGGTGATGTACTTCATACAAGGCATGCATCAAATAGTATTTCTTATGATGGATGGCTAAGTGTACGAAACATACCATAGTGAGGATGGTTGTCCTTGAGATTTATTCTACACGAAACAATAATGGAGTTTTAGTTTAGCTATCATGCTACATAGTTCGAAAGTAAGCTAATTTTAAAGGAAAAGTTAAAACAATATAGTACTTTATTTCTTGGTGATGGATCCAAAAAAAAGAGAGGGGGGGGGGGGGGAAGTAAGCTAATTTTAAAGGAAAAGTTAAAACAATAGTACTTTACTTCTTGGTGATGGATCCAAAAGGGGGGGGGGGGGGGGGGGGGGGGGGGGGTGTGCTTGTGTTTCACAAGTTTGGAACAAAGACTTATGTGATTGAAATTATACATAGGTGACCAGCCAAAATTCAGCTAAACTTTGTGAGGCTCAAGGATTTATTATCCTTAGGTTGGCTGATTTCTAAGTGCTTGCCAAAATTAAGACAAGTGACCACATCTTTATCTAATTTCTTTTTCCTTTTGGAAGATAAGCCAAAGGGAATGGGGTTGAAGGATCAAGCTTCCAAAGCAATTAAAACCCGAGTGTGCAGTAAAAATGGCAATACAACCAACATGCTTCCCCATGTAAATATCTCCAATATTCAAAATTTCCAAGCTTTCAAAATGAGCCCAAGTTCAATATCTTAAATCTCAATACATCTACCTAGTACCTGTTTATTCAATGGGCACCTAACCATAACAGCTAAAATTCAATAAACTTGTCACTAATTGCTACTATAACAACTATAAATTCAATTTCGGTGTTCCAATTTCAAATCCACATAAATAAGAACTGAATGTCGCATCCAAAAAAAAGATCAAAGCAGAAGAGGACTTACTGAAGAGAAGCTTGTCCAAGCTCTCATTAGCTACATACTCATACACAAGCAGCTTCTCCGCACCGTGCGCACAATACCCCAACAAATTGACAACATTGCGGTGCTGCACGCGAGCCAACAGCTTGGCCTCATTGGTGAACTCTTTCTTCCCCTGATTCGAGCTCTGCGACAGCTTCTTCACCGCAATTTCTCTCCCATCACTCAACCTCCCCTACATCTCCAAAACCCTAACAATTACATACAAATCCACACACACACACACACACACACACATATATATATATATATATATACATACATACACAAAGATAGAGATATAGTTCGTATGAATGAATTAAGGGTGGTCACCTTGTATACAGGGCCAAATCCACCTTGGCCGAGCTTGTGATTGGGGTGGAAATCTTTGGTAGCAGAAACTAGGGTTTCGAGTGAGAATTGCTTCTGCTCTTGTGCAGCGATCTTCTCCAAATCTTCTCCAGAGTTTCCTTCTGATTCATCAATTACAGAACCACAAGCACAATACAACAATTATACATAAATACACACACACACACACACACACACATATATATATATATATAAAGAAAGAGAGAGGGAAAAAAAGTGTACCTTTCTTGGATTTGAAAGGTTTGAGGAGGAGTTGAAAGAAGCTGTTGCTTGATTTGGTCATGGTTATTTACAAACCCATGAAGAAGAAGAGGTTGGAGAATTGGAGATGAGATGAGAGAGTTTTTGGGATTGTGAGAGAGCTTAGGATTAGGATGAGAGATGGTTGAAAATGGTGTTTGGTGTTTTTGTTTTTGTTTGTGTTTGTGTTTGTGTTTTTGTGTTGTGAAGAAGACGATACTAATTTGAAGTCTATATCTTTCTCTTTCAGTGCAGTATCGAAAGTCTAATCTTTCTCATTATGTGTAGTATCGAAAAGTAGGGCAGTTGTTACAAAGACAACGTGTGGACTTTTAAGACGCTAGGCTCTTTAAGATTCCGTGTTCTTCTAGCCTAAAAAGTTAGGTGATTACCATTTGGGTGTTTTTTATTTTATATAGTTTTAGTGAATTTTTTCTTAAATTTCGGTCAAGTTTGGCATAACTTAAATAATATAAAAAGTCAAAAAGTCATTATTCTATTTAAGTCACATCATCTTATTTAAATCACATTACCTCTCTAACACATTACATCAAATCCAACCCAAACCCAATCCATATAAGCCAATAAGTCAAAAAGTGTACTTTTTTAGAACATCCCAAATCAACCCTTAATTAGTTTTTTAACTTTTTAGATGTATTTTAAATAATAATAAATATTTACAAAATCTATATAATAAGACATAACGATTTTTGAAAATATATAAAATGTATCAGAGATATACTTCATTTTAATGGTTTAGATCAATTCTAATCAATATCTAACGATTGAGTGTAATTTGTTTCCCGCCCAAACACACTCTACTCTCTCTCTCTCTCTCTCCCACGTCTCCTCCCCCTCTCCCTTTTGTTGCACGTCTCCTCCCATTCCATCCTTATTTCTGTCTCCCTCTTTGTTCCTTTCTTTATCTCCCCATTCTCTTCGACTGGCTTCAATTCGCAACCCTCCTACCCGATTTCTGCCTCCCCCCTTCTCTCTCAGTGGCTTCTCGCAACCCTCCCAGCCTTCTCTCCGACTGGCTTCAATTCGCAACCCAAACCCCGATTGGAGCTCTCCGGGTTCGTTTTTGTCACGACCCAAACCCGCCCCTATGGGTTTAGCACCGTAACCGGCCAGTAATCCAAGATTACCGAAGGCCTGCTTAACAGTAATACAGTAAAATAGAGTACAAGGGCATGGCGGAAGCCATTACAGTAATAAAATAATGTCCAATGAGTTGTAATAGTCTGTATGCAAAAAGATTTTTCATACATATAGATATATACACAGTATTTATAATCAATCAAGACAAGGACTCAATTCCCATTTAACGGTACAATGCAGTAACAGTCTATACAGATACAATACGGTTACAGAGACAGACGGGGGAGATAAAAACAACCCTAAGCTATAGCTTGGCAGGCTCGGAACCTCGCAGTGAGGCACATTGGTTGGCTTGACAAAACTGGAGTTTACCCCGGCGCTTCTAGCATTGGTCCGGTGCCTGTACACCTACATATATATATGAGCAGTAAGCTAAAGCCCAGTGAATAACATAAAGCGTAAAGAGGTTTAGAATGAATGTCCTTCCAGTAATGAAAACAGTTCATTAAATCAGTATATCAGTTGTTCAGTGCAGTAAACAGTCATATGTGGTACATCCATTAGCATAACAGTAAACAGTAGGTCTTAAAAGACCGAGCAGTAATGATGGCCATCAATCAGTAAACAGTAGTGGTTCCACGAGGGAACCGACAGAGATCTCTGTAACAGTAACAGTAAACAGTAGGTGCTAAGGATGCCACAGTACAGTTCAGAATATAGGACATACGTTCATTCGGTAAATAGTAAACAGTTCAGAAAATAGTACAGTTCAGTTGTTCAGAAGATAATCATTTTGAACATATCTTTACACAATTGTTACTCACAGAGTTCTGGGCTACGGTAAGCTAGAGCGTCTTCTCGGAAAGCCAACCCTACACAGTTTACAGATTGAACACACACTAAGCTACACAGTTGGGAAAGATAATAACTTAATCCCTAATTTGCCTCGGTGTGTTCTACATCTATATCCTCAATAAGATGCCTTAAACTAGGCCTAAGAATGCCTAGGATGGAATGAGGATGCAAAGATGCACTTAGAAAGACTTTACAAAATTTTCAGAAAACAGGGGTCTCGCTCGAGCGTGGCTTTCTTCGCTCGAGCGAGCTTGTCAAAACAGTAGGGTCGCTCGAGCGTGGACTTCCTCGCTCGAGCGGTCTGCAAAAATGCAAAAAGTGCTGGATGTTGAAAAACTCCGCTCGATGCTCGCTGACGCTCGCTCGAGCGTAAGACACAATCCTCGCTCGAGCGTAGGTTCTCTCGCTCGAGCGTGCGTCTGCGTGCACCAAGATTCTGAGAGCTTGAAATTTACGCTCGAGCCACCATTCCTTCGCTCGAGCGGTGCTCAGAGTAAACGATGGTTGCTCGAGCGTAGAATCCTTCGCTCGAGCGTAGAAGCCAAATTCTGAAATTTCCAGATTTGCCTCCCAAGCTCAAACCAAGCATTCCTAAGCTCAAAACTCGACCTCTTGGGCCCAATTTCTGGAAAACACATCTAAACTCAATATACAACAAGTTTCAAAGCTCAATTTGTGAAATCAAAGCCCAAGGGTGAGTCAATTAAATCCAAATTCAAACCCATTTCCATGAACATGATCCAAACATGACATGCATGAACTTTAAACAACTTCCAAGTTCCAAAACATGCTCTAATGAGCCAAATCTTTCAAAAACATGGTAAGTTCATGGTCTATTGTAAAAATATGAGCATGCATGTCCAATTTTATGAAGAACTAGCTCAAAAATGCAAGAGTATGCCATGCATGCAACAATTGAGCTCTAAATTAACACTATTGACCCATAAATTAACACTATTGACCCAATACAAGCCTTAGATCACTAAAGGCCCATTAATCATGCAAGAAGAAGCTCAATTTCAAGAAAACAAAAGGGTAATTACTCTACCTTAGGCCTCCAATGCAAGACTAGAAGTTCAAATAGGCAATTCTCTAACAATTCTTCCAATTTCCAAGCAAATCAACAAGAACAATTCAACTCTCTCACTTTCTCCCTCTCTAGTTCGGTGGTGAGCTCAAAATGGCTGAAGAAAATGTTAGTCTAAGTGTATACAAGGCTCCTAGAGGTGTTAGATAGTGGCCCACTCAAAATGGCAATTCCGTAAATAAGGCAACTTGTTTGAATTAGCTTATTTTAATCTACTTTAATCATACCAAATCACATTTCAGATAATTACACCATAAAATTACATAAATTATGACGATCCTAAAACATCAACCAATTTCTGATTCGGCCGCCGATAAGGCCTTCAATTTACAGTTTAAACATATAAACATGAACAGATAATCACACAGTCAAACAGATAGAATGCAATTCAAACAGATATATATATTCAGTTCAGATTTCAGTCAGTCAGTTCAGTAATCCAGTCAGTTCAATTACCAATCATAATCATTCTCAGTTTAGCAGTAGTCGATAACTAATCGGTGATCAGTGATGAGGGTTATTACAATTTTCTTCTCTTGCCATTTTGAGTTTGCTTTGAATTGCGATTTCAGATTTTGCTTGAAATTTCAGACCGATTGGAGCTCTCCGGGTTCGTTTTCTTCTTTCGTTGTGGATGTGTAGTTTGTGATTAATTTTAATGATTTAAGTGCAGAGTGGGTTTCTGCAAGACTGCAACTGGTTTTGTATCCGGATCGAAAATGCTCTGAATGTGCTCCCTTCGAACTCGCACTCGCTAGGTTTGATTTCTACCTCTCCCCTTCTCTCTTTGATTTTGGTTTTACCCTAATGACAAGTGAGTCTTCTCTTTCCTTTCGTAGATCAGTTTATTACTTCTTTTACTTAATTTCAATAAATTTCTTGATTTCTAATTTCGTAGACCGGTTTGTTGCTTTCCAGTTTATTCCCACTTGAAGGTTTGATTTAATTTCCTATTTGTTTTTTTTGTTTTCTTAAATATTTTTTTGGTCTGATGGGAATGTTTTTTGATATGTATAATTGGGTTGATTTAGTTGTCTGCATCATTGATCTGTGATCAAAGTTTGAATCGAATATAACACTATTGTCTCTGTCATTGTTGTTGATTTTTATGCATCGGTTAGATTTTATAAATGTGTTGATTTGGTTGTCTGCATTCAAAGATCAGTGATCAAAGTTTGAATTGAATATTTTGCTTGAAATTTCAGACCGATTGGAGCTCTCCGAGTTCGTTTTCTTCTTTTGTTGTGGAGTCTACTGGAGTTTTCACTGATAAGGAAAAGGCTGCTGCTCAGTTGAAGGTTTGATTTAATTCCCTATTTGTTTTTTTGTTTTCTTAAATATTTTTTTGGTCTGATGGGAATGTTTTTTGATATGTATAATTGGGTTGATTTAGTTGTCTGTATCATCGATCTGTGATCAAAGTTTGAATTGAACATAACACTATTCTCTATCATTGTTATCGGGTTGATTTAGTTGTCTGCGTACAATGATCATTGAAGTTTGAGTTGAATGTAACACTATCTCTATCATTGTTGTTTATTTTTGTACATCTTGCTTAGTCGGGTTGAAGTTTGAGTTTGCTTTGAAATCCTTGACTTGGGTTCATTTCTGTTTATCATCATTTCTGGTTTCATCTTTAGGATTCTTTATAAATTGCTGATCAACATTTGAGTCTTAGATCACAGTTTTTGAGTCTTTCTCATTACTCAAATTTTAAAATCACTAAATGATTCGCCTAATGATCATTGTTCGAGTTATTTTTGAAAACAGGTTCAAGAACCAAACATGCTGTCAAGAACCAAACAGTTATTTTTAAAATCACTAAATGATTCCCAGATGATCCTCTTCATAGGTTCAAGAACCAAACATGCTGTCAAAAATTGCTTCTGGGTCTTCGATTTTTCTTCCCTGTTTTTCAATGGGGACCCAATTATAGTCTAAATCTTCTAAGGTCTGATGTCATCTCTGGTCTCACCATTGCAAGCCTTGCAATCCCACAGGCCTGTTTCTGTTTTCATTGGAAGAAGATGACAAATGGGCTTATGTTCCTTTCTTAGGTGGAATCTTACTTACACCTTTATTAGTCAACTGCAAATGCCATTTCATACCCACTTTTCTTCCTTTATTGCATTTTCTTTTTGTTAATAGTAAAGCCAATACAGACCAGTGCAATATAAGAATGGCAACAAAATATGTAGGTCCTCTGCTTTTAATTTTACTAAAGTATTTGCACTTGGGTCTTTTTATAATCCACAATAGGCCAGTGTATTGAGTTTTGTATTTGTACTTGAGTACCAACATTATGTTTTGTTCCTTTCTTGACTTGGGTTCATTTTTTCCAATTATGAGAACTTTAGTTAGGCCTGTTTCTGTTTTCATTTTTTATTTTTGTTTTCAGAAAACAGATAAAAAGGTTGGTGTTTTGTTTTTTGAACAAACATAAAAAGGTTGGTTGGTGAACTATTTTTGATTTAATTAAATTTTTGTAATGAACAAAATCCACTTTTTAGTAATTATTTTTCGAATTTTCGTAAACCGTTTTTGCTTAGCAATGAAAAAAATCACTTATTTTATTTTATTTTTTATTTTAACATTTCATTGTTCCTTTTTTTTTTTTTTTTTGAAAGCATGAAAAACAAAGAAAACAAAAGTATAACCAAACAGGGCTATGTAGGAAAATTATCCAGTTTTATGTCCACCGTGCCTTTAGATACGGACATACGCTAGTTAATAAATATAACATAATATGAAAACGTGAATTTTATATTTATTTTGTTTTTTTTTTTTGGTATTTAGTTCACAAATACTTTACTTTTTAAGTGTATCTAGATCAAATAAATTTAAAAAATACTTAAATTATTAAAACAATTCACTAAAATTAAAAAGATACAAAAAAATAAAAAATAAAAATTTAAAGCCTCAAACAGTGATTAATTTTTAAAAACTTGGATCAGACTAGATTTTTACAATTTTGTAAAAATCTGTCCCATTTCCCACTAATTAATAATTCTCCGGAATAATATGCCATTACAATGTTAAAAAACATTATAAATACGTATTTTTTTTTTATATTTTTCCTAAAATATAAGGGCAAGGGTGGGTTCCTCATGATTTAGGGTTGTTTGTGGTGTTTTAAATAAGTGTACTTTTTGACTTCTTAGATTAAAAAGTAAAGGAAAAAAATATAATTTGTGTATTAGAATATTGTATAAAATAATAAAATTATTATATCACCCCTACATATATAAATGCCTACTGATAGTGATGGTACCGTCATGCATATGGTGGACAATTAGGACCAGATTGCCTACGGTACTGTTCGGATTGGACGGTGTTGTTCGGCCTGTGGAGGCCCATCATGGGTCCCGTTTTGATAATCGGAACCGTTCAATGTAAACTCGTCGAGTACTATATAATTGTTAAAAATCACGTTGATCGGATGTCTATAGCTATCTGGTCAGATTAGTTTTTTGTCAATCGTTACTTTGTGCACGTCCATTTTTTTTTATACAAAACTGATTTGATCATATAGTTATCCATATTTGATCAATGTGATTTTTTACAGGCATATAATACTCAACGAGTTCTACACATTGAAGGTTCCGATTATCAAAACAAAACCCGTGGTGGGCTCCCACTAACCCAACAGTACCCGTAACACCTCAGCCTATATACATATATGTTTTGACAGCACATCATTCCAATAATATTTATTCACATATATATATACATATATGTTTTGACGGCACCACATCACCATCATTGCCATGACAAAAACTTGACTTATACTTTTTTTTTTAATTTGTTTTTTTAATATTTTTTCTAAATAATGATAATTTTTTGACTTTTTTAATAATTTTTTAGTTTTTTATCTTTTTTCATAGATGTGAAACCAGCCCTTAATTTGTTCTACTTGTAGGAGCAACCCTACTGCTGCTTGATTTGTTTGGATGAATTTTTTTTGTATTTCTTGACATTTGGTATAATAAAAAATAAAAATTAATTAAAAATATTTTTCGTAATTAACAAAAAATAAGTCTATTTGAACAGAAAATGTTTTATATTTTTAAAAGGCAAAATTTTTTTTTTCCTGAATTAAACCGTTAGTATCTATGTCACTATACTACCACCATCACTTTCATCTCCACCACACTACTATCACCATAGCCACCGCCATTGTCGCCACACCACCACCTCTACCTCTGCCTTAGGATATATGTCATGTGGTACCTTTTACTGTTATAATTGGCTTTAATAATAGATCTAGGGGATTTTTTTTTTTTAGGATCCCTGGTATTAAGATTTTATAGCATAAAAGACATTTAATATTTTCATAATGTCTAAAGTCCCTCAACATTGATCTAGAGAAATTTCGATCCCAAAAAAATTCTCTCCAAGAAATTCTAGACTTCCCAAAGAATTTCTTTGGATTCAAACCAGAGAAAATTGAAATTTCTCTGGCTTTACTCACAGAGAATTGAAATTTCTCTAGCTCTGTTCACATAGAATTTCTATGGCTTTGTTCATAAATTTCTCTATGTTTGTTCACATTTTAAGTCAGAGAAAATTGTTTTAACCAAACTAGAGAAATTTTAGCTCAATGATTTTAAACTAGAGAAATTGTTTTAACCAAACCAGAGAAATTTCTCCGTGTTTGTTCACAATTTTAAACCAGAAAAAATTGAATATAATGACAAATAAGAAGAGAAGAAAATGCGAGATTGAAAGGAGAAGATAAAATTTATTTTCTCATTTCCTTTCTGTTTCTGAAATGTTTCCAATATGTTTTTTATTTCCAAGCTAATTGAAACAACATTCCCAAAAGAAATGTTCATCCTTGCATGATTTTAACCAACCTAGGGAACGGATGTCATTTTGTTCACGGTAACCAAAAATCTGAGCAAATGTTTCTTGCTTTTTTGGATAGCTGGAAATTGTAATTTTACCTTCAACATATCCTCCTATTTTCCTACTTGCCAGAACATCCATTGGAACAGTTTTACCAGCACCACTGACAACCATTAAGGCAATGAGAACAACCGGCCTGAAAGCTCCACTAATACCCTTCAGAAGCATAAGCCTATCTTCAACTACACCCTGCTATTTCATTTCCCTATAGGTCATATTTCAACAATTATTACCGTGTTCTTGATTACATATCTTTGAGACAAGCAGTTTACTAACATCTAAACAAACACCAATATATCAATTGTTTAATACTTTAGATTTTGTTACTTGTGGCATGTCAACAGAGTATTGTAATTAATACCATTACAATGATCTAAAAGCAAAAAAAAAAAGAAAAAAGAATTATTATCAATAACAACTATACACATGCAACGTCAGGACAAAAAATTAAGAATATATGTTTGTATATAGAAAAACTCACTTGCATGAGCTTGAAGATGTAGGCAAATTGAGTGATAAAAGAATTTCTCTAGATTCAAATCAGAGAAATTTTAATCAAACCAGAGAAATTTTAGCACAAATTTCTCTGTGTTTGTTCATAATTTTAAACCACAGAAAATTATTTTAACCAAACCAGAGAAATTTTCCTAATAAAAGAGAGAGGAATTCAATAGTTCAAAGGAAAATCTGTGCATCTAAACTCGTATGAACAAATTGAGCGTTATGAACATGCAATATAGTGAAATGAATACAATCATTTCCAGTTGCTGTGCCAATATTTAAATGGAGGTCATGCAACACAACTTTCCATTCCCAGATGTTGTGCCTATATCTAACGATTTTTTTACTAGTACTGTTGCTCTGTTTCTCTTTTACTAGTCAAAACTTTCACAACTTCAAAAAATAAAACTCTCTTCGCCAGAAAAAATGGAGACAGAGACTCACGGCGTCCTTGTTCCGTTTGTTGCATTTGGTCACATAATGCTATTTTACTAGCTCTCTCTCGTCTTAGCCAAAGCTGGTATTCACGTCTCCTACGTTTCAACCCCAAGAAAAATCCTGTGACTTCCTCAACTCCCTCTTGAATTATCATCACTCGTCACCTTTGTTTTGATTCATTTGCCGGTGCTAGACTCAAACCTCTTACCGGAAGATGCAGAGGCCACTATTGATGTTATCGCCGAAAAAATCCAGCGCTTGAAGGTCGCGTTTGATTTCCTTAAACAAACCTAGTGTTGTAAACAGCCAGCTCGAAGTCGATCTTGATATTTATCCTCCGATTATGGATAGTGATCAGAATCTTCATCGGAGCAATCATCGCCCTCATCGTCTTCCTCTTCTTTCTCGTGCCAATCGAAACCCTAGAGAGAGAGAAAGAGACAGAGAAGAGAGTAGAGATAGAGGAGAGTAAATAGAGAATGAGAGTGTCGGTGTGATATAAGGGTATGGGGGTGAGGGACCTTAGACTACAAAAGAAAATATTGTGGACCTATTCTATTACTAAAAATTGGAGAGGGATGGTAGACTAATTTTCCCTAGGATCTACTACATTTATGCTGGGTATTTAAAGAGGTAGTGTTACATGCTATCTTATTTTGGTAAATATTTAAGTGATATATAGCACTCTTTTATGAGATAAACATGAAGGACAAAAGTTGAAAACTACTATATGTCACTTGTTTGTTTGACCATTTTATATCATATGACAATATATCATTTATTTTAATTAATTTTTTAATGATTATCATTAAATAAAAGAATCGATTATAAATGTTCATGTCAACCGTGATTAAAAAAATGATAAAAAATTAAATTTTTTTTTTTTTGGGTACATCGGAAAGGCAAAAGCAAACAAGAACAACAAAGAAGAACGGAACAAGAACAGGCAATAAGAAGCCTAGATTCTACGATATGCTGTCCTAATCATATCGGCTACAACTTGGCTTTGAACTTCAACATGTGGATCATCCACAATAACCAAAAACTCCAACTGGTCTGCTCCCATGTATGCAAGGAGATAGGCGCATTTGTTGCCTTCTCGCAGAATATGACGAATGGAACAATTACACCTACGGATTAGGTGCCGAGAATCCTCAACAATACTACGAAAAGGGCAGTTTTGGGGAGGGCCTTTAGAGAGCAATGCTTGAGCCGAAGTAGAATCTGCTTCCACTACGACTTCATGGATCCCTTTTTCTAGCACAATCGTGAGCCCTCGGTAAATACCCCACATTTCATCTTCTAGACTTTGACAAGATTCAAGCTTCCCATAAAATCCACTGAGCCAAACACCTGTTTCGTCTCTAAAAACTCCGCCAAATCCCCCTTCTCCTAGATCCCTGTGGGCACATCAATTAGTATTAAGTTTAATTTTACCTGCAGGGAGAGGGAACCAATTAACAAAAACTGGAATAAACCTACATGGATTTAAATTGAAATCAAAAGCATGTTGAATCTCATTGACATATTTGTGAGTAAGAGAGACAGTGTTCTGCCAGGAGGGTTCAATATTTTCAAAAATTTTCCTATTCCTTTCTTTCCAGATTTGCCAAACGACAACCACAAAGAATAAGCTCCAATTAGAATCCACATCAGAACGGGGCCAAAGATTGCTCGTAAACTAGGCAAGAAATGGCCCCTGTCTATTTAGGGCAATACCATGGCTGCCAACCAAATTATTCCAAACATTCTTGGAATGTATACAATCCCAAACCAAGTGTTCAGTGTCCTCCAAATGAAGATTGCATCTGGGACACTTAGCATCTTCCGTTAAGCCTCTCAACATTCTTATTGCATCAGTAAGCAGTTTTCCATGAAAGATAAGCCACAAAAAGCCTTTAAGCTTTTGGGGAATTTTTAGTTTCCAAACCCAATCCAAATTGATGGGATTCTCTATCGATTAGATACAATCTGATAAGCTGTAACAGAAGAAAAGTTACCATTTGGGAACCCCTTCCAAAAATGAGTATTAGAAAAAGTAACAAAATGAGGCAAGTGGATTATGAGTATATCAGCTGAAACAGCACTAGGAAGAGAACTTGCAATCCTGTTCACATCTCACTCTCCCATATCATTCATAAGCTTATCCACAGTGTCCATATTAATGGAGTCATGGTTCGGGTATTGAGAAGCTAAAGAAGCCTCCCCATACCACCAATCATGCCAAATAGAAATTTTAGAACCATCATCAACACCCCCATTTGATGCCTTTTTTCATGACATCTCTTGACTTAAGAATTC
Source organism: Camellia japonica (assembly GCA_030407325.1). Lineage (NCBI taxonomy): Eukaryota > Viridiplantae > Streptophyta > Magnoliopsida > Ericales > Theaceae > Camellia > Camellia japonica. Next base: position 38,631,755 of record JAPPVO010000019.1, on the reverse strand, counting down.
CCCTCCAAGTAAGAGAGGAGTTTCTTTTAGCAGAGTAAGTCATGAGTTTCTCATTAAGCAAATACTTCTGTTCCAACACCTTCACCTATAGGCTAGAATCCTTACACAGAATTCTCTAACCCAATTTGGATAAAAGAGCGCCATTTTGGAGCTTTAGCCTTATGAAGACCAAGGTCCCCTATTTTCTTACTATTGTCACACCCCAAATCCGGGCATGACCAGCCGTGGCCCATAGAGACTTAGCCTAAGACACACGTAAGCCTAAACATGAATCCAAAACCATAAAGAATAAATGTGATGATAGCCCAGAAATAAATAAATCAAAACCCAATCTAATGACATGCCACAAGTGCAAAACAAGCCATAACCAACTTCCTAAAAAAACATATATATACTAAGTGGGACACAAACCGCCCACAAAATAAAATAATTCTAAATAAAACCCAACCACAATGTATGCACAAAATCCGACATAACAACCTAAAACAAAATAAATAAATGTCCTAGAGGTCCATGAAATTGCGTCCCCACTATGCCATGAGTCCACTCTAAGTCCTTCTAGCAACTGGAAATGATAAACAACTAAGTCAGCTGATAGCTCAGTGAGTAGCAACATGGATAGTAAATTTAATTTTGAAAACAGGGTTCAATTCCAAAATAAGATATCTATCACAGAAACTAGATTGGCATACAGTTTTGATAAAGATAATCTGTTTCAAAAAAAAGGTTCCACCATTCAACATTTAAAATACTCATGTCTCTCAAGAACATGATAAATGACGTTTTTCACTTAAAACATTACAACATGAACACCAATAATTTTGTGGGTACCAAGAATAACAAATAATATGCCACACAGTTCTCAAGGCTATAAGCTCCGTTGGATCCAATACCGAACTAAGAGTCATCCTTAGGGTGGCAACCCGGGCCTTTTCTCCTAATACGATCCGATTGAAGGTCACCTAGCTTAACCTAGGTCTTTTCCTTACAATCGTTGAGCACTAGAGTCATCACGGCCTAACCTGGATCTGTTCCCTAGTGGCCAGAGTCACCACACACAGTGGAATAATTTTCTTGGACTAAAATACACAGATGGTCCCAATAATCAATACACATCAGTTTCACAAAACATGGTAGTTCACCATTATAAACATGAGACCAAAACAAATAGTTTACAGTATGCCAAGTTCACACATGTTTCAAAAATAATTTAATTCCATTGATAATATAATAATTTATCAAAATAGTTTAGTCCTGAAACAACAATTAAATTTTCCAACAGTTCAGGGTAGGGGAACATTTATAAAAATATGTAGCGTGAAACTACTCACCTGAAAGCGAAATAATATAATCCTCGAATAGAGTATGAAAGTCCAACTAGTGCCCTGAACCAAGTATGAAGATTACACGTCACTACTAATTTAAAAATACTAAAGAAAATAATAAATTAAGTATCCCACACTAAAGCGCACTAACATAGCTCAACCCCACTCACCATTACTCTTAAATAATATCTAAGTTCATGTTCTTCAAGGTCTAAAATTACCCAAGACATGGGTTCTGACTGAAACTTAACTAAAAGTAACTTTAAGATAAAATAGAGTTTTAAATAAGTTTTCCCAATCTAATTGCTAACTTTGAAAATTACAAAACTCACTCCACGCTGTTCAAAAAATTCCGAGACCCTCCAGATATCAACTAATATATCCAAAGTTTCAAACCCAATTGGTTTTACTTGATTTGCTTTCAAACCCAATTGGTTTTACTTGATTTGCTTATCAAAATAATTATCTACAATTAATTATACCCAAACAGGTTGTTTTCTGCAGCACTTTAAAGAAATTAATGGTTCTCTTAGTATATACGAGCAATCAATGCAAGGCCAAAAATGTATGAAACTAGACTCGTAACCGGTTCTAATGAAGCTTATTTGATAATTTTCAGATTTATACCCAAAGAGAATGACACTTCCGAAGTTACTGTTTTAAACCAGTTTTCTGGACAGATTTGAACGCACCAGTTAATATAGATTTTGACTCCCAAAAATTATGAGAAAATTCAGATATGTAATTCAATATGTAATTAATCTACTGTAAAAATTTCAGTTCAAAATTCATTCGTTTGATATGGTTTCTTGATTTTTAAAGTTTGTGATTCTGTACAGAATTTTTGGACTAAGAATTACACCATTCTTTATATATGAATTTAACTCCTCAGATTTCTTAACAGTATATATATATACACAAATTACATACACCTACAACCTCCCCATCAATGAATTAAATCATAAAATAGAATAAGGATAAAGAACAAATATAAAATAAAGAAGAAAGTTAGAACCCTACCACACACACAAAAGTTCTTTGATTGCAACTTCTTCTTCTTTTTTCCTTCTCTCAAACTCTCTCGTGGCTGCTGTGCTGTTGCCCTATGTGGTGAACAAATAATAGAGTAGGGTTTGTGTTTATTTTATTTTATACTAGTGGTGGGCACACATGGGTCAAATAAATAGATAAATATACAAAACATATATATAAGTTATACGCAACTCAAATGGCAAGAGTCTTATTTATTAACCTTGTGGTCTAGAGTTCAAGTCACACCCTTCTCTCTCTCTATATATATATATATTTTTTATATAATAAATCTTGCCTCTAAATTAAAGACTTGCACCATAAATTTATTTTAGGTTTTAAAATTAATTAAAAGACCCTCCAAATATTTAATTTGCATTTTAAGATTCACCATCAAAATATTTGAGATTGTAAAATTATTATTATTTAAATATTTACTTGATTTGTATATTTGGGTTCTCACAATTACAAACCGTAGCCCAATTCACAAGGTGGACTTTTTTCTTATTTTCACAATTACCCCACAAGAAATTACAGTTAATTTTATCAATTTCCTTGCAAATATTGGCAGGAAAAAGCATGGTTTGCATAGTGGAAGTAGGTAGAGCTGAAGAAATCGATTGAATTAAAGTAGCTCGCCCTATCATCGAAAGCATATTAGCTTTCCACCCAGAAAGCCTACTTTGGATCTTGTCAATAATGAACTTGAAATGGTTACGATTACACTTACTATGAAGCAAAGGGATACCAAGGTACTTGCCCAAGTCTTGAGTGAGAGATACCACACATCTCACTCAAAAACCTGCCTTGAGGAATAGGCACATTGGGGGACATAAAAAGTTGACTTCAACAGATTAATCTTGAGACCTGAGATAGCACTGAACTCAGTCAAAATATCTATGATAGTTTGGCATTTTTTTTTCCACATCTTTACCAAAAAGGAGCAGGTCATCAGTGAAAAAGAGATGAAAGATAGTGGGACCTTGTGCAGAGGCCTTAACCCATTTCCAACTCTTATCATTAACTTTAGCCAAAATCATATTGGAGAGTCTCTCCATACAGAGCACAAAAAGGTAGGGAGATAAGGGATCCCTTTGCCTATGTCTTTTCTCCATGTGAAAGTCCTACAGCTTTTCCCCATTCCAAAGCACCGAAGCTTTAACATTAGTAACACAATTCATAATGAGCTCAACCCAATGAGCATTCAAATTAAAATCCAAAAGGGTGTGATGGAGGAACTCCTAAGAAACATTATCATAGGCCTTCTGAAGATCAATTTTTAAAATCATGTCCCCATTCCTCCATTTTCTACTTTTGGGCAATAATGACATTATCACAAGTAGAGTGGCCAGGAATAAAGCTATTTTGAAAAGGCCCAACCACATTTGTTAACATGGGTCTAAAGCGACTCACCAAAATTTTTGTAAGAGTTTTGTATAAAACATTACACAAACTAATAGGACGAAAATGATTTAAAGATTTTGGATTATCAAGTTTGGGGATAAGAGTAATCAAAGTATCTTTAAAGCTGTGGGATAGATTTTTTTGAAAAATGGTCTTGAATAAAAGCACAAACCGAGAGGCCAACGATCTTCCAATGAGAGTGGTAAAAAAGAAAAGGAATACCATCACTCCCAGGGGCCTTGAAGGCCTTAATACTTTTGATTGCCTTCTACACTTCTCGGGTGGAAATAGGTCTAGACATAAAGCAATTATTATCATTAGAAAGAATAGGGTGAGAAATAGTAGAAATAGAAAGATAAGACTACCCGTAGTAACTCTTAAACAAGTTACAAAAGTAGCTATGGACATGTCTCTTCAGCATCTCAGGGTCAGAAATCTAACCACCATCACCATCCATGAGGGAGGAAACTCGCATTCTTCGTCTCCTAGTAACAATAGAAACGTGAAAAAAGCGAGTGTTCCTTTCCCCCTGAGAAATCCAATTAGCCCGGACTTCTGGAACCAAAGAAGCTCCTCTTGAAAAAGAATACTATTGTATTCTTTCACAAGCTCCTTTTCCAACAAAAATAAATTATGGGCATACACCCGTGATTGAGATTTCTGAATTCCTTCAACACGCCCCAACAACCATCTTTTTTTCCAAAATATGTTACCGAAAACATTTTTATTCCAAGAGATTTTAGTAACCAAATTAAGAGCTACAGGAATAGAATTATAGCTATCAAACCAAGAATTTTCAACAATCTTAGTGAAACTAGAGTCAATGAACCAAGCAGCTTCCATTCTATATGGTCTGGCTAGAGGATTAAGAGCAGACGTACCTTAGGTATACACAATCATAAAGGAGTGATCCGAATAAGTATGAGGGAGGTTCTTGACAGCATCCTCTGAAAAAATGAGTCGCCACTTAGTATTGCACACCGCTCGATCATGTCTTTCCAGAGTATTGGCTAAGCCTTGCCTTCCATTAGACCATGTGAGATTAAGCCCAGAACACCCCAAGTCCATGAGATTACATCTGTTCATCCTAGCTGCAAACTTCTAAGTCCGGGCAATACTGGTATGGGCAGAGAAGCTACGTTTCTCACTATGAGAGGAGATATCATTAAAATCCCCGAAACGAGCCAAGGCTTGTTCATATTTTGAGCCACAACTTCCAAGTTTTCCCACAAAGAATCCCTCATCCTCAGATTTGGGCTAGCATAGATGGCGGACAAGATCCAGTCCGAATAGTCATCTCGTTGGTTCTTGGCATGAATAACTTGAGCATTAACATCAAGAGCTTTAACTGTGGCACGAAAAGGATCCCACAAGACCCAAATGCCACCATGTCACGACCCAAACCTGCCCCTATGGATTTAGCACCGTAACCGGCCAGTAATCTGAGATTACCGAAGGTCTACTTAACAGTAAGACAATATAACAGAGTACAGGGGCATGGCGGAAGCCAATACAGTAAATAAACAATGTCCAATGAGCTGTGACAGTCTGTATGCAAAAAGATTTTCCATACATAATTACATTCGGTACAGAAAAGTATATACATACATGTACAATCATTCAGAAGACAGGACCTAATCCCTATTAACAGTACAGTACTATCAGTCTATACAGTATTACAAAAGAAGTACAGAGACAGACGGGGAAATAAAAACACCCCTAAGCCATAGCTTGGCAGGCTCGGAACCTCGCAGTGAGGCACAGTGGTTGGCTTGACAAAACTGGAGTTTACCCGACGCTTCTAGCTTTGATCCGGTGCCTGTACACCTACATATATATATGAGCAGTGAGCTAAAGCCCAGTGAATAACACAATGCGTAAAGAGGTTTAGAATGAATGTCCTTACAGTAATGAAAACAGTTCATTAATCAGTATTTCAGTCATTCAGTCATATGTGTACATCCATTAGCATAGCAGTACAGTAAACAGTAGGTCTTAAAGACCGAACAGTCAATGATGGCCATCAATCAGTAAACAGTAGTGGTTCCAACGAGGGAACCGACAGAGATCTCTAACAGTAACAGTCAGTAACAGTAATTGCTAAGGATGCCACAATACAGTTCAGAATATAGGACATACATTCATTCAATTAACAGTATCAGTTCAGAAAACTTATAGTTCAGTATTTGGAAGATAATCATTTTGAACATATCTTTACACAGTCGTTACTCACAGAGTTCTGGGCTACAGTAGGCTAGAGCGTCTCCTCGAAATACCAACCCTAAACAGTACAGAATGAACACACACTAAGCTGCACAGTTGGGAAAGATAATAACTTAATCCCTAATTGCCTCGGTGTGTTCTACATCTATATCCTCATTAAGATGTCTTAAACTAGGCCTAAGAATGCCTAGGATGGGATGAGGATGCAAAGATGTATTCAGAAAACATTTTCAGAATTTTCAGTGAAACAGGGTCCCGCTCGAGCGCAGATTTCCCCGCTCGAGCGGACATGCAGACAACAGTTCCCGCTCGAGCGTCAACTTACCCGCTCAAGCGGACCAAAAAGTACTGGATAGGTGAAATTCACGCTCGATCGGGCGCTCGATAGCCGCTCGAGCGTAAGACACAAGGTCCCGCTCGAGCGTCAATCCTTCCGCTCGAGCGGACTTCAACACAGTGCAAAGTACTGGGAGCACGAATTTCCCGCTCGAGCGCCACTCTCTCCGCTCGAGCGGAAGACCAAAATCTGGAAAATCCAGATTTGAGCTCCAAGTTCAAAATCAAGTTTAAATGCACTAAATTCGATCCTCTTGGGCCAAACTTCTGGAAAACATTTGTAAACTCATAGAACAACATGTTTCAAAGATCAATTTGTGAAATCAAAGCCCAAGGGTAGTTTAATTAAATCCATTTCCAAACCCAATTTTCATGAACATGCTACAGACATGACATGCAAGAGTTTAATTCAATTCAAAGCTTCAATGTTTGCTCAAATGAGCTCAAATCTTTCCAAAACAAGATGAAGTCATGGTCTTAAACATAAGTATGAGCATGCATGTAACATTTTGCCATGAAAACAACTTAAAACTCAACAATACATACATGCATGCATGGAATGAGCTCCAATTCAACAACATTAAACCAATTCTTGACTTAGCTCTTTAAACTACCATGGTCCTTGCTAGGAGGAACTCAAATACACAATGAAGAAGGTGAATTTTCTTACCTAAGTCTTCAATCACAAGACTAGAAGCTTAATTAGGCAATTTACACTTCAATTTTCAAGTCTTCAAGCAATTTCCTCAAGAACAAGCCAATTCTCTCCCTCTCACTCTCTTGGACGGCAAGAACAAGAAAAATGGCTGAGCTCAATGTTTGTTGAGTGTATACAAGTCTCAATAGTCTAGAGTAGTGGCCCACTAAGGGTTAGTTTGGTAAATAAGTCCAAGAATGCAATTTAGCTTATTTTAATCTAATTTAATCATACCAAATCACTTTTCAATAATTACACCATAAAATCACATAAATTATGACGATCATAAAACACTAATCGATTTCCGGTTCGGCCCCGATAAGGCCTTCAATTTGCAGTTTAAACACAAAACATGAACAGATAATTTGGCAAGCAAACAGATAGAATACAATTTAACTAACATATACTCAGTCAATCAGTTTCAGATTTCAGTCTCAGTTCAGTATTTCATTACTTCAGTTATCAATCAAATCAGTCTCGTTTAACAGTAATCAGTTATTCGGTAAACAGTGGTGAGGGTTATTACAGTCTCCCCTCCTTAAAAAGAGTTTAGTCCTCTAAACTCGAGTTACCTTCATTCTGGAAGAAAACAGGGTTCAGTGGAAACAGTTCAGGATATCTTTTAGCCATGTCATCTTCCCTTTCCCAAGTGGCATACACGCCACCATGGTTTTGCCAGTCAACTTTCACTAACGGGATCTCTTTGTTTCTCAACTTCTTGATCCGTCTGTTTACAATCTGTATAGGCCGTTCTCATAAGTGTAGTCATCACTCAGCACTACACGGTCTCATCACATGGAAAGGATCCCGGAGGTAGTCCCTCAACATAGAAATGTGGAAGACGTTATGCATATGCTCCATTTCAGGAGGAAGCGCAACTTGATACGCCACCGGATTGATTTTCTCAATAATCTCATACGGTCCGACATATCTTGGCGCTAACTTGCCTTTGACTCCAAAACGAGTCTGGCCTTTCATCGGTGTCACTTTCACAAAAACGTGATCACCCACTTCATATTCTCTGTCTCGCCTTCTGACATCTGCATAACTTTTCTGTCGGCTCTGTGCAGTTTTCAGTCTCTGTTGTATCAGTTTCACTTTCTCAGTCGTTTCATATACAATCTCGGGCCCAAGCAAAAGGCCCATCTCCAACTTCTGCCCAGCAAATCGGAGATCTACATTTTCTGCCATACAATGCCTCGAAAGGCGCCATACCATACTTGAATGATAACTGTTGTTGTAGGCGAATCAGCTAAGGCAAATGGCTTTCCCAGTTTCCCTGAAAATCAAGGACACACATTCTCAATAAATCCTCCAGAGTCTGGATGGTCCTTTCTGACTGGCCATCTGTCTGAGGATGATAGGCACTACTCAGTCTCAGTTCAGTACCCAATGCAGTCTGTAGGCTTTGCCAAAATCTCGATGTAAACTTCGAATCCCTGTCAGAAACAATGGACACAGGCACTCCATGCAGTCTAACAATTTCATCAATATAGAGTATAGCCAATTTGTCCGCATTATAAATTGTCTTACAGGTAAGAAGTGCAGATTTAGTCAGTCTATCAACAATAACCCAAATTGAGTCCATACCTTTACTGGAGCGAGGCAATCCAATAATAAAATCCATAGTAATATGTTCCCATTTCCACTCCGGTATGGTAAGGGTTGCAGTAAGCCTGCGGGTCGTGATGTTCCTTTACTTGTTGGCAATGAAGACATTTTGATACAAAATCGCAATTTCTTTCTTCATTCCCGGCCACCAGAAATTCAGTTTCAGATCTTGGTACATTTTCGTATTCCCTGGATGGATAGAAAATTTTGAATTGTGGCCCTCTTGCAGAACTCTTCTTTTCAATTCAGAATCATTCGGTACACACAGTCTTTCTTGAAATTTCAGTACATTGTTTCAAATTTGAAACCCGGTCTCGGTTTAGATTCTCTTTCTTCGATGATCTTCTTCAAGAAGTCATCCGTTTGCTGTTTCTCTTTAATTTCTTCAATCAGTGCCGGTTGAGCAGAAATAGCAGCTATTGTTCCACCTTGTTCTCTCAAAACAATTCAATTTCAGATTTTTCAAGGTCACAAAGCAACTCTTTCTGTCCAGTGAGCAAACAAGCTAAATTTGCAATCGACTTCCGGCTCAGTGCATCGGCAACAGTGTTGGCTTTCCCGGATGGTACAAAATCTGTAGGTCATAATCTTTATCAATTCTAGCCATCTCCGCTGCTCATATTCAGTTCTTTCTGAGTGAAGAAATACTTCAGACTCTTGTGGTCGGTATATACTTCACATGTCGCCCCATAAATAGTGACGCCAGATTTTCAGTGCAAACTACTGCAGCAAGTTCCAGATCATGGGTCGGGTAGTTCTTTTCATGCGGTCTCAGTTGTCGGGAAGCATAAGCAATTACTCTCCCATTCTGCATTAAAACACACCCCAAACCCTTATGAGAAGCATCACTAAATACAGTATAACCATCCGTACCTGAAGGTAAGGTAAGAACTGGTGCAGTCACAGTCGAGTTTTCAACTCTTGGAATGCTGATTCCCTTTGGTCAGTCCAGTCAAATGATATCCCCTTCTGAGTTAATTGAGTCAACGGTAAGGCAATTTTGGAGAAATCTTTGACAAATCTTCTGTAATATCCAGCCAAACCCAAAAAGCTTCGGACTTCTGTCACATTTGTTGGTCTAGGCCAGTTTACTACAGCTTCAATTTTCTGCGGATCAACGAAATTCCATCTTTGCTAACAACATGCCCCAAAAACATAACATGATCAAGCCAAATTCACATTTAGACAGTTTAGCATAAAGTTTCTGTTCTCTTAGGTCTGTAGGGCAAGTCTCAGATGATGTTCATGTTCTTCTATACTTTTGGAGTAAATCAGTATGTCATCAATGAATACAACAATAAAGTCATCAAGGTATGGTTTAAAGATTCTGTTCATGAGGTCCATAAATGCAGCAGGTGCATTGGTAACTCCAAAGGCATAACTAAAAATTCATAATGTCCATACCTCGTTCGAAAAGCAGTTTTATCAATGTCCTCGGTTTAACTTTCAGTGATGATATCCGGATCTGAGATCAATCTTAGAAAACACTTGAGCACCCTGTAACTGATCAAATAAGTCATCAATACGGCAATGGGTATTTATTTTTCACAGTTACCTTGTTCAGTTCACGGTAATCAATACACAGTCTCAGTGAGCCGTCTTTCTTTTTCACAAACAAGACAGGTGCGCCCCACGGTGAAGTACTGGGCCTGATAAACTTCTTGTCTAACAGTTCTTGTAGTTGCACTTTCAATTCCTTCAGTTCAATCGGAGCCATTCTGTATGGAGCTTTGGATACTGGCTGTATTCCTGGAATCACATCAACGGTGAACTCAATCTCCCTGTCAATCAAATCCCCTGGCAGATTATCTGGAAAAACATCTGAGAATTCTCTGACTCTGGGAATATTGTTCGCATTAGCATTATCATCAGTAGACACAGTCAATACAAAACACAGATACCCTTTACACCCCTTCCTAATCAGTTTAACAGCTTTCACAAAAGAAATCAAATACGGAGGAGGTACTACTCCAACCCCAATTAAACACAAAACTCGGGTAAACTAGGTGGACGGAAAACAACTTGCTTGGTCACATAGTCAATGGTAGCATGATATTTTTGTAACCAGTCCATCCCTAATATTACATAAAAATGATCAATGTTCAATGGCAGCAAATCAATAAACAGATGCATATCCCCAACAATAATCTCACAAGCAAGATACTTATATGCACATGTCATGGATCCCCCAACAGGTCATGATACAGCTAACAGATAGTTCATGGGCTCTAAGGGTCTATTCAATTTCCGTGAAAAAGCATGCGATACATATGAATGTGTAGACCCCGAATCATCAGTACATATGCATTTTGAGTACAAATAGAGAGGATACCTGACACAACGTCTCAGTATTTTGCACCAATCTCCCAGTACTAGGGCGAATACTCGGCCTTGCCTCATGGGCTCTTTCCCGGTTAGCTTTGGGGTTCAGTTTTGGTGCAACAGTTGATGCTGCGGTGCTGCCTGCGCTTTACTATTGGTCTGCGGAGCAGAGGGGTAGTCTTTAACCATGTGGCCCACCTTGCCACACCTGTAACAGGCTCCAGATATTTTGTAACAAACCCCTTTGTGCTTCCTGCCACATTCAGAACAGGGTGGGATAAAACCACTCCCTTGGCTGGGGTTAGTTGTTGACCCCGTATTCTGTTTCTTGTTCAATGGGTTATGCTTGCCTTTCTTAAACTTAAAATTCTGCCTTTTACTACGCCATTCAGATGCCGGCGTTTCAGATTGTTTCACAGCTTCGATATTCGACTCAGCCATCAATGCTCGGTCGAGAACACCTACATAGGTCGGTAGCTTTAAAACACTTATTCTGTCGAGTATTGCAACATTAAGGCCGCCTTCAAATTTTCTGGCCTTCTTGTAATCAGTGTCCACCATATGTGGTGCATATCTAGCAAGTTCGGTGAACTTTGCTTCATATTCAGCCACAGACATCGTGCCCTGTCTCAGTTGTTCGAATTCAGTCACTTTCCTGTCCCTGACACACTAGGGGAAATACTTTTCAAAGAAGGACTCCTTAACTGAGCCCAAGTCACTACAGTGTTGGTGTCACGGATCAGCAATCCACCACCTTCTGCCTCTTCTTGCAAGGTGAAGGTAGCTAACAGTACTTTATTGCTTCCGAGCACGGAAACACTTCAAATAACTTTTTTGTTTTCAAGGACCCATGCTCAGCTTTTAGCGGTTCAGACCTCCCTGAAGGATGGCGGTTTCATTTTGCTGAACTTCTGGATGAGAGCAATTATGTCCCCATCATTCACATTGACATTCTGTTCCGGTTGTACCAGAGGAGGAGGTGAGGGCTGTTGATTCTGTTGTTGCTCTAATCTTGCAGTTATTAGTTCCATCATTCTTTCCATTCTTGCCATTCTTGCCTCAGTGGATGAGGATTCAGATTCATTTGCAGTTCTTGTATTATCCATTTCACTATAAGCAGTGGTAGCAATTATAAACATAAACAGTTGCATACTTAAACAGTTTAACACATTAACATATATTCAGTCATGTCATAATCACACCACTTTCATGCTCATGAAATGCCCTAATCACTTTTCTAGGACATCCTATTAGCTCATTTGGACACGTGTGTGCGGTATAACTCGTGGTTAAGTATCGCTCTGATACCACTCTCTCACGACCCAAACCCGCCCCTATGGATTTAGGACCGTAACTGGCCAGTAATCCGAGATTACCGAAGGCTTGCTTAACAGTAAGACAATATAACAGAGTACAGGGGCATGGCGGAAGCCAATACAGTAAATAAACAATGTCCAATGAGCTGTGACAGTCTGTATGCAAAAAGATTTTCCATACATAATTACATTCGGTACAGAAAAGTATATACATACATGTACAATCATTCAGAAGACAGGTGTAATACCCCTGTTCTGTAATATGTCAATTGGTCCTTAATATGATATGATTATGTGTTTAGCATGATTTTGTGTGCCAATGTGTGATAATATGTGATATTGAATTTCTATCTGTTCACCGTAGGAATATCTGTTTGAATAATCTACTTTGGGAATTAAATTGAGGGCCCTATCGGCCACAGAACCCAAAATTGACTACGCCTTTGTAAATAGCGTAATTTTTAGAGCCTACGGTGAAATTTAATTGAAAATTGATTCTGGTCAGATTAAACTGATTAAATTGATGAATTAAGTGCCCAAATATTTTATATTAAAATATTTGTAGGGGGTTTGTTGCCTTAAAGCATTACACCTTCTATTCTTTCCTTATAACCTCATTTGGCTGATTTGGACTCAAAATGAGGGAGAGGGCCGGCCATATAGAGAGAGAGGGAGAGAATTGGGTGATTTGGCTTAAAGCTTGGAAATTTTGGAGGTTTAGCTCAAGAATTGAATGGAGCTTAGAAGATCAAAGCTTCTAGGTGAGTAATTCTTGGATTATAGTTTGCAATTTTGTGTGTTCAAGCTAATTTGGTGATCAAAAGTAAGATTGAAATGAAATTGGGTTGTATTTGTTGAATTGAAGCCTAATATGTACATGCATGTAAGAAATGGCCATGAATCTTCATGTTTGAGCACAATGTGTGTGATTTGTGTTGAATATTGTTTAAAACCCATGTATTGGGACCTCTCTTCACCAAATAAGTTATGAATAATGTGTATTTTTTACATGCAAGAGTAGATTATGAAGGTGTAAGCTTTACATGTTTGAATGAGATGTATTGGTGATGAGTTTGGGTTCAAATGAAGCATGCATGTAGATGAATTATGAAATTGAGCCTCCTAATGTTGTAAACTTGTGTTGGTATCATGTTAATGTGTGTATATTTGAGATTTGGGCCATAACATGCATGTTTTGTTGGTTGAAAATCGATTTGGAGCTCAAGAACTCAACCTGGGATTTCCAGATTTTTGGTGTCCGCTCGAGCGGGAGAAGCTCTGCTCGAGCGGTAAAATCGTGTTCCCAGCATTTTGACAGACATGGTTTCCGCTCGAGCGGAGGAGTTGACGCTCGAGCGGGGAGCTATGTAGACAGGCAGTCCGCTCGAGCGGGAATTTGAGGTAACCAGCACTTTTGCAGGCTTAAGGGTCTGCTCGAGCGGGGAAGTCCACGCTCGAGCGGGGACCCTGTTTTCTGAAATTCTGAAAATGCATTCTGTGTTATATTCTTCCGTTCTCTTTCACTTGTAAGCACTCTTAGGCATATGTTAAGCATTGTAAATGAGTTAATGAGATAAGAATAAAGCCTAAAGAGAAATATGTGAATTAAAGAACGGATTGAACTGTTAGTGACCCTTTTGTGTTCATGAAATATGTAGGGTCAAGTTCCAGGGCAAATCCACAAGCCGATCACTGTGAGTAATATCGATATTTGAATGCTTGTGAATGTCCAATTGTTTATTCCCTTATAAGCTTATGAATTGCTAATTGGGATTGTGGATGTAAGTTAAACATGAATGGACCAAAGGTCGTTTTGATAAACATGAATGGACCCAAGGTCGTTTTGTTAAACATGAATGGACCAAAGGTCGTTTTGATAAACATGAATGGACCAAAGGTTGTTTTGTTAAACATGAATGGACCAAAGGTCGTTTTGATAAACATAAATGGACCCAAGGTCGTTTTGTTAAACATGAATGGACCAAAGGTCGTTTTGATAAACATGAATGGACCCAAGGTCGTTTTGATAAACATGAATGGACCAAAGGTCGTTTTGTTAAACATGAATGGACCAAAGGTCGTTTTGATAAACATGAATGGACCCAAGGTCGTTTTGACACGAATGAGTGGGCCGAAGGCCGTTCTGACATAAATGAATGGGCCAAAGGCCGTTTTGACATGAATGAGTGGGCCGAAGGCCGTTCTGACATAAATGAATGGGCCAAAGGCCGTTTTGATACGAATGTGTGGGCCAAAGGCCGTTTTGACATACATGACTGGGCCAAAGGCCGTTTTGACATAATCGAATGGGCCGAAGGCCGTTTTAACAAGAATGGAAATCTGAATGGGCCAAAGGCCGGAATGTTTGGAATTGCAGTCACTTGATTTGTATTTAGTTATATATATCTGTTAAATAGAAATATGGATTGGGCCCAAGGCCGTTTGGAATATGTTGTTCTACAATGTTATGTAAATGCTGTATTTGATATTATTCACTAGGCTATCGCTCACGCTCATTCATGTGTTTGTAGGTGAGCCAAGAGATGCACAAACCCAGCCCCAGTGAAGTTTGCCAGGAACAACATGAGTTTTGGGGAGTCAACCTTGTGTCTCACGCACGAGACCCATCCTTGCCATTTTGTTATGTATTTACACTTTGTCCTGTTGGCAAGGACTTTATGTATATTTGTAGATAGTCTGTCATGGGTTGACTCGTTTTGGAGGATTGTGTGTGTAAAGAATTTTTGGAACTGTACTTTTGATGTGGGTTATTAACGCATATGTGTATGGTTTGCTTGGAATGCATATAAGCACGGCTCTATGGACAAAGTTTTTAATTGCTGCTTCCGTTTGGCCCCTTTACTCTGTTGAGTTACGTCTGTTTTGGTTTGAGGCCGTAGGTAATCCCAGGATTACTGGCCGGTTATGTCCTTAACCCATGGGGGCGGGTTTGGGTCATGACAACAGGGACCTAATCCCTATTAACAGTACAGTACTATCAGTCTATACAATATTACAAAAATAGTACAGAGACAAACGGGGAAATAAAAACACCCCTAAGCCATAGCTTGGCAGGCTCGGAACCTCGCAGTGAGGCACAGTGGTTGGCTTGACAAAACTGGAGTTTACCCCGACGCTTCTAGCTTTGATCCGATGCCTGTACACCTACATATATATATGAGCAGTGAGCTAAAGCCCAGTGAATAACACAATGCGTAAAGAGGTTTAGAATGAATGTCCTTACAGTAATGAAAATAGTTCATTAAACAGTATTTCAGTCATTCAGTCATATGTGGTACATCCATTAGCATAGCAGTACAGTAAACAGTAGGTCTTAAAGACCGAACAGTCAATGATGGCCATCAATCAGTAAACAGTAGTGGTTCCAACGAGGGAACCGACAGAGATCTCTATAACAGTAACAGTCAGTAACAGTAATTGCTAAGGATGCCACAATACAGTTCAGAATATAGGACATACATTCATTCAGTTAACAGTATCAGTTCAGAAAACAGTATAGTTCAGTATTCGGAAGATAATCATTTTGAACATATCTTTACACAGTCGTTACTCACAGAGTTCTGGGCTACAGTAGGCTAGAGCGTCTCCTCGAAATGCCAACCCTAAACCATACAGAATGAACACACACTAAGCTACACAGTTGGGAAAGATAATAACTTAATCCCTAATTGCCTCAGTGTGTTCTACATCTATATCCTCATTAAGATGTCTTAAACTAGGCCTAAGAATGCCTAGGATGGGATGAGGATGCAAAGATGTATTCAGAAAACATTTTTAGAATTTTCAGTGAAACAGGGTCCCGCTCGAGCGTAGATTTCCCCGCTCGAGTGGACATGCAGACAATAGTTCCCGCTCGAGCGTCAACTTACCCGCTTAAGCGGACCAAAAAGTACTGGATAGGTGAAATTCACGCTTGATCGGGCGCTCGATAGCCGCTCGAGTGTAAGACACAAGGTCCCACTCGAGCGTCAATCCTTCCGCTCGAGCGGACTTCAATACAGTGCAAAGTACTGGGAGCACGAATTTCCCGCTCGAGCGCCACTCTTCCGCTCGAGCGGAAGACCAAAATCTGGAAAATCCAAATTTGAGCTCCAAGTTCAAAATCAAGTTTAAATGCACTAAATTCAATCCTCTTGGGCCAAACTTCTGGAAACATTTGTAAACTCATAGAACAACATGTTTCAAAGATCAATTTGTGAAATCAAAGCCCAAGGGTAGTTTAATTAAATCCATTTCCAAACCCAATTTTCATGAACATGCTACAACATGACATGCAAGAGTTTAATTCAATTCAAAGCTTCAATGTTTGCTCAAATGAGCTCAAATCTTTCCAAAACAAGATGAAGTCATGGTCTTAAAACAAATATGAGCATGCATGTAACATTTTGCCATGAAAACAACTTAAAACTCAACAATACATACATGCATGCATGGAATGAGCTCCAATTCAACAACATTAAACCAATTCTTGACTTAGCTCTTTAAACTACCATGGTCCTTGCTAGGAGGAACTCAAATACACAATGAAGAAGGTGAATTTTCTTACCTAAGTCTTCAATCACAAGACTAGAAGCTTAATTAGGCAATTTACACTTCAATTTCTTCAAGTCTTCAAGCAATTTCCTCAAGAACAAGCCAATTCTCTCCCTCTCACTCTCTTGGACGGCAAGAACAAGAAAAATGGCTGAGCTCAATGTTTGTGTGAGTGTATACAAGTCTCAATATGTCTAGAGTAATGGCCCACTAAGGGTTAGTTTGGTAAATAAGTCCAAGAATGCAATTTAGCTTATTTTAATCTAATTTAATCATACCAAATCACTTTTCAGATAATTACACCATAAAATCACATAAATTATGACGATCATGAAACACTAATCGATTTCCGATTCGGCCACCGATAAGGCCTTCAATTAGCAGTTTAAACACAAAGACATGAACAGATAATTTGGCAAGCAAACAGATAGAATACAATTTAACTAACATATACTCAGTCAATCAGTTTCAGATTTCAGTCTCTTAGTTCAGTATTTCGATTACTTCAGTTATCAATCAAAATCAGTCTCGGTTTAACAGTAATCAGTGGTCATTCGGTAAACAGTGGTTAGGGTTATTACACACCACTTCTACCAACTGGATCGACATGAGAAGAGGCAGTAAAACCAAGATTGTTAAAGAATGAACCCATAGAACTCAGTTCAAATTTTGTTTCCATCAAGACAATGATAGAAGGCTTATGATTCTTTTCCAACTCCTTCATGGTGCATTTGAAGGCTTTGCTACCAGCACCCCTACAGTTCCAAATGAGTAACTTCATTGAGACAGCTTTAGGAAATGACGGAAGGGAAACATAGTCAGGCGTTTCCAAGATCTGCCTTACTCTCATGTGATCGTAAACCACTGAGTTAATAGAACTCACCCTTACCGAGATATCTTAATGTCGTAAGGGTTGATCTCCTCTTGCTCGACTATTAGACGGGCTTCTCCGATCCACCAATCTATGTCGACCAGGTAAAAGGCTTCGTTCTCTTGATCGAACGACAGATAGATCATGTCGGTTCGGACTCTGTGGTGATTCTTTACCAGGATCTCCATAGATGGAAGAAGACTCAAAAAGAGAGTTAAGACTAACTTCAGAGGAATGAAAATGTGGTCTGGTGGTTCTAATGATCTAGTTAATGGAGGTTGAGAGATTTGCACTCAAGGGACTACAAGAGTATCCTTCCCAGCTGGTATAGTCCCATCAGGGGATGGGTTTTTGGCTACCTCAGAACTGACCATCTAGGAAACTACAAGGGACAGACTAGTGAAAGGATTAGGTGTAGTCATACCTTGCTCAGAAAATAAACTCTTTTTAGGGTATAGACCTTTGCTAGAGGGGGCAGGACTATTCGAGCTCTCTCTTTTAAAATGGGCTCAATCCACAAGGTTGGTTTTGACTAAACCTGGCTTTTAGGCCCTGCCTTTAACCTCAAAAGGCATTCATTTTTTCCCCTTAGAACTAAATTGAGGGCCTCTTCTATTAACAATCATCCATGGGCCGAAAATCTCACCACTGGGCTCAGTAAAATCCCCTCCTTACAGCCCAACCCAGATGGAGGACTGTTGGTCCCATTAGTCGATTCGGGCACAACGGTCGAATTTTCTCTAGGTTTGGACGGAGAACTGCCATTGAGAATTTTTGTCGGAATCATACTGCAATTTTCTCTACAATGACCCACCCTTCTATAAGAAAAATAGAAGGAATAAAGATGTTCATATTCAATACCATAGGTATACACACCAATTGCAAAGTGCGAGATCAAAGGTTTACTCAAATCCATCTCCACACAAACTCAAGCAAACTTTCCTCTGGAGGAGGTGGTTGTGTTTATATCTATTTTCAAAGGTTCACCAATGGCCTTAGCTATGTGATATAGAACCTTCTCATTATAATATTCAATAGGCAGTTGAGGGAACCTTACCCACATAGCAGATGAGACTTCTTTGGCTTGAGCGGGCTTGAAGTCAAGTCTCCATTTTCGAACAGTGAGATAGTGATCAAGAATTATCCAAGGTGTAGACCTTTACACAATCCTCCCGCATTTGGAATTTAAAAGGAAATAACCGAACCCTAAGTCAATATCTTCAAAATCTCCTTGAAGGTCCCAAACTTTCCTTACCTTGGTAATTAGTAGTTTGTAACCCACAGTTTTCCCTAACAGCTTGATGACTAGACACTCCTTCCACAAGTCTCCTAATTTTGTTCATTAGACTTCTAGGGAGGTTGATACGTGGGATCCCATTAACCGATTCCTTTGTCATATCCTCTTCATCATCAGAAAAACTTGGGGCCTCACCGGCCTCTTCGTCGTCCGTAGATAATCAGTCTAGATCATCATTGAAAGGCCTTTCGTTCAATCTCCTATTAGTGAGAGCTTTCTTGAATGATCTGGTTTCGAGAGATCTCGGACCCGACCCATCCATGGCGGAATCCCCTTTGCTCCCCACCATGTTAGATTTGCCTTTCTCTACTAGTAGTTCTTTCTTATGCAGACATCCTCATCTAGCTCTGAAAGAGCCTTAAGTTTCTTTGTGCTTTTGGCGAGATGATCTTGTTCCTCTGAGGTCTTATCGCTCAAAAGGCCATTGGAAGCGTTGAGAGCATTTTCAAACATTTTTGATTGGTATATTTTTATTTATTAATATATTAATTGGTGCATATAATATTAGTATTTAATATAAAGATGAGAAATTTAAAAAAAAAAAGAACAAAAGAAGGGCAGTGTGGTTTTAATTTAGCTGTGAAACAATGTGCCAATTAATGTTTAGGGTAAATTACAAATACATCCCCTGAGGTTTGCTTAAAGTACAGATTGGCCCCTATGGTTTGAAAAATTACAAACACCCCCTTGTTAAAAAAATTTATTTAGCAGAATTAACTAAAAAAATAAAATTCATAATTGCTCTCCTAAAATTACCTAAATTGTTAATTGAAACATATTTCTAACATCATTAAAAACTGTTAATTGATTTGATGATTTATTAATAAAAGGGACGATTTGTTATGAAATTAGAAACCTTATGAGGTGAAATGTAATTTTTAGAACTACATAGGCGATTTGTATTTTGATCAAACCTTAAGGGGGTGTATTTGTAATTTACCCTAATGTTTATCTTGAAAACTTAGACATCATGTTTATAATAGGAAATATGAACAGATTGAAGGGCAAAAGTGAAAATATATATATATATATATATATAAGTGAAATATATATATATATATATATATATTATAAAAGAAGCTAGATATGAGAAGGGAAAAAGTGAGAAATTTTTGTATGTTAATAGGATATCATGTGGCACTACATTTCATGAATCACAAATGTATATGTCCCCGTTGTTCCTTAAAGACCCAATATAAATGTAATGGACCCTACTATTCAAAGTCAATTACAATAATAGAATGTATCATATGACATATACTCTATCTGCATATAAAAATAGAAAATGCTATGGATCCCAAATAAATTACTAAATTTTCTACTAAACCTCTCACATGGGTGTGGGATCTACACAAATCACATGTGTGTGGGTCTCACACCAGTGGCGAAGCCAGGAAACTAAATCAGAAAGGGCACTTATTGATTACAACTTTAATTTTTTTTCCCCCATAACCAACAATAAGCAGATAATAATAATTTTAAAATTAATATTAAGTACAAAAACTTAAATAAATTATTACAAAAGTATTTCACATAAAATTTTACAATTAATTTCGAGTAAAATTGAAAAGAAAGCATTGCGTGTAACTAGTGTGTCATGGATAATATAAAAAAGTCATATATTTAAGTCTTAAAATAAATTATATAATGGTAAGATAAATCAAATTTTTACAATTTTTGAGTAAAAATTTCATATAATAGTAATATCATGTTATTATTGACATATGATATCACCAACCAATAGTAAAACAACATATGAATGGTGAACTCTACATACAAATATAACTAATGCTCTAGTAATTTTTACATATATATAGTGAGATTAATTATAATTACATATTAATAATGATGGATATTACTTTTATATTGAGATTTTTTTCACAAAATTTTCATACATAAAAACTTAATTTGTTATAGTCACTTTATTTTCAATAAAACAATCACTATTATTTTCATAAATTTAAAAATGCCCTTGACATTTATTCTAAATATTATTTTTGTTTAAAATTTTATTATATACATATGTAAAAAAAATAAAAAATAAAAATTCCGGGGGGGCATGTGACCCCCCTGTCACATGGTGGCTCCGACATTGTCCCATACTCATGTGAGAGATTTGATAAAAAATTTAATAATTTATTTAAAATTTGTAGTATAACTCAATAAAATTACTCCATGTTACTTGATCGATTCTAGTATTATTTATTAAAAGTAATGTGTCCTTTATATGTAACATTGATTGCATGATTACACATGAGGTGTGGATTAGTTGAATTATAAATCAAAATGTTAATTTTTTAAAATAAAAATAAAATTTGTTAATTTGATAGATGATTGGGTTAGGAAACATATTTACTAGATTAATAATTGATGTAGGATATATTGCATTAGAACTATACACGAATAAGAAATTTAATTAGATAGTAAATAAGTGAATTGAGTCAATAAATCTAACTCCTACAAAAATAAAAGAACAGGGGATGATAGATATAATTGATGGCGGTAATATTTGACTACATCGATAGTAAAGGATCTTTATCCAGCGACCACGTCGAGTATTGGGATCGGACGCTCCCACGCGAGTATGGGATCTTATGGATGTTTCTGTACGGATTGAGCCGCAGATAGGACGACTTACACATTGGATTAAGGTTGGCTTTCACGTCTCATAAAAAAAATTAAAAAATTAAAAAGTCAAAAAGTCACTATCTTATTTAAAGAGTTATTTGTGATGATCTAAATAAATGTACTTTTTGATTTTTTATGAAATATGAGTTGAGTTTAGGTTGAGTTTGAAGTGATGTGTTAGAGAGGTAATGTGACTTAAATAAGATGATGTGTTTAAGTCATATCATCTTATTTAAGTCACATCACCTCTCTACTATATCACTTCAAACTCAACTCATATTTCAAATTAATTATATGTATATTTATATATGTATTTATATTATATATGATGTATTTGTATAATAAATAGTGATTAGGTTATAATATTACTAGGCAAAAAAAAAAAAAAAGATAATAATTTGGAGCCTTTTTGGTTAGATATACATATATATATAAAGGAACCCTACAATTGAAAGCAGCAGCCGAGTGAGTGAGTGAGTGAGTGAGTAGAGAGAGAGAGAGAGAGAGGAGCAGCCACAGAGAGAGAAAAAAAAAAAAAGAAAAGAAAAGAGAGACGGCGGAAGAAGGTAGAGAAAAAAAAAGAGAGAGAAAGGTTTAGGGTTTTATTTTGGTGGCTTTATTAATTTTGCATGTGATTCTTTGATCTTCAAAAAAATATTGTGAATGCAAAATCCACTTCCCTTGATTTATGTTTATTTCGTTGTTTTTATTTATTTATATTTATTTGATATTGTATTGGCATAAGGATGATGGATTTATTTTAATTATTTTGATTAGTTATATATGCTAGGTTTAAAGTTTTTATATGTATTTATTTTATAGTTGTAATCACACTCATGGATATATGAAATTAAAATAAACTTGAAACTCATAGATAAATTCTGAATATTTCACCATGACTCCATAGATTGTTGTTTTATTTGAGTGCTAATGAGAAATAGTGTATAAAAAAAAGTGAGGATTATGAGTTTATTTGAATGCCTTAGGCTTGACATTGTTATGTTTGTTCTCATGAGTTGATAAGGGGTTGTGTATATATATATATATTATTGTCTCGTTCTCAAGAGTAGTCGAGTTCTTTAATTTACGCGCGTACGTCTATGCTAACCATCCGGGGAGTGTGGGTCAAACTCGGGACGATATCTCCTTGCAAGTTTAGCCTCGAAGTGGTGTTAGGTAGGGATGGCAATTTAAAACCGGTCCGACGGGGACCCGATCCCCCGACCTCGATTTAAACGGTTTTTCCCTGAAAAATACCCCCGACGGGGCGGGGGTGGTATTCAAAAATATATCCCGATTAATTTCGGGCCGGGGACGGTGATAAGTGTCCAACCCCGGCCCGGCCCCGGCCCCGTTTTGTCCCCGAAGTGGTGTACCTATATATATATAATATATGTTGATTAGTTTCTCTCTCATCCATTTCATTATTCCATATCTGATCTCTCTCTTCTTCACCTCTTCCTCACCTCTAATCTCTCTCTTCCTTACCTCTGATCTCTCTCTTTCTTCATCACCGTCTCTCATCTCTCAGCTCTCTCTCTCACACACACTCACTCAGAGAGAGAGAACACCGAATCAGAGTCGATCTAGCAGAGCACCGAACCAGTGCCGATCTGAGAAGAGCACCGAACCAGAGCCGATCTGGGCAGAGCACCGAACCAGAGCCGATCTGAGCAGAGCACCGAACCAGAGCACCGAATCGATCTCTCTGTGCCACGATGCCAGAGTCGATCTAATCTGAGCAGATCTCTCTCTCTCTCTCTCTCTCTCTCTCTACTTAGATCTGAGCATATCTCTCTCTCGCTCTCTACTTAGATCTAATATAAACTTTTTATGATGTTATTAATATAAACTGTGATGTTGATAATGTTGTTGTTGATGTTGGTCGATCATGTTGATGATGTTTTTTTTTTTTTTTTTTGGATCGGATGTTGATGATGTTGAGGATGTTGAATCTGCTGCTGCTGTTTGGGTTTTTTTTGGTCTGGGGAATTGTCGAAGTCGGGGAAACCCAATCCCCGTTAGGGGATGGGGATGGAGATGGTGATTGGTTCCCCGTCGAGGATCGGGGCCGGGGAAATGTTTACCATCGAGGATCGGGGACGGAGAGTGCAATCCCCGGCCCTGCCCCGCCCCGTTGCCATTCCTAGTGTTAGGTATACGAGAGGCACATGGGATATATATGTAGGCCGGAAGTAAAGGGCCGAAATGGTGGAATTAAGGTACAAAGAATTAATATAAACTTATTGGTATAGGTAGAATTGCTTTGATTTGTACATCTCAAAAAATAGTAAACGACCTCAATAAATTACAAAATTTGTGCACAGGTATGTATACGTAATTCTAGACAATTTTTTTTGTTTTAACTTTTTACTAAAAAGATCGATTAGAACTTGTAGTCGGAAGATCTTGGTTACAACAGTTTTTGTTCATTTTAGCAATACAGATTTTAGATGTTGTTTTAACCCACGAAATGAGCTCATTTTTATTGGTCTCGCATAAACTGAAGTAAAACATTATTCTAAACACTTTTTGTGTTTTAAACTTTTCCGAAAAAAATCATCTTAGGGCAGTTTCTTTTTGTTTTTAGCTTCAGATTTTTTGGTTAAATTCTGTCTAGGTTTTTCTCTCAAATTTTTCTCTCAACCTGTTCAATTTCTACTAAATTCGTTTGCATTACCTTTTAGGAAATTTAATTATGTACAACTTTTGTTCTTTGAGTTTTGATCAATTCAAATTATTTAAGTATGAAACGGTGCATTTTTATACTTCTTCAGTAAGTTACTTATAATTAAATTATACTAACTTTATTTTTTGCAAAATAGTGGGTCTTACTAAATTTTTATGCAGGGCTGATCCACCATATTTTTATTTTTATTTTGTTTATTTTATACTCAATTTATATTTAGTTGTGTACGGGCAAGAAACTAAATGCCACCGTATCTCGGGAAACTACCCATTCTTCTCGGTGCGGATGGAACTACTTGTCTTGTCCCGTAACAAGAATTAAATGTGTTTTTATTTGTGTCTGGTGGACACGTGGGTGTCAAATATTTGTACTTATACCAGTATACTTGTATACTGACCCGTTTTATCTCTTAGCATCTCGGGGGTGTTCTATTTGAGCGCAACCAACCTTCCTTTGCAGGATTAGTTGGGGCTACAGTAGTGACGAGAAATAACTACAGTTGTTGGACATGTCGTTTAGATTTCTTTTGTTTTCTTGAACTTATGGTTGATATTAGTTTACGTATTTATTTTTTTTTTATGACCTTAGTATTTTGATAATTTGGCATGGTTTGTAACTTTACATTATTTAAGTTATTTTGACTATTTATTGTTACTTTAATATTGGAGGTATTGGATAGCTATGAAATTATGGTGGATGGTTTAGTTGGCATTTTGTTAGTTAGTTTTTTTTATTTTTTATTATCCCTTGTAATCTTTTGAGCATGGAGATTTACTTGAACCTTATGGAGACAAGAATGTTTAGATTTTGTTTCACTCCTACGATTTGGATAATGGAATATTGATTGGGGTTTAGTCCTAATTTAATATTTAATTATCTAAATTTTGGGGCATGACAGTTTGGTATCAAAGCTCTAGGTTACCCTAGACTTGTGAGAGTTTAGGTGATCCTCGGATTGTGGAAACATGGGTTAGCTAGTTTAGTTTGGTGGTTGAGTTTATTCTAATTATTTTTGAACGAATTCTTTGTGTGTGTTTAACTTGAAGGTGATGGCTGGAAGGTATAATTTAAGAAATGCTGAGCCTAATGGCACAGGAGAAGAAACAACTGCTAACACGGCGGCGGGGACAACGGCTACCATCAGGGCAACCAATACTGTGCAGGTTAATGTGGGGAAGATAATGGCTCAGTTACTTCAGATTGTGCAGAACAATAATCAAGGCCAGCAGGGAAATCCCTTTACGAAGAGAAACAAAGACTTTGGTTCTTTGGGAGGTCAGAAATTCTCTGGAGATTGAGGACCCATTTCAGCTGACGCTTGGTTTTAGAAATGTGAGATGGTGTTTGGTCGGATGCAGCTCACCAAGGTTCAAAAACAAGAGTTGGCTACACATCAGCTTGAGGGAGCAGCCCTATTTTGGTGGAACTCATAAAAGGAGGGTCTAGATTTGATGACTTTGACTTGGGCAGATTTCAAGACCCGTTTTGATCAAAAGTTCGTTCCTACTACTATTCAGTCTCAATTGAGTGATAAATTTTCGAAGTTGACTCAAGAGGGTAGAACAGTGATCGAGTATGTCACCAAATTTAATGAGTTGTCTCGTTATGCCCCTTACTTGGTTGATAAGCAGGAAAAGAAGAATGAGAAATTTATTAAGGGATTAAATCATTACCTATCTAAGTCCCTTATTCCCTTTAATGCTGAACCGTTTGATAGAGTTCTTGACTTGGCATTGAAGTATGAGAAAATGGAGAAGCAGTTTAAAGAAGAGAAGGCCAGGGTTGGAGAGACTTCCAGTAACGTGATGGGAACGGATACCGACCCTACGATCAAAGGCGTAGGGGTTAGCAGTTTTAGAGGCCACAACAACAGGGTAGTTAGGGAAATTTAAGACCTCAAGGTAATTTCAGGTCTCAAGGCAATTTCCAGCCCCAGGGGCACTATTATCAAAGACAGGGTGATTTGCGCCCTCAGGGTAATCAAGGACAGCGGCAGCAAGCGCCACAATTGGGTTATCATCCTCCCGTACCTCAGTTGGAGGGCCCCCCATCTATCAGAGTAGCAGCACCTCAACTGATGAATATAAAGTGTTTTGGGTGTCAGCAGTTGGGATATGTAGTCAAGGATTGCCCTTAGAAACAGCAGGCGCGATAGGGTTCGACAGCTCCAGCCAGGGCATTTGCAGTTATGCCAGGAAATGACAAAGTGCAAGGTACTTTTAATCTTTTTCAAGAACCCATTAGAGTACTTTTTGATATTGGTGCCTCTTATTCTTTCATATCTAGACAGTTTGCAGAAAGAGAACATCTTGTATCTACCTCATTGTCTAGACCTATTTGTGTTGAGACCCCTTTGGGAGAGGCAGTTACTCTTTATGAGATGTGTAAAGATTTTGAGATTGATTTTACGAGCAAAGTCTTGTATGTGGACCTAATTGTGTTAGGGTTTGAGGGGTTTGTAATTATTTTGGGTATGGATTGGCCGCGAAAACACTTTGTGACTCTAGATTGTGCTGGAAAAACTGTAAATATAGATATTCCTGGTATGCCACAGCTTACCCACACTTCTAACGATGGAGAAGAGTCGGTAATGACAAGTTTTCTATGCTTGGTAGAAATCCCTAAGCAGGATATTAGTGAGGTAGATATGGTACGTGAGTTTAGGATGTATTTTAGGAGATACGTGGACCTCCACCTCAACGGGTAGTAGAATTTCACATTGAATTAATGCCAGGAACTACACCAATTTCTAAGGCAGCATACAGAATGGCATCTAAAGAGAAAAAATAAGAAAGGTTTAGGATTTTATTTTGGTGACTTTATTAATTTTGCACGTGATTCTTTGATCTTCAAAAAAATATTATGAGTGCAAAACTCACTTCCCTTGATTTATGTTTATTTCATTGTTTTTATTTATTTATTTATTTATATTTATTTGATATTGTATTGGTATAAGGATGATAGATTGATTTTAATTATTTTGATTAGTTGTATATGTCAGATTTAGAGTTTTTATATGTATTTATTTTATGGTTGTAATCACACTCATGGATATATGAAATTAAAATAAACTTGAAACTCATAGATTAATTCTGAATATTTCACCATGACTCCATAAATTGTTGTTTTATTTGAGTGCTGATGAGAAAGAGTATATAAAAAAAAAAGTGAGGATTATGATTTTATTTGAATGCCTTAGGCTTGGCATTGTTATGTTTGTTCTCATGAGTAGATGAGGGATTGTGTATATATATATATTGTTGTCTTGTTCTCAAGAGTAGTCGAGTTCTTTAATTTACGCACGTACGTATATGCTAACCATCTCAGGAGTGTAGGGCAAACTCGGGACGATATCCCCTTGCAAATTTGACTTCGGAGTGGTGTTAGGTATACGGGAGGCACATGGGATATATGTGTAGGCCGGAAGTGAAGGGCCGAAGTGGTGGAATTAAGGTACAAAGAATTAATATAAACTTATTGGTATAGATAGAATTGCTTTGATTTGTACATCTCGAAAAATAGTAAATGACCTCAATAAATTACAAAATTTGTGCACAGGTATGTATACGTAATTCTAGACAACTTTTTTGTTTTAACTTTTTACTAAAAAGATCGATTAGAACTTGTAGTCGGATGATCTTGGTTACAACAGTTTTTGTTCATTTTAGCAATACAGATTTTGGATGCTGTTTTAACCCACGAAATGAGCTTATTTTTATTGGTATCACGTAAACTGAAGTAAAACATTATTATAAACACTTTTCGTGTTTTAAACTTTTTCGAAAAAAATCATCTTAGGGCAGTTTCTTTTTGTTTTCAGCTTCAGATTTTTCAGTTGAATTTTGTCTAGATTTTTCTATCAAGTTTTTCTCTCAACCTGTTCAATTTCTACTAAATTCGTTTGTATTGCCTTTTAGGAAATTTAATTATGTACAACTTTTGTTCTTTGAGTTTTGATCAGTTCGAATTATTTAAGTATGAAACGGTGCATTTTTATACTTCTTCAGCAAGTTACTTATGATTAAATTATACTAACTTTATTTTTTGCTGAATGGTGGTTTTACTAACTTTTTATACAGGGCTGATCCACCATATTTTTATTTTTATTTTGTTTATTTTATACTCAATTTATATTTAGTTGTGTACGAGTAAGAAACTAAATGCTACCGTATCTCGAGAAACTACCCATTTATCTCGGTACGAGTGGAACTACTTGTCTTGTCCTGTAACAAGAATTAAATGTATTTTTATTTGTGTCCGGTGGACATGTAGGTGTCAAATATTTTTATTCATACCAATATACTTGTATACTGACTCGTTTTGTCTCTTGACATCTCGGATGTGTTCTATTTGAGCGCAGCCAACCTTCCTTTGTAGGATTAGTTGGGGTTACGGTGGTGACAAGAAATAATTATAATTGTTGGACATGTCGTTTGGACTTCTTTTGCTTTTTTGAGCTTAGAGTTGATATTAGTTTATGTATTTATTATTTTTTTTATGACCTTAGTATTTTGATAATTTGGCATGGTTTGTAACTTTACATTATTTAAGTTGTTTTGACTATTTATTGTTACTTTAATGTTGGAGGTATTGAATAGTTATGAAATTATGATTGATGATTTGGTTGAATTTTTTTTTTATTTTTTATTTTTAAATCCCTTGTAATCTTTTGAGCATGGAGATTTACTTAAACCTTATGAAGACAAGAATGTTTAGATTTTGTTTCACCTCTAAGATTTAGATGATGGAATATTGATTGGGGTTTAGTCCTAATTTAATATTTAATTGTCCAAATTTTGGGGCGTGACAACTATGGTAGTCTTTACAATTTATGAGTGAGAATAAAAAAAATAAGATTTTGTGTTACTTGTATATATATTATATATTCAGTATGATTTAATTACTTTGATGTCATGTAATGGTTAATAATTTATTTGTATATTTAATATTTTTATATATCTATCAATATATATATGTGTGTAAAATTCAAATTTCGAATTGTTCGAGTTGTTTGATATTTTTGCCCAAGCCTACCCAAATTTAATTCAGATTTCTGAATTTTTGCCCATACTGAATTCAAAAATATCTTGTCCAAGCCCTAAAAAGATTTGAGCTGGGCTCAGGTTGCTCAGATTGAGTCCGTCCAAGTTGCACCCCTATAATTTATCGCATTTGTACCCAAAAAAAATGAATGGCCTGTTTTTTAAACACATTGACTGTTAATTTTTTTGAAGACATTCTATAAAATGAAGGGGTTGTGAATATCGAATCGACCTGATTTTTTTTATGGGTAATATACACACAGGGTCTGATAAAATAAACGGTTTGGATCATCAAAACATGACCCGCAATAGATTCCACGGACCCAAACAATTTGGACTGGAGACAAGTCAATCCTTTTTTCTTTCTCTTTGCAAATCGCTTTTCAAATCTTTAATCTAAACATAATTTTGACAAACAAAATTATTTCACCCAGCATGGTTTCTTCAAACCAGCCCATGGTTTGGCAGGCAGTTGCTCTTTCAATTTCTTGACAACACAGTATGGCAATGCAAGCAACAAATAGTATTTAGTAGATTGGTACAGTACAATACCTACTTGTTCAATGAATATTGGTATAGTAGGCCTTGCTTAGGATTTTAATTTTTCAAGTAATTTACAAAACAATTGGGTGAGCTACCCCAATTAATGATTTTTGTTTTCATACTCAAAAAGGACACTAATAAATTTGTGTTGCTTACTCACCTTAAGGACAATTCTGTTCTTCTAGTAACCAGTGGCAGTTCGGATTGGTTTGATTTAATTTGATTTTGTTGAGTCATGCCTTCAAAATTCAAGAAATGATTATTTGTCTCAAAATCTTTAAATTGTTTATATATTATAGAGTTTAATATTACACTTGAAGGTGTTAATTCATATGTTGTGGACTGCAAAATTTTCTTTTTTCTATATTTTCCTATGATTTTATTATTTTAACTTTAAATGTACATGAGTTTTACCTAAGGTAAACATTTAAATGAGAAAATCACATGGATTTTATTTGAAAAAACAGAAGTAGCTTTAAAAGATTTATCGGACATATATAAAAAATTTCAGAGTAAGCAAATTAAAAAAAGTATAAGTTGAACAATATTTTTAGAGTATGTTACACTTTGCTCTCCTAAAGTTTCATCCATTTCCTATTTTTGCCCTTTAAGTTTAATTTTTTTCACTTTGACTTTTCATGTTTGCAATCATTTCCACTTTGATCCTTTAAATTTGATTTTTCCTACATTGATCCTTCATGTTTGTAATCCTGCCCACTTTGGCCATTCATGTTTGCAATCCTTCCTATTTATTCCTAAACTAACTTCCATCCAAAAAACTAATAGAATCTGCCACATCACTAACATATCAGCTCCATGTATGATGTAAAAAATTCACTAAATATGCAAAAAATAAAAAATAGAAAACAAAAAATTGGAATTTTTTTTTAGTCTTTAGTGAACTTTTTTTTTTTTTTCAAATTTATTCATAACATTATTACCTTATAGATGCATCTAGCTTAAATGCACCTAAAAAAATAAAAACAAATTTAACTAAAAAAAGAAAAAAAATTCACTAAAGACAAAAAAAAAATATAGTAAACTTTTCATTTCATAATTGACAATACAAGTGTTTGAGTCAGTATTTTTTTTTTTTTTTTTTGTCTTTAGTAAACTTTTTTCTTTTTTTAGTTAAATTTGTTTTTATTTTTTTAGGTGCATCTAAGCTAATGTAATGTAATAATGTTTATGAATAAATTTGAAAAAAATTCACCAAAGACTAAAAAAAAATTCTAATTTTTTTGTTTCTATTTTTCATTTTTTGTATCTTTAGTGAATTTTTTACATCACACATAGAGCTAATGTGATGATGATAGTGGTAGATTCTGTTAATTTTTTGGATGGAAGTTAGTCTAAGAGTAAAGTGAGAATGATTGCAAACATGAAGGGCCAGCGTGGGAATGATTACAAACATGATGTGGTAGATTCTATTAATTTTTTGGATGAAAGTTAATTTAGGAGTAAAGTGAGAATGATTGCAAACATGAAGGGCCAACGTGGGAGGGATTGCAAACATGAAGAGTCAAAGTGGGAAAAATCAAACTTAAAGGACCAAAGTGAGAATGATTGCACAAAAAGAGAGCCAAAGTAAGAACGATAACAAACATAAAAAGTCAAAATGAAAAAAATCAAATTTAAAAGGTCAAAATCAAAAATGAGTAAAACTTTGGACAAGCAAAGTATAATTTACCCATATTTTTAAAACAACAATGCTACAGACCCCCAGTGGGGATCCGACCCCCAATGACGTGGCACGACCTCATTGGCTGAAAATCAAAAAAAAAAAAAAAAAAAAAAAATTTCATCCAATCAAGGCCCTACACGCACGACTCCCAGCACCCCCACTGCGGGTCAGGGGCATTTTTCTTTTTAAAAAATTTGAGGGGCGCTGCCAGTAACTGTCCCAGTTGTGAGAGTGAGACCAACGTAACCATTTTTATTTGTTTATTTTGTATATATAATTAATCATTTTACTAATTTTTGTCAGGTGATACCAGCCAACTACCGAGAGTAGTTTATTGCTTAAAGCAAAATCCACAGCGAAAGCAATCTTCACTTCTTCTGCTAATTATTTTGTTTTCATATTTTATTATTTTTTAAAATTAATCAATTGCTGTCAAAAACCCAAAAACAAAGAAAAGAATGAAAGGTGGGTCCAAAACAAGTATAAACAAACACTCACTTTATATACTTTACAAATGGGTACATGTAGTATACAACTAATCCAACTTTGCTCCTTCAAAATAATAAACAAACCTCATGTGATGAAATGATATGCAGGGATGAGATGGAAAAAGAGAAGTTACTTGCCCTTTCTTTTCCTTCTCCGGAAAAAAAAAAAAAAAAATAAAAAATAAAAAAACTAAAGACCACCAAGTACACGAAACTCCCGTTCAAGTAGGATTGAGAAGGTAGATATACACAACATTACACTCATTTACCGAGAGATTATTTCTGTGACTTGAACCCGTGCACCAAAAACGATAACGGAAAGTTTTACCAGTAGACTAAGCCACCCTTTTATCATTCTCCAAAAATAAAAATAAAATGTGAAAAAAATAAGTAATTAAAGATTTTCCTAGTCCTAACTGTCTAATAATTAATAAACTAGGGCTATGTACCTGGCGCTGGAATCTTTGTTGGATCGCACCAGCTTTGCAAGCCAGGCCTTTTTTGTTCTTCTCACAAGTCACAACATACAAATGACAGGGTGGCTTCACTTCACTAACCTACACACACATACACTCATCATCCTCCTTTCCCTCAAAAGGCATAGATGGACACTAACCCACAAAAATTTGGGCACAAAAAACCAGAAGAAAAAAAACAAAAAAAACAAAAAACAAAAAACAAAGTTGGGTAGACTTCCAATTTATAGTCCACCAAGATGACCAAAACATGCATCAGGAGCTTCCCTCTCCATCAAGGGACTACCTTCTGAAGACTCAAAATTATCATTTTTTTTTCATTTGTTCATCGCGGTCTTGGTGTTCTTCTTCTGTCTTAAGACCACATTCCAAGAACACAATCTGCATATACAAAAATTCACACAAATCCAATCAAGAAATGAAGCTAGAATTTTAAAACTCAAGTCCTACGATGAGTACATAACATTTCTAACAAAAGGGTATGCAAAATTTACCTATTTTCTTGCTGGGACATGATGGTTATGCACAATATATGTCATACTTGAGCAGTATCGCCAAAATTCCTCAGCCGGAGCTCCACATTCCTTAGATCGCGAAGATGTTGTAAAATCTCTTGAAGAAGATCCATTCCCTTGTCCCCTTTCTTCAAGGAGCTCATGCAATGCTTTAGGAATTCTCTGTCTGCCTCGAGAGCTTGTAGCCTCTCATAGAGATGATCCACCTCCTCTTCAACAAGCTTCTTGTTCTCCAACTCGTTCCTTTTCACACAAGGACTTTTCAAGATATCATAATCATACCCATTTAAATGTCCATTCTCTAAAAAAGTGTCTCCATTTTCTGTACTAATCGCATCAAAAAGTGGTAGAAGGCTCTTTCCCTTTGCACCCATGATATGATGTTTCCCATTCATTTGCTTGGAAAAACCATTTGCATTTGCAATCCCATTTACTCCTTCACCACCAAAACCCAGTCCCCATTTCCATTCTCTTCGTAGAAATGCTCAATTGGCTTTATGTCCTCAAAATGTTGTTCCTCTTCATCAGACAAGGTAAAAAGCTTCTCTTCCAAAACCTTGAGTTGCTCTAGAATAGACAACCTCTCTTCCTCAAAGTTAGCCAATGATTCTTCCAAATTCAAAACTTCATCAATTGGCGTGTTGTGGTTTCCATTTTCTCGATCAAACCTATCTTCCTCTTTTGCCTCTTGATTTAAGTCAATAGATAGCCCATCACCATCCCCGACACTGCTAGAAGAAGCAGAGCAACTTTCACTTCTTGCGATACAATCCTTGCTTTTTCTCAACATTCTCATCTTCTCTTTGCCCTCATACTCCAAAACCTTCTTTCTATACACTTCCAATTCTTTCTCTAGCTCTTGCTTTTCCTTTTCTCTCTTCACCATGAGCTCATTCAAAAGCTGCAAAGCTTCTTGATCGTACTCGGACTGTTCTTCCATCATTCTCTGGTACTGCAAAGCTTCCATTTGCATTGCAGCCTTCTCTTCTTGAAGCCTATTGATCATCGCCATAGTCTGGCTAGCTGCAACTGCAGAGGAACTTCTCTCCTCTTCAAGTTCCGCGTATAAAGCATGTAAAGCTTTTCTCTCAGATCTTAATGCCGATTTCAAGTGTTCAATACTCGTAACTCCGTCACCACTCTCAAACTCGCTTATGACACTTCCATCCAAAGACTCTTCAGTACCCAATTCTCTTTTCTCGAGGAGTAACAATTTCTTGTGCAAGTGATGGAGATTTTCCATCGAAGTGGGTGTATCGGGAACTTTCTCTTCCTCAATCTCATTAAGCTCTGAACCAAGAGAAATTTCATTGTTCATCACAATCTCTCTCACCTCAATTGATATTGTTTTCAACTCTACTGACTCTTCCTCAGCTTGCTTAGAACCTAAAACAAAAACATTAAGATCAGCCCCACATTTTGTCCTACTTGGATATTCAGAGTAACAACTCATCACTGAATAAATTTTTTATTTTTTTATAGTTCTTCTACTTACACAGAAACGAACTAGACACAAACAACTCTCACATGATTATGGGACTCATAAAAAAACTGAGACGTGCCTCGTGTAAGAGGCATGTGTCTGGTTTTGTGATCGGTTTTTGTGTTTATAGACTTTCTCATTTTTTTTAAGTACATTGGAGGCCGTAGCCTTGGGGGCAAGGTGGACTCGAGCCATTGACCTTATAGTGAGGTGCAACAATTATCGTCAACTAGGCTAGCCCAAGTTGATTATTGAATAAAAATTGTACTTTTAAAAGGTTGTGAGAGGCTGACCTTGACTTTCATCCGTCTGGAAAACAGCCGAACTGATAGAAGGTTCTTCATTTATGCAAAGGATTTCTTGATTTTGAATCTCATCTGTTGGTTCTAGATCAGGAATTTCAGTTCCTATTGACACCTCTGCTTCAATTTCATTGACTGGCATTTGAAACACTTCTTCTGTGACTGCATTTATAGGGCAATTGTTTAAGATTTAAATCAAAATTTAACATAAAAAGAATAAAAGAAAAACAAAAATTCTGGGTTTTTGGGAAAATTTGGAAAAACAACCAAACATAACCTAAGTACCTGGAGGAACATCTGAATCCCTTTCTTCTGCATCTGCTTCAACATGTTCATATACCTCCCTCACAAAATCACATTCTTTGGCATGAAATATAAGAGAATTATCATTCTCTTCTATTTCCATGGATTCAAACACTGCAAATTTGGCTTCCTCTTCCATCTCATTGGCAGAGAGTTCTGCCTCTCTTTCTCCTAATCTGGACCTATTCATGTTCTCACCAACTGATTCAACTCGTGCCTCATCGCGTGACTCGGATTCCAAATTCTCTTCTCGATTGTCACGATTCACATCATCTTCTTCCTTATTTCTGTATGTACTCCGATTTTCCTCCATTGTCGAATCGATCAATTCAACTGGAATCAACCGATAACCACCATGACCAACAAAGAATTCCAGATGCTGAGGAGGAATTTCAACAGATTCATCTTCTCTGGTAAAAATCTGATTCAGGGCCTCACCAGAAGACGGATCCTCCATTATCACAACTGAATTGTCTTCCTTAATGGGTTCTTTCTCAGATTCGAAAGCCATAACTACTCTGTCAATTTCATCGCCATCCAATTCTCCCAATCCAGAGTTTGATACAGAAACAGAGCAATCCACATCTTCCTCATGATCTCTCACACCACAAAGCATCTGACTTTCATCGTTTTCCTCAATTGCATGATCATCTTGGCATCGATCGATCACAAAATCTGATCCGCTTCGATCCGAATTATCACCTTCTTCAATCTGATCGTCATCATCATTCAAATCTACTTTCTGGGTATAATCCAAAACACCCCAAGAAGGCTTAATCACAATATAAGGAGAGTAAATTTTGCTATGAAAATTCACACCACAACAAGAACACTTGAAGCCCACATCACCATTCTCATCACTGACCTTATCTCCTTCATTCTCGATCATTCCAATCTCTTTAACCCATGGAAAGAAACTTAAATTCTTCGAAGCCCCACGATAGTCCGGTCTCGAGGATGAGCAATCCTCACACATTTCTTGCGATTCAGCCAATTTCCGATGATTAGAGCAATAACCCAATTTGGAAATCTCTGAGGCATGAGCTTCACAGAGAAGATCTCTGTGTGAATTCTTGTTCTTTCCAGGCTCGAAGATGTGATCGAGACGAGAACACCAGAGGCAGGGTGTTTTGAGACCAAAGTAATCTGCAAATCTGATAATCAGATAAGAAAATAGAGAGTTGAGGAGGAGAGAACTATCAGAATCCATTCAAGGACTGCGTAGATGAGAATGACAGTCAATTTGTTGCTGTTTCTATGCAACATGGTTGCAAATTTGTTGGCAGCCATGTTGATGCTCTGTTTCTTGGTATATACAGGGGACCAGAGAGAAAGAGAGATACAACAAAAAAAAATGGCTTAGTTTGTAGAGAGAGAGAGAGAGAGAGAGAGAGAGAGAGGGTTTAGAGAGTAGTTCCAGAGGTAGATGAGGAAGTGGTTTTATTAGAAAGGGTTTGTTTGATGAGACAGCCAAAGTAGACTTACTACAAACTTTAGAAAAAAGAATTGAGTGAAGGATACAAAATGAGAATGTTTTTTAACGTATTTGATTACTATGATTATTTTCAATTTTGACAAATTTTTAAGCAAACCATTTCAACATTTCAATAACTATTCTAGATTATTCATGTTGAAAATGCTGTATTTGTTTATTAAACTGTATCAATTTTTTAAGTGAAGATTCATGATTTTGGATTAGAGTAAAAGAGGGTTGCAATTGAACCCCAGCAGGTGATAGAGTTAACTTTGGATCCAAACACCTTTTCTTTAAGCAGAGGGTATCAAATGGAAGGCCCACTGACAATAAAATGAGTTGGTAGGACCACATTCAAAGTAAGGTATTGGGCCCCATTAAGAATGCTAAGGTGCTGGTGCTCATCATGTATGTTTCTTTTCCTTATTCTATGGTCAATTGGAGTGCATATAGTTTCATGATCTACATTTTGTTTAAATGGAAGTGAAAAATGCATATTATTTCTTTTCAAATTATTATTTTTCCTTTGTACTTGATCTCAGTCATGAAACCAAAAAATAAAAAATAAAAAACATTACACAAGAAGTTGAGACAGGTTTAAATATTCAATCATTAACTTCATTCTTTTTTACTTTGTATGTCAAACTAATTGAGGATTTTCTCTCAATTTTTTTTTGTTTTTTAATTCCAAATTTTCTCTTTATCACATGATCCAAGTTAAAGAGACAAATTTTGAGGTAGAAAGGTGATTTGTGGCAAGAAACTATAAGGGATGTTAGTTTTTCTTACCCCGCTCTGCCCCTGTATTTTTGTCTCGTCAGGTTTTTCTTGCCTTGATAAGGAAGTGGGGTACGATGGGTTTTGCTTCGTCCACCCCATTTTACCTAAATCGCACAATGATTATGGTTACTAAGTCCATTTATATGTACGTAATATATTTATTTATTTATTTTTCATTTTAATAAAAATAAAACACTAAAATTTACACTTAGCATTGATATTCATTCATTTATTTCTCATCTTACCTCTTAAAATTCTTGTTAATTATAAATTATTATTCATAATATATCATATTATCTATAATTTTTATTGATAGTTTTATTTTTAAAATTACAAAATTAATCCATTCCCTACCCTGTCATCGCCACTGCCAAACCCTAAATTTACCCCACTTCAAATATAGTAGAGGGCAATTTTTTAAAAATCCAGCCCAAAACCGTCTTGTTGGCATCCTAAGTGGGACATAACCTATGATCTAGTCCGGCCAAAACTTATGCTTGAGCTCAAAATTTCTGCGGAAACTTATGTTTGAGTTGAGAAGTCCATTGGAATTACAGAGCGAAAGAAAATTAAAAATATATGTATGCCCATTTTAATTCTCATTGAATGGATGTCTAGGATGGGAAAGAAAGAAAAATGAAATAAATAATACACAAAAGGAGAAATTTACTGGGCCAATTGAGAAATAGCTCATTGAAGGCAGGATGGGTTACCAAACCTCTCCTATTTTCCGGCATAAGTAACCCATTATACCATGCATAACAAGTCCTTGTTACTATTCAAACCAAATCAAACAAAACCAAACCAAATCGAATCTATCCAAACCAAGTCTAGAGTCGGTTATATGAATCTTTTCTCTACGTGGCTCTATCAAAGGCCATTTCATTAGTCAAATTAAATAAATTCATATATTTATTTATTATGCTAGCCAACGTCAATCTATATCTACCTCGTCCCTTAACACTTCAATCTACCATCACTGCATCGCATCTCTTCACTACTGCCTCTGTTGGTTTCCGTTGAATATAACCAAACCATCTCAATCTATTCTCTCTCAACTTATCTTCTATCAGTGTTACTCCTACCCATTCCCAAATATACTCATTTATAATTTTGTCTTTTCTAGTCTTGCCACATATTCACCTTAGGATCCTCATCTCAACAACACTCATATTATCTACATGTTGTTTCTTGGTTACCCAATACTCCGTCACATACAACATCGATGGTCTAATAGCCGTTCTATAGAACTTTCCTTTTAGTTTAGTGGGTACTCGTTTATCACATAGTACTCCAGATGCACTTCTCTACTTAAGTCACATCGCCTTAATTCTATGGACCACATCCTCTTCAATTTCCTCCGTCGTTGTGATAATCAACCATAAATAACGAAAATGTTCACTCTTAGATAGTTCTTAATTCTCAATCTTCACTTCTCCTCTACTTTCATTGTTACTGTTACTAAGTTTACACTCAGGGCCGGCCCTGGGGCATAGGCCACAAGGCCATAGCCTAGGGCCCCTTAAAATAGACTCAAAAAAGGGTTTCCCTTCTATTATAATTTAGTATAATATATTAGGTATGTTTTAAGTTTAAAAAAATTTAAAAAGGCCTAAACTAACTTAAAATAAATTGATCCATTAAAAAATTGAAAGGTCATTCAAAAAAATTAGCATCGTTATCCATTAGAAAATAGACCCAAAAAAGGGGTCTCTTTTATTATAATTTAGTCTAATATATTAAGTATATTTTAAGTCCAAAAAAAAATTAAGGAAGGCCCAAATTAACTTAAAATAAATTAATCCATTAAAAAATTGAAAGCCCATTTAAAATAATTAGTATTGTTATTCAGTGAAAATGATTTTGCAAAAAAATTAGATTATGTAAGTATGATTGATTTATTTGCTTCTAAAAATATAAGAAGAGTGAGAATCAAACGATACTTATTAGTTATTGTAATGTAATGTTAAGAATTTTTTGTGATTTTGACACAAATCTTTTGTCTTTTACTTTAAAAAAAAAAATTTCATTCAATGAAAAAAAAATGTGAAGGGCCTCAAAAATTTATTAGTTGATTATTGGCTTTGGGTCCTGGAAATCTCAGGGCCGGGCCTGTTTACACTCCATATATTCTGTCTTAGTTCTGCTTATCCTAAATCCTTTAGATTCAAGTGCTTCTCTCCAAATCTCTAACTTTGTGTTAACCCATTCTCTAGTCTCATCCACTGACACAATATCATCTGTAAAAAGTATACACCATGGCACATCATCTTGAATATTTCTCGTCAACTCATCCATAACTAAAACAAAAAGATAAGGACTTAAGGTAGATCCTTAATGTAACCTTACAGTAATTGAAAATTCATTTGTCTTTCTCTCCAGCAGACAATCTAATAGTGGTCACCACCCCTTCATATATGTCCCTAATCACATTAATATAACTTTTTGTTACCCCTTTCTTTTCTAAGACTTACCAAATTATATCCCGAGACATTCTATCATATGTTTTCTCAAGATTGATAAACACTATATGAATGTCTCTTTTCTTTTCTCTATACTTTTCTATTATTTTCTTTAAAAAATAGATCGCTTTCATTGTTGACCTCAAATTGATTCTTTGATACATCTGTTATATCTCACAATCGACGTTCCATCACCCTCTTCCATATTTTTATTATATGACACATCCTTGTTATTATTCAAAAAATAGAAAATAAAAAACAAAAAATGAAAATAATTGATAAGTCAACTGTTAGATAATGTCTCAATGGGACCACATATTTAAATGTGGTGTTATCATTTATAAGAAGCCTACAATTTAAGTGATTCAAATTAGTTAATAAGCTTAAGGGTATATGTGTCATGGACCTAATGTGTAGATACTAGCTGAGTAATTTCTATTTCTGCTCTATTTCTATGAGGGCAGAAAAGAAATTAAAACAAATTGGTTAAGTTGGTTTTCATAAAAAAACTGCCACACGGTTTTGTTTTGAATTGAAAACCTATTTAACCTAAAAGATGTTATGGTCCCTATCCTGCCAATGGTGAAGAACTGTCATTCTTCTTCTATTTCCTCTCAAGGAGAATTGATTTAGGCACTGGTAAAGGAAAGGATTAGAAGGCATAACACAAATCAATAACAAAGGGTTTATTGATAAATTACGCTTCCGTTTAACCGTTCATCGATGGATTCGGGTAAGTTTTGTCTTGATTACTTGTTGATACACCATGTAGATGATCCAAAGCAGAACAATTTTATGTTCTGAAATTTTGTTTATAATTGGTATCAGAGCCATACATATCATGTGTATTATCAGAATTAATATGCTATTATTCATCCTATTTAGTTTCCTGGAATCAGATTCTGATTTTTCTTATTGATGCAAATTCTGTATTTTCTGTTTGTTTTTTGAAAATGGTGATCTATTTTCTGAAAAAGTAAACTAATTGAGATGGATTTGGGGGGTAGATAATGCATATATATATATATAATGTATATCATGCTTGTTGTTTTTTTTGAACATCATATAAATAAAATAAAAAACCGTCTGCCTTTTTTTCCTGAATGTTTAAAACAGAGCACTTTTGTGTTCTTATTTTCACAATAAAGAATGGCAGTTTTATGTTAACAAGTGGGTACCATAGTAAGTCTGTGGTTTTTGTGGTGGTACATTCCTGCATGCTGCAAATATGATCTTAGCCTTATGTGCCTTGAATTCATCCCTCATTGGTATAACATCAATCCTAATGATAATCAGTAGATCGTTAATTTTAGAAATTGTGAGGATTGGCCTACAGTTATAGTGGGAGGATAGCACCTCAGTACTCAATTTAGAGGTCAAATTCTAAGTTTTTTTTTTTTTTTTTGTCTTTAAAAAATGTGTGATCCTTGATGCACACCTGATACGTTGCATTGGTAGAGTTTTTTTATCAGAGTGGCTTGGCCTTTGGAATTTAATAATCTATGATGCATGTGATGTGTTGGTTTGGTTTTTTGGCATTTTCTTAATCTATCCATGCATGTGTTGTTTTCCTGGGTGTTTGAATCAGCATACCATTATGTTATTATTTTCTTATAACGAATTGATTTGGAGTTTTCTTTTCACTTGATGCATGTGCTTTGTGTTTAAAAAAAAAATGAAAAATTATTTTTGGAAACGTCAATTATATATATATATATTATATATATGTATATAATTGGGATTGCTGCAGATTATATAACATATACGGGGTAAAAATTAAGAAATCTTTAAATTTAATGTAATTTTATACAACGTCTACAGAATTTAATTTTCTAACTTCTAAATATAAGTCAATTCAAACAAGATGTCACAAAAGTGATCTCTCTTGTCTAGATTGTTTTATATGGAATGTTTTGATGTCATGTATGTGTATCTCATGCGGGTATTTATCGGTCCAAAGACATGATTAATACTTGGCAGAATTACACACACATTTTGTGGTGATAAACATGTGCCAATTGTCAAGGAAACCTAATGTGAATAATAAATCCATCAAAGATAGATTTGTTATTTGACATAACTTATTGTCAATGTTTGATCATTACAACAAAATACCACTTACAGTTAATATCACTACCCAAAGGCTTGGTATTAATGTTTGTGCTAGGTATCTTGAGATGTTGTCATTAAATTAATTTATTTAGAGATTATCTGTTTGGTACTTAATGTGAGCATAATTGTTTATTCGTTTTATTTTATTCAGCTTTAATGTCGACTACTTCAATCTCGCCAACTGAACAATGTTCCAATGTTAAATGGAACAAACTTTAAGGACTGGAAAGAGAACATATTGATTGTTCTCGGCTGCATGGACATAGACTTGGCATTAAGAATGCCATAACCGAATGATCTCACTGAACAAAGTACCCTGAGGAAATTGTGTACTTTGAAAAGTGGAATCGTTCTAACAGGCTAAGTCTTATGATCATGAAGCGTGGGATTCCAGAAGTCTTTCGGGGTGCAATAACAGAGGATGTTACCGTTGCCCGGTGAATTTCTTTCAGAAATTCAAAAGCGTTTTGCTAAAAATGATAAGGCTGAAACAAGCACGCTTTTAGCAAGCTTGATTTCAATGAAGTATAAAGGCAAGGGTAATGTTCGCGAGTACATCATGGAAATGTCTCATCTTGCTTCAAAACTTAAGGCACTAAAGCTCAACCTATCTGATGATTTGCTCGTGCATTTAAGTTCTCATCTCTCTTCCTGCACAATTTAACCAATTTAAGGTCAGTTATAACTGCCAGAAGGAGAAATGGACTCTCAATGAGCTCATTTCATTTTGTGTGCAAGAGGAAGAGAGATTGAAGCAAGACAGGACTGAAAGTGCTCATCTGGCCAGCACCTCCAAGCATACGGCAAAAGAAAGCATAGGGAAAGGAAGTTGCTGCTCCTAAGGGTCCGGAACCAAAGAAATAGAAAGTGCAGGATGGTTGTTTCTTTTGTGGCAAGCCCGGACACAGAAAGAAGGATTGTGCCAAATACGTCGCCTGGCGTGTAAAGAAAGGTACATTTTATGTTTTGGTCTGTTCTGAAATAAATTTAGCTTCAGTACCAAGAAACCCTTGTGGGTATATTCTGGTGCTACTACTCACATATGTGTTTCTATGCAGGGTTTGCCTGAACTACCGAAAGCCAACTGATGCTGAAGATACACTCTTTGTGGGGTGATGGCAAGTCAATAGAAGTGCAGGCAACAGGCACTTTAGATTATTGCTAAAAATTGGTTATTATTTGGATTTATTAGACACTTTTGTTGTACCGTCCTTTAGACGGAATTTAATTTATGTTTCTGTATTGGACAAATTGGGATATTGTTTCTTTTGGAATATGAAGTTTAGTATGTCTATAATTCAATGTTGTTGGTACTGGTTTACTTAATGTGTTTGATAATCTATATTTGCTAGAAAACTATGCATCTTATAATGAAACCTTGCACGTGGAATCACGAGGTACAAAGCATAAATTAACTAAGGAAAATTCAGCCTCATTATGGCACAAACGCCTAGGTCACATCTCTAAATCTAAGTTGAGCCCTTGTGTCTGATGGAATTTTGGACTCTCTTGATTTTTCAGATTTTGATGTCTGTGTTGAGTGTATCAAGGGAAAACAGACCAAATGAAGAAATATGGTGCCCATAGGACTCAGATGTCTTAGAATTAATTCATACAGACATTTGTGGACCATTCCCTATGGCGTCTTGGAATGGTCAACAATATTTTATCAATTCATAGACGCTATTCCAGATATGGGTATCTATTTCTTATCCATGAGAAATCACAGTCTTTGGACGTATTCAAAAAATTTAAGGCCGAAGTTGAGTTACAACTCAACAAACGGATTAAAAGTGTCAGGTCTGACCGTGGGGTGAATACTATGGCAGATATGATGGATCAGGTGAACAACGTCCAGGACCGTTTGCAAAATACCTGGAGGAATGTGGAATCGTCCCACAATACCCCATGCCAAGATCACCTAGCATGAATGTGTATCTGAGAGACGAAACCGGACTCTTAAGGATATGGTAAAAAGTATGATCAGTCATCTACTTACCAGAGTCCCTCTGGGGTGAGGCTCTAAAGACAGCAACTTATATCTTAAATCGGGTGCCCTAAAGCAGCTGCAAAACACCTTATGAGCTTTGGGTTGGGCGAAAGCCTCTAAAACACTTGCATGTATGGGGTGTTTGTCACACCCAAACCCGCCCCTATAGGTTTAGCGACGTAACCGGCCAGTAATCCGTGGATTACACGGCCTCTTAAGACATTAACAAATATTAAGGGGCTGCGGAAGCAATAAATGTAAAATAAACAAGGTCCAATGCGTGTGACGTACATGGACAGAAGATTTCAAAACTTATTTATATACATAAACATGCTAGTCAGGTACACCCATATGTACAAAATATTTACATAAAACATCCCAAGATTCAACTTAACAAAACAAGTACAAAGACTAGCATGAGGTGCAAAACTGCCATAATATCAGGCCTTAGCG
This sequence comes from Camellia japonica, assembly GCA_030407325.1. Classification (NCBI taxonomy): domain Eukaryota; kingdom Viridiplantae; phylum Streptophyta; class Magnoliopsida; order Ericales; family Theaceae; genus Camellia; species Camellia japonica. The sequence continues at coordinate 38,587,346 of JAPPVO010000019.1, read as the reverse complement.
GAACCTCCTCGGAGCGCAACAGGTGGCTAACCAAAATGAAACAGAAAGGCCATCAACTCTGGCCCAGGGTCTAGCGCCGGCTCACCTACATATATAATATAAACTGTGAGCGAAAGCCCAGTGAATAATAACAGAGTAAAGGTTTTAATGAATGATGTCCATCCCAGAGTTAGAAACCAGAGTTATTATCAGAACACCAATCTTATCAGAAATAGAGTCTTATCATATTCAGATTTCCAATCAGAAATAGATTCAGATACATGCTCATATTCATAATCATATTCAGATTTTTGCATAAGATCATATGTGGTACACCCATTAGCTATCCGAACAAGTAGGTCTAAAGACCACAACAAGTAGGTCGAAGACCACAACAAAGTTGGTACCAACAACCATAAAGGTCCATATCTTGCGCGCAAGCACCATGGTATTATTACCCCCAGGCAAGGGCCGTAGGCCCGGTATTGTTACCCCCGGGCGAGGGCCATAGGCCGCGGTATTGTTACCCCGGGCGAGGGCCATAGGCCGCGGTATTGTACCCCCGGCGAGGGCCATAGGCCGCGGTATTGTTACCCCCGGGCGAGGGCCATAGGGCCGCGGTATTGTTACCCCCGGGCAAGGGCCATAGGCCACGGTATTGTTACCCCCAGGCGAGGGCCATAAGGACTAAGGGTGCCACAATTACTTTCAGAAAACTGGACATTCATTCATTCATTTCCAACATATCATAACTTTTCCAAGAATCAATTATTTCGTGTCATAGTATACTGAAAATACATTGAACATAACTTTACAAAGGTATTACTCACAGTGGGCGTGATACAAGTAGACGAAGTCAAGAGGGTCAAACGGATTGCGGCACGTGACCTACATAACACATTGCGGATACACATTGAAATACGCATTTCTAAATGTACAAAAACTCACACATGACTCTAAGTGTGTACCTAACCTCTTATCCTATTAAGGAGCCTTAAACATGGCCTAGGAATGCCTAGGATGGAATGTGGATACAAAATGCCTTAGAAAAATTTTTCAAAAGTTGCTGAAAACAGGGGTCTCGCTCGAGCGAGACTTACTTCGCTCGAGCGAGCTTCCAAAATCAAAGGCTTCGCTAGCGAGAAAGCCTTCGCTCGAGCGGTCTGTCGAAACAGTAAAAATACTGGATGCTGTGATTTTACGCACGATGGTCGCTCGATGCTCGCTCGAGCGGAGCCCTGGACAAAGGTGCTCGCTCGAGCGAGGAAGCCAAATTAGGGATTTCCAGATTTGCTCCCAAGTTCGAACCAAGCATTCTACCACCCAAAACTCAACCTCTTGGGCCCAAATTCTGGAAAAAAACATTTAAACTCATAGTTCATCAAGTTTCAAGAGTCAATTTATAAAATCATTGCCCAAGAGTGAGTCAATTTGAGCACAATTTCTATAAATTTTCAAGAACCAAGTTTAAACAATCATGCATGAATTCAAGTGCGTCTCAAAGCTTCAAAACATGATCCAAAGCAACATTAAACTCAGAATTTTGATGAATTCATGGACTTTAGCAAAAATATGCACATGCATGTGGAAATTTGATACCAAGCAACTTCAATTTCTATGAACATGTACATGCATGCACTAATTAAGCTTAATTTCAACATGTTAAACCCAACTCCAACCTTGCATGCCAATTTAACCAAGAACCATGCAAAAGTGATCTTAAACTTGAAATAAAAGGATAATCCCCTACCTTAGACTTTGAATGCAAGATGTGAGAGGTTGAATATGCAAGGCTCCTTCAATCTTCCTAATTTTCCAAGCAATTCCTTGATGAAACCAAGTTTCCCTATCTCTCTTCCTAATCGGCTACGAGACCCAAAATGGGCTGAGGGAATGTTTTATCTCATGTAATCAATCTCCAAATGTGCAAATAGTGAGCCCTCCAATGGCACTATTGTAAATAAGCTAGGTTCATTATTAAAATGTTATTTAATCAGATTTAAACATTCCAAATCGAATTTTAATTGAACCTACCATAAATCACATAAAATCTAACTAGTCCAAAACACTAATCAATTTCGGAATCGGGCGCCGATAAGGCTTCCAATTTACAATTAAAGTTTAAAACACGAACAATTCCGACACCGAACAGATAAAACACATAATTCATGCAATGCAATGCAATAATTCCAGATTTCCCTTAATTATTATTAGGCATAATTAAGTCCAATTAGCGTTAATCAGGGTCGGGGTTATTACAGTCTTCCCCCCTTAAAAGAGTTTGGTCCCCAAACTCAAGTTACCTTCATTCGAAGCCAATTCGGGTCTAGAGGAAACAAATCCGGATATCTCTTCTTCATGTCTTCCTCGGTTTCCCAAGTTGCATAGGTTCCCCCGTGGTTCTGCCAATCAACTTTCACCAACGGTATTTCTTTGTTTCTCAGCCTTTTAATCCTTCGATTCACAATCTGAATAGGCCTCTCTTCATAGGTGTAGTCATCTTTCAAAAGTACATGCGTCGGTTCGATGACGTGGAGTGGATCTCTCAAATATTCCCGAAGCATCGATACATGAAAGACATTGTGCATATGTTCCATCACCGGAGGTAAGGCTATTCGGTAGGACACCGGATTGATCTTTTCAAGAACTTCGTAAGGTCCAACATACCTCGGAGCCAATTTTCCTTTAACACCAAATCGGGTTTGACCCTTCATCGGGGTCACTTTAATGAACACATGGTCCCCCACTTCGTATTCCCTTTCTCTCTTCGAACATCGGCATAACTTTTTGCCTACTTGTGCAGTTTTCAAACGCTGCTGTATCAGTTTCACTTTCTCAGTTGTTTCTTGCACAAGTTCTGGTCCCAACAAAGGTCTGTCCCTACTTCAGCCCAACATACTGGAGATCGACACTTTCTTCCATACAATGCTTCGTAAGGAGCCATCCCAATACTTGAGTGATAACTGTTGTTGTACACAAACTCAGCTAATGGCAAGTAAGCTTCCCAATTTCCCTGGAAAGTCTACACACATTCTGAGCATATCCTCCAGAGTTTGGTTAGTTCGTTCAGTTTGGCCATCAGTCTGTGGGTGGTAAGCACTGCTCAATCTCAATTCTGTTCCCAAGGCCTGTTGCAAACTTTGCCAAAATCTTGACACAAACTTCGAGTCCCTGTCAGATACAATAGACACTGGCACTCCATGCAGTCTCACAATTTCAGTCATATAGATGTTAGCCAGTCTATCAGCGTTATAAATAGTTTTAACAGGCAGAAAATGTGCAGACTTAGTCAAACGGTCAACTATAACCCAAATAGAGTCCATACCTCGAGAAGAACGAGGCAATCCCACAATGAAGTCCATGGTGATGTGCTCCCATTTCCATTCTGGTATTGGGAGTGGTTGTAGCAAACCGGCAGGTCGTTGATGTTCGGCTTTAACCTGTTGGCAATGTAGACATCTAGCCACAAAGTCTGCAATACTCCTCTTCATTCCAGGCCACCAAAATTCTGTTTCAAATTGTGGTACATCTTCGTGTTCCCCGGATGCATAGCAAATTTACTACTGTGAGCTTCAGTCATAACACGTTTCCTCAAATCATAGCAATCAGGCACACAAAGACGGTTCTGAAATTTCAGCACACCATTTTCAAACACAAATTCGGGCCTCGGTTTCGAATCAAACTCCTCTATAATCTTTTTCAAGTGTTCATCTTCACATTGTTTCTGTTTAATCTCATCAAGAATACAGGTTGAGCAGAGATAGCAGATATCAATCCATCTTGTTCATAGTCAGTTGACAAGTCTTTTCGGCTAGATAACAAACACGACACAGTTGCACCAGATTTTCGGCTCAAGGCATCGCCACAGTATTAGCCTTTCCCGGGTGATATAAGATTTGCAAGTCATAATCCTTGATTAGTTCCATCCAACGTCTCTGTCTCATATTCAACTCCTTTTGGGTGAAGAAATATTTCAAGCTTTTATGGTCGGTGTACACTTCACAAGTTACCCCATACAAGTATGACGCCATATTTTCAAAGCAAACACCACGGCTGCCAATTCAAGATCATGTGCGGGTAATTCTTTTCATGAGGTCGAGTTGTCTAGAAGCATAGGCAATCACCTTTCCATTTTGCATTAGTACACACCCTAAGCCTTTATAGAAGCATCACTGTACACTTGAAACCCATCAGTACCATTTGGCAAAGTTAAGATTGGTGCAGTCACTAACCTGGTTTTCAACTCTTGGAAAGCTGCCTCTCTTTGATCATTCCAGTCAAATGGCATTTTTTCTGAGTTAACTGAGTCAATGGCAAGGCAAGCTTTGAGAAGTCTTTCACAAATCTCCTGTAGTAGCCTGCAAGTCCCAGAAAACTTCGTACTTCTGTCACATTTGTAGGCCTCGGCCAATCCACAACAGCTCAATTTTCTGAGGGTCCACAGAAACACCATTTTTGTCAATCACATGGCCCAAAAATGCCACACTGTCCAGCCAGAATTCGCACTTAGACAATTTAGCATACAACTTCTTTTCTCTCAATATCTGCAAAGCGGTTCTCAAATGCTTTTCATGTTCTTCCCTGTCCTTAGAATATATCAGAATATCATCAATAAATACAACAATAGAATCATCCAGATATGATTTAAATACTCTATTCATAAGATCCATGAAAGCAGCAGGTGCATTTGTCATCCCAAACGGCATTACCAAGAATTCATAATGTCCATATCTAGTCCGGAATGCAGTTTTCTCTATGTCTTCGGTTCTAACTTTTAACTGATGATACCCAGACCTGAGGTCAATTTTAGAAAACACTGGGCACCCTGAAGTTGGTCAAACAAGTCATCTATTCGGGGCAACGGGTATTTTGTTTTTGATAGTCACTTTGTTCAATTCCCGGTAATCTATGCACAATCTCAAAGACCCATCCTTCTTTTTAACAAATAATACTGGAGCACCCCAAGGTGAAGTACTCGGACGGATAAAATTCTTGTCTAACAATTCCTGCAGTTGGGTTTTCAATTCCTTCAGTTCAGAAATAGACATTCTATAGGGAGTCTTGGAGATAGGTTGTGTCCCCGGAAACACCTCAACAGTAAATTCAATTTCTCTGTCAACTAAATCCCCGGTAACTCAGTTGGAAACACATCAGGAAAGTCACACACAATAGGGATTGTTTCTACAGTAGGACTGTCAGACGATGTAGTCAATATACAACACAGATAACCCCTACAACCCTTCCTAAGTAGTTTTACAGCTTTCATAGCCGAAATTAAGTACGGGGGAGAAACTACCCCATTCTCTCTAAAGGTAAATTCAGGCATACCCGGCGGTCTAAACACCACAGTTTTGTTTGCACAATCAATAGTAGCACAGTATTTAGTCAGCCAATCCATCCCCAAAATACAGTCAAAATGATGAATGTCCAAAGGTAATAAATCCACATACAATATCATATCACCAACCACAACATCACAAGCCGGATAAACATGAGTGCACATCATAGAATCCCCAGAAGGTGTAGATACAGATAATACACATGTCATATGTTCTAGTGGCCTAGTCAATTTCCGAGAAAAAGCATGCGACACGAAAGAATGCGTAGAACCAGAATCTATCAACACACATGCATATTGAGAACATATAGAAAGTGTACCTGACACCACGGTATAGGTGTTCGGTACGTCACCAGGTACTAAGGCAAACACTCGGCCTTGTCTTAGCGGTTCCTTCCCTGTATTGGCTTTGGCATTAGTCTTGGCTACAGAAGTAGATCCCACTGAACTCGCTGCAGGACGGCTAGTAGTCTCGAATCTAAGCGGACAATCCCTCATCATATGGCCTGTCTTACCACATTTAAAACACGCACCTGATGTTCGGTAACAAGTACCTCTGTGCTTATTCCCACAATCGGGGCAAACTGGCGCAGAGCCACTACCTTGGCTTGAGTTACTGTAAGACCCTGTATTACGCTTCTTATTCCCAGAAAATGAACGCCCCTTTTTAAAGCTATTCCCAGATCTTTTCCCTGTCCAATCAGTCCGTGGAACAAGAGTTTGTTTCTTTGCTGCTAGAATGGATTCTGCCATTAATGCCCTATCCAGAACGCTCACATATGTGGGTAGATTCAGAACTCCCACCCTGTCCAGTATGTCCAGATCCAATCCATCCTCAAACTTGCGGGCCTTCTTGTCTTCTGTGTCCACCATATGGGGCGCAAACCTGGCTAGCTCAGTGAACTTGGCCTCATACTGGGCTACAGACATCTTGCCCTGTTTAAGTTCTTGAAATTCTGAGACTTTCCGATTTCGAAAGCACTGGGGAAAATACTTATCATAAAAGATTGCGTTAAACTGTGTCCATGTCATATTTTCGTGACCATTTCGAATCAGTAACCACCACCTGCGAGCTTCATCCTTCAGTGTGTAAGTAGCCAACAAGACTTTCTGAGTTTCAGAACAAGGGAACACCTCATACAACTTCTCCATCTCAAGCAACCATGTTTCAGCTTTCGAGGGCTCAATCCCACCGTAGAACATTGGCGGTTTCATTTTCAGGAATTTCTGTGTCAGATTAATGATTTCACTGTTATCGGCTTTAGCCTGTACTGGCGGAGGTGGAGGGGGCAAGGGTTGTTGTCTTTGTTGCTGCATTACCACTTCGGTCAAGGTTGCCAGCATTTGTTCCATTCTACCCATTCGGGCATCGGAGGACCCTGCTGTATCATCATTCCTTGTGTTGTCCATGGCTATAGGTAAACAAGACTTTATACATTCAAATGTACATTCAGTTTTAATACTCAGTTGCATTACTACACACTCACACATGCAAATGGAATGCCCTTAATTCTTACTAGGACATCCTAAGCTCATATGGACCTGTGTGTGCGGTACAACTCGTGCTCTGATACCACTCTGTCACGACCCAAACCCGCCCCTATAGGTTTAGTGACGTAACCGGCCAGTAATCCGTGGATTACCTACGGCCTCTTAAGACATTAACAAATATTAAGGGGCTGCGGAAGCAATAAATGTAAAATAAACAAGGTCCAATGAGCTGTGATGACGTACATGGGACAGAAGATTTCAAAACTTATTTATATACATAAACATGCTAGTCAGGTACACCATATGTACAAAATATTTCATAAATAAATCCCAAGATTCAACTTAAAAAAACAAGTACAAAGACTAGCATGAGGTGCAAAACTGCCATAACATCAGGCCTTAGGCGGAACCTCCTCGGGGGGCGCAACAGGTGGCTAACCAAAAACGAAACAGAAGGCCATCAACTCTGGCCAGGGTCTAGCGCTGGCTCACCTACATATATAATATAAACTGTGAGCGAAAGCCCAGTGAATAATAACAGAGTAAAGGTTTTAATGAATGATGTCCATCCCAGAGTTAGAAACCAGAGTTATTATCAGAACACAATCTTATCAGAAATAGAGTCTTATGCATATTCAGATTTCCAATCAGAAATAGATTCAGATACATGCTCATATTCATAATCATATTCAGATTTTGCATAAGATCATATGTGGTACACCCATTAGCTATCCGAACAAGTAGGTCTAAAGACCACAACAAGTAGGTCCGAAGACCACAACAAAGTTGGTACCAACAACCATAAAGGTCCATATCTTGCGCGCAAGCAGCCATGGTATTATTACCCCCAGGCAAGGGCCGTAGGCCACGGTATTGTTACCCCCGGGCGAGGGCCATAGGCCACGGTATTGTTACCCCCGGGCGAGGGCCATAGGCCGCGGTATTGTTACCTCCGGGCGAGGGCCATAGGCCACGGTATTGTTACCCCCGGGCGAGGGCCATAGGGACTAAGGGTGCCACAATTACTTTTCAGAAAACTGGACATTCATTCATTCATTTCCAACATATCATAGCTTTTCCAAGAATCAATTATTTCGTGTCATAGTATACTGAAAATACATTACATTGAACATAACTTTACAAAGGTATTACTCACAGTGGGCGTTGATACAAGTAGACGAAGTCAAGAGGGTCAAACGGATTGCGGCACGTGACCTACATAACACATTGCGGATACACACTTGAAATACGCATTTCTAAATGTACAAAACTCACACCAATGACTCTAAGTGTGTACCTAACCTCTTATCCCTATTAAGGAGCCTTAAACATGGCCTAGGAATGCCTAGGATGGAATGTGGATGCAAAAATGCCTTAGAAAATGTTTTTCAAAAGTTGCTGAAAACAGGGGTCTCGCTCGAGCGAAACTTACTTCGCTCGAGCGAGCTTCCAAAATCAAAGGCTTCGCTAGCGAGAAAGCCTTCGCTCGAGCGGTCTGTCGAAACAGTAAAAATACTGGATGCTGTGATTTTACGCGCGATGGTCGCTCGATGCTCGCTCGAGCGGAGCCCTGGACAAAGGTGCTCGCTCGAGCGAGGAATCCTTCGCTCGAGCGAGGAAGCCAAATCTGGGATTTCCAGATTTGTCTCCCAAGTTCGAACCAAGCATTCTACCACCCAAAACTCAACCTCTTGGGCCCAAATTCTGGAAAAACATTTCAAACTCATAGTTCATCAAGTTTCAAGAGTCAATTTATAAAATCATTGCCCAAGAGTGAGTCAATTTGAGCACCATTTCTATAAATTTTCAAGAACCAAGTTTAAACAATCATGCATGAATTCAAGTGCATCTCAAAGCTTCAAAACATGATCCAAAGCAACATTAAACTCAGAATTTTGATGAATTCGTGGACTTTAGCAAAAATATGCACATGCATGTGGAAATTTGATACCAAGCAACTTCAATTTCTATGAACATGTACATGCATGCACTAATTAAGCTTAATTTCAACATGTTAAACCCAACTCCAACCTTGCATGCCAATTTAACCAAGAACCATGCAAAAGTGATCTTAAACTTGAAATCAAAAGGATAATCCCCTACCTTAGACTTTGAATGCAAGATGTGAGAGGTTGAATATGCAAGGCTCCTTCAATCTTCCTAATTTTCCAAGCAATTCCTTGATGAAACCAAGTTTCCCCTATCTCTCTCTTCCTAATCGGCTACGAGACCCAAAAATGGGCTGAGGGAAGTGTTTTATCTCATGTAATCAAATCTCCAAATGTGCAAAATAGTGAGCCCTCCAATGGCACTATTGTAAATAAGCTAGGTTCATTATTAAAATGTTATTTAATCAGATTTAAACATTCCAAATCGAATTTTAATTGAACCTACCATAAAATCACATAAAATCTAATTAGTCCAAAACACTAGTCAATTTCGGAATCGGGCGCCGATAAGGCTTCCAATTTACAAATTAACGTGTAAAACACGAACAAATATCCCGGCACCGCTCAAATCAAAACACATAATTCATGCAATGCATATGCTAATTAATTTCAGATTTCCCCTTAATTATCATTAGGCATAACTAAGCTCCAATTAGCGCTAATCAGGTTCGGGGTTATTACAGTGTCCTGCTGAGGCGAGGCCTTATAAACCTCATGAAAGAAAATTGGACTCCAAAACCATCAGCAGCTACTTTATTGGCTATGCCGAACGATCACGGGGTTACAAGTTTTATGATCCCACAAATAGGTCAATATTTGAGACGGGAATTGCAATATTTTTTGAGGATGTTGAGTTTGGGGGGAGAAATCCAGTTAGAGACATTGTTTTTGAGGAGGAAGCAGGAGTAATCCCACTTCCTACTACTACTTTTGACCAATTACAGGTTCCTATACCTGTCATTGCTCGAGAAGTAACTTCGGATCCTCAACCAGACAATGTTGTTCAAGACAATATAGTTCAACCCCTCATTCAAGATGAGGTAATTGTTCCTGAGGAACAAACTCTACAACCTCAACCTCAAGAACCTGTGCCATTAAGGCGATCCACAAGAGAAAGGAGATTTGCAATTTCGGATGATTATATTGTATATCTCCAGGAACATGAGGTAGAAAATGGAATGTCGAAAGATGATCCAATCAACTTTCGTCAAGCCATGGAAAGTTCCAACTCTCATAAATGGATAGAAGCCATGAATGAAGAATATAAGTCTATGCAAGACAATAAAGTTTGGGAACTTGTCTCACTACCAGTTGGTGCGAAGCCCGTAGGTTGTAAATGGATATTTAAAACCAAAAGGGATTCAAATGGTAATGTGGAGAGGTATAAGGCACGTCTTGTAGCCAAAGGCTTTACTCAAAAGGAAGGAATTGACTTTAAAGAAACTTTCTCTCCAGTTTCTTTGAAAGATTCTTTTAGGACAATTATGGCGCTTGTTGCATATTTTGATCTTGAGTTGCATCAGATGGATGTCAAAACAGCTTTTCTTAATGGTGACATTAAAGAAACAATTTATATGGTGCAGCCAGAAAACTTTGTGTTAGGAGACCCAAAGAATATGGTTTGCAAATTAACTAAATCCATCTATGGACTCAAACAAGCTTCTCGTCAGTGGTACTTCAAATTTCATCAAGTTCTCATTTCGTATGGTTTTGAAACTAATGTTGTTGATGAATGTGTGTATCACAAGTTCAGTGGGAGTAAACACATATTTTTGGTTTTATATGTTGATGATATATTGCTTGCCACAAACGATATAAACTTATTGCATGACACCAAGAGATTTCTATCTAAGAATTTTGAAATGAAAGATCTTGGTGATACTTCCTTTGTATTAGGAATCGAAATACACCAAGATCGTTCTCGGGGTATTCTGGGATTATCACAAAGGAGCTATATCGAAAAAGTACTCAATAGATTTGGCATGCAAATTGTAAATCAGGTGAAACCCCGGTTGCTAAGGGAGACAAGTTTAGTCTCAGCCAATGCCCGAAGAACAGTCTTGAAATTCAAGAAATGCAGAAGATTCCTTATGCCTCGGCTGTAGGGAGTCTAATGTATGCCCAAGTATGTACGCGTCTGGATATTGCGTTCATAGTTGGCATGTTAGGCAGATATTTAAGTAATCCTGGCATGGATCATTGGAAAGCAGTCAAGCGTGTTATGCGATATTTACAGAGAACAAAGGAATATATACTCACATATAGGAGATCGGATAAGTTAGAGGTCATTGGATATTCCGACTCCGATTTTGCTGGATGCCAAGACAGTAGGAAATCCACATCAGGCTATATTTATCTGTTGGCTGGCGGAGCAATTTCTTGGAGGTCTGCAAAGCAGACGCTCATAGCTTCATCCACCATGGCCGCAGAGTTTGTAGCATGTTATGAGGCATCAAACCAAGGGATATGGCTGCGGAATTTTTGTCACTGGGTTGCGTATTTTGGAAGGCATGAAAGACCACTTAAGTTATATTGTGACAATAAGTCTGCAGTTTTATATTCCAATAACAACAGGAGCTCGACAAAATCAAAGCATATTGATATCAAGTTCCTAGTTGTAAAAGAAAGAGTGCAGAGTGGACAGATTTCCATAGAGCACATTGGGCAAACTCCATGATAGCGGATCCACTTACGAAGGGACTACCACCCAAGGTCTTTCATGAGCACACTGCTCATAGGGTGTGTTCTATTTGAGAACATTTTGGTTTAGGGGAGTTTGTATTTATATTACTGCTTTATGTCAGCCTTGAGTTTTATCTATATAATTAGATTAATTTCTGCAGAAATGAAGTATTCAGTTTATTACACTCTGTTACGTTGTGAAGTATTGATCTCAATAAAGTTAAGTAGGACCAGTGGAAATAGGCATGTATGGATCACATTACATGTAATTTCCATGCTACGCATCCATGATTGATCTATGTTATTTAGCTGTATTGGTATACGTGACCATTGGGTCGAGTTACGATTAATGTAACGAAGACCGCTTTGATCCTATATCAATATAGTCAATGGACAAGATTGTTTGGATACCCTCAGGTCATGATAACAAATTTCTGAGCTCACTAAAGTTAAGCACATTTTTCAGGTTACATATGTGGTCCAGTGGGAGATTGTTAGATAATGTCTCAATGGGACCACATATTTAAATGTGGTGTTATCATTTATAAGAAGCCTACAATTTAAGTGATTCAAATTAGTTAATAGGCTTAAGGGTATATGTGTCATGGACCTAATGTGTAGATACTAGTTGAGTAATTTCTATTTCTATGAGGGGCAGAAATAGAAATTAAAACAAATTGGTTAAGTTGGTTTTCATAAAAAACTGCCACACGGTTTTGTTTTGAATTGAAAACCTATTTAACCTAAAAGATGTTATGTCCCTAATCCTGCCAATGGTGAAGAACTGCCATTCTTCTTCTATTTCCTCTCAAGGAGAATTGATTAGGCACTGGTAAAGGAAAGGATTAGAAGCAATAACAAAATCAATAACAAAGGGTTTATTGATAAATCACGCTTCCGTTTAACCGTTCATCGATGGATTCGGGTAAGTTTTTGTCTTGATTACTTGTTGATACACATGGTAGATGATCCAAAGCAGAACAATTTTATGTTCTGAAATTTTGTTTACATCAACACCTGATAAAAAATGAATATGTAGCATATTCTAATATGATATTCAACAATTCTCTCATCTTTTATCTGTGACACTCTAATTGTTTAATTAATTAAATTAAAAATAAATGAGTAAATAAATAGATAGAAAGTAATATAAAATAATAGGAATATATTTAATTTCATAATTGCATGTTTTAAAATGTAATCTAATTTGAATTAAAATGTATTAATTTTACCAAAACATAACCATGTAACTAATATATTAATTAGGTCAAATCAAAAGCCTAACCATGGAACCATTATGTTGTTAAGGGCCAAGGTAGAATTTAGAAAAAGGTGGCAAATGACTTGAAAATCATCTAATGAAGGTAGGAAGAAATGGCTTGGTTGGAGGCATCCCGGTACGCCACCTGTGGACGCAATGATTAAGGAGAAAGTTAGGATAGGTGAATCAGCGAGTTGGGGCGTGTATATAAGGCGGGAGTGAGGCTGTAGGAATGGAGCAAAAACAAAACGAGGAAATAAAAGGAATAGAAGTAAAAGAGTGAGTCGGGAACGGAAATTAAGTTAACGAATTAATATTGAGGTGAGTTATATTATATTTTGGGTAGTTATAAATTATTTTATTATTTTAAAATTATTTTATGTTTTATATATATATATATATATATTTAATTATATTAACATTCAATTATGTTATTTGTTTTATAAGTCATGCTTATTTAAAATTGAAACTCATGGATATAATTGTTTAAATCTTAGAATTTATTTGACAATGAGTATATAACTATTTATTTTTATAAATATCACCACGGAGGTCCCATGCCTTAGGACACTTAAATAATCATTGACCATCTGAATTGCCACTTTAGTGACCCTCTGACAGTCCCATACCTTGGGAAACTTAAATAACAATTGACCATCTGATTAGTCACTTCATGACCCTTTATCTGTCATGGATCCATTGATCCTCTGTTCTGTTTTGTGATTATGATTGTTTTGCATATACAATTTTTGTATTATATGTCTGTTATTTAAAATAATTTATTCGAACCGAACTTTTCATTATTTAGCCTAAATAATTATTCATGGTAATTTGTATACCCTTATATTCTTAGTATAATATTTCTCACTCTGTTATGTGTTTATAGTTGTTAAAACCTTTTTGGGTGAAAAAACTTAAAGAATAATGGTTTTACCCTATTAATCAGGATCCAAACTTGAGATGAATATCGTGTTTTTTTCTTTTCTTTTCTTTTCTTTTCTTTTCTTTTTTCTCTTGTGTTTATTTATAATTATTATCTGACTTATGTTACATAAATAATAATTTTCATGTATGCTTTATACATTTATCTACATCTTTTATTTCATTCCATTACATTATTTAATTTAGTTCGAACTAATTTTAAAAAAATTAGAATTTAATTAGTGGTGAATCCAACCCTAAGTACAAGGATGGGTGGTGACATTCCCAATAGCGAGCAACCATGTCAATTGGTTTTGGACTAACTTTCTACTCAAGAATAATAACTTAAAAAAACAAAAAACCATTGTTGGTTGGGTCTAATTGGGGGGGTCCTATTTTAAAATGCTAATTTCTCACTTCCAAACAATCCACTTCTTAATGTTGTGTTTGGTTAGGGAATTCGGGAAGAGATTTGGAAAGAGAAAGGGAAAAGGTGTGTGAAACTAGGTGAAATGTGATATTTCACCTAACTTTTCCTTTTCCCTTTCCAAATCCCTTCTCAAATCCTTCAACCAAACACAGCGTAAATGTCTTTTATGTTGATATATGAAAATGAGTAAACAAGGTTAAAAGTCAAATCCCTAGTTTATCTAGTTACATGCAGCTCTTTGGGTAATGTCACTCCTTAATTTAGTACATTTTTAGGCCATAACTTTGCAAATCAAATAATAGGGCCAGAGATTCTATATCCCCAAACATCTTTATCCCTGGTCTCGAATCTCTTATAGTGATTAGATATGTCTTGAAATTTTCACATTTTGAAATTCTTACATGATTTAATAATGGTGAATGAATTGGGATATGAAACAAAGATACTTAAGAATGGAGAATCCTTAGCCAAATTATAATCTTGTTAAGTGGTGCACTAATAACACTGGTTAACATGTTTAAAACAATTGTATATTCTCTATAAAAATAAATAGTTGAGAAATGTGCAACAATTTAACATTTTGTTAACCATCAAATAAGCCTGTCTTTTGTTAATTATGTCTGAAGTAAACGCTACTTTGAGTTTTTCCCATGAAAATGCTTTTTTTGCTTTCACATAAATTTGAAAAGAATTCCAATGTTCCAATTTTTCACAACCCAGTCATAGACTAAGCATATATACCTTTAAAATTATCTTACTTTGGCTGCTAAAGATGACACATTACTTCCCTTCAAATTTGGGTTGGCCAGCACAAAGGTTACCAAACAAAAGTGTGAATTTGCACCTTTTTCCAGAATTTGAAATAAATTAAGTGGACCCCCTTTTATTTGTTTATAATAACAGTTTTTTAATATCAAAACGCCAATCAAGTTGTGATTTGATTATCTCTAAGACTAGAAGAGGTGAAGAAGTGTCACTGTCTGGTAATTTAATAGTTACCCGGTGGGGGGGGTAAAAAAGGAAAAAGAAACTAACCTCCTTGTATTTTTCCAATTCCTCTGATACTTTAAATAAAGCTAAATGATAAAAGAACAATCAATAAAGAAAATTAAAAACTAAATTAAAATTTTTTCTTTACTTCTGTTCATATTTTATTTTTCACGCTGTTTTTCCATGATAACCAAATAAGGAAATTTGTTATTTTTATGTGTGTGCGCACGCGAATTGTTATTTTTCCAAGGTAACTAAGTGAAGCCTATATGTTGCCCTAACTTTTTCTTCAAGTAGCTAACGATTGAGCATGCATTCTTTGTAATATGATAGGAGTCGGCTAAGGTGAACTCGGCATGCATATCCCTATTTCACAAACTCTAGTTTTAGCCCATTTGTTTTATCATCTAATTGAAATGCAAAGGCCAAGCTTGAATGATGATTAATTATGTTTGGATCATGAATTTAGGTAGAGATTTAGAAAAAAAAAAAAGAGAAAATATGAGTGAAATATAGTTAGTTACCTTTCATACACTTTTTTCATTTTTCTTTTCAAATCTCTATCCAAATTCATTATCCAAACACAACCTAATAAAAGTTTTAAGTTGTATTTTGATTAATTTAGGTAAGAATTTTAAAAGGGAACTTTTCCTTTCCAATTCCTACCCAAATTTCCAAAATCTTTTCTTTGATTTTCTAAATTTCTGCCCAAATTTATGATATAAACACACTTGACGGATTAGCCTAGTAAATGGGATGCTCGTTTATCATGTGTATGTCCAAGTTCAAGCCTTATTGTTACATGATTCAGCTTCTCATTACCCTATTGTCAATTTTCACTACGCCAAAACAGGGCATTAACGGCGGTTTTTTTAACGGTGGTTTTCGTTACCGCCGTTAAAGATACTATTAACGGCGGTAACGAAACCGCCATTAATACCGCCGTTAATGTATCTTTAACGGCGGTTTCGTTACCACCGTTTAAAAAACCGCCGCTAAAGTATCTTTAACGGCAGTAATGAAACCGTCGTTAAAAAAAACTGCCACTAAAACCCTCTTTTAACGGCGGTAACGAAACCGTCGCTAAAGCCCTCTCATTACCGCCGTTAATGACGGCAGTCTTTGCTGGCGGAATTCCGGCGTGTGGTGACCACGCGCGGCCAGAGGTTGAACATGACCATCTACAATAAAGCAAAAGTAATGTTTAAATATTTATTTAGAGAATATATTTCATATAGAGGGGCTGTGGTGTAGTGGTTGGTGTGCGTGAATTAAAGGTCAAGGGTTCGAGGCTTGGGGGTGCAAGAAGAGAGAATTATTTTTTAAAAAATTTGAACCTATTTACGGCGGTAAAGAACCGCCGTTTTTTGTCCTATATTACTGCCCTTTTTGGTCGACTTTTAATAACGGTAATTTACCCTTTCACGACGATTGTACCTTTTCCGACACGAGTATAAACGGCGGTCCTAAATTAACGTCTTTAACGGCGGTTTTACATCCTTTAACGGCGGTAAAAAACCGCCACTAAAGCCCAATTTTGACGTAGTGTTTTTTTAAAAAATTAAATTAAATTAAAAAGGAATAAAAAAGTATTCAAAGAGAAGGAAAGCAAAAAAGTTTGATCATTTTCTTTTGAAGCTGAATTGAGAGGTAGTTTTGGAACTTAAAAGTAAAGCTGAATAGATTATTTTTCAAATTTTGTATGGCAAAGGTGAGAATAGGGAAACCAGTGGGGGCAGATTATGAAACACCTTAATTAAGTTTTTAAATCAAAATTTAGATGCAGGTACTATTTCTTGGAAGGAACTTTCAAGCTAACTCTCCTTGGAAGTGGATTGCATGTTATCATCCTTCATTTTATTTTTATTTATTTTTTGTCCGAAGGACAATAATTTAGAACTGCACTTATTCATAGGCACAATTCAATGAGCACGACATTTGATCTATGGCAGTGCTTGGGGCATCAGACCACTGTAACAAATTGCACTTTTGGCGATTAAAAAAAATTTAGTCGCCAAAAGTTATGAAATTGGCAACTAAAAATTATATTAGTCAGAAAAAGTATAATATTTAGCTATTAATTTTTTTTAGTCAGGATATATTGATTATTGGCTACTAAAAAAAATTTAGTCGCTAAAAAATACCACAATTGGCCACTAAAATTTTTTTTTAGTCGCTGTATAGTTAGTTTTGGCTACTAAAATTATTTAACCGCCGAATGAAAAACAAAAATTTACTTTTTATCTTTGGCGACCAAAAGTTTGGTCGGCAAAAATTTATTTTCAGCGACTAAAAAATATTTTAGTTACTGTATAGTTAGTTTTGGCTACTAAAATTATTTAGTCGCCGAATAAAAAAAAAATTATTATTTTTTATCTTTAGCAATCAAAAGTTTGGTTACCAAAAATTTATTTTCAACAAGTAAAAAAAAATTTAGTCGCTAAAGAACTAAAATATTTGGAGGGAGACATTTCAAATTTTGAAGGAATTTATAAAATTAATTGGCGACCAAAATGTTTAGTCGCCAATTGTGTAAAATGACCAATATTTTGGAGGGATTTCTAAATTAATTCGCTACTAAAGTATTTAGTAGGAAAAGAAATGTTTGGTTATTGACGACTAAAAATATTAGTCGGGGAAAAAAATACTAATGTGTTAGGGCTTAAAAACATGTATGTCTCTCTCAGTCTGCGCCTCTCTCTGTCTCTCGCATCTGCCCTCTTCTGATTCTCTCTCTCGTATCTTCCCTCTCCGATTCTCTCTCTCGCTTTTGTCTCCATCTGCCCTCCTCCGATTCTCTCTCTCGCATCTGCCCCCCTCCGATTCTTTCTCTCGTTTTTGTCTCCATCACCATCGGTACAAAAACACCATCAGCGTCGACGCCCGTTGCACAGGAGGACCATCACAAACCAACA
Organism: Camellia japonica; assembly: GCA_030407325.1. Taxonomy (NCBI): domain Eukaryota; kingdom Viridiplantae; phylum Streptophyta; class Magnoliopsida; order Ericales; family Theaceae; genus Camellia; species Camellia japonica. The sequence goes on along the minus strand of JAPPVO010000019.1, from coordinate 38,569,390 downwards.
GCAGCCTATATCGTCTTATCTCACAGTCACGATCCACTATTGGAGCACTACCCAAGGTATGTCCTCTCTCTCTCTCTCTATATATATATATATATGTATCTCTGTATCTTTATCTTTATTCCCTTAATTTCGGCCTCCAAGGTTTTTTTTTTTCTTCTTCCATCCACATGCCTTCTTCACGCAAACCTACTCCCAAATCAACCCAGCCGCCACCATTCATATAGTGGGCAAATGTTTTCTTCCACTTTTCCTGTCTTCACCTCCATATCCGTGAAATCCATTTTTGAAACCCCTCCTCAAACATTCATTTCCTAGACAATCGAAAGCACCAAGTATTTATTTTAAATGTGATATAAAAAGCATGATTTGAGATTAAACATTTTGATTTAAGGAAAACGCTATAAACCCTGAATTTTCTACCAAACAAATGACCAAATGTCTCACATGGGTGTGGAAAATTGCGGACCCCACACGCATGTGAGACATTTAGTCATTTGTTTGGTAGAAAATTTGGTATCCCTAGCATTACACTTGATTTAATTGCCTTGTATTTGTATGAAGTTGGGTTTGCTCTGAAACTGTGTAACAAAGTTGATGCTAACATTTAGAGCTGTCACGCCCTCAAAATAATACATAAAACCCATCATTTTAGACATGCAATGATATAAAGGAATCAACACCTTTCCATTCATCAGAGTAGTTCTTACAACAGTATTACATGTTAACAACAAAAGCAAATGCCCTACAGGCTTACAGCTTTCCAAGTCAACACTTGGTTACACAAAAGAGGAGTACTAACTCTATACAAAATAAACCCTTGGCTTGATATACATGTAATACAAACAAAAAATAAACAAAAGAGCCTTCGACTCCCAAGTCATCCAAGCTATGTCCTTGGAGGTGGCATGCTACCTGTACCTGAAAATGATGTCCCATATAGGGTGAGCCAACGCCCAGTAGAGATATACTAAACACAATATGAGCAGTAACTAAGATATTAGCAATTGATAAATGTTTAATTCCCATAAATCAATTCATAACCCATTTCCATTACATGACCACTATGCCCATGTTTCATTTCATTTTCCATTTCTTATCAAGTTCACAATTCACAACAACAGCTCAGAACCTGGCCAACAACTTATATGAGACAGTAACTCATATTAAACGTTTCCTATTTTACATTAGATAAGCATACTAGCTATATCAACATCTCAACAGATAAGCATACAAGCTGTATCCACATTTCAACAGATTAGCATATGAGCTATATCAACACTTCCATAGATATGCATATGAGCTATATCAATACATTAACTGACAAGCATATGAGCTGTATCAGTGGAGTCCATCCCCTATCTCCTCCCAAACAACATCCGGTTTAGAGGTCCATCCCCTATCTTCCCCTAAACCGTGGAGTACATCCCCTATCTCCTCCCGCACACACACACCGTATATACACATAGGTCATATACACAATCAATCAATACATAACGTTAATGTATTCTATCAACCGTCATACTCTATGACACATTCAATTGATTAGTTTTAGTTTGCCTAATCATCATGCATTGTCTACAACAATCAAAACTACCCACCACCGGTAGCCCAAGCAATTATTTCTAAACAGATAATAAAAGCTCCAACAGATAAAATATCAATGTTTTCAAAAGTGAGTGATTAATAAATCCAACTCCACCATTCTACCATATAATGAGCCGATTTCATTATTTCCAACTCAATTCCATATAATCACAATTTTTCCAAATTAATTATACCAATTAATTATTACAACAAATTAGGGTTTTCTACCCCATTTCCCAATATCAACCCAATGGTTCATATATCAACAACCAACAACAATATCATCATTTTGAAACCCAAAATACACATTTTAGAATCAAAATAACAAAACCCTCTTTTGACACTTTCAAACCCTACCTTCCCAAAATCAACCATTTAACAAAATGCCCAAAGATCTAGGTTAAAACCCATAGTAGTGAGTAGGAATCCCTACCTCAAAAGTTGACACCCAACGAAGAAGATGAATAAAACGGAAATGCTCCAAATCCCGAGATTCTTGGATCAAAAGATAGCCCTCGACGATCAACAACTTTTTTGTAAAGGCCAAAGGTTTGGAAAACACTCTAGCTAGATCAATCCTAAGAGAGAAGTTAGGTTTTAGAGTGAGGTGCTCTCCAATGGCTTTTTCGGAAAAGTAAGAGAGAGAGAGGAATTGTAGAAAGTGATTCAAAAATGCCCAACTGCTATCTGATATATGACAGGTCCGCTCGAGCGGAAAACACAACGCTCGAGCGTTAAGAATAAAAAGCATGGTCCGCTCGAGCGCAAGAAGGCCCGCTTGAGCGCCAAGACACAGAGATAAAGCACATCCGCTCGAGCGCGAAAACCAATCCGCTCAAGCGTAGATTTCCCCCTCCCAGAACTTTTACAGACAAGACACTACCCGCTCGAGCACAACCCGCTCGAGCGCAGGAAATCCGCTCGAGCGTAGAAATCACACCTGCAGAAGTTTTGCAGGGCACAAAAATACTAGGAGTGTGCAATCTACGCTCGAGCGCTAGATGACCCGCTCGAGCGGAACGACCAAAAACCTGGCAATTAGATTTTAGACCAAGGCTCAACCCACCTGCTCGAAACACGCCCAATACATCTAAAATTCAAACATAGGGAATTAAAGGATGACAACAAGATATACACAACAACCCACTCCACGGAACCTAAGTCCGGGTACAATAATTAAAGAAAAGGGAAACCGGGATCGCTATAACCTCCCCCCCCTTAAAGAATTTCGTCCTCGAAATTAAACACAAGTTTTCTCCATTCCCAACAATATTACAACATAATATTAAACAGTCCGACCCACTACCGGTCAATCTCATCTCTTTTCAAGAGGCAATTCACATTATATAACAACTTGCATTATCAACATGCATTCCTTTGAAATTTACCAATTTCAACTCATTTTTCACCATTTTATAACACATGCAACATTAACATCATGCTTGCATTTCCACAATATACTTAACATACCCAATGTTAACATAACTTCCATAAACCAAATCATTCACAATGTTTTACAACTTAAGACATATATAATGCTCTTAAAGTTCAATAACGTTACACAATTTTTATACATGATTACACATCAACAAACAAGTCCAGATATTTTTCACGGACCTTTAACTCACATTCCCAAGTGGCTTCCTCCACTCCGTGATTTTTCTTCTCTCTCTTCTTTCTCCGGCCGTCTCATTTTCTCTCGGCTTGCACTCTCTCTCTTTCTCTCTCCTGCCACACCACAAACACAACCCTCTTTTTCTCTTTTTCTTTTTTTTTCTTTTTCTCTTTTATTTCAAACTCTCTCTGTGGTTGCTTTGAGAAAAACCTAAGAACTATTATATAACATTATATTATACTATACAAATTCAACACAAATACAACATATATAATATGCTATATAAAATCAATATATATAACACCTTTACATATATATAATAAATATATATATATATTCGGATTAATTATATATAATTAAATATCACATTAAATTAATTAAATACCACATTAAATTCTCATGTAACCACGCAATTAATAAAGCCAAAAAAAATATAAAATAAAGTAATAATAATAATAAATGACTTAAGAAAATTAGGGTCGCTACATCCTCTGTTTGCTGTTTTCCTGGTAAGCTGCCTCTTTTGTTGTAGTTCATGAATATACACTTAATCAGACAATTAAAGTCTCACACGTGCATCATATAGAGAAAAAAGACATGAATTTCTTATTTTAGCTGATTTTGGTTTAGTTTTGTTATTGCTTCTTCAATTGCCTCACCTTGTTCTTCAATTGCCTTAACTTGGTATTTCATCAATCTTGAGGTCTATGAGTATAAATTATAATCATAGAGTAATACTAGAGATCCAAAAATTCTATCAAAATTTCTACCAAATGTCTCACATAGGTGTGGGACCCACATAATGTGGGTCCCATGTGAGTCCTACACCCATGTGAGACCTTTGATAAAACTTTTGGTAGAATTTTTGGAATCTCTAGCATTTTTTATAATCATAATTGCATCAACTTATAGTTCGCATACTGTTTTTACTTTTAACTATGAAATTGCGACATTTCATTTTGTTTGTGTTCACAGTTACTTGCTTGGATTATTTACTTCAACACTATTTTACATTGCTTCTGTATGTGGAATTGGGATGATGTATTCACTCTATGTGCCCAAACCTTTATGCACTCCTAACATATTTTTCATCTCGTGGACTGCAATTTTTCTTTAGTGATGCTTGCCATATCCTTACATTCAAAGGTATGTCTTTCACATGTTGTCAAGATTGATAGTATTTTTAGTGGAATTCCTCAAATCACATATTTTATTTGATAGGTCAAATACTGAAAGTGTGTTAGATAACTATTTTTTCTTTTTTCCCTTTTTTTTTTTTTAAGAACAAAAAAGCAGCATACTAGGCATAGCTCAGTTACTACAACTTGACTAAGATTGTGGATCGGGACAAGCACAGACTCGTGGAGCTTGTAAATGAGTTCAGCCAGAGCATGGGGCTCGACAACCCTCCAATGATTCCTAAGCTTGTCCTTGGCAAAATAGGCCTTCGAAATTCCTGGTTTGCATTCTAAATAGATTTTGTTGCTATTCTGTGATTAATTTTTGACCTTGGAATGAAAAATTCCAGCAAATTTTGGTCTTTTTTGTGCCCTGCCCTTTGATTTTGAAGGGATACATAGTTAACCCTGCTCTCGAATTTTAGGCTATGTTTCTGTGGGGACATATTTTTTGGGTAGTCCACATGGCCGAGGTTGTTAGCCGAGGTGCCACGTGGACGGACCATGGTGCCGAGATATGGTGCGGTAAGACCGGAATCTGAGATATTTGGATAAAGAACTAGAGTCCTAGATGACATCAAACTACCTATTTGGATAGAGATGGGACTCTTGAGGAATTTCATTTTAATCTGAATAGTGTGAAGTTGTAATAGATGTTATCCTTGTAAAGGATAGAGTCCCATGAAGTGAGACTTCTAGGGGAAGTTGGACACTGATCATTATAAAAGTAAGGCACCATCGTGGGTCTAAGGTATGCTTTTATGTGTGATGTACTTAAAGTTCTTTCTTGAGAGTTTAAGCACAGTTTGCTATCTTTGAGAGATATTAATTACTGACTTGATCGTCGAAGTACCCCCGGGTGGACGAACCACTGCTGAATTCTCATCTTCTTGTGCAGGTTGTTGGGCTTAATCTATTCTGTCGGTGCTCTCCAGTTGAGTTCCCCGTTTGGTTGTGTGATCAGAATTCACACCCACAATTTGGCACCATCTATGGGAACTTAGTTAGAATAGATGGCCATCATCGTGCAAGATCAACGTGTCGGCAACGACTAGCTCAAGGAAGATGAAGAATGTATCGACATTGACACAATGAAGACCCTTTCCAGAAAGGAATGCAAAGACAAGGGCATGAGCGCTCCCAAGGAGATGACTTTCAAGTATGGAAGGATCAGCCCAAGTGAGCAGATCCCAGATCCCAGAAGACAAGATCTCGACCTAGATGATTAGGTCCGAAGAAGACAAGATCAAACTAAGTGAGCAGATCCCAGATCTAGAAGACAAGATCTCGACCTAGTTGATTAGGTTCGAGAAGACAAAAGCTCAACTTAAGTGAGCAGATCCTAGATCCCGGAAGACAAGATCTCAGCCTAGATGATTAGGTTTGAGAAGACAAGAGTTCAGCTTAAATGAACAAATCCCAGATCCTGGAAGAAAACATCTCGACCTAGATGATTAGGTCCAAGGGGACAAAAGCTCAGCATAAGTGAGCAGATTCCATATCCTAGAAAACAAGATCTCGGCCTAGATGATTAGGTCCGAGAAGACAAGAGCTCAGCCTAAGTGAGCAGATCCCAGATCCTAGAAGACAAGATCTCTGCCGAGATGATTAGGTCCAAGAAGACAAGAGCTCAACTTAAGTGAGCAGATCCTAAATCCAAAAAGACAAGATCTTGGCCTAGATGATTAGGTTCGAGAAATAAAGCTCAGCCCAAGTGAGCAGATCCCAGATCCAGAAGACAAGATCTCGGCCTAGATAATAAGGTCTGAGAAAACAAGAGTTCAGCCTAAATGAACAGATCCCAGATCCTGGAAAAAAATATCTCGGCCTAGATGATTGGGTCCGAGAAGACCAGAGCTCAGCCTAAGTGAGCAGATCTCAGATCCCAGATCCCAAAAAGTAAGATCTCAACCTAGATGATTAGGTCCAAGAAGACAAGAGCTTAACTTAAGTAAGCAGATCATAGATTCCAGAAGACAAGATCTCAACCTAGATGATTAGGTCCAAGAAGACAAGAGCTCAGCCCAAGTGAGCAAATCCCAGATCCAGAAGACAAGATCTCGACCTAGATGATTAGGTCCAAAAAGACAAGAGTTCAGCCTAAATGAACAGATCCCAGATCTTCGAAGAGAACATCCCGGCCTAGATGATTAGGTCCGAGAAGACAAGAGCTCAGCCTAAGTGAGCAGATCCCAGATCTCAGAAGACAAGATCTCAAGCTAGATGAGTAGGTCCTAGAAGAGAGGAGAACAATCTAAGTGTGCAGATCCCAGATCCTAGAAGACAAAGAGGAAGCAAATGAATTAATGTTGAAGGGAGGAAAATGGGAATTGTTGTCAACATCGTATCGTTGTTGAGATACTTAAAAATGGAGAATTTTTATGAGGCATTGTTAATTATTGCATTACATCCTCTTTCAATTGATAATTATACATTTTGAATTTGAGTTTTGGAAAAGCTTACATTGAGAAAAGAATATGTTTGAAATGGAAATTATTGAAATGTTTTGGGATAAATACGTTAGTAAGTCCGAATAGGAGGTGTAGATGTAATGGATTAAGTTGGCCTGAGTGCCCGGGGTGAAAGACCAAAAACACGCGCGGAGGAGGTACCACTTCCCTTTCGATTAGCAACCGGTAAAGTGGGGCTTTTAGTAGTGCTAGTTAAGCCTACTTGTAGACACCAACCTAGGAATTACCTGAGTCATATTTACCGCCCCATTGAATAAAATTGTATGTTTTATTATTGTTGAGATTTCAAGTTACTGTTGAACATGGTGGCTTTTAAAACATGTAAATGAAATCTTTTTAATTGGCATTGCATGGCATGTGCGTTTTACATTGGGAATCTTACATAAATGTATATACTTTGTTAAGAATTCTCTACTGGACTTTATGCTCACCTCTATGGGATTTTGGTACAAGAAAAGATGTGGTGATCCCGCCAAGTTAAGGGTGTGGACACATTTTGTGGAGAGTAAATGGCTCTTATTTGTTGTGTTTTATTTTGCTAGCCAAGGGCTATAAATGTATGGGTTCGTGAAACCATTTTTGTGTAACCGGGCTTCGACTTTGAAATATGTAAGCCCTTAAGGGTATTTTATTTATTGTTGGGATTTGATGTTCTACATGCTATAGATTCATGTATTTGATTATCATTGAATGTATAATTCGCATGTGGGACTACTTTGTACAAACCTTATCGGTTAATGATGTAAAGGTTGGAGAATGGTTATTGTTCTTCAATAATGTTGGTTGGATTATTTTTGGGGCGTTACAAGATCAGACTAAAGTCGGCCAGGTTTTGCCTGTCGGTAGAAGGCCATCTATACAGAAGGACTTTTACTAGACCTCTATTGTGATGTGTACATCCTTCCCAGGTTAAAGACTTTTTATACGAGATCTACGAAGGAGTATGTGTAAGCCATGTGGGGGGCAGATCCCTTGCCCACAGAGCTAGATCACAGGGATTCTGGTGGCCCACATGCAAAAGGATGTCGAAGCCTATGTAAAGAAGCGTGAAAATATTGTTTGAATCCATGATTGTGCGATAAGACTGAATAGTCTTATGACGATGTTCCCATAGTAAACATGACGAATAACTTAGACTTGCCATATGGTAGAGTTGAATTACACTTGCCATATGGTAAAGTTGAACTAAGTTTGCGATGTTTTCGATTGAAACATAACGAATAATTAGACTTGCCATATGGTAGAGTTGAATTACACTTGCCATATGGTAAAATTGAACTAAGTTTGCGATGTTTCTAATTGAAACATGACGACTAACTTAGACATGCCATATGGTAGAGTTGAAATATAATTGCCATATAGTAGAGATGAACTAAGTTTGCGATGTTTCCTATTGAAACATGACGAATAACTTAGACTAGTCATATAGTAGAGTTGAATTACACTTACCATATAGTAGAGTTGAACTAAGTTTGTGATGTTTCCGATTGAAACATGACGAATAACTTAGACTTGCCATATGGTAGACTTGAATTACACTTGTCATATGGTAGAGTTGAACTAAGTTTGCGATGTTTCCGATTGAAACATGACGAATAACTTAGACTTGCCATATGGTAGAGTTGAATTACACTTGCCATATGGTAGAGTTGAACTAAGTTTACGATGTTTCCAATTGAAACATGACGAATAACTTAGACTTACTTACCATATGGTAGAGTTGAACTAAGTTTGCGATGTTTTCGATTGAAAACATGACGAATAACTTAGACTTGCCATATGGTAGAGTTGAATTACACTTGCCATATGGTAGAGTTGAAGAAGTTTGTGATGTTTCTGATTGAAACATAACGAATAAACTTAGACTTGCCATATGGTAGAGTTGAACTAAGTTTGCGATGTTTCCGATTGAAACATGACGAATAAACTTAGACTTGCCATATATTAGAGTTGAATTACACTTGTCATATGGTAGAGTTGAACTAAGTTTTGCAATGTTTCCGATTGAAACATGAGGAAAACTTAGATTTACTATATGGTAAAGTTGAATTACACTTGCCATATGGTAGAGTTGAACTAAGTTTGCGATGTTTCCGAATAAAACATGACGACTAACTTAGACTTTCTATGATGGTAGAGTTGAACTAAGTTCGCGTTGTTTCAGCGTGAAACATGATGAATAACTTAGACTTGCCATATTGGTAGAGTTGAACTAAGTCTGCGATGTTTCGACATGAAACATGACGGCTAACTTGGACTTTCGTGATGGTAGAGTTGAACTAAGTCTGCGATGTTTTAGCATGAAACAAGGCGAAACTGGCCATGACTTGTTAGTTTGAAAAGAAAGCAGAGGAGTATGGTACTCTCGGTGCACTAAGGTTAAGCCTTAAATGCTTCATTTGGGCGAGCCAAACATGATGACCTCAGCCAAAGAATGTCTAAAAGAGACTTAGCAATAACCATGCGATGCGTCCTTAATGTGAACATGAGTGGTACTCAGGTTCACATTAGGGAGTAGGAAGTGGGAATAAACATAACACTTGTGAATTTTTTTGAAAAAATTTGCAAATTGATGTTACCCGAGATCATTGACAAGTGATACTATCCGAGATAAGTCAATCCGAGATGACAGTACTGTATTGTACTTGAAGTGTAATTATCCGAAATACCCAACCGGGCTATTAGACTTGGAAAAGTAAAGTCTTGCCAGAAGACATCAAGTATAAGTGAAGAAATAACACTTGTAAAAAGTTGATGAAAAAATGTTATAAGTGCAATTCGGCAGAGATAACTAACAAGAGTTGTCATCCAAGATTTGGATGTATCTGAGGTCCTGGGATCCGAGATGAGGAACCAAGTTGTCAGACTTGGGAAGTTAAGAAAAATTCTAAGTATGAAAAAATATACAAGAGAAAGAAGATATAAAAAGCATACATGAAAGCAATATTCCACACTTAGAAGAAAAGAGAAGACTTACATTGAAAATAGACAGCTTGTTTTAGGTACATAAACAGGCACATCGGCTCGACAAACAGATACTGTTCAAACAGAGAAGAAAATACAACTACAAAGAAAAATTACAATAGAAAGAAAAATTCCTAAGTACTAGGATCTTATGCATTGATCTTAGACTGTTCAATCTCGGCTGTTGGCATTGTTTCGGTCTCTATAGATAGTTGGACAGACTTCTTAGCCACGATTTCGGCTTCGATCTCCAGAAGAGTCTGGTCCAGGCTCTTTCTAGTGGCAGTGATCTCGATTTCAAAAGTGTTGGCCTTCTTTGGTGAGGTGCTCTTGGAGACCTCATCCTCATCCTCTTCAATCAAGTCCAGGACTTGATCATTTAGAATAGGGGACTTGGCCCCAGCAGCAGCTTCAGATTCTCTCTCTGCAACCTCGGCCTCGGCCTCGGCCTCTTTCTTGTCTTCAGTCTCCTCGTCGTCGGCCTCTTTCTCATTCTCAGATTGATTATGAGGGGGAGGGAAAGGGACATTGAGTTGACCGATGTCACGGAGGGGTGAGTCCTCAAGGATAGACAGTTTTTTTTAGGGCTGTCATCCAGCCGAAATAGTAGTCTTTGTTACAGGCCATGTTGACTTGTTTTCGCATGTCGGCCTACCCCTAGAGTAGGCCTTGGCGTCTGCTTCTTGTTGGTTAGTGCCTCTGCTAGTTTCTTCTCAACTTCGACAGCTTTCTTTTTAGCGGCATTGGCAATGGCCTAAGCTTTGGCAGCAGTAAGTTGGTCCTCTTGTTTCATGTGTTTCTCTTTCGAGATATTGAGTTGCTGGAGGCATGAGCATGTTGGATTGACTATAAGGAGATGGAGTGGATTGCACAGTTATGACATCAAGGATGTCAGCAAATAAGGTCTTTTACGACAAATGGTCGACGAGACATGTCGTCATTGGTTACGGCGATGGTTACTCGTTAGCATGCAGCAGATATGGCGATTGGAGATTTGTCAAGGTCGTAGGGTAGGAGCTTAGGACCTTGGTGTTTCTTGCTCCTAGTCCTAGTAGCAGGATTGTCGCTATGTTGGCGTTTACACTGACATTGAGATGGTGGGTTGATGCATGGAGCAACTGATGAATTGTTTGGCTGCTAGTCTGGTTCAACTGGTAAAGTTTGAACCTTGGGCACGAATGGAGTATTCATAGTAATGAATGCTTCAAGAACAGTGATGATGGTTTGCAGAGGCCTGCAAAGAGAAAGAGAGTCTAGAGGCATAGATAAAGACGAAATGAGAAATGAAAAGGTTTTGCTAGAATTGGAAAAAGATGGCAAAAAGTTATGATTTCGATTCCCGATGTGCCCGTGCTGACATCAGGTGGTGGTGGAAAAAACTGATGTGACACGATGGGGACATGATTGGTATGCTCCAATCTGATGATGATCTTGATTGAGAAGTGCGATCTTAGTTGAGATATTAATCTCGGTTGAGATGATGATTTCAATTGAGATGTTGATCTTGGTTGAAATGTTGACCTCGGTTGAGATGTTGAAATTGGATGGGGGCAGAACTTGTTTGTTCTTGGTTCCTGATGAGTTGATACTAGGGTCTTGATGTTCTTGAACTATTAAATCATGATCTCTGCTAGTAGTGCGATCTCTGTCGAGATATTTGACCTAGATGAGATAGAACATGATGGTTCTTGATTCTTGATTCTTGATTCTTGACGAGTGGACATTTGAGTCCTTGTTTCTTTATGTCAGCAAGTCATGATTTTGGTCGGAAGAGTATCTCTAACATATTGTTTAGCCAACATGTTGAAAGATGAAATGATGTAAGTTCCATCACCTCAGGTTGCCGAGGTAATAGAACCTAGGGACAGTTGTGGGGACATATTTTTTGGGTAATCCACGTGGTCGAGGTTATTAGCCGAGGCGCCATATGGACGGACCATGGTGCCGAGATATGGTGTTGTAATAACGGAATCTGAGATATTTGGATAGAGGACTAGAGTCCTAGATAACATCAAACTACCTATTTGGATAGAGATGGGACTCTTGAGGAAGTTCATCTTAATCTAAATAGTGTGAAGTTGTGATAGATGTTATCCTTGTAAAGGATAGAGTCCCATGAAGTGAGATTTCTAGGGGAAGTTGAACAATGATCATTATAAAAGTAAAGCACTCTCGTGGGTCTAAGATATGCTTTTATGTGTGATGTATTTAAAGTTCTTTCTTATGAGTTTAAGCACAATTTGCTATCTTTGAGAGATATTGATTACTGACTTGATCGTTGGAATGCCCTCGAGTGGACGAACCACCGCTGCATTCTCATCTTCTTGTACAGGCTGTTGGGCTTAATCTATTCTGCTTATACTCTACAGCTGAGTTCCCCGTTTGGTTGTGTGGTTGGAAATCAACACCCACAGTTTCTATTATTTATTTTTTCTTGTAAAAGGGATTGAGCTATTATTATGATTAATATTGGTATAAACAACATCAAGGAAAAGATGATTTAGGAGGTTTTAACCAAACTATGCAAGTTGTTTTAATTTATTTTCTAAATTTATATTTTTTGAAGTCATTTTTCAAAATTGATTTTAGGGTTTGAAAAAATCCTCTGTTATGTATGGAATCATATTTTTGAGGTTGGATTATACTTGGTTTGTATGGAATTTCTATTACATTTAGAATTTGTCATTAAATATGAAATTTTTGAATGGTTGAAAGTGAAATGTGTGCACGTTATGGAATGGTTGCTAATATAATCCGTATTCAAGGATTATTTTATTTATTTACAAGGTACATGTTGCACTAATAATGAAATAAATACAGGTAGTCAATAAATTGATTTAAAAAAAAAAAAACAAATTATAAAGTTTTTGGGCTACTAAATATTTTGGTAGCCAAAAATTGAAGCAAAGGTTTTGGTGTCTAAATATTTAGTAGTAAAAACAAACAAAAGGCTACATTTTAGTCGCCAATAGCTGAATTCATTTTTTGTGGAAACTTTCGGTGAATAATATTTTAGTCGCCAAAAGGCTACATTTGGTAACTAAAAAATTTTTGTAGCCGAAAGTTGTAAATTAGCGACCAAAACAAATTTTAGTCACCAACACTATTGCCGAAAAAGTATACCTGACTAACTGGGCGACTAAATTTTTAGTCGCCATTGACTTTCGGCGAACAAAAATGAGACTTTGGCAACTAATTTTTTAGTAGCCAAATGTGTATTTTCTTGTAGTGAGAATTAAGATCTCCTTTATTTTGTCGCTCCCCTTAAATAAAAAAAAATTTAAAAAAATCCCTTTTGAGAGGGGAGATTTGCACCTGACAGTACGGCCGAGTTACGGTAACGCGGGGATTGACAAACCTCACGGTGCCGAGCTGTTCTCTCGATTGACATGGCCTCCTGGCTTGTCGTGCACTGCCGAGTTAGATTGGCCGGTCAGACATGGGCTAAGATCTGGCCACGCTAGGATCTATTAAACATTCGGTGGGCGCGCGGTGGTATGAAGCAATCGAGCTAAGGGCACCCCGGTTTAGACTGAGGACAGGCGAGGGCCGACATGCCCCCGACCGATTAGCCGAGATGGCCAGACTTCATGCGACCTAGAATAAAGGAAGAGCGGGAAAGGCCAGCATGCTTCACAGCCGGTCAGCCAGGATGGATCGGTCACGCGCGGCCCAGCCATGAGAATCAGACTTTCGTTTCTTCCCAAGGATAGGTCGGCGAGACACAGCTCGGTCGTGTTGCTTGTGGTGGCAATTCTCCACAAGGATAGGCCGGTCGTGGTACTCCGGTTAGGTGTGCCACCTGGGCCAATGGCGTGAGGGAGAGGAAATCTGCTCCAAGCACGCGTCAATACCGTTGGGCAGTTCTGCGTGTACTGGTGGAAGGACTAGGCCTTTACACGCGTAAGGTGGTGAGAGGTGAGCACTGCACCTGTCCAGTAAAGGACAACAGAGGTAGTACGCGCACAATCCTGGGGCTGCATGGCTAGCCTAGAAATAGGAGTGGAAGATGAACGTTAGAGGTAAGCAATTTGCGCCATCTGAAACACACTCTCTCTCTCTCTAACAGCCTTCTTCTTCCCCAAGTGATCTGACTTGATCGTCGGAGGTCTGTCCGGCACACCGCCGCCGAGCAGCTCACCGTTCTCTGTGTTGCCAGGTTAGACACCGTCACGTGAAGCTTGGTGTCCAAGGAGTACGAAAAGCAGAGGAATTTCGCCCCCGTACAATTGGTTCGCCGCCGAGCGGAGGACCTTCAGGTCGGAAAGCTCGTCATGTTTTTTCATGTCGGCGGGCAGGATCAACCCTTTGGTCATGTTAAACCGAGCGAGTAGTCCTTGTCCGCGTAGACAGAGTCTGCTGCAGAAACAGCACGGCCTTTGTATTTGAATTCTGGCGACCAGACCGGGGGGGCACTTGGGCTCTTGGATGGCCCGCTGATGTGTTGTTCGGTCTGGTCCCCGAGATCGGTTGAAGCTTGCTCGTGGAGTCCTCATCCACCAGGTGTTGTCCGGCCGGATCTTTCCTTGGGCGCTTCTTCGCCGACCAGCTGGTTGTTCGCTGGCAAAAGCCAGCACAGCTCCTTCCTTTTGCCCAGCTAGAGTGGAGGAAGTCCCCCCAGAAGCTTCTAGTGGCTGGGAGTCGCTCGGTTCACCGGTGATCATTGATTTGATAGCCCGAATTTTTGCCATTTCTTGCTCGGCAGTGAGGGGAACAAGTTTGATCGGCGAAAGATTCGGGTCAGGTTCTGGGGAAGGAGCACGAAGAAAGTCGGTGACCTGGCTTTTACGCGGCGCTTTGTAGTTATAGGTCAGTTCAAAGCCGAGCAGCTTCGGTGATTCTCTCTCTTCTTCTGGATGACGCAGTAAGACTTTTGTGGCCTCTTGGTTAGCCCGATAGTAGTCTTCTACTAAGTGCTTGTAATCTGCAAAAAGAAGAGGTGTTAGACCAGCACAGAGAGAAACTAATGCAGAAAGAGATAGTGCGGTTAGCCGAGCTACTCACCAGCACTGCCAAAATCTTTCCTAATATACCAGCCGTATGGGCGTCTCCGTGTCCTCGTAATTACCGAACACCCACAAGAAGTCATCATCATTGGTCTCCTTGTCTGGGTTGCCCTCGATGAGTTTTGCTCGGCCCTTCTTCACTTTTAGGTACCAGCAAAACCCACCTTTATTTTTACTAAGGCTACACTGGTGGAATATTTCAGCAAGACCGAGGTTCAGACCGAGCCTCCTATTCAGCTCGGCGACTTCGTTTATTATTTTGTATGTGTTGTTGGAGACTTGGGTCAAGCAAAGCCTTGTCTGCCTCAAAAACTCGCAGATCAAGGGTTGGACCGGGAAACGAAGCCCTCCCTCCATTATTGATACGACCGCGAAGGGGCACCGGTCCAAGTCTCCCCAAGGGGTATCTCCCTTCTTGGCCAGCTCTAAAACGACATCATCCGGAATTTATACTCCCTACGAAACTCCGCTAGGGCACCGGGCGAGCTCACCATGAACCGGTACTTCCCCATCTATCTCGGTCTAATTTGGTGGTTTAATTTGTATCTCGGTGAAAAATTTTGGTGTATTTGCTCGGACTTTGAGCTCCACCAGTGGTAATGCTGAAGGGGCCTGGTCGTCCTAGTTTGTTCTGTATTGTTAAAAAATAAGCCCAAGGGTTAGCACGGCATAAATTGCACGGCTCCTATTGGAACTCCTAGCTCGGTCAAATCCTCCGTTATATGTGGCCGGTCTAACCCCTATCTCGGCTCGACTATCCGGCGATTTGGCCTTCCTAGTTCGGTTCTGACTCCCTTTATGCAGCACAGTCGCGGCCTCAACGAGAAGCCACAAACTGGTTTTTGCTCGGCTGAAGTTTTATTTATCGATCTAAGTTGTCTACTTAGCTCGATTCTACCCAGATTCGAATTGTTCATCCCGAGTGCAGAGTTTATGCTTTGAAGCTTGGGGAATCAAGGGCACGAAAACCCCAAATGCTCCCCCAGTTCCAGTTTTTCTCAGGTGAATCATTATTGATCTATAGGGGAGGGGAACTATTGTGATTCCAACGTCCCCAAGCAAGAACACGAAGAGCAGAAAGCCAGAAATGAAGAACTCAAAGAACATGGACAGAAAATACACAGGAAGGGAAATGGGACTTACCAATACCAGATGCAAGGCAGATTGGGACCTCTCGAGCTTGGTTGTAACCTCTGAAGGAACAAAAACGGACTCAGGAAGCGGATGAGTTGCAGCGTCAGTGAGGGCAGAATGTCAGAGTTAGGGAGGCTAGGGTTTGGGCTCAACGTTGAAAGTGAATAGTGAGGGTGCAAATGACCCTTCACTTGTGCATAAAAATGGGGGAAAACCAAACGGCTACGCCCTTTGAATTCTGCGCATGGAAGACAGCTGGGTTGTACGGTCCAATGGCGCGGCCACGTGGCACTGAGAGCACAGCTGTCAGTACGGCTATACGACCCTTGACAAGACTACTGAGGCAATGGCCGACCAAATGGGGTAGCTCAGCAACGGCTTTGACGCCAATCACGCTCGGCTTGTACTGGCGGAACTCGGGGCCGTTAGCTCGGCCATGGTGTAACCCTAATCACGATTAGCTCGGATGGGATTAAGGGGCAATTGAGAGGGGAGATTTGCACCTGACAGTACGGCCGAGCTACGGTAACGCGGGGATGACAAACCTCGCGGTGCCGAGCTGTTCTCTCGATTGACGTGGCCTCCCGGCCTGTTATGCACTGCCGAGTTAGATTGGCCGATCAGACATGGGCTAAGATCTAGCCGCGTTAGGATCTGTTAAACATTCGGCTGGGAGCGCGGTGGTATGAAGCAACCGAGCTAAGGGCACCCGGTTTAGACTGAGGACAGGCGAGGGCCGGCATGCCCCCGACCGATTAGCCGAGATGGCCGGACTTCATGCGACCTAGAATGAAGGTAGAGCGGGAAATGCCGGCGTGCTTCACGGCCGGTTAGCCAGGATGGATCGGTCACACGCGGCCCGGCCATGAGAATCAGACTTTCGCTTCTTCCAAGGGATAGCTCGGCGAGACACAGCTCGGTTGTGTTGCTTGTGGTGGCAATTCTCCACAAGGGATAGGCCGGTCGTGGTACTCCGGTTAGGTGTGCCACCTGGGCCAATGGCGTGAGGAGAGGAAATCTGCTTCAAGCACGCGTCAATACCGTTGGGCAGTTCTGCGTGTACTGGTGGGAGGACTAGGCCTTTACACGCGTAAGGTGGTGAGAGGCGAGCACTGCCACCTGTCCAGTAAAGGACAACAGAGGTAGTGCGCGCACATCCTGGGGCTGCATGGCCAGCCTAGAAATAGGAGTGGAAGATGAACGTTAGAGGTAAGCAATTTGCGCCATCTGAAACACACTCTCTCTCTCTAACAGCCTTCTTCTTCCCCAAGTGATCTGACTTGATCGTCGGAGGGTCTATCCGGCACACCGCCCGCCGGGCAGCTCACCGTTCTTTGTGCTGCCAGGTTAGACGCTGTCACGTGAAGCTTGGAGTCCAAGGAGTACGGAAAGCAGAGGATATTTCGCCCCCGTACACCTTTATATACTAGTATTAGTTATTAATTATTTTTGGGAAATTTGGCCATAAATCCCTCAAGAGGCACTGACAAAAACTATATGAGTACTTTCAAAAGCCCTTAGTATTTTAAAACATCTTTCTTATCATTCTCATAGTCACTATTTGTCTTCACTATCTCATATGAGATTGACAATCTCAGATTTGAGATTTATTACCTTAGATTTGAAAATCGATAATTCGTTCTCTCTCTCTTTTTGACTTTGTTTCTCTCTCATTCGATCCCTCTCTCTCTTTCTCTATTTCTCTCTTTCGTTCACTCCTTCTTCTGTAAACTCTTGTTTTTTTGTTCGTTCTTTTTCTTTTCTTTTTTTTCACAGGCGAAATCGCAAATTTTAATCTGATTCAGAGTAAAATTTTACTATGAATCAAAGTAAAATTGTGTCCTTTTAACCAAAAAAAAAAAGTTGTGAGGGAGTTTTGCAAATAATGTTTTTTTTTTTTTTTTTTTTGTCCTTTTGAAAAAATGAAAAGTATGAGGGACTTGTGGCCAAATCTCCCTTTATTTTTAAGTTGTACAGATTCACCTCTTCTACGTTTTAAAAGAAAATTGGAGTAGTTACACGAGATAAATCTCTATATTTATGAAACATGAAATTCAATGTGTAAAATTTAATAATGTGGACAATATATATACATATAGAATATAAAAAAAATTGATTTCTCACAACTAGTGCCAATAAATTGTCTTAGAAATGTTCGGTGTGTTTGGTTTGTGTTTTAAAATCAGTTTTGAGGAGGAAAAAAAGTACAAAAACGTGTTTAGCTAGGTGTTTTTTTGAAATATTCTCTATAAAATAAGTTCTCAACTTTGTTTTCAAGAGAATCACTCAGACTCATCTTTATCTTGTTTCTAAGAGAATCCACTCACCTTTATCTTCTATCGTTTACTTATGTCTCTCAGTTTTACCTTTCTCTCACCTCCATTACTTTGTTAGAAAATTTTGCTCATCAATCCAACAGCGCTCTCTCTCTCTCTCTCTCTAAAAAAAGACAATTGACAAACAATGTGGTACTTATTCTATGGGCCAGTATTGTATTTGAAAAAATATGTTAATTACATATAAAATATACTTACAATAAATATGAAAATCATATAAAAAATGAAGAAAAAAAAACGTATAAAAATCGAAAAACCCTTTTTTCATTTTTCCAATTTTTTAAAAATTTGGGGGAGGGGGGTTCCTACTAATATCGAACGAATATTGTATTTGAAAAATATGTTAATTACATAAAATATGGCACTATTTCGTTTGGGAAAATATGTTAATTACATATAAAATATGAAAATAATATATTAAAAATGAAAATATCCAATTATGTATAAAATGGAAAAATCCATTATGTATAAAAATGGATTTTTTTTTTTTTTTTTTTTGGTTGCATTTTTTGAAGGTTTTTTTTTTTTTTTAAATTCACGGTGTTTTTTTTATTTATTTTCCTACAAAAATCAAACCAAACAGATTTCTGAGATTTTTTTTCAAAATGTGTTTACCAACATGTTTTCAAGACTTATCTTGGAAAAGTAAAACCAAACACATTTCTGAGAGTTTTTTTTTTAAAATACGTTTGGTTTGATTACTCCAAAAATGTGTTTGTAGAGCATATTTTAAAAATCTTTCTCTCAAATCTAAACCAAACAAGGCCGTTATCTTTTGTAACTCGACATGAATATAAGAAAACATGCTTTATTTATTTTTGTTCACCTTGATGTCAATAGAAATTGATATTACAGTTAATTTTTTAAAAAAATATTTGTGTTAATATATATATTTGCTCCCTATCTGATTATGTTCAGTAAAAAAGTTATTCAACAGCTAAGTTAATCACTATTGCATAGTCCAAAATTATGTGCCACACACCTCCGAATTGTTTGATTGACAAATTCAATATATTGACAATTGAAAACATTCAATTAATAGCATCTAAAAGATTATATTATTGAGGATTAGAAATCCATTTCAATGGTATGTAGTGAATTGGAGGACCCATTAGCATTATATACCCTGCTCGCGTGATTACAAAGACATCATCCAACACAAAGTAATTAATTATATATAAATGTTTTGCTTAATCTTGTACAATTAATCATACAATGGACCCTATGCTAGCTCATTGCCAATTATAACCCAAAAACATATCACAAATGTTAGAGATTCTAAAAAAATTATCAAAAATTTTAAACAACGTTCGCATAAGTATAGATCTCACACCCATATATTGAGTTGAATTTATAATAATTTTTTTGAAGTTCCTAACATTTCTTTATAATTTATTTACTTTTTAATCATCGATCTAGACCATTGATCAGGGTGGTAACTATCATCTCAGCCAAATAAATGTTAGGAAAGTGTGAATCCTGATAATTACTTATCACTAACCATGCTACTATGGATTCAATTTTGCCATAAGTTAGCAGACGGTTGCTAGGGGGCAACACCTCCTTGTCCTCTGACTTGAATTTTGGGAGAAAGAATATTTGGAATTTGTGCACTTGTACCTTGTTATCCTAATTTCTACGTATTTATAGTTAAGGGAAAGCGATAATCTCTTATAATCTTTTGTAATCTTTTTTTAATGGCAAAAACTGCAAGAGTCATAAATATAATCCTAATTTGAGGTGAATCACGTAAACTTTGTTTGTATATGTGTGTGATTTTCTCTTGTATGCTTATTTGCTCCTGCATTTCGCATTTCATCAATTTTGGTTAGACATTATGAATTCCTAACCGTGAATACAAACCTAACACTTCCTAATATTTGCACAAAATAACCATCTCAAGTTCCATGGACCCTCTGTTTAAAATTTCATTGTTTGTCTATTTCAATGCATTCTATCACATAATTATATTTTGATATTCTTGTATTTTAAGATTCTCACTTTATTATGAGAACGTGAATGATGATGCATTGAGACTTAAAAAAAAAAAACTTTACCCAAACATAGAGGATAATATTGAAGAGGTCTTATCTATCCATCCCAAGAAATATATATCAATCTTTTTCAGAAAAATAAAGATTGAGAGTTCTAATTTTAGAACTTTAAAAAGAGTTTTAGTGATGTAGTAAAGAGTAGGGCCCACATCTGATGTGATATGTGTGTCTATATTTTTTTTTTTTTTTTTCTGTTACCACATCGCTAGAACTCTCTTTAAATTTCAAAATTAGAACTCTTTATCATTGTTGTTTTCAGAAAAGGGTGTGGCTAACTCTTCAAAACTGTGACCAATTTCAGTAAGGATAAGCCTTTTGGTGATGGTTGGACTGTCCAAATCTTGCATTACTTGGGTCCGCCATTGCTTCCATCTCCTTTTGGGGACTGTTTGGGTACACGTTTAATTGGAAGACTGACAGGTTTTCTAGTAGGCATTGGAACATCAAATTAATCTTCCAAAAAAAAAAAAAATACGGAAAATTCATTGAAAATGGGGAAGCGTGGTGTTCATCCTTTTTAGTAAAGGAAAATTATTAGTAGATGTTTTTGGATTAGTGTTTCATACGATTTATCAATTCAATCTAGGTATTAAGAAGAGAAAAATTAAAATCTTATAATCAGCAAAAATAGAACAACTTTAAGCGATATAGGACACATTCCAACAACTTATTTGTTTGTTCCAACAACTTGTTTAGTTGTATATTTTAAAAATAATTTTGAGATTATTTATTTATATATATATATATATATATATTGTAATTGAATAGATGAGTGTGAAAGAAAAATTTATTGACTGATGTGTAAAATGTGAAAGAATGAGAGAGGAGAGATGAGAAAAAAAAAGTGATTGATTGATGTATAAAAAAAAAAAAAAAAAAGAAAGAAAGAGAGAAACAAAGGGGAGAGAGAATAATTTTGAAAACAATTTTCAAAATTGTACACCAAACATAGTTTTTGAATTTTCATTGCAAAAGTAATTTGAAAATTTAACCAAACACAAGTTGCTAATGTAGCCGTGCCTTAGGATGCGATGAGTGGAAGGTCTGAAGTTCGAGTTGATGTATCAACGGTGGCCCTTTTAAGTTGTAACCTAACTGTATTAAGGGCTATTTTGGGAAGATAGTTATAATCAGCTTTTTTGTAAGAGAAGAAATGAATTATAACCCACTTCTCAAAAGGGGCCTAAAATAAATAAATGGATCCTTTATTTTTTTGATGAAATTAATTAGTTTTCAAATAAAATTTTTACTATAAAAAATAATATATTTCAAGGCTTTGATATAATATGGGTGAATGGGACCCATCACCCTGGGTTGTGTGGCCCTAATTTTAGGAACTAAAAGTATAATTAAATTTTTTTTTTTTATTTTTAAATCTTTACTTTGTTTTTAAATAGCATTCACGTGTGGACTAATCCGTCATTAAGCACCTTATTACCTATATGTTTCTCATCAAATAATCTAAACCACCACCAGTGCAACTTTCATTTATTTAAAAAAGAAAAAGGAAAAGAAAAAAATGAATGAATGAATGAAACTTTCTTTTTCATCATCCACTTTTTAGGTGTTGAACTATTCCTATGACGGAGGCTTTTTTTATTAGGTCAACGAGACGTGTCAAGTAAAATTTGTTCAAATTCCTACAAAATTCGCAAGATATTGGAAAAGAGGGTCAACTAACTTTTTTAAATTGCCAATTTAGCTATTGATTAGACAAACAATTCATTAAATCTGAGAAAACGGTATGAACAAACTAAAATGCTCAACTAAATCAGGGTATAAGAACTAGTGAAAACATCTAGAATGTGTCGGCAAAAAACGGGGCTATGTGGTCATGTTAGTGCTAGAGTATTTTAGACACGAATCTAAGATAATACGACATGAAAATGGCACGTCACAATATGATTCTCACCTCTAGGTACACTCACAAGTACTCACTATACTATACAACAGGAGAAAAAAAGAAAAAGAAATGATTACTTTTAGAGAGAGAAAAAAATAAATATTTTCTTTGTTTAAATATAAATAATGACTTTTCTCCCGTCTTGTTTGATTAGATTACATAAAAATAATAAATAAACAAAACCTACATTGTTCAATCAAAGTAATCTTTCATGATATATTTTTTTTTAACTTCTTTGTATATAGACAGGTAATTTTGATACAATGAAAAGTCAACGTTAATTGATTTCTTTTATCTCCACATTTTTTCAATTTTTTGAGAGATTCAAAAAGTGAGTTTTAAGAATTGTTTCTCTTCACTTCTTCATATTTCACTCAATTTATCTCCTTTTTTGTTATCCAAACAGGTGATTAGTAAAAAATGATTTTCATTTTTTCCTATCTAAATTACATAATCCCAACGAGCTGTAACCCTTCCCAACAACCCATTTGGATTGATAGGTTTGGTAAGAAAAGAAAAAAAATGATAAGAAAAGAAAATTGTATCACTTCTTTAAATGATTAAGTGAGAAATAGTGAGATCAAAGGGAGATAAATGATGAGAAAAATAATTCTTTAAAAACACTATGTCATTTCTCACTAAAATTGATGAGATTCGGTGGAAATAAAATGATTTTTTTTTAACAGAGTGAAATGAAATTGATTGATTGAATGATTAATTTTTGAAATGAAGAAATAACCCTATAAAAATGAAAATACCAAGTATTACCCTCTCTCTGCTTTTGTGAATTGTTGTTTTCACTCAGCTTCAAGTAGGAAATGAAAATAAAATCTGAATGAATATGACTTGACTTGTGTACTTTTCAAATGTGCAAGATGGTTTGTGCATGTATTTTACATTTGGATAATGATATGAAACCTTTGTAATGAAATAAGATTAGAAAAAGAGGAGAAAGAACTCATTTATAGGGGGGAAACTTCCTGTTTCAATTCGAGAAGAGCTAAAACTTCAAATTTCAAAAAATTAATTTAGAAATAATTCGACATACTTCTTTATTAATTATTTAATATAGAAAATAAATATATATATAATATCTAAGAGATCTATTGTTATTACAATGATCTCATTTACTTGTCTACCAAGTGAGAGATTGTTTGTTTGGTAAATTACCAACTAGATTGTTAGTCCAGGTGGACTACTGATCTCATTCACTAGCTGGACTAGTGGTCCTGTTGAGCAGTTGGGATTCAAATCCAATTCCATAAGATTTAAGGTAAGGAATAAATGTTTTGGGAAGCAAATAAAAAGCTAGTTTTTAACTTTTTTATCAATTTTGGATCATATTACCTCTCATATTTTTTATTCCAAAAAGACAAAATAGACTAAAAAAGTCAACTTTTACTAACTTCCCAAAACACTACTGACAACTCTAGAAAAAGAGCTTTAGAGGAGCTCTAGTGGGTATGAGGCCCATATGTTGTGTGATGTGTGTGATATTTTTTTTTTTAACCCTCGCCACATTACTAGAGCTCTCTTTAGAACTCAAAAATTAGAGCTCTCTATCATAGTTGTTAAGGTAAAATAACTATTTGCAACATCAATATATTCTATATACCTTATTTTTATATGCAATCATATCAATACCAAACATTGTTTTTGTTTTTTGTTTTTGGGTACAATATCAATACCAAACTTTGAACCTCTTTGAATGTAGAAAAAAATAAAGAAGTACAAAAGTAATATTAGGTATCCAACCAAAACCATAGCCCAAAATGTAAAATGTAGATGAACAAATCAACAGATTATACATCAATATGTTTTTTATTCTTGGGACGAAAACATTAAAAAAAAATCTCATCAAGATTTGATTCTTCAATATTTTCTATTCCTGAGGTTGAATTAAACTACAAATTAACAATCATACATCAAAATTCATGCTTGTTAACCCTTAATGCTCTTTTTAATATATATATAATATATATATATGTATATATTTAAACATTGTAACACTTTGAACATTATTATCAAATTACATAAAAGAATGGTTACTAACTGAACACTCCTAAAAAACTTAATTAGCAATCTCACTTTTTTATTTTTTACTTTGTTTTGAGGTAAAAATCTGTTAAGTTTGAAGGAGAAGTGATTTTTTAACATTGTAAATCTAGTAAAAGCGTAGTCATTTTTTTCTTTTCTTTTCTTTTTTTTTTTCTTAAAAACTTGATAACCACACTTTCACTATGCTTTCAAAATAAATAAGAAACTAAAAAACCATGCTAAACACATTTTAGAAATGTAACGTTTTAGCATAACTTTGAAAATAAGTCTAAAAGTTGTTTCAAATAAATAATAAAATATAAGACAATAACAAACCCTCAAAACGAAATACTTCTACTTAGGAACTTGGTGTATAATTTGTATGAGAGGGTTCAAGAACGTTATTGAAAAATTCGAAGATCTTTGAAGCAGACTCGAATTCCTTTAGAAATGATGAAAGGCTTAGATTCTTCAATAGTCACAACGAAGAACACAAAAATAAAGAAATGATGGAGATAAGAGATTAAGTAAAGAAGAAGGCAAAATAGTTAGAGAGAGAATAATGACAAGACTCTCTCATGAATCTCTCACTTTCATTCTCGAAGTTGATAATGAAGAATGGAATTAGTTCTTTTTCAAGAGTTATCTCTCCAAAATCCATCCCCTGTAAAGCTATGAGCGGGTGCTATTTATAGGCACCTCATGATGTAAGATGGAGTCCATGTGCAAGGCACATGGGGAATATTCTCTCTAACCACTTTGTTCGAGGAGGTGACCTCTCCGAGGATAAGGAAAACCCTCGAAGAGGAGATCAATCTCTCGGCGAACCCTTCTTCTTAGGCACACTTAACTAATGATCCCAATCATCCCAAGGGGCCGAGTAGTCCTGAGGACCCCCCGCCACTAAATAATGCCGAGTCTCATGCCCCCAAGAGTCATGCCACTCGACCCAGGTATACACTAAATTAATCGATGAGTGAATTCATCTCCACCCCTTGTCCTTGGATTCGGGTCCTTTGTTCGGACTCTAAACTCACTCATAATTCTGGTGGGTTGATTCCAGAATACTCCAAGTCCGCAAATGTTCTGGGACTCACAAATGAAGCAGCTTCTAGATTGCGATCGAATCTGTTGAAGCCCGAGTGCCTTGGATCTCTAGGCTTACCCAATACCTTTCGAGTCTAAGCCCAAGTAAATCTCTAAGTTCGTGGATCTGAACCTTTTCGAGGCTTAGAGCAATTCGCCTATTTGATGGCGATAAATCCAAGCCCACAACCTTGGACTATTAGCCTAATTAATTTTAGTAGGTTCAATTAACTCCCTTACACACTTTTATTACAATGCATATCCCTAGAAAGACACCTTACACAATAAAAGCATAACACAACGTTCCTCTAATAAATATCACAACACGTTATTAGTTCTTGTACTAAAATGGTTCAAAATATTTCTCAACACAAATCATTCGTCATTTTTCAACACACTTTCCATAACATAATCACAATGGCCGCCATTTAAACTTTAACATAGAGTGGCCTAAATAACACGCTATAAATATTTGTAACTTTCACTATAAAAATTTCTCTCTCTTCTCTCTCTTTCAGTAATAGAAGAATGCATGACTATTTTATCTCCTATTTTTTAAATAAGATGATCATATACCTTATATTGTTGAGTGAATATAGAATTACATAGTAAGTTGTTACTAGACTCCAAATAAAATAAATTTAGCCCAATATAAAAGCCTCATTGTCCATAAGTTATTTTAGCTAAAAAGTCAAAAGNCTGTTACTGCTACTGTCACAAAGATCTCTGTCGGTTCCCATGTTTGGAACCATTACTGTTTACTGTTATGATGGCCATCAACTGACTGTTCAGTCTGTTAAGACCTACTGTACTGTTTGCTATTGGATGTACTACATATAACTGCTATGGTTCTAAATGACTGATAAGACTACTTAATGACTGAAAGGACATTCATTCTTAACCCCTTTACACATTTGTTATTCACTGGGCTTTAGCTCACTGTTTATATTTATATGTAGGTGTCCAGGCACCGGATCAGAGTTAAGAGCGTTGGGTTAGCTCCATTTTTGCCAAGCCAACCATCGCGCCTCACTTCGAGGTTCCATGTCAGTCCAAGCCAGGGCTTTTTTGGGGTGTCTCAGTTCACCCTTTTGCTTCTGTTCAGTAATACTGTATAAGACTTGTACTGTACTGTGCTAATTAGGGATTTGGTCCCTAACCTGAATGTTGTACATATGGTGTATATATGTTTTGTTATGAATATGAATATGTTACAGAAAAGTCTTTTGCATACAGACTGTCACAGCTCATTGGACATCTTTTATTACTGTTTTGGCTTCCGCCAGCCCCTGTACTCTGTATTACTGTCTTTACTGTTAAGCAGGCTTTCGTAATCACGGATTACTAGCCGGTACGGTACTAAACCCATAGGGGCGGGTTTGGGTCATGACAGAGTGGTATCAGGGCGATACTAAACCACGAGTTATACTGCACACACGTGTCCAAATGAGCTATAGGATGTCCTAGAAAAGTAATTAGGGCATTGCATGAGCATGAAAAGTGTGTGTGGCCATGACATGAATATATGTGCTAATGTGTTAATATGTTTAAAGTATGCAACTGCCTATGTTTATTATTGCCATAATTGCCTATAGTGAAATGGATAACGCAAGAAATGCCGATGAGTCTGAATCATCTGAGGCAAGAATGGCAAGGTTGGAGAGAATGGTGGAACTTTTGATTGAGAGTCTAAGACAACAACAGAACCAACAGCCCCCACCTCCTCCAGTACAGCCAGAACCACCTGTTAATGATGATATA
This sequence comes from Camellia japonica, assembly GCA_030407325.1. Classification (NCBI taxonomy): domain Eukaryota; kingdom Viridiplantae; phylum Streptophyta; class Magnoliopsida; order Ericales; family Theaceae; genus Camellia; species Camellia japonica. The sequence continues at coordinate 38,542,261 of JAPPVO010000019.1, read as the reverse complement.
ATTGCTCTGACACAGAAGTTTAGTAAGATGAAACCGCCATCATTTCAAGGAGGCCTTGAACCATTAAAGACCGAAGCCTAGGTTCTAGAAACTGAGAAATTGTTTGAAGTTTCCATGTTCTGAAGCACACAAGGTGCTATTGGCTACCTTCACTTTACAAGAAGAGGCCAGAAGGTGGTGGATGCTTGTCCGTGACACCAATACTGCTATGACTTGGGCTCAATTTAAAGAAGCCTTCTTTGAGAAATACTTCCCTCAGTGTGTCAGGGATCGAAAAGTAACTGAATTTGAGCAATTGAAACAAGGTACTATGTCAGTGGCAGAGTATGAATCAAAGTTTACTGAACTCGCCAAATATGCACCACACATGGTGGACACTGATTACAAAAAGGCCAGGAAGTTTGAAGGCGGCCTTAATGTTGAAATACTTGACAGAATCAATGTTCTGAAACTACTGAAATATGTAGATGTTCTTGACCGAGCAATAATAGCCGAGTCGAATATGAGGCACTGAAACAGACTGAAACACCGGGAACTGAATGGCGCGGTAAGAGACGAGGCTTTAAGTTCAAGAAAGGCCGAAATAATTCATCGAACAAAAAGCAGAATACAGGGTCAACAACCAGTTCCAGTCAGGGGAGTGGCTCCATACCGCCCTGTTCAGAATGTGGTAAGAGACATAAAGGGTTTGTTATAAAATCTCAGGTGCTTGTTACAGGTGTGGCAAGGTGGGCCACATGGTCAAAGATTGCCCTTCTGCTCCTCAGGGCAATAGTAAAGCTAGCCAGTGCCGCAGCATCAACTGTTGCACCAAAACCTAACCCCAAAGCTACTGGAAAAGAGCCTATGAGGCAAGGCCGAGTATTTGCACTTGTACCGAGAGATGTGTAGAATACCGAGACCGTTGTGTCAGGTATACTCTCAATTTGTGCTCAAAATGCTTATGTTTTGATTGATTCGGGGTCTACACATTCATATGTCTCGCATGCTTTTTCGCGAAAACTAAATAGACCGTTGGAACCCATGAATTATTTGTTAGCTGTATCTTCACCCGTTGGGGGATCCATGACATGTGCTTATATGTACCCTGCATGCGAAATTATTGTTGGGGATCTACATTTGTATATTGATTTTACTGCCTTTAAATATCGATCATTTCAATGTGATATTGGGAATGGACTGGTTAACAAAATATCATGCTACCATAGACTGTGTAACAAAACAAGTTGTTTTCCGTCCACCTGGATTGCCTGAATTTGTGTTCAATGGAGTTGAAGTAGTACCTCCCCCATATTTGATTTCATCCACGAAAGCATTTAAACTGATTAAGAAGGGATGTAAAGGGTATCTATGTTGTATATTGACTGTACCGACTGATGCTAAAGATAATGTGGACAGTATTCCTATAGTCAGAGAATTCCCAGATGATTTGCCAGGGGATTTGGTTGACAGGGACATTGAGTTCACCATCGATGTGATTCCGGGTACACAGCCAGTTTCCAAAGCTCCGTACAGAATGACACCTACCTGTGGATGCGCCCCGAGGGCCTTGCTTACCACAGTTTGGACTCAAATGTCACGGTTCTGAATCTAATCCCGCAAAGTGCAATGCGAGACCAATAAATCACCAAAGAGTCCAAATCCGGCAAATCGTTTTGGAAAACTGATTTTTAAGAAAGAAGTGCCAAACATGGACTGCTTTGCCAGATATAGAATCGCCACCTAAATATTTTATTTTGGGGGAATTTAGGAAACCTGACTCGTACCTAAGGACACGTGTCCGTCATCACCAAAGTTACCTCGGCTCGGGAACTTGGGTACGATTGGGGAAGGTCATCTATGAGCACCCCCGCTCGCCCGATCCGAAGATCAGCCTGTACTAAGCATGCTATCGAGTTTTTCAAAACACATGCGTTCTTATTCTGGTTAATTGGCTAATCTTTACTACGTGATGCGCACAGCAAAACAAGTATAAACTAGATTGCCTAACTTGGAACAAAGTATCGCATATCCGTTTGTTTGGAAATGGTTTTGAATTTTGCTACTCGCAAGTAGGCTAGAACACGGATTTCGATGAATTATTCCAATTCAAGCAATCCAACCTTCACCCACAAGCATTTAGGCAGTTCATAAGGATGCTAATTGAAACGTGCCCTAGAACTAACCATCGTAAGCGGTTAAGTAAAAGGGAGAAAGAAGTGGGGGTTGGAAGACATGCATCACACACACGCACACTTATTACACAATTTGCCCTCTCGACGGAGGGACCGAAAGAATAATACAAATTACATAATTAACTAACTAACGAGTTAACTAATTATTACACAACACTTAACTAATTAAACAAATTAACTAAGCTATTAAAGCAGTAAAACAGCCTCGGGAAGAGGGATGCATGCGTGCTCGGACGGCTTCGTTCGGAAATCCATTGCCATGTCACATGTTGCCTCTGTTTACACTACTCTGCACCTCTGAGGACTGCACAAGTCTCAAGGATGCTTCTGAATCACCTTCTAGGTGCTGTGAGAGGCCATCGGCCAAGAGATTATGCCACCGGCCAAGAGTAACTGGTCATCGACCATTTGTGGGGATATCGGCCAACAATACATAGCCGGCCGGCATTGAAGATGGCCGACCAGCCATCTATTCCTGCAGAATCCTGTTTTACTGCAGCAAAGGACAGACAGAGCATGGCAATGCATTTTCAAGGCAATGTTTGCACCACCACCCTCCTTATCATGTTTGAGACTCAAATGAGTATGGTTCTCGACCCTCGGGCCATCAATCACGCATTTCAATGCATGATGGCCAAAGGAGCCGAGTGTGCAAATTAATGTACAATGAATGCACATAAACACGAAAGGGGGGGCCTTAACCTCCATCATAGTTGATCAAGAGGCAAGGGATGCATGCTTAATGCTATGCAACCTAGGCATGCAAACAAGCTAATGCAACATGAGCATGCAAACAAGCAATGTGCAATAGGCATACAACCTAAACAAATCAGCATGCTAGGCATGTAACAACAATGCCAATGACAAACATGCAATAACATATGAGGCAAACATGTGACAACATGTTGAGCAACTAAAAAAAGGAGAATGCATGCCAAATGCATTATAACTTAAGCATGCAACTACATGTCATGGACTAAGTACAACCAAACATGGCAAGGCGCAAGCCAATAAAATCAAAGCTATGATATGTCAAAATAAGCCCAAAAACCCACCTAGATGGCATCCTAAAGGCCTAAGCATGGTGGCATACGCAACGACACATTCATGAGGTATAAAACACAAACCCTTTAAAGCATTAAAGGAGCGATGAGTGCAAGTATTCAAGCATACTATATGGACTAAAATAATATTACAAGTGATGCCAAACCACTGAAATGATCCAAGTAGAGCATGCTAGAGAATTCAATACTCAAAGCCTACAAGCTAGATTGCATGGTAGCTATACAAAGCAAGTCATGGATGACTAAGACAACCAAAATCAGACCTCAAGCACACCAAAACATGGATAAAAGCTTCAAGGAGTTGAACCAAAATCATGCTAAAAGACATGTTACAACATGGTGCATGTTAAGGCAAATCATGGGATTACAAGACAAGTACATGAAGCATGCATGGTATGTCTAAACCAAGTCAAAACAATGCTATATCATGGCAAAACAAAGCCTAATATATACTGAAATGAAGCTAAAACAAGCTAAGCACACATGCTACAAACATAAGCCATTTATGTAAGTATTAAAGACAACAAGGAGAGGGGATGACCCTCTCCTATTTAAGACACCAAAACCACCTCTCCACCACTGAAAATCCTCTGGATTTCAGTGGTAGAGAGGTTATAAAAAGCTAAGAACAAGGGCCAAAAAGGATGGCCTAAAACAAGGCCTAACAAGGCCTAAGAGGGGGGAACAATCCCAAACACAAAAATGACCTTAAACAAAGGTCTTAACCACTAAAAATTAGAACTTTTATCAGTTATAATCTAAGCTCAAAACAATAAGCAAGAAGGGTTAAAAGCTTAAACAAGAATGGGGTATCTAAAGTAAGGAATTCACCCTTGTAGGATCTCTTCAAGAACAAAGCTCCATCAGGTTTTCTGAGTTCAAATCCACCCAAGAACACCAAAACTAACCCCTTAATACCTTAGTAACAAAGAGAAGGTGTATTGCTAGGTGTTTGTGTGCAATAGTAAGACAATACTACTCTTTTAGACACAAAACAAAGCTAAACAAGGAAGAATAGATACAACACTATATCTATCCTCTCAAGAGCAATTTTTTTGAACCTTGAAGGAAGGAGGAGGGGCTCCCTCTTTATAGATGCTCAAATTCTAAGGCTTCCAAAAGAAGCCAAGCAAAGAGCAAATCCCTCCATACACGTGTATGGAGGGGGTTAATTGTGGATGCCAGCTGCACCAACTGGCATAAAATATCTGCATAAAGCAGATGAATAGGGTTCAGCCACCAAAAATGGCCGATCGACCAACACAAGTGCCGGCCGACCAAATATAGTGCCGACCGGCCAACACTCTTGGCCGGTGGCAAGAAAAAGGGGCCGATGGCCTCATGCCATGGCCGGTGGGTTGAGGGGATGGCAAACAAGCCACCCTCTTCCTTAGAAGCAAAAACACAAGTGTTTGGTCCATGACCAAGCATAAAACAGATAAGTTGAGAGATCTTGAGGCAAGGCGCATAGCCGAGACCTCTGAGAACTCAAAATGAACACGAGCATGGATGATCATTGAGTGTTCAAACGATGACGTCTAAGTCTTGAGGACGGTTAAAAATGGGTGTCTACACTACCGAACTGAAAGAACTGAAAATTCAACTCCAGGAACTGTTAGATAAGAAGTTCATCGGGCCCAGTACTTCACCGTGGGGCGCTCTAGTTTTGTTTGTGAAAAAGAAAGACGGCTCACTGAGACTTTGCATTGACTACCATGAACTGAACAAGGTAATAGTGAAAAACCAATATCCATTGCCTCGTATTGATGATTTGTTTGACCAGTTACAGGGTGCCCAGGTTTTCTCTAAAATTGACCTTAGATCCGGATACCACCAGTTGAAAGTCAAACCAGGGGACATTGGAAAGACTGCCTTTTGAACGAGGTATGGACATTATGAATTTCTTGTTATGCCTTTCAGAGTTACTAATGCACCTGCTGCATTTATGGACCTTATGAACAGAATTTTCAAACCATTCCTCGATGAATTTGTAGTTGTTTTCATAGATGACATTTTGATTTACTCCAAAAGTACAGAAGAACATAAACATCATTTGAGAATTGCCTTACAGACCCTAAGAGAACAGAAACTGTATGCAAAACTGACGAAGTGTGAATTTTGGCTCGACAATGTAATGTTTTTGGGACATGTGATCAGTAAGGATGGCATTTCAGTTGACCCACAGAAGATTGAGGCAGTAGTGAATTGGCCCAGACCGTCTAATGTTACTGAAGTTCGAAGCTTCCTAGGCTTAGCCGGTACTACAGAAGGTTTGTAAAAGATTTCTCCAAAATTGCCCTGCCATTGACTCAGTTGACTCAAAAAGGAAAACCATTTGACTGGACCGATCAGAGGGAATCAACTTTTCAAGAGTTAAAGACTTGACTTGTGACTGCACCGATTCTCACCTTACCCTCAGGTACGGATGGATTTACCATATTTAGTGATGCTTCTTATAAGGGTTTGGGATGTGTTTTGATGTAGAACGGTAAAGTTATTGCATATGCTTCTCGACAACTGAGACCGCATGAAAAGAACTACCCGACCCATGATTTAGAACTTGCCATAGTGGTATTTGCATTGAAAATCTGGCGTCACTACCTATATGGGGCAACATGCGAAGTGTACACAGACCATAAGAGTTTGAAGTACTTCTTCACACAGAAAGAATTGAACATGAGGCAGCGGAGAAGGTTAGAACTGATAAAAGATTATGACTTGCAAATTTTGTGCCATCCAGGGAAAGCTAACACCGTTGCCGATGCACTGAGTCGGAAATCAGTTGGAAATTTAGCCTGTTTACTCACCGGGCAGAAAGAATTGCTATGTGACCTTGAAAAATTTGAGGTTGAAATTGTTTTGCGTGAACAAGGTGGAACCTTAGCCGCTATTTCTGCTCAACCGGCACTGATTGAGGAAATTAAAGAGAAACAGCAACAGGATGACTTCTTGAAAAAGGTCATTGATGAACGGGAGTCCAAACCGAGGCTGGACTTTAAATTTGAGAACAATGTGTTGAAATTCCAGGGAAGGTTGTGTGTACCGAATGATTCTGAACTGAAAAGACGAATTCTGCAAGAGGGCCACAATTCGAAACTGTCTATCCATCCAGGAAATACGACGAAAATGTATCAAGACTTGAAACTGAATTTCTTGTGGCCGAGAATGAAGAAAGAGATTTCTGACTTTGTATCGAAATGTCTTCATTGCCAACAAGTTAAAGCTGAACATCAACAACCCGCAGGCTTACTGCAACCTTTACCAATACCGGAGTGGAAATGGGAACATATCACTATGGATTTCATTGTTGGTTTACCTTGCTCCAGTAAAGGTATGGACTCAATTTGGGTTGTTGTTGATAGACTGACTAAATCTGCTCACTTCTTACCTGTCAAAACAATTTACAATGCGGACAAATTGGCTATAATTTATATTGATGAGATTGTTAGATTGCATGGAGTGCTTGTATCTATTGTTTCTAACAGGGACTCGAAGTTCACATCAAGATTTTGGCAAAGTCTGCAAACTGCATTGGGTACTAAACTGAGACTGAGTAGTGCATATCATCCTCAGACAGATGGCTAGTCAGAAAGAACCATCCAGACTCTAGAATATTTACTGTGGATGTGTGTTCTTGATTTCCAAGGAAATTGGGAAAGCCATTTACCTTTAGCTGAGTTTGCCTACAACAACAGTTTTCACTCGAGCATTGGTATGGCGCCTTTTGAGGCTTTATATGGCAGGAAATGTCGATCTCCTATCTGCTGGGCAGAAGTAGGAGATGGGCCTTTGCTTGGGCTCGAGATTGTATAGGAAACCACCGAAAAGGTGAAACTGATTCAGCAGAGATTGAAAACCGCACAAAGCCGACAGAAAAGTTATACGGATGTCCGAAGGCGAGACAGGGAATATGAAGTAGGTGATCATGTTTTTGTTAAAGTGACGCCAATGAAAGGGCAGACTTGTTTTGGAGTCAAGGGTAAGCTAGCGCCGAGATATGTCGGACCGTACGAAATCATTGAGAAGATTAATCCGATGGCGTATCAAGTAGCGCTTCCTCCTGAAATGGAGCATATGCATAATGTTTTCCATATTTCAATGTTGAGGGATTACCTTCGGGATCCCTTCCATGTGATTGAACCTACTTGTGTAGTGCTAAGTGATGACTACACTTATGAAGAACGGCCTATTTAGGTTGTAAATCGACGAATCAAGAAGTTGAGGAATAAAGAAATTCCGTTAGTGAAAGTGGATTGGCAAAACCACGGTGGCACTTATGCCACTTGGGAAAGAGAAGATGATATGTTGAAGAGATATCCTGAACTGTTCCCTCTGAATTCGATATTCTTCCAAAATGAAGGTAATCCGAGTTTGGAGGACCAAACTCTTTTTAAGGGGGGAAGACTGTGACAACCCTCGCCACTGATTACTGCTAAACTGTGACTGAACATGATAAGTAACTGATTAGACTGAAATTCTGAACTGATTGTGTGTGTATGTTGTTTTAGTGCGTTTCTATCTGTTTGCCATTGATTTATCTATTCATGTTTTAAGTTTCGAACTATAACTTGAAGGCCTTATCGGCGGCCGAATCAGAAATTGATTAGTATTTCATACTAATTAGAATTTATGTGATTTTATGGTAGGTTTAATTTAAATTTGATTTGGAATGATTAAATTAGATTAAATAAGCTAAGTTACATTAGTTGGAGTTTATTGCAATTTTGCCATTGAGTGGCCATTTCCTATACACTTGTTTGGGACTTAATTAGTACATTCCATACATTATTTCATCATCTTTCTTGAGACCAAAACCGTGAGCAAGAGAGGGAGAGTAGGAGAGCTTTGGTTTCAACAAGAATTGCTTGGAGAATTAGAAGAATTGAAGAGTAGATTGCATAATTGAGCTTCTAGACTTGAAATTGAGGACCTAAGGTAGGATATTTATCCTTTAGTTTATGAATTCAAGTTGGTTCTTGCATGGTTCATGAGTCATTAGTGATCTAAGTCAAGAATTGGCTTAAAGAGTTGATTTGAGTAGCTAAATCATGCATGCATGTACACATTGTTGAGTTTTGAGGTTGATTTCATGGAAATCCTCACATGCATGTCTATATTCTAGCTATGGTCCATGACTTCATCATGTTTTTGAGTGAATTGACTCATTTGACCAAGTATTTGAAGCTTTGGTTTCAATTGAACACTTGCATGTTACATATACATTATGTTCATGAAGTTTTGTTTGGATTTGTGTTTAATTGAACTACCTTTGGGCTTTGATTTTGCAAATTGATCTTTGAAACATGTCATATTATGAGTTTTAAAGTGTTTTCCAGAAAATTGGCCCAAAAGAATCGAATTTGATGCTTTAAATGTTGAATTTGAGCTTGGAGGTTCAATTTGGAAATTCCAGATTTTGGACCTATGCTGGAGCGTAATACTTCACACTCGAGCGTACACTCTAGTACATGCATCCCGCTCGAGCGCGGAAAGTAATGCTCGAGAGTGAAATGTGTGTATCCAGTACTTTTCATGTGTTTACAGTCCGCTCGAGTGAGGGAATGCACGCTCGAGCGACGACTTGTGTCTCATGCTCGAGCGGAGGTCGAGCGCCCATCGAGCGTGAATTGCATGCATCCAGTACTTTTGCTTGAGTTTACAATCCGCTCGAGCGGAGATCCTTTGTCTGCATGTTCGCTCGAGCGTAGAAAGCCACGCTCGAGCGAGACCCCTGTTTTCTGAAAATTTTGAAAAGTGTTTTAAAGTACATCTTTGCATCCTCATTTCATCCTAGGCATTCCTAGGCCTAGTTTAAGGCATCTTAATGAGGCTATTGATGTAGAACCACACCGAGTCAAGATAGGGACTAAGTTGTTGATTCCTAAGTGTGTAACTTAGTGTGTGTTCGTTCTGTAACTGTGTAGGGTTGGCATCTGAGGACGCTCATTAGCTGCTTATAGCCCAGTGCTTTGTGAGTAACAATGTTGTAAAGATATGTTCAATTATGAATATTTTCTGCATGATCAACTGTTCTGTTTACTGAAACGTTATTGTTTAATGAATGAATGTTTGTCCTATTTGTAAACTGTATTCGTGGTATCCGTAGCAATTTACTGTTACTGTACTGTTACTGCTACTGTCACAAAGATCTCTGTCGGTTCCCATGTTTGGAACCACTACTGTTTACTGTTATGATGGCCATCAACTGACTGTTCAGTCTGTTAAGACCTACTGTATGTTTGCTATTGGATGTACCACATATAACTGTTATGGTTTCTAAATGACTGATATGACTGCTTAATGACTGAAAGGACATTCATTCTTAACCCCTTTACGCACTTGTTATTCACTGGGCTTTAGCTCACTGTTTATATTTATATGTAGGTGTCCAGGCACCGGATCGGAGTTAAGAGCGTTGGTTTAGCTCCCTTTTTGCCAAGCCAACCATCGCACCTCACTTCGAGGTTCCATGTCAGTCCAACCCAGGGCTTTTTGGGGTGTCTCAGTTCACCTTTTGCTTCTGTTCAGTAATACTGTATAAGACTTGTACTGTACTATGCTAATTAGGGATTTGGTCCCAAACCTGAATGTTGTACATATGGTGTATATATGTTTTGCTTATGAATATGAATATGTTACATAAAAGTGTTTTTGCATACAGACTGTCACAGCTCATTGGAGATCTTTTATTACTGTTTTGGCTTCTGCCAGCCCTGTACTCTGTATTACTGTCTTTACTGTTAAGCAGGCCTTCGGTAATCACGGATTACTGGCCGGTTACGGTACTAAACCCATAGGGACGGGTTTGGGTCGTGACAGTTTCGTCCCTCCTTTTCTTTTTGTCTTTTTTGTTGATTTATTTGGTATACAATGTTGTACTCCTTAGAAGAGTATCCCGAGAATTACGAGCAGTTCACTTAAATATGTGTAGATCGCTTTTTGACGTAGCAAATCGGACTGTGGGAAGAGAGCTGGCGGTCAACTTCGGCGAAGTTTGTTCTGATGTATGAGGAGCAGAGGTCAAAAATATCAAAACTAAGGTGTCTAAACAGAAGGGTTAATAGAGGTAAGAGAATCTGTGGAATTTGTAGGATAAAAGATTTGGAGTGTTTTATAAAAAAATGAAAAGAGTAATGAGCAGCCAGTATCGGACTCCCCTTGTGTACCGGAGGTCAAGGACACTAGCTGCTAGTGGATATAAGCGGAGTTACCGTGGTCGTGCACCTTTTAAGGTGGTGTATGTTCGCCAGCGGTACATTCAAAATATTCCCCAATATATTAAGAAGACTAAGATGGGAGTAAGGAAGTTGCAACTGTACGATAAACAATTAAGAGATGTTAAATTTGATAATAAAGGTGTGGCGAGATTGCTTAATGGTATTGAGTTGGTAATAAAATATGTGACCGCCAATCAGACAAGATCATGGTTAAGGGTATAAAATTAATTGGAAATGTTCAATTGAGACAAGACGCTAAAGACAAAGCTGTGGTCTACCATGTTTTGTTTTTCATCATAAGTGATAATAGTCCGTCAGATTCCATCTCCACACCTGATAAGACATTTATTGAAGTTACGGAGGGTAATCCTCAGACCTGGATTATTGATCCTGACCAGTCCGACCGGTTTCGGATGCTAAAGAAAATGAGATTCAAGCTCATTGGGGCCAAGGACAAGAATACATTCATCACAAAATAGAAATCGTGGACCGATTCTTCCCAATTGATGTTTGGACGGACTACAAAGATACGCTGTTTGAAAATGTTGAAAGTATTCAGAAAGGTGCCATATATTTAGTGGCTGCAATTGTTAGTGGAAAAGAATGCAAAATTATGTTAATGAGTCAAATGTACTTTAATACTATTTAGAATTATAATTTATGTATTTTTATTTATAATGTTCAGGTTTTGAATGGAGGTAGACGATATAAAAACTGGTGTTGTTCAAGGTGTTTCAACAAGTGATTTCAGTTATATTGAACTTGCGTTGCCTAATTTATTTTCTCAATTGAGGTTAAGATACAAATAAAAGAGTGTTAAGGTTGATAAAATATTTATAAAATATTCTCCCCTTGTGTACCCAATGCCAATGGGTTAGTCAGAGTAAAAGTTTATGATCGGAGGTTAGATGGTAATGATAGTCTGCAAGTGTGGTTTCTTTTCCCTGTGGATTGTCAATGCGAGTTAGTCTATTATGGGAATGGTTATTGTTCAATTAACGACAAACAGGTGTCATGGATGGTGAAATATCGACTTAAAAATTCGAATATTAAAAGGGGGATTACATATTGTAAAATGAAGGGGTATTTGAAGTATTCTACGAGTGACATGCTAGAAGATTTACAAATGAGGGCCCCATCTATTGTTGTGTTATCTAAAATATATACTAATGATAATGTTGATGTTTGGCATTATGCCCCAACGAAAGCCATTCCGATTTTGACACGGACTAAGTCTGTGGATTTACCGGAGAGACGAAGAGATTTGTTGTTAGGAGGTTTTGGGGAAAGTGATTCAATTATTCATGAACGCAGAGGTCGTCTAAGATTGATGTACGCAGAGGTGGTGATGACACTAGTGATGTTGATCTCGGTCCGTCGATTTCGGAGGTTGGTGTTAGCAAAGAGGAAGTTGATCGTAGATGATCAGTTGTTATGGATCCCGCAAAATTTTTTAATGTTTTACGAAATGTAATAATTAGTGTAAAAAATAGTGATATGACTCAAGATGTAATAGTTGATAATAAAGGAAATGTAGTAAGTAAATAAAATTTTGAGTGGTTTTATAAATAAAATTAATAAAATTTTTCATTAATCATGACAGTGGTTACATTAACATTAAACCATTCTCTTATTTTGGGGACATTACATCTAACCAACTACTGTTTCCATTAGTTAATATAATACATAGAATTCCTCCTCTAATAGTGAGATCTGGTTGAAATATAACAAATACATGGAAGTATCTCTGGCAACCTACTAAATTCTTCATTAATTCGGTAGGGACTGTCAAGTATTTGATGTTGTCTATGACGTTGTAGATGGCGTCTTGATCGTAGTCCTTGAAGCTTATTCTGCCGGAGAAGTAATTGTGTCGTCCGAGACTTCTGGCCCAGGCGGTTTTGCCTGTTCTTAAGGGTCCTTCGAGGTAGAGGGAGATTGGGCAGATGGGCAGCTGTTTCGGATCCTGTTATTAGAGGAGGAGGAGAGTTCTTCGTCAATATATAAATCATGTATATTATTCATGTGTATCCCTAATCTAATGTTGTTGTCGTCTTTACTGTAAACAAAGAAACAACAATTTTGACATAACTCGCATTGTACAAAATTCTGACTTATAAACAAATATTATTTTCTACCCATTTTTTTACTTCTTCATTTAAAAAAGGAAATGAATTAAAAGGGCTAATGTATGGGGCGCTCTCGTTTATAATGATCCCTTGAAAATGTTTTTAATTGGGGGTATTTTGTGACGTAATCGATGGGACATCTTTAGATTAGGGATACAAAAAATAATATCAACAATTTATATACTGACGAAGAACTCTCCTCCTCCTCTGATAATATGAACCAGAACAACGGCCCATTCGCCCAATCTCCCTCTACCTCGAAGGACCCTCAAGAACAGGAAAAACCGCCTGGGCCAGAAGTCTCGGACGACACAATTACTTCTCCAGCAGAATAAGCTTCAAAGACTACGATCAAGACGCTGTCTACAACGCTATAGACGACATTAGATACTCGACAGTCCCTACCAAATTAATGAAAAATTTAGTAGGTTGCCAGAGAGACTTCCATGTATTTGTTAAATTCTAACCGGATCTCACTATTAGAGGAGGAATTCCTTGTATTACATTAACTAATGAGGACAGTAGTTGGTTAGATGCAATGTCCCAAAAAATGAGAGAATGGTTTGATGTTAATGTAACCACTGTCATAATTAATGAAAAAATTTATTAGTTTTATTTATGAAACCACTCAAACTTTTATTTACTTATTACATTTCCCTTATCATCAACTATTACATCTCGAGTCACATCACTATTTTTTACACTCATTATTACATTTCGTAAAACATTAGAAAATTCTGTTGGATCCATAACAACTGATCCTCTTCGATCAACTTCTTCTTTTCTAACACCAACCTCCGAAATCGACGGACTAGAATCAATATCACTAGTTCCATCACCACCTCTGCGTACATCAATCTCAGATAAACTCAGACGACCTCGCCGTTCATGAATAACTGAACCACTTTCCCCAAAACTTCCTAACAACAAATCTCTTCGCCTCTCCATTAAACCCATATCATAATCCTTGTCAGAATCGGAATAGCCTTGGTTGGAGCATAATGCCAACCATCAACATTATCATTAGTATATTTTTTAGATAACACAACAATAGATGGGGCCCTCATCTGCTCATCTTCTGGCATGTCACTTGTAGAATACTTCAAATACCCCTTCATTTTACAATACGTAATCTCCCTTTTAATATTAGAATTTTCAAGTCGATACTTCACTATCCATGGCACCTGTTTGTCGTTAATTGAATAATAACTATTCCCATAATATACTAATTCGCACTGGCAATCCACGGAGAAAACAAAGTATGCCTGCAAATTGTCATTACCATCTAACCTCCTATTATACACATTTACTCTGAACAACCCACTGGCATTGGGTGCGCAAAGGAGGAAACATTTTATCAATATTTTATCAACCTTAATACTCTTTTGTTTGTATCTCAACCTCAACTAAGAAAATAAATTAGGCAAAGCAAGTTCACTACAATTGAAATCACTTGCTGAAACACCTTTAACAACACCAGTTCTTATATTGTTCACCTCCATTCACTTGCACATTACAAATAAAAATACATAACATTAATTTTCTAAACAGTTTTAAAGTACATTTGACTCCATAACGTAATTTTGCATTCTTTTCCACTAACAGTAGTAGCCACTAAATATATGGCACCCTTTTGAATACTTCCAACATTTCCCAACAACGTATCTTTGTAGTCCGTCCAAACATCAACTGGGAAGAACCGGTCCACAACTTCTATCCGTGACGAAAGTACTCTTTGTCCTTGCTACTAACGAGCTTGGATCTCATTTTCTTTAGCATTCGAAACGGCTGGACTGGTCAGGATTAACAATCTAGGTCTCAGGATTACCCTCGCCAACTCCAATAAATATCTTGTCAGGTGTGGGGACGGAATCTGACGGACTATTATCACTTATGACGAAAAACAATATGTGGTGGACCACAGCTTCGTCTTTAGCATCTTGTCCCAATTGAACATTCCCAATTAATTTTATACCCTTAACCACGATCTTGTTTGATTAATGGTTATATCTCTTATTACCCAACTCAATACCATTAAGCAATCTTGCCACACCTCTATTATCAAATTTAACGTCCCTTAATTGTTCATCGTACAGTTGTAACTTCTTTACTCCCCTCTTAGTCATCTTAATATCTCGAGGAATTGTAGACACCCCATTTTTTAGCGTCCTCAAGACTTGGACGTCATCGTTTATGCACTCGATGATTGTGTGTTTGTGTTCATTTTGAGCGCCCGAAATCCTTGGTGGAATGCCCTGTCTTTGAGCCATTGAACCTTGTTCTTTCTTGTTTTGGACCAAAACTTGGTGTTTGGACCTCTTGGTGACCTGTCGGCCACCCCCCAAGGCTGTCGGCCATGGGTTGTGCTTGTCGGCTATGGATGTGGCCGGTCGGCCACCAATGGTGGCCGGTCGGCTATCAGTGGTGTCCGACGGCCACCAGTCTCTTTTTTCAGATATTTATTGACAACTGTGCCAGCTGTTACACACTGAGCTGCATCTTCATACACGTGTATGGTAGGATGTATCTAAGCTTAATGGGTGTTTTTCTATGAATAGGGGGGTTCCTCACCCATTTTGGAGGGTTAGCATTTTTAGAGCAAAAATCTCCATCTCTCTCTAGAATTCTCTCTCTCTCTTGTTATTTTGCACACATTTGCTTACAAGTCCTTAGCTTTTGCACACCAACCCTCAACCAAATACTCTCACCTTTGGGATGAGATAACTTGGGACCTAATTTGTGCTCTAGAAGGAGGTTTGAGCTTGAGTTTGTGGCTATTTTGTGGCTTGGCTTCAAAGGTATAGCACTTACCTTATTTAAGCTTGTTTTGCTTACTTATTTCCCCATCTTTTTCTATTATTTTTGGCCTGGTTTTCAACTGTAAAAACCTCTATTTTTATGACCTAAAAATGGTGGTTTGAGGCTATTTTGTGTTAAGGGGTAGTCCACCCTTCTTGTCTCTTTGTTTGTTAAGCTTTTGTGCTACTTTTCATCACTTTCAAACCAACTTTTTTGGGCCTTTTAACCACTAAATTTCAGAGGTTTTTTAGTGGTAAAAACCTTGTTTTGAAGTCTAAAATTAGAGGGGTTAGCCCCCCTTCTTGTGTCTTGTTTGCATGCCTAGTTAGTTTTGTGAGTTAGCATGTTTTTCTAGCTTAACTTAACTCTAGTCTAGCATATTTTTGCCACAGTTTTAACCTATTTTGGCTCTGTTTGGGGCTCGTTAGTTTAGTTAAGGCTTGTTTTGCATAGTTATAGTGTTAATCTCCTTCACTAGCTTGATGTTTTAATGCTTTGATCATCATTGTTTTGAGTTAATAGCATGTTTTAGTGCATTTTCTCATTTAATTTCAGCACCTAAATCTCTGCAATCTCCCTCTTTACTTCACTCTTTTATTTACTTTGGAGAGTTGTTTCAAACTTGGGATCTTTTAAGCTTAAGATTGAGGTTATGCTTAATGGTTTAATCTTCTTTGAGGGTTCATTACCAACGACATGATCTCTCTCATGCCTTAAATTATCCCTTCGTTGACACTTCTTTCCATTAGAGGATACTCACTTTTAGACTTAATCGATTAAAGAATGAATCGGTAATGTAAAATGAGTAAATAAAATGAACAAGTAAAAGAGGCAAGATAAACATTTTTGTGTTGCATTGCATGTGTTCGAATCGGACATTAATTCAAACACGAGGAAAATGAGACATTTCATACTCAAAGTGATGAAATGTGTCGCTTTCCTTGGTCACCATCACCCTTGATCATGCATGATAGGGTGGTGGCCTTTTTTTTGAGTCTTATTTTGCACTCATTAAACTTGTACACACTTGGTTCTTTGGCCATCATGCATGGAAATTGCTTGGTTGATGATTTGAGAGCCAAGAGTTTCACTCCTTTGAGCTTGTTTGATGATAAGAAGTGTAAATAGTACACATAAACCTATGAGAATACACTGTTTTGCTTTGTCTGCTCTCTGTTGCAGCAAAAAGAGGAGTTCATGTCATCAGTGGCTGACTGGCCACCACCAGTAGCCGACCGACCACCATTGGTAGCTGACATGCCCCCTGTCGGCCACCAATGAAAATTGCATAGTGTTTTGGTAAGTTGAAGTGGAGGTGTTCGAGAAGTGGGCAGCCTTTTCAATGTTCAAATATATGCAAATAGAGGCTGCAACAGCAAGGCAGTGGCTTTTTCAGGTGGAGAAACCGAGCATGCATGCATCCCTCATTTCCCGAGGCTATTTAGTTGCTTTGCTTAGATAGTTGTAGCTTACTCTTGCAAGTGATGTAATTATTCAAGTGGATTAGCTATTTAATTCATGTTGTACTTAATTAGGATAATTGCTTTGTAATTAGTCAGTTAAGTTTTGAGTAATTAATTTGATTTGTAATATTTAATTAGCTTAGAATAGTTAATTAATTCATATCATGTTGTAATAGTTAGCTTAGCTTAGCGTAACTAGTTAGCTTATTCATTCAGACCCTCCTTCGCGAGGTCGTAATGTTGTAATAAGTGTGCATGTGTGTATATGTCTTACATCTCCATGTTTTTCTCCATTTTATTTAATCGCTTTCGATGGTTAGATTAGGGACATGTTTCAATTAGCATATCGCATGCTTGCATCTATTCATCTTGTCTTGCATGTACCGAGGCTCGGCGCATCATTCAAACTGCATTGCAATTTCAATATCTTCTTTGAATACGTGTTTAATCGCATGTTGTTCAAATTGATCCATATGCCATATTAGTAGCCGAGCCTATTAATTGCATATTGCATTTGTTGTATTAGGCATCTTGTATAGTTAGGATCATGCATCCTTTCTAACTAGTTTTTGTTTTGGCTTGGAGTACTCGGTAAATCTTTATGCTTTAGCATACTTACATGAGTGTGATTGCCATATTGTCATGATTAGCATGCTTGCCATGAGGCTATATGCATACTTGCTAAACTGTATGAATGCCTGTGGATGAAGGCTTGTTGTTTGAATTGGAACGATTCAACGAATGTGTGTTTTAAGCCCACTTTGTTGTGGCAAATCATGTTTTAAGCCCACTATGTTTGGTGGCAAATCCGTATTTTTAAGCCCACTTGAGAGTGACAAATTCAAACCATTTTTGCAAGCAAACATGAGT
The DNA here is from genome assembly GCA_030407325.1 of Camellia japonica. Classification (NCBI taxonomy): domain Eukaryota; kingdom Viridiplantae; phylum Streptophyta; class Magnoliopsida; order Ericales; family Theaceae; genus Camellia; species Camellia japonica. Next base: position 38,524,545 of record JAPPVO010000019.1, on the reverse strand, counting down.
TGAATTGTTCCAAGTCTTGTGACTAGTCTATACTTGCTTGTGCGCATCACATAGTAAAGCTAGTTTAATAACCGAGATAAGAACACCTAATGTTTATAAAACATCATATCATGATTAGTAGAGACCGATCTCTGATCGGGCAAATAGGGGTGCTCATGTTAGGACCTTCCCCTCTCGTACCCAAGTTCTCGAGCCAAGGCAACTTTGGTGATGACAGATACATGGCCTTTGGCACGAGTTAGGGTTTTTTAAATTTTTTCAAAAATAAGATATTTAGGTGACGATTCTATATCTGGCAAAGCAGTCCAATTTTGGCATTATTTGATTTAAAATCGATTTTCCAAAAAGATTTGCCGGATTTGGATTCTTTGGTGTTTATCAGTTTCACATTGCACTTGTGAGACTAGATTCAGAACTGCGGGACTCCGAACTGTGAAGCCTTCTTTTCAACCCTTTCCAAAAGATGGGGCGCGAAAAAAGGTGAGTCCACAGTTTCTGGCGACTCTGCTGGGGATTTAGAGAACTTGACTCAAACTCATGATATATTGTTTTATTTACACTTACGTGTTTTTTGCATCTGCATTTGCATTTGCATTGGTGCGCTTAAGTCACAGTGTTTGCCATCTACTATTCCTGAGCGGTTTGCCGGAGGCTTGCTTGGAAAAGCTTGCCAAAAGGCTAACTGATTGCGGGCTCTGCCACGATGGGAACACAACCCTTGGATCTGGACTACCGCTGTACCGCTTAATCCTCCTTTCACTTCTCGGTGTTAGGTGTGAGAGGTATATTAGGTGGTCTTGATGAGGTACCTTTTTGACCAATCGACCTAGTTGCATATTGGAAACCATAGAAATTGTTCCGAACTAGGACAAGTTGCTCACCCGAATGCAGGAATTGTTTGAAACCGCTTGTTTGCGTAGTGAACCCCTAGCTCCTGATGAAATTAGGAGAGGGTAACCCTACCCCATCATTGGGGTGTTTTGGCTCTCACTTGCTTGATACATGTTTTTAGAGTGAAACTCTGCAGGAATGTATGTATCAGTTGAAAGTCTGGGTATCAGTTTTGGGGCAGAAATCAGTGTTCGAGTACAGTTGTCCAGCTTATGATTGCAACTGCGTGTTGTTTCTATCTAAGCCGAAGTGCTGTGCGGTTTCTGATTTTTGTTTCTTTTTTTGCTTTATTTTCTTTTTGCAAGGTAGTCTTTCACCATTGCTTTAGACGATTCTGTTACCCCTCCCCAAGCACTCTAGACCCGAGTTAGAAGGATTTGTAGATCTGGGGATCTAGTCAGGGGACAGCCAGTGTTTGTTTCACTCTTGCCGGTTACTAGACGGAGGAGGATTCAGTAGAATTCGTCAATTCAACAGTCACCGTTTACCTCGCCTATGCCCAGTCAGGCCCAATCATCTACTTCCACTCCAGACAGAGAGTATTTCCTAGTTCCGGCAGTTCAAAATCCTCCAGTCAATATGAAAGATATGCTTCGACAACTCCAGCTGTAGCGATCCTAATTTTCTTAAGTCATTATTTATTATTATTATGATTATTATTATCTTATTTTATTTTTGGCTTTATTAATTGTGTGGTCAAATGAGAATTTAATGTGATATTTAATTAATTTAATGTGTTATTTAATTAATCCATATATTTATATATTTATATTTGTTATAAAAAAAAGAGGTGTTATATATATATATATATTTAATCTTATATTTATATTTATATATATTATAATTATGTTGTATTATATAATAAAATATATTATAATAGTTATTATGTTAGAATAGGATTAGGAATCAATCAAAAGAAAAGAAAAGAAAGAGAGGTGTGGTAGCAAAGAAAAAACCACGGGAAGAGAGAGAGAGAGAGAGACAGAGAGAAATCAAGAAAAAGAGAGATCTAGCGGTTGTGTGTGTGAAAGAGAAAGCAGAGGAAGAAAAGAGTTAGGGTTTTATTTTGGTGGCTCTATTAATTCTCTTAAGTGATTTTTTGATCTTCAAAAAAATATTGTGAGTACAAAATTCACTTCCCTTGATTTATGTTTAATTCATTGTTCTTATTTATTTATTTATTTATATTTATTTGATGTTAGTTTGATTTTGTTTTTACATAAAGATGATAGATTGATTTTAATTATTTTGATTAGTTGTGTATGTAAGGTTTAGGATTTTTAGATGATTGATTGATTTTAATTATTTTGATTAGTTGTGTATATAAAGTTTAGGGTTTTTAGATGATTGATTGATTTTAATTATTTTGATTAGTTATGTATGCAAGGTTTAGGGTTTTTATATGGATTTATTTTATGGTTGTAATCACATTCATGGATATATGAAATTAAAATAAATTAGGAACATATAGACAAATTCCTTACACTCCACTATGACTTCATGGATTGTTGTTTTATTTGAGTGTTGGTGAGAAAAAGTGTATAAAAAAAGTGAGGATTATGAGATTTATTTGAATGTCTTAAGCTTGGCATTGTTATATTTATTCTCATGAGTGAGATGTTGTGTATATATATTGTTGCCTCGTTCTCATGAGTAGACGAGTACTTTGATTTACGCATGTACGTATATGCTAACCATCTGGGGAGTGTGGGTCAAACTCGGGACGATATCCCCGTGCAAGTTTGGCTTCGGAGCGGTGCTAGGTATACGAAAGGCACATGAGATATATGTATAGGACGAAAGTGGAAGGCCGAAGTGGTGGAGTTAAGGTACAAAGAATTTAATTATGAGTTTATTGTTATAGTGTGTATTATATTGCTTTGTACAGGTTGAAAAATAATAAACAACCTCCATAAATTATGAAAGTTGAGCAGAGCCATGTATACGTGATTCTAGAAAACTTTTGTGTTTTAACTTTTTATTAAAAGATCGATTAGAACTTTTAATCGGATGATCTTGGTTATTATAGGTTTGATTCATTTTAGCAATGCATATTTTAGAGGCTGTTTTAACGCACGAAACGAGCTCATTTTTATTGGTTTTTTGTAAATCAAAGTAAAACATTATTCTGCACATTTTTCGTGTTTTGAACTTTTCCGAAAAAAATCATCTTAGGGCAGTTTTTATTCGTTTTCAGCTTTAGATTTTTTGATTGAATTCCGTCTAGATTTTTCTATCAAGTTTTTCTCTCAACCTGTTCAGTTTCTGTTAAATTTGTTTATGCTATTTTTAAGGAAATTTGATTCTGTACAACTTTTGTTCTTTGAGTTTTGGCCAGTTCGAATTATTTAAGCATGAAACGATGCATTTTTATACTTCTTCAGCAAGTTACTTATGATTAAATTATACTAACTTAATTTTGTTACAATATGGTGGGTCTTACTAACTTTTTTATGCAGGACTGACCCACCATATTTTTATTTCTATTTTGTTTATTTTATAATCAATTTATATTTCATTGTGTACGGACAAGAAACTAAATGCCACCGTATCTCGAGAAACTACTCATTCGTCTCGGTGCGGTTGGAACTACTTGTCTTGTCCCATAATAAGAATTAAATGTATTTTTGTTTGTGTCTGGTGGACACGTGGGTGTTAAATCTTGTACTCATACCAGTATACCTGTATACTGACCCATTTTGTCTCTTGGCAACTTCGGTGCGTTCTGTTTGAGCGCAGCCGAGCTTCCTTTGAAGGATTTGTTGAGGCTATGGTGGTGACAAGAAATAACTATGATCGTAGGACATGTAATTTGGACTTCTTTTGTTTTCTTGAGTTTAGGGTTGATATTAGTTTATGTATTTATTATTTTTTTTTTATAACTTTAGTATTGGAATAATTTGGCATGGTTTGTAACTGTATTTTATTTAAGTTGTTTTGACTAGTTGTTGCTACCTTAATGTTGAGGTATTGGTTAGTTATGAGATTATGGTAGAAGGTTTGGTTGGCGTTTAGTTTTTTTTTGCTTCACCCCTAGGATTTGGATGATGGAATATTGATTGGGGTTTAGTCCTAATTTAATATTTAATTGTCCAAATTTTAGGACATGACAGTTTGGTATCAGAGCTCTAGGTTACCCTAGACTTGTGAGAGTTTAGGTGATCCTCGGATTGTGGAAAAATGGTTAGCTGGTTTAGGTTGGTGGTTGAATTTATTTTAAGTATTTATGAACGAATTCTTCTTGTGTGTTTAACTTGAAGGTGATGGCTAGAAGGTATAATTTGAGAAGTGTTGAGCCTAATGGCACAAGGGAAGAAACTACTGCTAACGTAGCGGCAGCGGCAACGGCAGCGACGACTGCTATCGAGGCAACCAATACGGTGCAGGTTAATGTGGGGGAGATTATAGCTCAGTTACTTCAGGTTGTTTAGAACAATAATCAAGGCCAACAGGGAGATCCCTTTGCGAAGAGAAACAAAGACTTTGGTTCTTTGGGAGGTCAAAAATTCTCTGGAGATAGAGGACCCATTGCAGCTGACGCTTGGGTTCAGAAATGTGAGATGGTATTTGGTTGTATGTAGCTCATCGAGGTCCAAAAACAAGAGTTGGCGACACATCAGCTTTGAGGGAGCAGCCCTATTTTGGTGGAACTCATGGAAGGAGGGTCTAGATTTAACAACTTCGACTTGGGCAGATTTCAAGACTCGTTTTGACCGAAAGTTTGTTCCTGCTGCTATTCGGTCTCAATTGAGTAATGAATTTTCGAAGTTGACTTGAGAGGGTAGAACAATGATTGAGTATGTCACCAAGTTTAATGAGTTGTCTCGTTATTCCCCTTACTTGGTCGACAAGCAGGAGAAAAAGAATGAGAAGTTTATTAAGGGACTGAATCATTACCTATCTAAGTCCCTTATTCCCTTTGATGCTGAACCGTTTGACAGAGTTCTTGACTTGGCACTGAAGTATGAGGAAAAGGAGAAGCAGTTTAAAGAAGGGAAGGCCAAGGTCGGAGAGACTTCTAGAGGGAGTCACTTCCAGCAGCGGGATGGGAACAGATACCGACCCTATGATCAAAGGCATAGGGGTCAGCAGTTTCAGAGGCCACAGCAACAGGGTAGTCAGGGAAATTTCAGACCTCAGGGTAATTTCAGACCTCAGGGCAATTTCCAGCCCCAGTGGCACTATTATCAGAGACAGGGTGGTCTACGCCCATAAGGTTATCAAAGACAGCGGCAACAAGTGCCATAGTTGGGTTATCGTCCCCCCGTACCTCAGTTAGAGGAGCCCCCACCTATCAGACCAGTAGCACCTCAACCGATTAATAGGAAGTGTTTTGGGTGTCAGCAGTTGGGGCATGTAATCAAGGATTGCCCTCAGAGACAGCAGGTACGACAGGGTCAAGCAGCTCCAGCCAGGGCATTTGCAGTGATGCCAGGAACTGACAAAGTGCAAGGTACTTTTAATCTCTTTCAAGAACTCATTAGAGTACTTTTTGATACTGGTGCCTCTCATTCTTTTATATCTAGACAGTTTGTAGAAAGAGAACATATTGTAACTACCTCCTTGTCTAGACCTATTCGTGTTGAAACCCCTTTAGGAGGGGTAATTACTCTTTATGAGATGTGTAGAGATTTTGAGATTGAGTTTGCGGGTAGAGTCTTGTATGCGGACCTAATTGTGTTAGGGTTTGAGGGGTTTACAATTATTTTGGGCATGGATTGGCTGCGAAAATACTTTGTGACTCTAGATTGTGCTGGAAGGATTGTAAATATAGATATTCCTAGTATGCCACGGCTTACCCACGCTTCTAGCGATGAAGAAGAGTCGGTGATGACGAGTTTTTTGTGCTCGGTAAGAATCCCTAAGCAGGATATCAGTAAGGTAGATGTGGTGCGTGAGTTTAAGGATGTATTTCAGGAGATACCTGGACCTCCACCTCGACGGGTAGTAGAATTTTGCATTGACCTGGTGTCGGGAACTGCATCGATTTCTAAGGCGGCATACAAAATGACGCCTAAAGAGCTTGTGGAGATGGAGAAGTAGTTGGAAGAGATGCTTCAGAAAGGCTTCATACGTTCAAGTAACTCCCCGTGGGGAGCATCTGCGATTTTTGTCTCCAAGAAAGATGGCACTTTCTGTGTGTGCATAGATTACAGAGAGCTGAATAAGGTGACTATTAAGAACAAGTATCCGCTACCTAGAATTGATGACTTGTTTGATCAGTTGAAGGGAGCAGCCATGTTCTCTCAGTTTGATCTTAGAACGGGTTACCACCAGATGGGTATGTCAGAGAAAAGTATATTGCTTACTGTTTTTCGGACCCGATATGGGTTGTACGAATTTCCTGTAATGCCTTTTGGTCTAACCAATGCTCCTGCCTATTTCATGGACTTGATGAACAGAATTTTTCAACCGTATCTAAATAAGTTTGTGATTATCTTCATAGATGATATTTTGGTGTATTCTAAGAATGAAGAAGAACACAGAGGACACTTGAAAGTCGTGTTGCAGACTTTGAGAGAGCAACAGTTATACGCTAAGTTCAGTAAGTGTCACTTTTGGGAGAAAGAAATTCGATTTTTGGGACATATCGTATCCAATCAAAGGATAGCGGTAGATCCTGAGAAAGTTGTTGCGATCAAGGAATGGAAGCAGTCCATGAACCCTATAAGGTGAGAAGTTTTTTAGGACTAGCCAGTTATTGTAGGAGATTTATAGAGAAGTTTTCCACTATTGTAGTACCCATGACCAAGTTGACCCGCAAGAATGTGAAGTTCTTATGGACATATGATTGTGAGAAAGCTTTCTGGGAGTTAAAGCAGCGGTTGACTACAGCACCGATGTTAACTATACTGGTATAAGGGGAAAAGTTAGTAATGTTTACTGATGCGAGTGGAACTAGGTTGGGATGTGTGTTGATGCAGCATCAGAATATTGTATCTTATGCTTCTCGACAATTAAAACCTTATGAGAGACGATACCCTACTCATGACTTAGAGTTGGCAGCAGTTGTTTTTGCGTTGAAAGTGTGGTGACACTACTTGTTTAGGGAGCACTTTGAGTTGTACACAGATCACAAGAGCCTCAAATATCTCTTTTCTCAAAAAGAGTTGAACATGAGGCAACAGAGGTGGGTTGAATTCGTCAGTAGTTATGATTTCGAGATCCTTTACCACCCGGGAAAAGGAAATGTGGTTGCTGATGCACTTAGTCGACAACATGGGATTATAGTGTGACAACTCTCACCTCTGATTAGTGCTAATCTCTGATTGAGCATGATAAGTAATTAAACAAACTGAAATTCTGAACTGAACGCATGAGTATGTTGCTTGATTGCATTTTCTATCTGTTTGTCATAAATTGATCTATTCATGTTTTAATTTCGAACTGCAAATTGAAGGCCTTATCGGCGGCCGAATTAGAAATTGATTGGTATTTTGTGTTAATTAGAATTTATGTGATTTTATGGTGGATTTAATTGAAATGTGATTTGGTATGATTAAATTAGATTAAATAATGCTAAATTACATTAGTTGCGTAATTTACCTTATTGCCACTTAGTGGCTTGACTCTAGACCATCTCCTTTTCGCTCCATACATGCTTGTTATATCATCTAGTTCATCTTCTTGAGACCAAAACCGTTAGAGAGTGAGGAGAAAACTTGAGTTCATCAAATTTAGCTTGGGAACTAGAAGAAATTGAAGAAAGATTGCACAATTGAGCTTGTATACCTTGAATTCTAGACCTAAGGTAAGGATTCATCTTCTTGATTGTGAATTTAAGTTGTATCTTGCGTGGTTCATGGTCAATTAGAGTTTAAAGTCAAGAATTGGTTTAAAAAGTTGAATTTGAGAGTGAATTCATGTATGCATGCACACATTCTTGTGTTTTGAGGTCTTTTCCATGAAATTTGCTACTTGCATGTTCATATTTTGATTATAGTTCAAGAATTCACCATGTTTTTGGAAGGATTGAGTTATTTGACCATGTATTTGAAGCTTTGAATTTAATTGAATACATGCATGTTATGTTTGAGCTTTGTTCTTGAAGTTTATTTGAATATGGTGTTCAATTGACTCACCATTGGGCTTTGATTTTACAAATTGATCTTCAAAACATGTTATATTATGGGTTTAAAGTGTTTTCCAGAAAATGGGACCAAGAGGTTGAGTTTTGAGGTGTTGAATGCTTGGTTTGAGCTCGAGAGGCAAATCTGGAAATTCCAGATTTTGGCTTCCACACTCGAGCGAAGTATTCCACGCTCGAGCGACCATCTTTTGTTCAGAGCTCCGCTCGAGCGAAGGGATGCTGGCTTGAGCGTAGATTGCAAGCTCTCAGGTTTTTGGTGCACGCAGACGCACGCTTGAGTGAGATAACCTACGCTCAAGCGAGGACTGTGTCTCACGCTCGAGCGGGCGTCGGGCGGAGATTTTCAACATCCAGCACTTTTTGCATTTTTAAAGACCGCTTGAGCGAGGAAGTACACGCTTGAGCGACCCCACTGTTTTGACAAGCTTGCTCGAGCGAAGAAAGCCACGCTCAAGCGAGACCCCTGTTTTTGAAAATTTTGAAAAGTGTTTTAAAGTATATCTTTGCATCCTCATTTCATCATAGGCATTCCTAGGCCTAGTTTAAGGCATCTTAATAAGGCTATTGATGTAGAACCACACTGAGTCAAGATAGGGACTAAGTTGTTGATTTCCAAGTGTGTAACTTAGTGTGTGTTCGTTCTGTAACTGTGTAGAGTTGGCATCCGAGGACGCTCTTTAGCTACTATTAGCCTAGTGCTTTGTGAGTAACAATGTTGTAAAGATATGTTCAATTATGAATATTTTCTGAATGATCAACTGTTCTGCTTACTGAAACGTTATTGTTTAATGAATGAATGTTTGTCCTATTTGTAAACTGTATTCGTGGTATCCATAGCAATTTATTGTTACTATCACAGAGATCTCTGTCGGTTCCCATGTTGGAACCACTACTGTTTACTGTTATGATGGCCATCAACTGACTGTTCAGTTTGTTAAGACCTACTGTACTGTTTGCTATTGGATGTACCACATATAACTGCTATGGTTTCTAAATGACTGATATGACTGTTTAATGACTGAAAGGACATTCATTCTTAACCTCTTTACACAATTGTTATTCACTGGGCTTTAGCTCACTGTTTATATTTATATGTAGGTGTCCAGGCACCGGACCGGAGCTAGGAGCATCGGGTTAACTCCCTTTTTGTCAAGCCAACCATTGTGCCTCACTTCGAGGTTCCAAGTCTGACCGAGCTAAGGCTGTTTTAGTGTGTCTCAGTTTCACCCTTCTGTCTCTGTTTTGTAATACTGTTTAAGACTTGTACTGTACTGTGCTAATTAGAGATTTGGTCCCTAACCTGAATGTTGTACATATGGTGTATATATGTTTTGCTTATGAATGTGAATATGTTACAAAAAAGTCTTTTTGCATACAGACTGTCACAGCTCATTGGACATCTTTTATTACTGTTTTGGCTTCCGTCAGCCCCTGTACTCTGTATTACTGTCTTTACTGTTAAGCAGGCCTTCGGTAATCACGGATTACTGGCCGGTTACGGTGCTAAACCCATAGGGGCGGGTTTGGGTCGTGACATATAGCTTCTTTGATGATTCAAGAATGGAAGTCCTTGGAGTTAATTTGGATGCATGATATTCAACCAATAGAGAGTACCGGGGCATACATTGTTAATTTGACCATACAGTTGACGTTACTGGGTAAAGTTCGTCAGATGCAGAATTTAGATGGGTTTCTCATCAGCAAGCTCGATGACCTTGTAGTGGATTTGATCGATGATTGTCCTGCTGATTGGTCTGTGGATTCAGATGGGGGATTGCGATTCAAGGGCAGGTTGTGTGTACCTAACATTGTTGAATTGAGGAAAGAGATTATGGATGATGCCCATAGGTCCCGATATACTATTCACCCTGGTGGGACTAAGATGTATCATGACCTGAAGAGGACATTTTGGTGGGAAGGTATGAAGAAAGACGTAGGAGAGTATGTTTCTTGATGTTATGTGTGTTATGTGTGCCAATAGGTTAAGGCAGAACACCAACGACCATTTGGACTTTTGCAACCTCTTGAGATTCCTACTTGGAAATGGGAGTACATCTCTATGGACTTCGTGGATAGATTGTCGCGGTCTAAGCGAGGCAATGAATCTATTTGGATGATAGTGGATCGACTCACCAAGTCTGTTCATTTTATTCCTATCAGTGTTCACCGAATTGCGGATAAACTAGCTAGGATGTATATTTGGGAGGTGGTGCGACTTTATGGCGCACCAGTTTCTATAGTTTCGGATCGTAATCCGTTGTTTGTGGCAGAGTTTTGGGAGAGTTTTCAGTATGCTTTGGGTGCTAGGTTAAACTTGAGCACAACTTATCATCCTCAGACAGATGGGCAAACTAAGCGGGTAAATCAGATCTTGGAGGATATGTTGAGAGCTTGTGTCCTCGATCTTGGTGGTAGTTGGGAAGAACACTTTCCATTGGTGGAGTTTGCTTATAATAATAGCTATCACTCTAGTATCGGGATGGCACCTTTTGAGGCTTTGTATGGAAGGCCATGTCGATCACCTGCTTGTTGGATGGAGATAGGAGATGCGCCGTTGTTAGGGCCAGAGTTTGTGAGAGAGACCACGGAGAAGGTGGACATTATTCGAGAACGTATTAAGGCTGCACAGAGTCGTCAGAAGAGTTACACTGATAGAAAACATAAGGGGGTTGAGTTGAATGTTGGAGATTTTGTGTTTTTGAAGATCTCGCCGATGAAAGGTATCATGCGGTTCGGAAAGAAGGGAAAGTTGGCACCTAGATTTGTGGGACCATACGAGATCACTGAGAGGATTGGTAATGTGACTTACAAATTAGCTCTACCACCTGCTTTAGTTATGATTCACAATGTGTTCCATGTATCTTTATTGCGGAAGTGTGTGCAAGACCCTTTCCAAGTAGTATCACCAGAAGTGTTGGAGATTAATGATGATCTCACGTATGTGGTGCGACCGGTTACTATTCTAGATCGGGATGTAAAGTAGTTGTGGCGCAAGAAAGTGAACTTGGTGAAAGTGCAATAGAGCGAAGATGAGAATGATATTACTTGGGAGTTAGAAGAGAAAGTTCGATGTATGCACCTGAAACTTTTTGCCCAGTACTTTCTTCTATAGAATCTTAGGACGAGATTCTTTTGAGGTGTGTATATTGTAGCGACCCTAATTTTCTTAAGTCATTATTTATTATTATTATTTTATTATTATCTTATTTTATTTTTGGCTTTATTAATTGTGTGGTCACATGAGAATTTAATGTGATATTTAATTAATTTAATGTATTATTTAATTAATCCATATATTTATATATTTATATTTGTTATAAAAAAAAAAAAGAGGTGTTATATATATATTTAATCTTATATTTATATTTATATATATTATAATAGTTATTAAGTTAGAATAGGATTAGGAATCAATCAAAAGAAAAGAAAAGAAAGAGAGGTGTGGCAACAAAGAAAAAGCCACGGGAAGAGAGAGAGAGAGAGAGAGAGAGAGAGAGAGAAATCAAGAAAAAGAGAGATCTAGCGACTGTGTGTGTGAAAGAGAAAGGAGCGGAAGAAAAGAGTTAGGGTTTTATTTTGGTGGCTCTATTAATTCTCTTAAGTGATTATTTGATCTTCAAAAAAATATTGTGAGTACAAAATTCACTTCCCTTGATTTATGTTTAATTTGTTGTTCTTATTTATTTTTATTTATTTGATGTTAGTTTGATTTTGTTTTTACATAAAGATGATAGATTGATTTTAATTATTTTGATTAGTTGTGTATGTAAGGTTTAGGATTTTTAAATGATTGATTGATTTTAATTATTTTGATTAGTTGTGTATATAAAGTTTAGGGTTTTTAGATGATTGATTGATTTTAATTATTTTGATTAGTTATGTATGCAAGGTTTAGGGTTTTTATATGGATTTATTTTATGGTTGTAATCACATTCATGGATATATGAAATTAAAATAAATTAGGAACATATAGACAAATTCCTTACACTCCACTATGACTTCATGGATTGTTGTTTTATTTGAGTGTTGGTGAGAAAAGTGTATAAAAAAAAGTGAGGATTATGAGATTTATTTGAATGCCTTAAGCTTGGCATTGTTATATTTATTCTCATGAGTGAGATGTTGTGTATATATATTGTTGCCTCGTTCTCATGAGTAGACGAGTACTTTGATTTACGCACGTACGTATATGCTAACCATCTGGGGAGTGTGGGTCAAACTCGGGACGATATCCCCGTATAAGTTTGGCTTTGGAGCGGTGTTAGGTATACGGGAGGCACATGGGATATATGTGTAGGCCGAAAGTGGAGGGCCGAAGTGGTGGAGTTAAGGTACAAAGAATTTAATTATGAGTTTATTGTTATAGTGTGTATTGTATTGATTTGTACAGGTTGAAAAATAGTAAACGACCTCGATAAATTATGAAATTTGAGAAGAGACATGTATACATGATTCTAGACAACTTTTGTGTTTTAACTTTTTATTAAAAAGATCGATTAGAACTTATAATCGGATGATCTTGGTTATTGTAGGTTTGATTCATTTTAGCAATGCAGATTTTAGAGGCTGTTTTAACCCACAAAACGAGCTCATTTTTATTGGTTTCATGTAAATTGAAGTAAAACATTATTCTGCACACTTTTCGTGTTTTGAACTTTTCCGGAAAAAATCATCTTAGGGCATTTTTTGTGCGTTTTCAGCTTCAGATTGTTTTGATTGAATTCCGTCTAGGTTTTTCTATCAAGTTTTTCTCTCAACCTGTTCAGTTTATGTTAAATTTGTTCACAATGTCTTTAGGAAATTTGATTTTATACAACTTTTGTTCTTTGAGTTTTGGTCAGTTCGAATTATTTAAGCATGAAACGATGCATTTTTATACTTCTTCAGCAAGTTACTTATGATTAAATTATACTAACTTAATTTTTTTGCAGGATGGTGGGTCTTACTAACTTTTTTATGCAGGGCTGACCCACTATATTTTTATTTCTATTTTGTTTATTTTATAATCAATTTATATTTCGTTTTGCACGAAAAAGAAACTAAATGCCACCATATCTCGGGAAACTACTCATTCGTCTCGGTACGGTTGGAACTACTTGTCTTGTCCCATAATAAGAATTAAATGTATTTTTGTTTGTGTCTGGTGGACACGTGGGTGTTAAATCTTGTACTCATACCAGTATACCTGTATACTGACACGTTTTGTCTCTTGGCAACTCGGGTGCGTTCTGTTTGAGCGCAGCCGAGCTTCTTTTGCAGGATTTGTTGAGGCTATGGTGGTGACAAGAAATAACTATGATCGTAGGACATGTCGTTTGGACTTCTTTTGTTTTCTTGAGCTTAGGGTTGATATTAGTTTATGTATTTATTATTTTTTTTTTTATGACTTTAGTATTGAAATAATTTGGCATGGTTTGTAACCGTACTTTATTTAAGTTGTTTTGACTAATTGTTGCTACCTTAATGTTGAGGTATTGGTTAGTTATAAGATTATGGTGGATGGTTTAGTTGGCGTTTAGTTTTTTTTTGTTTCACCCTTAGGATTTGGATGATAGAATATTGATTGGGGTTTCGTCCTAATTTAATATTTAATTGTCCAAATTTTTAGGCGTGACTCTAGCAAACTATTGTGGCTATGCAGCTAAATGCTACTCGCCAAGTGGAAGTCACTGCCCGCCAAGCGGAAATTACAGCCCAGCAGGTCGAGTTGATCGTTAGGCTGCAGCAACAACAGCTATAGCAGGCTGCAACCTCTGCATCCCATCCACCTCCTGCAAACATTCCAGTACCCGGAACTACTACTCCCACAGCTAATGTCTTGGAAAATGCAGGCATTCCAGTGGATCTGATTCCACCCTAGACCTCCAAAGCACCGGTATACCAAACGGAGGCCCCCTTTGAGTTTGAAGTCGACCCTACTGCTTTGAAAGTCAACAAGCTAGAAAAGCTCTTCAAGCGGGCGCAGGGTATGAATACAATCCCGGATATAGAGGATGGCTATACTGATGCAGCAGTGACCTTGCCGGACAGATTTAAGATGCCGCATATAGACCAGTTTGATGGTTCAGGGGATCCTATGGTCCACTTGCGGCTCTTCTCAGATATATTGCGGCCTATGGGCCTATCCAGACTTCAGAAGGTCTCATTCTTTGGCCGGACCATGTCGGGTATAGTAGCCATTTGGTACACCAACCTGGAAGACTCTGTGAAATGGAGCTGGGATGAGATGACTGAGGCCTTTGTAGCGCAATACTCCTACAATACCTAAATCGAGGTCACAACTTGTGATCTCGAAGCAACTCGTCAAGAGCCGAAGAAGGGTTTCTCAGATTTCGTGACAAGGTGGAGGGCAAATGCATCAATGATGACGACCCGGCCATCTAAAAAGGAACAAATCAGAATGATAGTTCAGAACCTGCAGGAGAAATTACTACAAAAAATGATTGTCTTGCCCTTATTCACATTCGCTGATCTCCATGAGATAGGAGTTCACATTGAGGATGCGATGAGACAGGGTTTAATAAATGACGAGAAGGAGCAGCCCAAGAGGCCTTTCACACGCAGTTCCAATGCGACTACCAGTAGTAGTGCAGTTACAAGGTCTTCCGATGTGGGTATGGTCACCACCACACCTAAAACTGCCAACCCCTTTGCCGGTACATCCAATACAACCTCACAAACCTCGAGCCACCAACCTCGAGGCCAAAGGGTGTTCACCCCACTATACATGTCCTTATCCAAAGCCTTAGGGGTCTTGATAAAAAATGGGCACCTTAAGCCACTAGAGCCTCACACCCTCTACCCGATCCTCTTTCCCCGAAACACAACCTGGCCAAATACTGTGCTTTTCACCAACAGCATGGTCACGACACTAATCTATGCTTCAGATTGCGTCATGAGATTCAAGATCTCATTGACGATAAGATGATAGCATCTCCTCAAAAGCCTAACGTCACTACAAATCCCCTCCCACGACATAACCAGGTCCCTCCACCCCGGCATGTAAACCTTATCCATACACTGGCCGTCCTTTACGACCCCAGTATATATATCACCCCTTCCCATCTACCCAAGTCGGCGTTGTTCATCCCGGAAAGCACAAACTTGTGCATGATGAACACGTCAATAATCCAAGCTAAACCCGTGGTGGTGACAATGGAAAATAAAGGAAGATCAACTTTGGTGGAGAATACCAGTTCAGTGCCTGAGGGCTCCGTGGATTTATCTGAAGAGGAATACGACCCGTGCCGCTACATTGTGCCAACCAATCAGGCCAGACCAAACGTAGAGTTACCAACAGGAATAGAGGTCAATGTGGTCCGAGATGATGGCTCGAGCCAAGGTTTGGATGATCTAGTAAAGCTGGAAGAAGACTTGGAAAATCTGTAGTTCTACGATGAACAAGATTCGGGGAATGTACAGATTGACTGGTTTGATCTGAATGGGTCGACAGACAATTCGGGGTGGCTCAGTGATGAATCTGATATAGATGAGAAACTTGAACCCAAAGCTGGAAAAGCAGGAAGTGGGAACTGCTGCAAAGGCTGGAATAACTGATAGAAAGGGTAAGCTGACGGAAGGCGCCTGCCTGAAACAAGTGGCTTAGGAATTGAGCATTATTAGTACTGCTGATATAGAGCAAGAAGCCGCACTGAAGCGGTTTGAACAGGAAAATGGCAAGAATGATCAGAAGGCTGGAAAAGCCCAAGGCCTTGCGGGGAATGATTATGATGTTGACGTGGGAGTAATTAGGACGGAACCAGACAATTGCTTGTCGGTTGCTGGAGGAATATGGTGGGAAGATGATAATCTACATCTTGCCCACACTGATGAGGATTGGGGTCAGGACCTGCCAGACAACACTTGGTACTCTGAGGAGGTGGATCACATGACTAAAAGCGGGCGGTACTTCAAGCCCCCACACCTGGACCAACCCGAAGCATCCGGAAAGGACAAGGAGGCTGAAAAACAGAGGGAGAAATTGTTAGAGGAGGAGGCTGTGTTGAAATAGTTAAAGAAGATTCAAGCAGACACATCTATCTGGGGGTTGCTTGTAGCTTCGCGCGTGCACCAGCAAGCTGTCCTATCAGCAATGGATAAGGCCAAACTGTCTATCGACATAACCCCAGAACAATTAGTGGGACTTGTCTTCCCGGGAGGTGCTTCGCCGACTTTGACCTTCTCGGATAAGGAATTGCCGCCCGAGGGCTCTGCGCATAACAAACCCTTACACATCTCAGTTGAATGTAGAGAGAAATGGGTGCCATTTGTACTGGTTGACACTGGGTCTACGATCAATGTTTGTCCGTCATACACAGCCTATGCTATTGGCTTAAAGCCAGCAAACTTTGTATCTACGGCCCAGGTAATCCGGGCGTATGACAACACGAGTAGAGAAGTGATGGGAACAGTGCAAGTTAGAGTACAAGTTGGCCTGGCACAACAGGATATTGAGTTTCATGTCTTGGATGTTTCGGTCACTTTCAACTTACTCCTTGGACGGCCGTGGCTGCACCAAGTGAAGGTCGTTTCTTCCACCTTGCATTAAATGCTGAAGTACCCCCATATAAAATGGGTGGCCATTGTGTTTGGAAATTCATCTATATATCCTCCGCCTGAGGTTACCACACCAGTACTGGAGATTGTACATGGCGACGAGGATGTTTTCCTGTCTGGGTTTACCTTGGCTGAGGCCCGGGTTGTGCAAAATATCTTGGCTATTGATGAGGGGTTGTACGTCAGTGCTCAATCAGTCTACCTCATGAATAAGCTACAACATATACCCGAGATGGGATTAGGAAGAGCGGCCGGAAGGGCATACTGCACTGGCTGAAGTGCCACATAACCCACATGTCTTTAGTTTCGGCTACATGCCCACTGAAGATGACTAGGTGAGGAAAGGGAAGGAAATGGCAAGAAGAACCAAAGCAAAGCAAAGTGGAAAGCACTATGAGCTTGTGCATAGGCCAATTCAAGGAACTCTAAACAGCCACTTTGTCCCGAAGGGGGAAGACTTCCCATTTTGTGGCTTTCTTGAGCCATGGTTGAACTCTGAGAAGCGACGTCTACCCGGCTTCGAGATTTTCTTCAACCTATAGCTGCAAGAAGGTGAAGCCACAGAGGAACAAACTGAATTAATTGCTGAGGCTAAACAGAGTACAGAAAGTAAGTCCAACAACAGTTTACTCGAGGTAGGAGCAGCACTGGCATGTCTCCTTTCAGATCCTCAGATCAAACCGAAGAGCTTGGGGGATGACCTAACCGTTTCCATGATCCGAGACCAACCAGGTGTGGTCTCTTCCGGTGGTATTCTGGATGCATTTAACGCACCCTCTCTCATTTGGCAGCTAGAGGAGGGCTTTCTGTCTAGTAGTTCTGAATCAGGTAGTGAGCCGGAATTTGATTCCACAGAGTCTGTGGAGTCGGAATCAGATTCCAGTTCATCTGAGTCTCAGTCTGGTATTCTTGGGGTTGATAACTCGGATGTCGTTGTTTTGTCCACGTCGTCTTTTTCCTTTTCTTTTGAGTCAGTTGTAATCGAGGAATTGGATGAGTTGGAACTTTTGAATGTGAATACCACTGCAATTTCTGAGTACTTCTTTGTGCCACTAGTATAGTGCATTGATCATGACTTTCAAAATTTTGATAAAAACGACGAGGAAGGAATTCCTTTGGTTTTGAAACATTTGATTGATCGAGAGGAGGAGAGGTTTGTAAAGCCCCTTCTTAATGAAATCATTGTAATTAATATGGTACTGAGAAGGATCCGCATCTGGTCTAGATTGGGTCCACGTTGTCTTCGGAGGAACGCGAACGCTTAGTCGCTTTATTAAAAGATTTCAAAGATGTTTTCGCGTGTCCTACGAAGACATGCCTGGAATCGATCCTAAGATTGTACAGCATCGGATCCCTCTTGACCCTGAGGCCCGACCTGTCAAGCAGAAGTTGCGGCGAATACGCCCGGATTGGCTTGGAAGATTAAGGAAAAGGTCACCAAGCAGATAGACGCAAGGTTTTTGCTAATATCTAAGTATCCGACTTGGTTGGCCAACATTGTTCCGGTGTCGAAGAAAGATGGCAGAATCCGAGTGTGTGTGGATTTCAGGGATATGAACAGAGCTAGTCCAAAGGACGACTTTCCCTTACCGTACATTGATAAATTGGTGGATTTCACCGCAGGTCATGCGCTATTCTTCTTTATGGATGGGTTTTCCGGGTATAACCAGATCTTGATGGCACCCGAGGACAGGGAGAAGACTGCC
Organism: Camellia japonica; assembly: GCA_030407325.1. Taxonomy (NCBI): domain Eukaryota; kingdom Viridiplantae; phylum Streptophyta; class Magnoliopsida; order Ericales; family Theaceae; genus Camellia; species Camellia japonica. The sequence goes on along the minus strand of JAPPVO010000019.1, from coordinate 38,506,302 downwards.
TTCACCACACCGTGGGGAACCTATTGCTACAGGGTGATGTTGTTTAGTCTGAAAAATGCTGGGGTTACTTATCAACGGGCTGCAACTACTATCTTACATGATATGATCCATAAAGAGGTTAAAGTATACGTGGACAACATGATTGTCAAGTCCAAGGGAAGAGAGGGCCACTACACCACCTTGAAGAAATTCTTCCAACAAATCAGAGAATATCGGTTGAGGCTGAATCCCAGAAATGCACTTTTGGTGTCACAGTAGGGAAAATGCTAGGTTTCTTGATCGCACAGAGAGGCATCAAGGTTGATCCTTCCAAAATCAAGGCCATCCTAAAGAAATGCTACCACCAAGGACTGAAAAGGAGGTGCAAGGCTTTCTGGGTAAAATGCAATTCAATAAGACTGTTTATTGCGAATTAACCTTGACTTGTGAACCACTTTTTGGTCTCCTAAAGAAAGGAAAGAAATCCAATGGAATGACCGATGTCAGTTTGCTTTTGAGCAGATCAAGCAGTACTGTGGGGGCCGAATATATGGAAAAATCAAAAGGTGCGTACCATTAGAGACTGATGTTAATCGGCTGTATCCTACGAGAGTAGGAAGCCGAATATGATATATAGCCGAATAAGTGTAAGTCCTTAGGGCCGAATAAAAGAAAGGACAATGATTAAAAAGCAGGCCCTGGCCCCGAGGATTGGAAGGAACGAGTATAAATACAGGAACAACGGGTATAGAAAGGTATGTAAGAATCACTTCACTTAACTTAGTAAACAAGCTATCCTAAGGGCCTGAACTAATTGTTCGTCGGAGTGCTAATTCCGGCATCCCCGACCGGAGTGTTTGTATCTTTTCAGGTGACTAGCTGAGGATCACTAGCGTCTCCCAGGATCTGAAGAGTATTTCCAAACCACTTCTCCACAATTGGCGCCGTCTGTGGGAATACTCAAATACATCCATGGCAGGCGTGACTGAAGATCCTCCGGTAGCCATTGATGAGACCACACAGGGAGATGACCTCACTCCAGCAAATATGCTCGGAAAAGAAACCATCGTTGCAAGACGCGCCTTGAACTTCAATTCACCAACGACTTCAGTGCAAGAGACAATGCAGGCGATCATGGAACAAGCAAAGCAGAATGAACAAAGGTTGGAGAACATGATCGCTGAAAATGAACGTCTCCGTCAAGATTTGGCCCTCGAAGTCGCAAAATCGAGAGAAGCCATGCGCCAAGATCCCGAACGACCTCCGAGGGCCAGTGGACAACGACCTCGAGCCCGACCAAAGGATACCGATAGCGACTCCAACTCATTACCCATGGAGCTCACCAACAAGGGACGATCCGAAACTTCCAGCTCCTCCGAAAAGAGTCTACATACAAGGAACAAGCGCAGGAGGAGCAGTTCAAACGAAGAGGACTAGCACGATTCTTTTGTCTGACGGATTGCAAGGGCGGCCCTGCCCAGAAGTTCAAAAAGCTCCGTCATTCACTCTTTACGATGGAAAATCAGACCCCACTGATCATATCCATCACTACAAGCAGGCCATGACATTGCATGCAGACAACGAAGCCCTCATGTGCCGAATATTCCCTAGCAGCCTGGGGCCATTAGCTGTCAGGTGGTATTACAAGCTGGAGCCGGCCTCCATCAAAAGCTTCCATCAATTACAGAAATCCTTTAGGGACAGGTTCATCACTAACGAGGTACAACCGAAACAGGCCGACTCTCTCTAGGCTATGCAGATTCAGTCAGGAGAAACGCTCAGAGCGTATTCGGCGCGCTATTGGGAGTGCTTCAACCTCGTCGACGACGCTTGCAATGACTCCATGGCCATCACCGCCTTCAAAATAGGACTACATCCTGACAGTCCTCTTCGCAGTTCCTTGACCCGAAGACCCCCCAAAACAGTCTGGGCGTTGATGAAGAAAGTTGAGGTATTGCAAAGTGGAAGATGATGCCTTGAGAATAAAACCGGCCAAATGTCCAACAAAACACCCCCCCTGAAATTGCTCAACCAATAAGTTCCGTGCCACCTCCTAGCCCAAGCCTCGGCAACGCGCTAAACGAGACAAAAGGCGGGATACTCGCCGATCAAGCGATCAATGCTCCCACCGGACGAATGAGCAACTGCAAGTCGACAGTAGGCGTTCGAGGCGTGCCGACAAGAAGTACACGGAGTTGTCAGAACCAATCGCTGCAATAATGACCAAAGTCCAACACCTTCCATTCTTCAAATGGCTGTCAAAGATGGTGGGGCCGCCCGATACGCGAAGAAGGGATAGGCGGTGCGAATATCACAAAGATCACAGCCACGAAACAGAGAGTTGCTATGCATTAAAAGATCACCTAGAAAAACTGGTGCAAGACGGCCGACTGCAACAGTATGTGAGAAAGGGAAAGGCAACCAAGGCACTAGCCTTGAGTCAGGACTCTCCTCCACTTGGCATGATCCATGTGATCTACAACCTGCCTGCACCCCCAACCGTGCACACAATTCAATCACATCCAATCCCCCAGAAGCAACGTATTCCGACTGAATGGCCCAAAGAAGCTCCGACAATTACTTTCAATGACTCCGATCTTAGCGGCACAACAGCTTCCCACATTGATCCGTTGGTCATTAAATTATGCATAAATCGGTTCACCATTGAACGCATTCTCATAGACCCGGGGAGTACTTCAGAGGTTATGTATTACCAAACTTTCATCAAACTCGGCCTCAACGAGTCAGATCTGTCTCCGGCGCCTCACCCATTGTTAGGCTTTAATATGAATCCCGAATACCCATTAGGGAAGATCATACTACCTGTTCGAGTGGGCTCCAGAACGGTCGAAGTAGAATTCCTGGTCGTAAAGCTCCCTTCGCCGTATAATGTCATCATGGGGCGAACCTGGATACATATTATGAAGGCCGTTCCAAGCACTTATCATCAGCTTGTGCGCTTCCCGACAGCCCATGGCATTGAAGAGATCCGTGGCTCTCCCCAATCGGCACAAGCAGAGATTTTATGAAAATATCACTGACCCGACCTGTGGGCTTTGATACTTGTATATATTTCACTTCTGCAATGCAAACCATTTTTCTTTGTCGCTCAATTCATTTCACAAATCCCATTGTGACGCTCGTCATGATGACGATTCGGAGCCCCCTTTGGTGCATGTCACCTTAGGGCCGATTAAGCCTCCGGATTCGAAGCGCCCTTCGGGATGTCACGATTGGCCACATTAAGTCTCCGGATTCGGAGCCCCCTTTGGTGCATGACACCTTAGGGCCGATTAAGCCTCCGGATTCGAAGCGCCCTTCATGGATATCATGATGGCCCCATTAAGTCTCTGGATTCGGAGCCCCTTTCAGTGCATGACACCTTAGGGCCGATTAAGCCTCCGGATTCGTGGATATCACGATTGGCCACATTAAGTCTCCGGATTCGGAGCCCCCTTGGGTGCATGTCACCTTAGGGCCGATTAAGTCTCCGAATTCGGAGCCCCCTTCGTGCATTCACCTTAGGGCTGATTAAGTCTTCGGATTCGGAGCGCCCTTCGTGGATATCACGATTCCATATTAAGTCTCCGGATTCGGAGCCCCCTTCGGTGCATGACACCTTAGGGCCGATTAAGCCTTCGGATTCGGAGTGCCCTTCGTGGATATCACGATTGCCATATTAAGTCTCCGTTCGGAGCCCCCTTGGGTTCATGTCACCTTAGGGCCGATTAAGTCCTCCGGATTCAGAGCCCCCTTTGGTGCATGACACCTTAGGGCGATTAAGTCTCCAGATTCGGAGCCCCCTTCGGTGCATGACACCTTAGGGCCGATTAAGTCTCCGGATTCGGAGCCCCCTTCGGTGCATGACACCTTAGGGCCGATTAAGCCTTCGGATTCGGAATACCCTTTGGCACAAAACAACAAAACTCGCTAACATCAGAAATAAGGTGCTTGACTGAGCATATAAAAATTCAGAGCAAGACGCAAATAAGGTCCTTAACTGAGCATATCAAAAATTCAGAATAAGACGCAAATGTTTGAAATAAAGCT
>JAPPVO010000019.1:38143716-38502173 GCA_030407325.1 Camellia japonica | reverse complement strand
AAGGTTGAGAATGGTTATTGTTCTTCAATAATGTTGGTTGGATTATTTTTGGGGCGTTACAAGATCAACTAAAGTCGGCCAGGTTTTGCCTGTCGGTAGAAGGCCATCTATACATAAGGACTTTTACTAGACCTCTATTGTGATGTGTACATCCTTCCCAGGTTAAAGACTTTTTATACGAGATCTACGAAGGAGTATGTGTAAGCCATGTGGGGGCAGATCCCTTGCCCACAGAGCTAGATCACAGGGATTCTGGTGGCCCTACATGCAAAAGGATGTCGAAGCCTATGTAAAGAAGCGTGAAAATATTGTTGGAATCCATGATTGTGCGATAAGACTGAATAGTCTTATGACGATGTTCCCATAGTAAACATGACGAATAACTTAGACTTGCCATATGGTAGAGTTGAATTACACTTGCCATATGGTAAAGTTGAACTAAGTTTGCGATGTTTTCGATTGAAACATAACGAATAATTTAGACTTGCCATATGGTAGAGTTGAATTACACTTGCCATATGGTAAAATTGAACTAAGTTTGCGATGTTTCTATTGAAACATGACGACTAAACTTAGACTTGCCATATGGTAGAGTTGAAATATAATTGCCATATGTAGAGATGAACTAAGTTTGCATGTTTCCTATTGAAACATGACGAATAACTTAGACTAGTCATATAGTAGAGTTGAATTACACTTACCATATAGTAGAGTTGAACTAAGTTTGTGATGTTTCCGATTGAAACATGACGAATAACTTAGACTTGCCATATGGTAGACTTGAATTACACTTGTCATATGGTAGAGTTGAACTAAGTTTGCGATGTTTCCGATTGAAACATGACGAATAACTTAGACTTGCCATATGGTAAGTTGAATTACACTTGCCATATGGTAGAGTTGAACTAAGTTTACGATGTTTCCAATTGAAACATGACGAATAACTTAGACTTACCATATGGTAGAGTTGAACTAAGTTTGCGATGTTTTCGATTGAAACATGACGAATAACTTAGACTTGCCATATGGTAGAGTTGAATTACACTTGCCATATGGTAGAGTTGAACTAAGTTTGTGATGTTTCCGATTGAAACATAACGAATAAACTTAGACTTGCCATATGGTAGAGTTGAACTAAGTTTGCGATGTTTCCGATTGAAACATGACGAATAAACTTAGACTTGCCATATATTAGAGTTGAATTACACTTGCCATATGGTAGAGTTGAACTAAGTTTGCGATGTTTCCGATTGAAACATGAAGAATAACTTAGATTTACTATATGGTAAAGTTGAATTACACTTGCCATATGGTAGAGTTGAACTAAGTTTGCGATGTTTCCGAATAAAACATGACGACTAACTTAGACTTTCCATGATGGTAGAGTTGAACTAAGTTCACGTTGTTTCAGCATGAAACATGATGAATAACTTAGACTTGCCATATTGGTAGAGTTGAACTAAGTCTGCGATGTTTCGATATGAAACATGATGACTAACTTAGACTTTTCGTGATGGTAGAGTTGAACTAAGTCTGCGATGTTTTAGCATGAAACAAGGCGAAACTGGCCATGACTTGGTCAGTTTGAAAAGAAAGCAGAGGAGTATGGTACTCTCGGTGCACTAAGGTTAAGCCTTAAATGCTTCATTTGGGCGAGCCAAACATGATGACCTCAGCCAAAGAATGTCTAAAAGAGACTTAGGCAATAACCATGCGATGCGTCCTTAATGTGAACATGAGTGGTACTCAGGTTCACATTAGGGAGTAGGAAGTGGGAATAAACATAACACTTGTGAATTTTTTTGAAAAAATTTGCAAATTGATGTTACCCGAGATCATTGACAAGTGATACTATCCGAGATAAGTCAATCCGAGATGACAGTACTGTATTGTACTTGAAGTGTAATTATCCGAAATACCCAACCGGGCTATTAGACTTGGAAAAGTAAAGTCTTGCCAGAAGACATCAAGTATAAGTGAAGAAATAACACTTGTAAAAAGTTGATGAAAAAATGTTATAAGTGCAATTCGGCAGAGATAACTAACAAGAGTTGTCATCCAAGATTTGGATGTATCTGAGGTCCTGGGATCCGAGATGAGGAACCAAGTTGTCAGACTTGGGAAGTTAAGAAAAATTCTAAGTATGAAAAAATATACAAGAGAAAGAAGATATAAAAAGCATACATGAAAGCAATATTCCACACTTAGAAGAAAAGAGAAGACTTACATTGAAAATAGACAGCTTGTTTAGGTACATAAACAGGCACATCGGCTCGACAAAACAGATACTGTTCAAAATCAGAGAAGAAAATACAACTACAAAGAAAAAATTACAATAGAAAGAAAAATTCCTAAGTACTAGGATCTTATGCATTGATCTTAGACTGTTCAATCTCGGCTGCTGGCATTGTTTCGGTCTCTACAGATAGTTGGACAGACTTCTTAGCCACGATTTCGGCTTCGATCTCCAGAAGAGTCTGGTCCAGGCTCTTTGTAGTGGCAGTGATCTTGATTTCAAAAGTGTGTGGCCTTCTTTGGTGAGGTGCTCTTGGAGACCTCATCCTCATCCTCTTCAATCAAGTCCAGGACTTGATCATTTAGAATAGGGGACTTGGCCCCAGCAGCAGCTTCAGATTCTCTCTCTGCAACCTCGGCCTCGGCCTCTTTCTTGTCTTCAATCTCCTCGTCGTCGGCCTCTTTCTCATTCTCAGATTGATTATGAGAGGGAGGGAAAGGGACATTGAGTTGACCGATGTCACGGAGGGGTGAGTCCTCAAGGATAGACAGTTTTTTTAGGGCTGTCATCCAGCCGAATAGTAGTCTTTGTTACAGGCCATGTTGACTTGTTTTCGCATGTCGGCCTACCCCTAGAGTAGGCCTTGGCGTCTGCTTCTTGTTGGTTAGTGCCTCTGCTAGTTTCTTCTCAACTTCGACAGCTTTCTTTTTAGCGGCATTGGCAATGGCCTCAGCTTTGGCAGCAGTAAGTTGGTCCTCTTGTTTCATGTGCTTCTCTTTCGAGATATTGAGTTGCTGGAGGTATGAGCATGTTGGATTGACTATAAGGAGATGGAGTGGATTGCACAGTTATGACATCAAGGATGTCAGCAAATAAGGTCTTTTACGACAAATGGTCGACGAGACATGTCGTCATTGGTTACGGCGATGGTTACTCGTTAGCATGCAGTAGATATGGCGATTGGAGATTTGTCAAGGTCGTAGGGTAGGAGCTTAGGACCTTGGTGTTTCTTGCTCCTAGTCCTAGTAGCAGGATTGTCGCTCTGTTGGCGTTTACACTGACATTGAGATGATGGGTTGATGCATGGAGCAACTGATGAATTGTTTGGCTGCTAGTCTGGTTCAACTGGTAAAGTTTGAACCTTGGGCACGAATGGAGTATTCATAGTAATGAATGCTTCAAGAACAGCGATGATGGTTTGTAGAGGCCTGCAAAGAGAAAGAGAGTCTAGAGGCATAGATAAAGACGAAATGAGAAAATGAAAAGGTTTTGCTAGAATTGGAAAAAGATGGCAAAAAGTTATGATTTCGATTCCCGATGTGCCCGCGCTGACATCAGGTGGTGGTGGAAAAAACTGATGCGACACGATGGGGACGTGATTGGTATGCTCCAATCTGATGATGATCTTGATTGAGAAGTGTGATCTTAGTTGAGATATTGATCTCGGTTGAGATGATGATTTCAATTGAGATGTTGATCTTGGTTGAAATGTTGATCTCGGTTGAGATGTTGAAATTGGATGGGGGCAGAACTTGTTTGTTCTTGGTTCCTGATGAGTTGATACTAGGGTCTTGATGTTCTTGAACTATTAAATCATGATCTCTGCTAGTAGTGCGATCTCTGTCGAGATATTTGACCTGGATGAGATAGAACATGATGGTTCTTGATTCTTGATTCTTGACGAGTGGACATTTGAGTCCTTGTTTCTTTATGTCAGCAAGTCATGATTTTGGTCGGAAGAGTATCTCTAACATATTGTTTAGCCAACATGTTGAAAGATGAAATGATGTAAGTTCCATCACCTCAGGTTGCCGAGGTAATAGAACCTAGGGGACAGTTGTGGGGACATATTTTTTGGGTAATCCACGTGGTCGAGGTTATTAGCCGAGGCGCCATATGGACGGACCATGGTGCCGAGATATGGTGTTGTAATAACGGAATCTGAGATATTTGGATAGAGGACTAGAGTCCTAGATAACATCAAACTACCTATTTGGATAGAGATGGGACTCTTGAGGAAGTTCATCTTAATCTAAATAGTGTGAAGTTGTGATAGATGTTATCCTTGTAAAGGATAGAGTCCCATGAAGTGAGATTTCTAGGGGAAGTTGAACAATGATCATTATAAAAGTAAAGCACTCTCGTGGGTCTAAGATATGCTTTTATGTGTGATGTATTTAAAGTTCTTTCTTATGAGTTTAAGCACAATTTGCTATCTTTGAGAGATATTGATTACTGACTTGATCGTTGGAATGCCCTCGAGTGGACGAACCACCGCTGCATTCTCATCTTCTTGTACAGGCTGTTGGGCTTAATCTATTCTGCTTATACTCTACAGCTGAGTTCCCCGTTTGGTTGTGTGGTTGGAAATCAACACCCACAGTTTCTATTATTTATTTTTTCTTGTAAAAGGGATTGAGCTATTATTATGATTAATATTGGTATAAAACAACATCAAGGAAAAGATGATTTAGGAGGTTTTAACCAAACTATGCAAGTTGTTTTAATTTATTTTCTAAATTTATATTTTTTGAAGTCATTTTTCAAAATTGATTTTAGGGTTTGAAAAAATCCTCTGTTATGTATGGAATCATATTTTTGAGGTTGGATTATACTTGGTTTGTATGGAATTTCTATTACATTTAGAATTTGTCATTAAATATGAAATTTTTGAATGGTTGAAAGTGAAATGTGTGCACGTTATGGAATGGTTGCTAATATAATCCGTATTCAAGGATTATTTTATTTATTTACAAGGTACATGTTGCACTAATAATGAAATAAATACAGGTAGTCAATAAATTGATTTAAAAAAAAAAAAAACAAATTATAAAGTTTTTGGCTACTAAATATTTTGGTAGCCAAAAATTGAAGCAAAGGTTTTTGGTGTCTAAATATTTAGTAGTAAAAACAAACAAAAGGCTACATTTTAGTCGCCAATAGCTGAATTCATTTTTATGTGGAAACTTTCGGTGAATAATATTTTAGTCGCCAAAAGGCTACATTTGGTAACTAAAAAAATTTTTGTAGCCGAAAGTTGTAAATTAGCGACCAAACAAATTTTAGTCACCAACACTATTGCCGAAAAAGTATACCTGACTAACTGGGCGACTAAAATTTTTAGTCGCCATTGACTTTCGGCGAACAAAAATGAGACTTTGGCAACTAATTTTTTAGTAGCCAAATGTGTATTTTCTTGTAGTGAGAATTAAGATCTCCTTTATTTTGTCGCTCCCCTTAAATAAAAAAAATTTTAAAAAAAATCCCTTTTGAGAGGGGAGATTTGCACCTGACAGTACGGCCGAGTTACGGTAACGCGGGGATTGACAAACCTCACGGTGCCGAGCTGTTCTCTCGATTGACATGGCCTCCTGGCTTGTCGTGCACTGCCGAGTTAGATTGGCCGGTCAGACATGGGCTAAGATCTGGCCACGCTAGGATCTATTAAACATTCGGCTGGGCGCGCGGTGGTATGAAGCAATCGAGCTAAGGGCACCCCGGTTTAGACTGAGGACAGGCGAGGGCCGACATGCCCCCGACCGATTAGCCGAGATGGCCAGACTTCATGCGACCTAGAATAAAGGAAGAGCGGGGAAAGGCCAGCATGCTTCACAGCCGGTCAGCCAGGATGGATCGGTCACGCGGCCCAGCCATGAGAATCAGACTTTCGTTTCTTCCCAAGGGATAGGTCGGCGAGACACAGCTCGGTCGTGTTGCTTGTGGTGGCAATTCTCCATAAGGGATAGGCCGGTCGTGGTACTCCGGTTAGGTGTGCCACCTGGGCCAATGGCGTGAGGGAGAGGAAATCTGCTCCAAGCACGCGTCAATACCGTTGGGCAGTTCTGCGTGTACTGGTGGAAGGACTAGGCCTTTACACGCGTAAGGTGGTGAGAGGTGAGCACTGCCACCTGTCCAGTAAAGGACAACAGAGGTAGTACGCGCACAATCCTGGGGCTGCATGGCTAGCCTAGAAATAGGAGTGGAGAGATGAACGTTAGAGGTAAGCAATTTGCGCCATCTGAAACACACTCTCTCTCTCTCTAACAGCCTTCTTCTTCCCCAAGTGATCTGACTTGATCGTCGGAGGGTCTGTCCGGCACACCGCCGCCGAGCAGCTCACCGTTCTCTGTGTTGCCAGGTTAGACACCGTCACGTGAAGCTTGGTGTCCAAGGAGTACGAAAAGCAGAGGATATTTCGCCCCCGTACAATTGGTTCGCCGCCGAGCGGAGGACCTTCAGGTCGGAAAGCTCGTCATGTTTTTTCATGTCGGCGGGCAGGATCAACCCTTTGGTCATGTTAAAACCGAGCGAGTAGTCCTTGTCCGCGTAGACAGAGTCTGCTGCAGAAACAGCACGGCCTTTGTATTTGAATTCTAGCGACCAGACCGGGGGGGCACTTGGGCTCTTGGATGGCCCGCTGATGTGTTGTTCGGTCTGGTCCCCGAGATCGGTTGAAGCTTGCTCGGTGGAGTCCTCATCCACCAGGTGTTGTCCGGCCGGATCTTTCCTTGGGCGCTTCTTCGGCCGACCAGCTGGTTGTTCGCTGGCAAAAGCCAGCACAGCTCCTTCCTTTTGCCCAGCTAGAGTGGAGGAAGTCCCCCCAGAAGCTTCTAGTGGCTGGGAGTCGCTCGGTTCACCGGTGATCATTGATTTGATAGCCCGAATTTTTGCCATTTCTTGCTCGGCAGTGAGGGGAACAAGTTTGATCGGCGAAAGATTCGGGTCAGGTTCTGGGGAAGGAGCACGAAGAAAGTCGGTGACCTGGCTTTTACGCGGCGCTTTGTAGTTATAGGTCAGTTCAAAGCCGAGCAGCTTCGGTGATTCTCTCTCTTCTTCTGGATGACGCAGTAAGACTTTTGTGGCCTCTTGGTTAGCCCGATAGTAGTCTTCTACTAAGTGCTTGTAATCTGCAAAAAGAAGAGGTGTTAGACCAGCACAGAGAGAAACTAATGCAGAAAGAAGATAGTGCGGTTAGCCGAGCTACTCACCAGCACTGCCAAAATCTTTCCTAATATACCAGCCCGGTATGGGCGTCTCCGTGTCCTCGTAATTACCGAACACCCACAAGAAGTCATCATCATTGGTCTCCTTGTCTGGGTTGCCCTCGATGAGTTTTGCTCGGCCCTTCTTCACTTTTAGGTACCAGCAAAACCCACCTTTATTTTTACTAAGGCTACACTGGTGGAATATTTCAGCAAGACCGAGGTTCAGACCGAGCCTCCTATTCAGCTCGGCGACTTCGTTTATTATTTTGTATGTGTTGTTGGAGACTTGGGTCAAGCAAAGCCTTGTCTGCCTCAAAAACTCGCAGATCAAGGGTTGGACCGGGAAACGAAGCCCTCCCTCCATTATTGATACGACCGCGAAGGGCACCGGTCCAAGTCTCCCCAAGGGGTATCTCCCTTCTTGGCCAGCTCTAAAACGACATCATCCGGAATGTTATACTCCCTACGAAACTCCGCTAGGGCACCGGGCGAGCTCACCATGAACCGGTACTTCCCCATCTATCTCGGTCTAATTTGGTGGTAATTTGTATCTCGGTGAAAAATTTTGGTGTATTTGCTCGGACTTTGAGCTCCACCAGTGGTAATGCTGAAGGGGCCTGGTCGTCCTAGTTTGTTCTGTATTGTTAAAAATAAGCCCAAGGGTTAGCACGGCATAAATTGCACGGCTCCTATTGGAACTCCTAGCTCGGTCAAATCCTCCGTTATATGTGGCCGGTCTAACCCCTATCTCGGCTCGACTATCCGGCCGATTTGGCCTTCCTAGTTCGGTTCTGACTCCCTTTATGCAGCACAGTCGCGGCCTCAACGAGAAGCCACAAACTGGTTTTTGCTCGGCTGAAGTTTTATTTATCGATCTAAGTTGTCTACTTAGCTCGATTCTACCCAGATTCGAATTGTTCATCCCGAGTGCAGAGTTTATGCTTTGAAGCTTGGGGAATCAAGGGGCACGAAAACCCCAAATGCTCCCCCAGTTCCAGTTTTTCTCAGGTGAATCATTATTGATCTATAGGGGAGGGGAACTATTGTGATTCCAACGTCCCCAAGCAAGAACACGAAGAGCAGAAAGCCAGAAATGAAGAACTCAAAGAACATGGACAGAAAATACACAGGAAGGGAAATGGGACTTACCAATACCAGATGCAAGGCAGATTGGGACCTCTCGAGCTTGGTTGTAACCTCTGAAGGAACAAAAACGGACTCAGGAAGCGGATGAGTTGCAGCGTCAGTGAGGGCAGAATGTCAGAGTTAGGGAGGCTAGGGTTTGGGCTCAACGTTGAAAGTGAATAGTGAGGGTGCAAATGACCCTTCACTTGTGCATAAAAATGGGGGAAAACCAAACGGCTACGCCCTTTGAATTCTGCGCATGGAAGACAGCTGGGTTGTACGGTCCAATGGCGCGAGGCCACGTGGCACTGAGAGCACAGCTGTCAGTACGGCTATACGACCCTTGACAAGACTACTGAGGCAATGGCCGACCAAATGGGGTAGCTCAGCAACGGCTTTGACGCCAATCACGCTCGGCTTGTACTGGCGGAACTCGGGGACCGTTAGCTCGGCCATGGTGGTAACCCTAATCACGATTAGCTCGGATGGGATTAAGGGGCAATTGAGAGGGGAGATTTGCACCTGACAGTACGGCCGAGCTACGGTAACGCGGGGATTGACAAACCTCGCGGTGCCGAGCTGTTCTCTCGATTGACGTGGCCTCCCGGCCTGTTATGCACTGCCGAGTTAGATTGGCCGATCAGACATGGGCTAAGATCTAGCCGCGTTAGGATCTGTTAAACATTCGGCTGGGAGCGCGGTGGTATGAAGCAACCGAGCTAAGGGCACCCCGGTTTAGACTGAGGACAGGCGAGGGCCGGCATGCCCCCGACCGATTAGCCGAGATGGCCGGACTTCATGCGACCTAGAATGAAGGTAGAGCGGGGAAATGCCGGCGTGCTTCACGGCCGGTTAGCCAGGATGGATCGGTCACACGCGGCCCGGCCATGAGAATCAGACTTTCGCTTCTTCCCAAGGGATAGCTCGGCGAGACACAGCTCGGTTGTGTTGCTTGTGGTGGCAATTCTCCACAAGGGATAGGCCGGTCGTGGTACTCCGGTTAGGTGTGCCACCTGGGCCAATGGCGTGAGGGAGAGGAAATCTGCTTCAAGCACGCGTCAATACCGTTGGGCAGTTCTGCGTGTACTGGTGGGAGGACTAGGCCTTTACACGCGTAAGGTGGTGAGAGGCGAGCACTGCCACCTGTCCAGTAAAGGACAACAGAGGTAGTGCGCGCACAATCCTGGGGCTGCATGGCCAGCCTAGAAATAGGAGTGGAAGATGAACGTTAGAGGTAAGCAATTTGCGCCATCTGAAACACACTCTCTCTCTCTAACAGCCTTCTTCTTCCCCAAGTGATCTGACTTGATCGTCGGAGGGTCTATCCGGCACACCGCCGCCGGGCAGCTCACCGTTCTTTGTGCTGCCAGGTTAGACGCTGTCACGTGAAGCTTGGAGTCCAAGGAGTACGGAAAGCAGAGGATATTTCGCCCCCGTACACCTTTATATACTAGTATTAGTTATTAATTATTTTTGGGAAATTTGGCCATAAATCCCTCAAGAGGCACTGACAAAAACTATATGAGTACTTTCAAAAGCCCTTAGTATTTTAAAACATCTTTCTTATCATTCTCATAGTCACTATTTGTCTTCACTATCTCATATGAGATTGACAATCTCAGATTTGAGATTTATTACCTTAGATTTGAAAATCGATAATTCGTTCTCTCTCTCTTTTTGACTTTGTTTCTCTCTCATTCGATCCCTCTCTCTCTTTCTCTATTTCTCTCTTTCGTTCACTCCTTCTTCTGTAAACTCTTGTTTTTTTGTTCGTTCTTTTTTCTTTTCTTTTTTTCACAGGCGAAATCGCAAATTTTAATCTGATTCAGAGTAAAATTTTACTATGAATCAAAGTAAAATTGTGTCCTTTTAACCAAAAAAAAAAAGAGTTGTGAGGGAGTTTTGCAAATAATGTTTTTTTTTTTTTTTTTTTGTCCTTTTGACAAAAAATGAAAAGTATGAGGGACTTGTGGCCAAATCTCCCTTTATTTTTAAGTTGTACAGATTCACCTCTTCTACGTTTTAAAAGAAAATTGGAGTAGTTACACGAGATAAATCTCTATATTTATGAAACATGAAATTCAATGTGTAAAATTTAATAATGTGGACAATATATATACATATAGAATATAAAAAAAATTGATTTCTCACAACTAGTGCCAATAAATTGTCTTAGAAATGTTCGGTGTGTTTGGTTTGTGTTTTAAAATCAGTTTTGAGGAGGAAAAAAAGTACAAAAACGTGTTTAGCTAGGTGTTTTTTGAAATATTCTCTATAAAATAAGTTCTCAACTTTGTTTCAAGAGAATCACTCAGACTCATCTTTATCTTGTTTCTAAGAGAATCCACTCACCTTTATCTTCTATCGTTTACTTATGTCTCTCAGTTTTACCTTTCTCTCACCTCCATTACTTTGTTAGAAAATTTTGCTCATCAATCCAACAGCGCTCTCTCTCTCTCTCTCTAAAAAAAGACAATTGACAAACAATGTGGTACTTATTCTATGGGCCAGTATTGTATTTGAAAAAATATGTTAATTACATATAAAATATACTTACAATAAATATGAAAATCATATAAAAAATGAAGAAAAAAAAAACGTATAAAAATCGAAAAACCCTTTTTTCATTTTTCCAATTTTTTAAAAATTTGGGGGAGGGGGGGTTCCTACTAATATCGAACGAATATTGTATTTGAAAAAATATGTTAATTACATAAAATATGGCACTATTTCGTTTGGGAAAATATGTTAATTACATATAAAATATGAAAATAATATATTAAAAATGAAAATATCCAATTATGTATAAAAATGGAAAAATCCAATTATGTATAAAAATGGATTTTTTTTTTTTTTTTTTTTGGTTGCATTTTTGAAGGTTTTTTTTTTTTTTAAATTCACGGTGTTTTTTTATTTATTTTCCTACAAAAATCAAACCAAACAGATTTCTGAGATTTTTTTTCAAAATGTGTTTACCAACATGTTTCAAGACTTATCTTGGAAAAAGTAAAACCAAACACATTTCTGAGAGTTTTTTTTTTTAAAATATGTTTGGTTTGATTACTCCAAAAAATGTGTTTGTAGAGCATATTTTAAAAATCTTTCTCTCAAATCTAAACCAAACAAAGCCGTTTTCTTTTGTAACTCAACATGAATATAAGAAAACATGCTTTATTTATTTTTGTTCACCTTGATGTCAATAGAAATTGATATTACAGTTAATTTTTAAAAAAAATATTTGTGTTAATATATATATTTGCTCCCTATCTGATTATGTTCAGTAAAAAAGTCATTCAACAGCTAAGTTAATCACTATTGCATAGTCCAAAATTATGTGCCACACACCTCCGAATTGTTTGATTGACAAATTCAATATATTGACAATTGAAAACATTCAATTAATAGCATCTAAAAGATTATATTATTGAGGATTAGAAATCCATTTCAATGGTATGTAGTGAATTGGAGGACCCAATTAGCATTATATACCCTGCTCGCGTGATTACAAAGACATCATCCAACACAAAGTAATTAATTATATATAAATGTTTTGCTTAATCTTGTACAATTAATCATACAATGGACCCTATGCTAGCTCATTGCCAATTATAACCCAAAAACATATCACAAATGTTAGAGATTCTAAAAAAATTATCAAAAATTTTAAACAACGTTCGCATAAGTATAGATCTCACACCCATATATTGAGTTGAATTTATAATAATTTTTTTGAAGTTCCTAACATTTCTTTATAATTTATTTACTTTTTAATCATCGATCTAGACCATTGATCAGGGTGGTAACTATCATCTCAGCCAAATAAATGTTAGGAAAGTGTGAATCCTGATAATTACTTATCACTAACCATGCTACTATGGATTCAATTTTGCCATAAGTTAGCAGACGGTTGCTAGGGGGCAACACCTCCTTGTCCTCTGACTTGAATTTTGGGAGAAAGAATATTTATGGAATTTGTGCACTTGTACCTTGTTATCCTAATTTCTACGTATTTATAGTTAAGGGAAAGCGATAATCTCTTATAATCTTTTGTAATCTTTTTTTATAATGGCAAAAACTGCAAGAGTCATAAATATAATCCTAATTTGAGGTGAATCACGTAAACTTTGTTTGTATATGTGTGTGATTTTCTCTTGTATGCTTATTTGCTCCTGCATTTCGCATTTCATCAATTTTGGTTAGACATTATGAATTCCTAACCGTGAATACAAACCTAACACTTCCTAATATTTGCACAAAATAACCATCTCAAGTTCCATGGACCCTCTGTTTTAAAATTTCATTGTTTGTCTATTTCAATGCATTCTATCACATAATTATATTTTGATATTCTTGTATTTTAAGATTCTCACTTTATTATGAGAACGTGAATGATGATGCATTGAGACTTAAAAAAAAAAAAACTTTACCCAAACATAGAGGATAATATTGAAGAGGTCTTATCTATCCACCGCAAGAAATATATATCAATCTTTTCAAAAAATAAAGATTGAGAGTTCTAATTTTAGAACTTTAAAAAGAGTTTTAGTGATGTAGTAAAGAGTAGGGCCCACATGTGATGTGATATGTGTGTTATATTTTTTTTTTTTTTTTTCTGTTACCACATCGCTAGAACTCTCTTTAAATCTTCAAAATTAGAACTCTTTATCATTGTTGTTTTCAGAAAAGGGTGTGGCTAACTCTTCAAAACTGTGACCAATTTCAGTAAGGATAAGCCTTTTGGTGATGGTTGGACTGTCCAAATCTTGCATTACTTGGGTCCGCCATTGCTTCCATCTCCTTTTGGGGACTGTTTGGATACACGTTTAATTGGAAGACTGACAGGTTTTCTAGTAGGCATTGGAACATCAAATTAATCTTCCAAAAAAAAAAAAATACGGAAAATTCATTGAAAATGGGGAAGCGTGGTGTTCATCCTTTTTAGTAAAGGAAAATTATTAGTAGATGTTTTTGGATTAGTGTTTCATACGATTTATCAATTTCAATCTAGGTATTAAGAAGAGAAAATTAAAATCTTATAATCAGCAAAAATAGAACAACTTTAAGCGATATAGGACACATTCCAACAACTTATTTGGTTGTTCCAACAACTTGTTTAGTTGTATATTTTAAAAATAATTTTGAGATTATTTATATTTATATATATATATATATATATATTTGTAATTGAATAGATGAGTGTGAAAGAAAAATTTATTGATTGATGTGTAAAATGTGAGAGAATGAGAGAGAGAGATGAGAAAAAAAAGTGATTGATTGATGTATAAAAAAAAAAAAAAAAAAGAAAAAAGAGAGAAACAAAGGGAGAGAGAATAATTTTGAAAACAATTTTCAAAAATTGTACACCAAACATAGTTTTTGAATTTTTCATTGCAAAAGTAATTTGAAAATTTAACCAAACACAAGTTGCTAATGTAGCCGTGCCTTAGGATGCGATGAGTGGAAGGTCTGAAGTTCGAGTTGATGTATCAACGGTGGCCCTTTTAAGTTGTAACCTAACTGTATTAAGGGCTATTTTGGGAAGATAGTTATAATCAGCTTTTTTGTAAGAGAAGAAATGAATTATAACCCACTTCTCAAAAGGGGCCTAAAATAAAATAAATGGGATCCTTTATTTTTTTGATGAAATTAATTAGTTTTCAAATAAAATTTTTACTATAAAAAAAATATATATTCAAGGCTTTGATATAATATGGGTGAATGGGACCCATCACCCTGGGTTGTGTGGCCCTAATTTTAGGAACTAAAAGTATAATTAAATTTTTTTTTTTTAAATCTTTACTTTGTTTTTAAATAGCATTCACGTGTGGACTAATCCGTCATTAAGCACCTTATTACCTATATGTGTTCTCATCAAATAATCTAAACCACCACCAGTGCAACTTTCATTTATTTAAAAAAGAAAAAGGAAAAGAAAAAAATGAATGAATGAATGAAACTTTCTTTTTCATCATCCACTTTTTAGGTGTTGAACTATTCCTATGACGGAGGCTTTTATTTATTAGGTCAACGAGACGTGGTCAAGTAAAATTTGTTCAAATTCCTACAAAATTCGCAAGATATTGGAAAAGAGGGTCAACTAACTTTTTTAAATTGCCAATTTAGCTATTGATTAGACAAACAATTCATTAAATCTGAGAAAACGGTATTGAACAAACTAAAATGCTCAACTAAATCAGGGTATAAGAACTAGTGAAAACATCTAGAATGTGTCGGCAAAAAACGGGCTATGTGGTCATGTTAGTGCTAGAGTATTTTAGACACGAATCTAAGATAATACGACATGAAAATGGCACGTCACAATATGATTCTCACCTCTAGGTACACTCACAAGTACTCACTATACTATACAACAGGAGAAAAAAAAGAAAAAGAAATGATTACTTTTAGAGAGAGAAAAAAATAAATATTTTCTTTGTTTAAATATAAATAATGACTTTTCTCCCGTCTTGTTTGATTAGATTACATAAAAATAAATAAATAAACAAAACCTACATTGTTCAATCAAAGTAATCTTTCATGATATATTTTTTTTTTAACTTCTTTGTATATAGACAGGTAATTTTGATACAATGAAAAGTCAACGTTAATTGATTTCTTTTATCTCCACATTTTTTCAATTTTTTGAGAGATTCAAAAAGTGAGTTTTAAGAATTGTTTCTCTTCACTTCTTCATATTTCACTCAATTTATCTCCTTTTTTGTTATCCAAACAGGTGATTAGTAAAAAATGATTTTCATTTTTTCCTATCTAAATTACATAATCCCAACGAGCTGTAACCCCTTCCCAACAACCCATTTGGATTGATAGGTTTGGTAAGAAAAGAAAAAAAATGATAAGAAAAGAAAATTGTATCACTTCTTTAAATGATTAAGTGAGAAATAGTGAGATCAAAGGGAGATAAATGATGAGAAAAATAATTCTTTAAAAACACTATGTCATTTCTCACTAAAATTGATGAGATTCGGTGGAAATAAAATTGATTTTTTTTTAACAGAGTGGAAATGAAATTGATTGATTGAATGATTAATTTTTGAAATGAAGAAATAACCCTATAAAAATGAAAATACCAAGTATTACCCCCTCTCTCTGCTTTTGTGAATTGTTGTTTTCACTCAGCTTCAAGTAGGAAATGAAAATAAAATCTGAATGAATATGACTTGACTTGTGTACTTTTCAAATGTGCAAGATGGTTTGTGCATGTATTTTACATTTGGATAATGATATGAAACCTTTTGTAATGAAATAAGATTAGAAAAAAAGAGGAAGAAAAGACTCATTTATAGGGGGGAAACTTCCTGTTTCAATTCGAGAAGAGCTAAAACTTCAAAATTTCAAAAAAATTAATTTAGAAATAATTCAACATACTTCTTTATTAATTATTTAAATATAGAAAATAAATATATATAATATCTAAGAGATCTATTGTTATTACAATGATCTCATTTACTTGTCTACCAAGTGAGGAGATTGTTTGGTTGGTAAATTACCAACTAGATTGTTAGTCCAGGTGGACTACTGATCTCATTCACTAGCTGGACTAGTGGTCCTGTTGAGCAGTTGGGATTCAAAATCCAATTCCATAAGATTTAAGGTAAGGAATAAATGTTTTGGGAAGCAAATAAAAAGCTAGTTTTTAACTTTTTTATCAATTTTGGATCATATTACCTCTCATATTTTTTATTCACAAAAAGACAAAATAGACTAAAAAAGTCAACTTTTACTAACTTCCCAAAACACTACTGACAACTCTAGAAAAAGAGCTTTAGAGGAGCTCTAGTGGGTATGAGGCCCATATGTTATGTGATGTGTGTGATATTTTTTTTTTTAACCCTCGCCACATTACTAGAGCTCTCTTTAGAACTCAAAAATTAGAGCTCTCTATCATAGTTGTTAAGGTAAAATAACTATTTGCAACATCAATATATTCTATATACCCTTATTTTTATATGCAATCAATATCAATACCAAACATTGTTTTTGTTTTTTGTTTTTGGGTACAATATCAATACCAAACTTTGAACCTCTTTGAATGTAGAAAAAAAATAAAGAAGTACAAAAGTAATATTAGGTATCCAACCAAAACCAATAGCCCAAAATGTAAAATGTAGATGAACAAATCAACAGATTATACATCAATATGTTTGTTATTCTTGGGACGAAAACATTAAAAAAAAAATCTCATCAAGATTTGATTCTTCAATATTTTCTATTCCTGAGGTTGAATTATAAACTACAAATTAACAATCATACATCAAAATTCATGCTTGTTAACCCTTAATGCTCTTTTTAATATATATATATATATATATATATGTATATTTTAAACAATTGTAACACTTTGAACATTATTATCAAATTACATAAAAGAATGGTTACTAACTGAACACTCCTAAAAAACTTAATTAGCAATCTCACTTTTTTATTTTGTTTACTTTGTTTTGAGGTAAAAATCTGTTAAGTTTGAAGGAGAAGTGATTTTTTAACATTGTAAATCTAGTAAAAGCGTAGTCATTTTTTTCTTTTCTTTTCTTTTTTTTTCTTAAAAAACTTGATAACCACACTTTCACTATGCTTTCAAAATAAATAAGAAACTAAAAAACCATGCTAAACACATTTTAGAAAATGTAACGTTTTAGCATAACTTTGAAAATAAGTCTAAAAGTTGTTCAAATAAATAATAAAAATATAAGACAATAAACAAACCCTCAAAACGAAATACTTCTACTTAGGACTTGGTGTATAATTTGTATGAGAGGGTTCAAGAACGTTATTGAAAAATTCGAAGATCTTTGAAGCAGACTCGAATTCCTTTAGAAATGATGAAAGGCTTAGATTCTTCAATAGTCACAACGAAGAACACAAAAATAAAGAAATGATGGAGATAAGAGATTAAGTAAAGAAGAAGGCAAAATAGTTAGAGAGAGAATAATGACAAGACTCTCTCATGAATCTCTCACTTTCATTCTCGAAGTTGATAATGAAGAATGGAAATTAGTTCTTTTTCAAGAGTTATCTCTCCAAAATCCATCCCCTGTAAAGCTATGAGCGGGTGCTATTTATAGGCACCTCATGATGTAAGATGGAGTCCATGTGCAAGGCACATGGGGAATATTCTCTCTAACCACTTTGTTCGAGGAGGTGACCTCTCCGAGGATAAGGAAAACCCTCGAAGAGGAGATCAATCTCTCGGCGAACCCTTCTTCTTAGGCACACTTAACTAATGATCCCCAATCATCCCAAGGGGCCGAGGTAGTCCTAGAGGACCCCCCGCCACTAAATAATGCCGAGTCTCATGGACCCCCAAGAGTCATGCCACCTCGACCCAGGTATACACTAAATTAATCGATGAGTGAATTCATCTCCACCCCTTGTCCTTGGGATTCGGGTCCTTTGTTCGGACTCTAAACTCACTCATAATTCTGGTGGGTTGATTCCAGAATACTCCAAGTCCGCAAATGTTCTGGGACTCACAAATGAAGCAGCTTCTAGATTGCGATCGAATCTGTTTGAAGCCCGAGTGCCTTGGATCTCTAGGCTTACCCAATACCCTTTCGAGTCTAAGCCCAAGTAAATCTCTAAGTTCGTGGATCTGAACCTTTTCGAGGCTTAGAGCAATTCGGCCTATTTGATGGCGATAAATCCAAGCCCACCAACCTTGGACTATTAGGCCTAATTAATTTAGTAGGTTCAAATTAACTCCCCTTACACACTTTTATTACAATGCATATCCCTAGAAAGACACCTTACACAATAAAAGCATAACACAACGTTCCCTAATAAATATCACAACACGTTATTAGTTCTTGTACTAAAATGGTTCAAAATATTTCTCAACACAAATCATTCGTCATATTTTCAACACACTTTCCATAACATAATCACAATGGCCGCCATTTATAACTTTTAACATAGAGTGGCCTAAATAACACGCTATAAATATTTGTAACTTTCACTATAAAAATTTCTCTCTCTTCTCTCTCTTTCAGTAATAGAAGAATGCATGACTATTTTATCTCCTATTTTTAAATAAGATGATCATATACCTTATATTGTTGAGTGAATATAGAATTACATAGTAAGTTGTTACTAGACTCCAAATAAAATAAATTTAGCCCAATATAAAGCCTCATTTGTCCATAAGTTATTTTAGCTAAAAAGTCAAAAGGTCATTATAAATTATTACATCACTTTCTTTATTATTTTGCACTTATTTTCTTAAAAAAATAAAAAATACTAAAATAACTAAATTCCAAAGGAGCAGCAAAAGACTTAAATGTTTCTATCAAATTCTTTACGAGTTCTTCTCATTTTATGTCCTCATTATTGTCCTTTGATGCATATTGATTCAAAAGCTCTTTTTGTTTAGTTCATCAATAATAAGATTTTCATCCGAATTCACACCTACCAAAAAAGTTACGTATATAAACGGCAGTGATTGGGGCCCCGAAACAGGGTGCCCCGAATGTCCCTAAAAAAAAAGAAAAAAAATACCTAAAACGACGTCGTTTTGGGCATTAGGGGCAGCAGAATTAGGGGCACAAATCATTTTTCCGTATATAAATTCATTGACAAGTCTTTATAAAGTAGAGATAAAATAGAATATACTTGCCTTTGCCATATTAAACAGAATATATTTATATATTTGTCTTGTAATTTCTAAAATTTTATAATAAAATCATCCTTTTTTTGCTGATAAATATATATATATATACATATTTACATAATGAACTGTGTGGGTTAATCATTAGGTGGCCTGGCCCTGGACATTCATCATTTGAACCATATTTTTTTTTTTTTTCTTCTTTTCTATATGGCTGTTATATATGATGAAAATATAATTTAAAACAGTAAATTACAAACACACCCCTGAGGTTTACTTAAATTATAAATTACCTCCTCTAGTTTTAGAAATTACATTATGTCCTCTAAGGTTTCTAATTTCATAACAAATAGGTCATTTTATTAATAAATCATCAAGTTAGTTAACAGTTTTTAATAATGTTAAAATTTTATTTCAATTAATATTTCAGATAATTTTATTATTGTATAGGTGAACAATTAGAAATTTCACTTTTTTAATTAATTCTGTTAAGTAAAAAAATTTGACAAGGAGGTATTTGTAATTTTCCAAACAACAAGGGGCAATTCGTATTTTAAGCAAATCTCAGGAAGTGTATTTGTAATTTACCCTTTTTAAAACAACTATTTATTTTTGTATATGATATGATTTTTTTTTATGTATCATGTAAATTCAATTAATAATTTGTAAATATGATGAATCTGACATGCATATATATATAGTATTACATAAATAAAATAAAATGGAAAAATACATTCAATAATAAATTTTATTTTCTATTTTATTTTTTTATTTTTTTTTACACTTGTTTAGAACATTTTAAAATAAAGAGAACTTACGTGTAAGTCCTAATAAGTAAACTTATTGTCCAATAAGTTTTGTGAGAATTAATGGTGTTTTTTATCAAATACTATTAAAAAAAATCATTAATTGTTAATTTCCAGCGACAATTTAAAAATTGTCATAAAAAAATGTTACTAATTATAAGTTTTAGCAATAGTTTAAAAAAATCGTCACAAAAAAACGTCACTAAGTTTCAACTTTTAATGACAGTTTGAAAAATTCGTCACAAAAAAACTTCACTAATTGTAAATTTTAGCTACAATTTATAAAAACCGTGACCAAAAAAAATATTCATTTTCAATTTTTAGCAACATGCAGAAAATGGTCACAAAAAATTATTTTTAACAATGCTTTTATTAAGACTTATTTTCATATGACTTTATGAAAATTAAGTCCAACTATTTGAATTTATTGGTTGTTTACTCGTAAAATAATTTCAACTTCATCAAAATCTAAATAACAAATTTCTGGAGCAAGTGCAAGAACAACAGATCAATAAATGTAAATATCTTTTTTTTTTTATAGCATTTTTGGTTTTCAAGTTCGATTGTTTGATAAAAGAAATAATGCTTAGTGGTTGCAAAGAAAGTGCAGAGAACATAATTAAAATGTATGAAGAAAGGGAGCTGATGGTTGTAAGCCAAGCTCACCCTTGGTTGTGATCGCCCATTTTTAGATTTGTAAAACAGATATATAGACGGACTATTCCACGGGCCTTACCAAAGAATTGTTCCTTACCACCCACAATATATCTATAGAGAATTCCCACCGCAATTACGTTTGGACCAAAGCCAAGGCCCTCATGTGTTCTAGGTACTAAAAAATATGTTTAACCTTAACAAGATGTTAAAATATATGTTTAACCTTAACAAGAGATTATAGATATTCGAACCTAAACTTTGAGTAAAGAATCCGACAACCTTACCACTGAACCAACTCCGTGTTGGTAATGATTGCCCTTTCACCTAAGCCAGATGTCACACACATGAAGCTCGTGTTTAGCCAAGCATGTAATGTAACCAACAATAATACACCAAGCCCCAATAAACAAGGGAGACTGTATAAATGACTATACATGGAATTATTATTCATTTTGACTGAACAATGTTACATCTTCATTACCCAATTACTATACTATCTTCTACAAAAGCATATAATTCAAGCTCTAAAATCATCAATTATTAAAAAAAAAATTTAAAAAATGGAATAGACAGCCACACACTGCTTTTTTACTCACCTCCAAATACACACAAAAATTTAACTGTGCCGGGTAAAGTTACAATTACACTATTTTAGATGTTCCCAACTTCCAAGATGTTTAGAGTAGGCCTGTGCTTCCAAATGGATTGTTTGTTTGTGGATGACCAACAGGGTTAGCATGAAATGCTCCAAACCCTGCATCGCCAAATGGATTTTGCGGGCCCATCATCAAATGTTGCTGATGTGGCTGTGGAGGATAGGCAGGTTGGTACGGACCAAAGGGATTGGTCTGCTGCTGCTGAGCCATTGCTGACATTTGCACAGATGGAGGAAGGGCAACATTGTTTGAGAAAGCAAATGGATCTGAGACTTCAAATGGATTTGGAGCTGGTGTTCCATACATGGCCTGCTGAGATGCTCTATATGCAGCATCATCGTACAAACTATTCAGAGTGAGCGAGTCCAATCCACCAGCCTGACATTCAATGATGTTTGGGAAGCATGAGTAAGATCACCGAGTAATTCTTGAAACTCACAAATTGCAATAGTCATAAAACAATATAAACCATAATGCAAGTGGTGTATATGCTTTTTGTAGCATTCTTGGACTCCACAAAATGTGTTAGTTAGTATACACATTGGATAGACAACTGTTGCGAGAAAAGGGTATGAGATATGTGTCCACGCATACTTATTGTAGGTGTACCCGCATGTTTGGTAATTCAAGTTTACTATATAATCGTACATAAAACCTGACTCAAAGTTCAAACCCATTTTAATTAGATATTTATAACTTAAGCACTATGTAATTACGCATTATCAAACACTTGATAGAATATCGATTGGCAACTTCAGCACCGCCACCCTTTCTTTTAATCCAGGGGACAGAGAAGAGACAGAGGGAAAAGGAAAAATTAAGGTAGTATTTGGTAGAATTTTAGAATTACGATTTGAAAATAGAGTTGTATTTTGAGTTTGTGAGTTTTGGAATTATGATTTGAAAAGAGAAAATTTGTTTGGTAATAAGTTTTGAAAATAGTTGAATTTTTTATGTGACAGATGAAATGAGAAAAATTGTTTGGTTATGAGTTTTGAAAAGAGTTTTCAAAACTTAATTCAAAAACTTATAACTCATAACCAAACACACAATTTAAAACTCTATTCAAAATTCTATTCAAAAATCATAACCAAACTCTTTTTAAAATTCAATTCAAAAAAATAATTTGTTATTTTGGTCTAAAAATAATAATTTCTACATTTAAAAAATAACAAAAACAAATATAATTTTTTTTTTTCCAAACAACAGGTGGCGATTGGCGATTGCAAAAAAAAAAAATTACAATGTTCCGGTCAACCAGCCGAACGACCGGCCGAACATCTAGGAGGATGACCAAGTAGACCCAAATTTCAAAAACTCCTCTGCTTTTCAAAATGGAGAAAATGAAAGAGAGAAAGCATGTATGAATCTACCAAACGTGAAAGAGATATATGTTTTGAAATGTGTGATGGAATCACATTTTCAAAACTCTATCCAAACAGTGCATGCAAACGGAGGGGTGGAATTATGATTAGAAAATATAACCAAACACAGCCTAAAAACTCTATAAAGCCTCCCAGCTTCTTTCAAAATTCAGACATCAGGTATTGAACAGCAATAAAATTCAAAGAATATCTTAATAACTCAAGTTGGAACTGCGTACAATGCCATTATTTTAGGCAATAATGAAGTTAGTTATTGCCTACCAATTTAATTGTTCGACTCGACCCGACCCGGAAATTTTCATTTTGGCGGTCAAGTGTCGGATTTAAAGAATAAAAAATCGATTAACCCGACCCGACCTATGTTTTAAAACAATGCTTCTATCCACGTGTTTGCTCTTTACTAGTTGGAGATAAATATTAAAATATTACCAACATAAGGTATTTATTTAGTTTTATTTCATCTACCAAGATAACCTAGGGAATAGGCAGCATTACTACAACCTGTTCGACTTTTCAACTAGACTTCATATTTATACATTTAAATTATTCGACTCTTTAGCTGGAATTCATCATTACAAATTTTGACTTTTCATTTTTCACGTCTCTTTCAATACTTCACTGAAGAAGTTTAGTTGGTAAAAACATCTCTCTCTCTCACTCTCACTCTCACTCTCATCTACCAGAGACTCTCAATCATCTCTTGCACCCTTTCCCACTCTGATAATCCTCTTCCCATACCCCCCTTTGATCTCCTCCAAACCCCTCTTCCAGTCTTACTCCCTTCCGAAACCCTAGCACGTTAGAATCACAGATGATGAAGGTGATCCTAGATGATGGGTTTGTTTGGTGTTGCACCTACTGGATCTAGATTTGCAACATCCGACAAGTATCAAGTCAAAGAGATTGGAAGTCTAGATCGAGAGATGAGTCTGTAATTTTTTTTTTTATTTTATTTGGGAAGGGGTTAAGTTCGGATTTTTTTATGTTTTTTTTGTGTGTATGATTTTAGTTTTTTTTGTTGTATATTTTGGGATGAGTTTGGATCTGATCTTTGACACATGTAATTTTCTTCTTCTCCTTCTTTCTTCTTCTTCTTGTTTAATGTGTGAGGCCCAAATTGAGAAAACAAGACCCATTTGCCACCGACCGTGAATCTGAATAGTGTGAGCGGTTCGATTTCAAACAATGCATCGGTCAAACTCGGATGGGCATATGCTGAACCTAACGTAATCGGTTCGAGTGACAGGTGTATGCCAAACCCACCACCCCCCCCCCCCCCCGCCGGAAACTAACTAGAGTGTGCATAGTAGATATGTTGAAGAAACTATTGATTCCACCATGACATTGCTCAAACCTATGTTACTTAGAACGTAGATCATTCCGATACATGGAACGGGAACGGGAACGGGAACAGGAACAGGAACGTGGTACACCACATGTTCTAAAACGTAGTACGATAAAAGTAGACTTATATATATTACACTTAAGAATCTAAGGTACTAAAGTAATTTTCTTTTAATAATTAAGAATCCAATAAATTTTTTTCTTCTTTCATGTAGCAAATCATTTCTAAGAAGATTATGATTCATTTTTAATTCTCTGTCTTGTCAAAACTTAACTCATCTTAAATTTTAATTCATATATTTTATTTGTTTTCTCCTAAGTTAACATTTAAAGAAATATATTGGAAAAAATTTCGGGATCGCTTCGGATCACTAAATTTATCGTTTTGGAACGGAAGTGTACCATGTTTTGGAACATGCATACCAATACGTAATTTGCTAGGGTATTAGCTTTTTTTGGTAACATAGGTTCAAACATATTCTCCTGCTATCCTATTTCTTTACAATTGTTAATTATTTTGCTTATATCAGTGTTTGGGCAATGTAATCACAACACGTATACTAAATCACAGGAAGAACAGATGATTAGTTCATCATCCTTTTAGAGCAACTAGAAGCAGTAATATACTTTAGCTAATGGCTAGAAAGCAATGAGAATAACATAAAGGGGAAAATAAAAAAAAAATGCACAAGGGCCTACCAGTTGTCTCTCATTAACAGAAGACATGTTGCTGCTAGGTGTGGTGACCAAGGCAAGTTCCCAGCCGGTAGGATCAAAATCTTTTGCTTGAACAGCACCAGAGTCGAGTGATGAAGCTGTATCTGCACATAAAAACAGATAACCACTTTTCTTACAAAACAAAAATATGCAAGAGAAATACGTGCAGTAGTACAGCTGGATTACCGGATGGAATGATGGCCAAAGCCAAAGCATTGCCATCCTCAATTGCAGATGCATCAGGGTTGGCGACAGATAATCCCTAAAAAACCAAAAATAGAGAAGAGAAGAATTAGTCACAGGAGAGAGAGAGAGAGAGAGAGAATGGGGAAGAATCTATGAAGCACGGGTACTTCTTCAAGGGCAGTTGTACCCATATAAGATACTGATACTACTCAAAAACACACGTATGCGTATCAGATCCTTTCTGATGCGGAATATAAAAAGCTCAAGGAAGAGTAAATTCAAAGCAGTGATATTTGGAAATTGGAATGGTTTCAAAGAGAAAGCAATAAGAACCATACATAATCATGTTTATAATATTATTATAGTTTTATTTTATGATTATTTTTATGTTTCTAGGATTTTTAGGCGAAGGGCATTTTGGTAATTTTATATTTGCCTACATGGGCTGTAGCCTGTTCACAGCACTCTAAAACAGTGTAAAATCAGCCCCAAAGCCTATTGTTGTGGCTGTCCCTGATCGTCCTGCATCACTTTCTAAATGTATCAAATACATTATGTTAATTTTGAAAAGTATCGGATACTTTTCGAACATCGCATATCCAAACTATTACAAAATTGAGATTGCATTGATTTTTGAATAGCATTAGAGTATAATAAATACAAAATTAGTATTTTTATAAATAAATAAAAAAATTATGTATAACCAAAGAAAAAAATAGTGAGATTAAAGTAGTAAATTAATTTTTCAGATTTTATCAAATTAACATATCCACTAAAAAGAAAGTCAACAAACTATTGACTCTTAAACTAGTGTCTAAATCTAGAAGAATGGTTTCTCACTATTATAATATTAAAAATTATATATATATATATTTTCGAAGTATCCTGACTATACCCATATCCTATCTCTTCAGATTTTGTAGTATAGCCACTTCCGTATCCCATATTCATATCCATGCTTCATAGGGAAGAATAATATCAAGTGACAAAACAAAAATAAGAGTTGAGAATTTTACCAGCAGATCTCCAGTATCCAAGTTGTTTGGAGGAGTAGGAGGGGAAGGAACCTCAAAATTTGAGACAGTAACATTATCTGTCGGCAGTGGCTGAGGTTCATTAACAGATACATTAGTATCTTCAGATGGAGAAGAATTTTCTTCTGGTTTATATGTCAATTGAAGCATTCCTGGATATTCCTGATTCATAATGACCATATGTTAGTCCCACAACACACAATTCGTAAAAACATATTTGAATTGGCAAGGAATGATAAAGTTAAACAGATACAAATCACAAAAAACAATCAATGTGGCAGCAAAATAGCTAGAAGTCCGAAATCCAAGTCAGAAATTACGTCGTGCAATAAAAATTGATGTTGCAAACAATATAATCATACTGACCAATGTCTCTCTTGGAGAGGAAACCATCCGTGGTGCCTCTCTTATATACTCTTCCATGGTTGCAAGAAAGGACTGTGGAGGCTGCAAAAGATGAACAAAATGTCAAGTGAAAACAATTGCATTAAAAAACCAATATAGCCAACTAAACATTGGATTTCAGCCAAAGCATACCTCTTTTAGAGCAGGAAACTGGAAATTTCTAGCAAGTTCCAAACCTTTGCAAATATCATAAAAATCAGAAAGGCTTCCAGCCTGCAGTAAGCACCAACTTTTTAACTACTAAAACTTGAATCTGAATGATTAAAACCGAGTCCAGAGTCTAAACTTCAGATCCATCCCATTTTAATTTAACAAAATGCGGAAAATAGTTTTGAAAAGTGATGATTCAAACAAAAATCAATGCAAATATCACCTGCTGGCCAGCTCGTTTATATATATCTAAGGCTTTAATTGCTTCATGTCTTGGCATCTCAAAAAACTGAAAAACACAAATAAAAAATAAAACACTAAAGCATAAAGGCTAAGCAAGCAAAAAGCTCCACCTAACAACATGTCAAAGTTAGAAATATTGCAAGAAAATAAAGGCAATTCACCTTATCAACCAGATTGATGATTCCATCATTAATTGCACAATAAATCTTAAAACTCTCTTTGAGTACCTGAAAATTACATATATTGACGAGGTCAAGCATAAGTTGTTATCAAAGAAGCATAGATACATACAGACACAAATATGGACACGTAACACAGCAATTTTCAAAAAATCACGATATAGACAGGGGTGATACAGCGAAAAATAATTTTGTATATATTTCTATTTGCTATGTATATGAAGAATATTAATCCACATCCACAGACAACTTAAAAAATGAAAAACTAATACTAATTCAACATAAAAAAAAACACTCAATCTAGAATTTGAACTTTAATATAGAAAATACTATTTCATCAATCATAAACCATTATATCATAGATGTTACTACTAGCACAAATAGAAGAAGATTAGTTTTCCTATAACCATAACAAGTAAATATATATATATTATATTAGCAATTTCAACAATCAAACACTAATTAAAAAATTAAGGGAATGCACTTATTTGTATTGTTTAAAGAATAAGAGTACTACATAATGATGATTAACATAGACATGTTTACACACTGATGATTATGAATTTAAAATACTATTTTTACAGCTCATGACAAGATAATCATGTCCTGGGGCCTATCCAATGGCAGGACATGTGTGTCTATAATATGTAACTAAAGCATCCAGGCGAAGTAAAAATATTACAAAACGGGTATGAATCCCAGCATGTCCAAGGCTTATCAATGTCCAACATGTGTTTGATATGAGTATGAAAACTAAGTCGGAAGTGTCAATACTTCATAGGTAATAATCAGATTAAATCCCATATTAATTACACGGCAATTTCTTTATCCCTTCTACCCTTGGGAAGCGGGGAGAGGCAGTAGTCGAAGAGGGAAGACGTGATTTCATTACTAATACAGGAGCATAGTTACTTAAAGAACATTATTTTTACAATTTTTGGTGAACTTCTAACTTTGACTTTATTCAAGGCTTTTTGTCAGGCCTAAAAATTTAGTCAAATTTAGGACTAGCTTTTATTCGCCAATAATTTTTCCCTTTTTTTTATTCCAATCCTTAGGCTAGGATTAGGATTTCTTCTATTATATATAGCCTTTTAAGCCTTAGCACTAACCAGAGTTTTGAAGTTTAATAAAATTTCAAAGAGGGAGTTTCTCTTCTTTGTATTCTATATTCTTGGTATTCTCAGAATCAACACAATTATAGACAAATTCATGTTAATCTTTGCTTGCGTGCATGGGGAAGGCCTACGAGGGTAGAACCATGGTGAACAACTCACCTCTGGACAGGTGGAAGAACCCCATCTTGGTTCAACAATTCAGAGGTTTCCAACTGCTTAATTTATTTAAACTGCATGTCAATTTAGATAACCCAAAAAACCATCTTAATTCTCTACTTGACAAGTCAATTCATATTTCCTTTTCAACATGAGTATGAAGCGCAAAATAAAATAAAACAAAATAAATAAAAACATACATACCAGAGCCAAAGCATATTGTATTATGTAATTGCTAACTGCTGCTCCTTCAGGCTGTAGAGTAAAATGCAACATTTATTTTCATTCACATGTTTTACTATAGTCTGAATCCCCAGATAGAGATCATCTAAAAAATAGAAACTTATATATATTCATCTGAATCCTGAGGTTTCAGAAAGTACCCGGCATCCAATGAGACGATATAGCAGCTGCTGCAAAGCAGGCAACTGCTCCAACAGTTCTTCAGTATCCACCTCCCTAGTTCTGCTGTAGCCCTATCAGTAAAGAGAAATAACAATTAGAAACTGTCACAGAACTAAACTGGTTAAAGCTTAAAACTGATGACACCCAAAATATTGCAATATAAATAATTCAAGTGTTTTATAATCTTATTATTTTATCATATCCATCTCAGTTATAATTCAGATATTGTAAGTGCCTTCTTCCACTTATACCTCTCTGTTCCCCAGTAGAACTGTAATAATTCATTTGGTGCATACCTTCTCCTGCCCTTGGCCAGGTTTAAGTAGACGCTCAGCTTCAATATCATATTTCAGAATCCTAAAGCATTCAAGTCGTTCTTCCAAGAACAGTGCATATGTACGTACCCAAGCAGAGCAATCCCAAGCTACAGGTAGAAAATTAATAAAATAACTCATGTCAGTAGGACAAATGTCAGTGATGATTGGAGTAAACTAGAAAAAGTATAGAGTGCTAAAATTAACCGATAGGGCTTGAATCATCTTTGAAATTAGACAATTGTAGAATGCGTCCTCTTTGTTGGAAATTCAGAAACTCTTCTCTAAAAGTAGGATCCCCCTCCCTGAATGTCCTATGAACAACTATCAATGTCTTTAATGCCACCTGTTCATCAAAAAAGAAATATATTTATAACTATGAGTATGCACAGGATAATTATGAACTAGACTTCTGCCTAAGATGTAACCATCAGTTGTTAGTTACTGTCTCAAATTGTATGTAGCTTCAGTAGATATTGAAGAGTTTATGAAGAAAAGATCACAACATAGATTTTCAAGGATTCAATGTTTTTCAGAGGAATATTACCAAATGAAATAAGAAAATTATGGTGCTTTGCCTTAAAATTGACTCAAATTAAAATCCCAAGGGCAGTGACATGCCCAGGCAGAGCAATCCAAAGCTACAGGTATAAAGAAGAATTTAAAACCCCATAAAAAAATATGAGCATCAAAATTTCCAGTTCCAAGTACAAAATTTTCAAGGCAAAGATTTTACCGTGTTTTTGCAATAATTTTCATTATTTGATTCTGTCATTTAAATTGAAAACATAAGTGCTCAATTTGATAACTATATATTGCAATCTTGATGCTTTTCCTTTTTTTTTTTTTTTTGATCGGCAAAAGTTAGCAGTTAGTTGTTAGATTAGCTAAGAGGAGTTCAACTCACACACCCTCTCCTTGCAAGCCCTAAATCTTGCCTCTCATTCCACTCCTAATAGTGGAACCCAAAACTTCTCCTTAGGAGAGACTTGGTTGCCAAAGGGCTAGCCACCTGCGTTACATGGACTCATGTGCGGATATCGGCTGCAAGTGCGTATCTAGGGGTCAGACACTTCAAAACTAAAAATTGGGGATACGTGGATATAGATCCAAATTTAGATACGTGTGTGGGATACGTTAAATAGTTATTTTTTAAATATATTTATTATATAAAGATGAGTTAAATAGTTATTTTTTAAATATATTTATTATTTTTTATCTTATGTATTATTTTTATTGATAATATTTTTAATTTATCTATATAATTTTTATTTTTAATTGACATATATATTATAAATAAAAATATATATATAACAAATAAAGAATAACAGATTATGTTAAAATAAATAATAAATAAAAAATAAAAAATGGATGATTTGTTTTATAGATTTTATTAGATTGTTTTTATTATATATGATTTAATTAAATTTCTTTTGTGAGAGAGAGAGAGAGAGAAAGAGAGAGAACAAATTGATTTTCACTGAATAAAAAAGAAAACAGATTGACAGAGAGAAGAGAGAGAGAGAAGATAGATCGACAAGCTCATCGAAGATAGATCGTCTACGGTGGTGCTCAACGAAGACGAAGTCGAAGGGGCCACGCTCGTCGAAGTCGAAGGGCACGAGATCGAAATCGTCAAACAGAGGATCGAAGCCAGAGACCAGGTTCTCTCTTTGCTCTCTCTTTTGTTTCTTTTGCATTTACGGCAAAATAGAGCCGTATCCATTTGTAAAGAGTCGTATCCCGACTGTATCCCGCACCTGTACCCGTATCATGTCATGTCAACACGAGTACCTCCCACACAGGCTCCAACCCTTTGGTTCAATCTTGGTGCATTTACCACTTCAAGTTCTAGAAATTAGATTTATTATCTTATTTTCAATTCTAGTGTATGACTTGTAAGGTGAGTATTTTTCATGTTTTTACTTCATGGAGATTTTTTTTTGATAAATAATAAATTTTATTAAACGAAGACATTAAAGGAATACCACCCATATATAAAGTCAAGCCACTATAACAAAAATGCCCTATACGCATCAACAAAAAACTCTACAAAATCTATGAATTGGTCTAAAGAATGATTAGTCTCCCTTGACTGCCATCTATACAATAGACTAATAAAAGAGCTCTTTGATCTATACAAAAGGACTCCCTACGGCATTGAAATGTCCGTGGTTCCTTTCCCGTCAAATGAGCCACACTAGGCAAAGTGTCCGAATCTTCCTCCGCCTCTTTGCCACCTTAGCTCACTGCCAGCAATGTAGAAACTCCATCACACCTGCCGGAAACACCCAAACCATACTAAACCAAGAAAGGATTGAGGTTCAAAGGTCCCCAGATACCAGGTGGTGAATGGAAAGGGATCCACTGATTCCCCATCCTTCATGGAGTCATTTTAACTTGTGCTCCACTTAGGGAACCCATACCAAGCTTTCCAAACCTGAGTAGTCCAGGCAACCTGAGCTCAACTCAAGATCATAGAATTAATTGAGTATGGGCTGAGCTAAGTCTGGTCAGATTGGGTTCAAACAGAGAATTGCATTGCTCGTGTTGAGTCTGACCTCCAACTCAACGGGAGTCGCAGCCCTGGGATCAATGTCCCAATTTCAATGATCACCTTAATCCTGCTAGATTTCATAGTGAATATATAGTCTCGAAAGTTTCAGCAAATAACCAAATTCATTTGGAAAAAGAGACGAAGATTGCATTGCATCTATGAAACTGAAAATCTATGGTCAGATCATAATTGCACGAAGCGGGAGCGGGAGCGGGAGCGGGAGCGGGAGCGTGGAATCGTAGACATTTTAAGAATCGTTAGTTGGGAGCGTTTGTATATATTTTAAATAATATATAAAAATATATTGTAAGATTATATTTTTTATGGTACTATACATGTTATAAATAAATAAGAATTATAAAAATTATATGTTAAAATATTCTAATTATATAATTTTATTAGAATTTTTTTAATTTATTCTAAAATATTTTTATTACTTTTTATCTATTTATTCTAAAATATTTTTGTTAAAAATTATTTGTTTTATGTTATTTTCTTTAAAAAATAGCATAATAATATTAATTCAATAAATATAATATATAAATAAATACACATAAATTTATAAAGATAATATATAATATATAAATTAAAACAGATATATATATAATATAAATAAAAACATATATTTATAAAAACCAATATATATACATAATACGTATTATATATATATATATATATATCTTTAATCTGAGAAGAGAAGATCAGAGAGAGAGAGACGTCGCGCGAAGAGGAGAGAGAAGTCGCGATAGCCTGTGTGCGACTCGCGAAAACCAGCGAAGAGGGAGACGTCGCGATGACCAGCGAAGAGGAGAGAGAAGTCGCGATGGCCTGTGTGCGACTCGCGAAGACCAGCGATTAGGAAGGGAGAAGTCTGCGATGGCTTGTGTCTTGCGATCGCCAGCGATGGAGTTCCGACTGAGAAGAAGACAGATTTGTGGTCAGATTCGCGTTTCTTTTGCATCAAAATCGCGATTCTTCAACGAATTTGAGTTAGAAGCGCAGAATCGCGCTTCTGAGGAAGAATCGTGAGCAGCATGAACGATTCCTCCTACTAAGGGTCCGATGAAGTTCCATTTTTATTATAATAATGGCCAGATGAAGAGCAACCCCATTACACAAGCAAAGAGATAGTTAAGAAATTACGACTTGCATAAAATGAAGACTTCTTGCCATTAGTCTACAACCTACGTAAGCTCCATCAAAAGACAAATGAGATTGGGATATGCTAACAAATTCAATATTTTGCTAATCAAGAGTGCCATGATTAAGATAGCAGATCCATTATTCACAAACCCCCCCCCCCCCCCCAAAAATATATATATATATAACAAATCCAAAAACAATCTACATGAAGTGATCAATCATAATATTGTAATACATACATTCCATTGGTGAATATGCATATTAGATTCTATTAACCGTAAGCTAGGCCTGAGAATATGTCAATCAACCCATAACTTGGGGACCTTCCACCCTATATCCCTGCCACTGATCCTTCACCATACCGACAAATCCTTCCTTCCTGAGCCACATATTCTTAAAGCAAGAGGGACTTGGACCCCCACAAGTTGGCACAATCCAAAATAATGGCACATGATCTGATGTAGGTCTAGGAAGTCATGATTGACTCATATTTAGATAGTTGTCCTCCCACTCCAGGGAAACAAGGAAAAACCTAATCTAGACATAGAACAACTATTGTGCCATGTAAAGCTACCACCAACCAAAAGAAAATATACTCCAATTAAGTCTCTTGAGCGATAAAAGTTGATAAATCCCTTGTAGCCTTGCTTCATGATTCACACCCCAGTCTCTCACGAGGGAAACCTTACACCATTGAAGCCCCCTCCCAAACACCAAGCACAATCCCAAGATGCCTTTAGGACCATAAAACCCCCAAGAAGGCCCAACAGAAACCATCATCAACAACTTAACAAATGTAAAGCTATGCATGAAGGTAACACTCATAACTTCCCTCTAGACCTAACTGCTATTGAAGCTCCACCTAAAAATGGAAAAGACTTGGGTCTTAGTGTCTACTACTTTTTTTTTTCAATATTTCCATGTCCTTGCGTACCTAAGAAATTAATGTACAAGAATATTGGCATGTCTTTGTTGTGCTAGTCCTATTTTTTGAATTTGTTAAGTCAAAGTTTCTATGTTGGGATGCTCCCAATGTGAAGACCTACCAAAGCTTCAAAAGGGCCAAATTGTTGTTTGTTTTTAAGTAATTACAGAAAAAATAAGGGTGATGAGTAAACCACAATCCATTTCCAAACATATGAACAAAACCCACATAAAATCTATCAAAGTAGGGCAAAATATATAAACTCTGGAATCAAAATTGAACTCAAAAAGGCGAAAATCCATACCGTCCAATTATGCGTCTTAGCCAATCGTCTGGCAAGCGCATGAATGCAATATGCAACGTCGGCCCGAGGCCGAATTGCTGATGTGGCAGCAAAAATTTCTGAAACAATTAACCCAAAAAAAACCAAAAATTCACATACTTGCACAAATATTAGGAAACCCCAAACCGAAAAATAGAAAATTTGATCTGCTAGTCCAAAAATAAAAATAAAAACTCACTCCTGATGTGTCTCTCTTTGGGTGGACACTCAACATGGTTGGTAGCTTTAACGATCGCAACATCAACATCCTAATTATATAACACCATCAAGAATTCAATATATGTACTAATTAATGTGTTATACGGAGAGAGAGAGAGAGAGAGAGAGAGAGGGAGGGACCTTGAAATCGCTATTGATTTGGGCGAGGCCGACTTTGGTGTGGTCTTTGAGAGCGCCGTAGGCTTTTCGCCAAGTCTGTAGCGTCCCCATATTTCTCTGTCAATTAGTACTATTCCGGTGCCGTTGAGATCGCCCTCTCTCTCTCTCTCTCTCTTGGGCAATGTTGATTTTTTCACTTTACGTGTTGTTCTTTCTTCTTTCTCTTCTGTCACTCTTTCTCTCGCTCTCTCCGCCTCTATTACAGAAATGTGATGATGTTACCTTTTTTCTTTCTCTCTCTCTCTCTCTCTCTCTGTTCATCTTCATTTTTTTCATTTATTTATAATTTATAAATACACCTGTAAAAGAGTGATTCTCCTTACTACTTTACCTCCTTTGAATCCAGATCATCGGTGCCACTTTCCTGTAGCCCCCAAACGACGTTGTTTTAGGATTTTTTCTTTTTTTTTTTTTTTTTTTTTCTTCTTTCTCTTCCGTCTGTGTTTGGTCTTCTGCCGAATAAAACCGGAGGGGAGGGGAGGGGAGGGGAGGAGGGAGGAGGAGGAGGAAGGGAAGGGCCGGCCAGACTGGAGGGGGCCATAAATACTGGAGGAGGAGGCGGCGGCGGCGGCGGCGGAGGTGCTGCAACGAGGTGGAGCGACGGCGGGCGACGCGACGGCGACGGTGGTCGCAGGTGCTGCGACGAGGGACGGCGGGCGACGACCGACGATCCGTTCCCTTCCTCCCTCTCCCTCCTCCCTCCCCTCCCTCCCTCTCTTCCTCTCCTTCTCCTTCTCCTTCTCCTTCTCCTTCCTCCCTCTTCTACGTTTTTTTTTTTTGAAAATTCGCCCCCAAAACGACGTCGTTTTGGGGGCGACAAGGAAGGTCTACGGGGAAGGGCTACGGGTGATCCGGATTCACCTCGTTTATACCTTTACATGAGATTTTTTTCCGGGCTTTTCTCAAATTAAACCAAATTAGCAACTTAATTCTCAAATTAGGTCTAAATGTTATTACAAACCACGCTTTCATTATTTTGAAATTTTTTTCTTCATAAAACGTGATTCCAAACCACGCTTTATAATTTTTTTTGAGAAAACGTGATTTAGAAACGTGATTTGTAATCACGCTTTCAATGCTCACTCTTCTCTTCTCCTCTCTCTCTCTCTCTCTCTCTCTCTCTCTCAGACACAAACACTTATCTCTCACCCACACACACCAAATCAATATAATTTTTAATATGTATAAACTTTATTTTATAAAATCAAGATCAATATTAATCTATATAATAATAATTTATAATAGCAAATAATAATTAACTATATGAAATTAAGACCAATTTTTTCAAATAATTTTTTTTTCAATTATTTTTTTCTATTAATCTTTTATTTCAATTAAATT
Organism: Camellia japonica; assembly: GCA_030407325.1. Lineage (NCBI taxonomy): Eukaryota > Viridiplantae > Streptophyta > Magnoliopsida > Ericales > Theaceae > Camellia > Camellia japonica. The sequence goes on along the minus strand of JAPPVO010000019.1, from coordinate 38,466,764 downwards.
TTTTTCAAATATTTTTTTCCCAATTAAAATTTTTTCAATAATTTTTTTCAATTAATTTTTTTTTAAATTAAATTTTTTCAATTATTTTTTTTTCAATTATAATATGTGTGATCCCATTGTTATAAATATTTTAGGCCTGAACAAACATATTTTTTATTTTATGTTTTTAAACAATTTGTTCAAACCAAACGCATTTGTAATTTATGTTTTTCTAAAAATAAACAAAAATCAGTTTATAAAATTTTTGTAAACCTAAACCAAAAACGTAAACGTTACCAAACGCTACCTTAGTGTTTAAGGATAAAATTTATTTTTTTTATTTTAGGGTTTAGGGTTTAATTCTTAAAATTTATTTATTTTTATTTTAGGGTTTAGGATTTATAGTTTAATTCTTAAAATTTATTTTAACTTCAATTTTATAAAAAAAATAAATTTTAAGAATTAAACTATAAATCCTAAACCCTAAAATAAATAAATTTTATCCCTAAACAAAGGTAGAAGTTGGTAACGTTTACGTTTTTTGTTTATGTTTACAAAAATTTTATAAACTGGTTTTTATTTATTTTTAGAAAAACATAAATTACAAACGCGTTTGGTTTGAACAAAATATTTTAAAAAATTTAAAAACATAAATAAAAATATGTTTATTCAGGCCTAAAATATTTATATTTATTTTTATTTTATGACAATGGGATCACACATATTATAATTGAAATAATAATTTAAAAAATAATTGAAAAAATTTAATTTTAAAAAAATTAATTGAAAAAAAAATTTATTTGAAAAAAATTTAATTGGGAAAAAAATATTTGGAAAAAATTTAATTGAAATAAAAGATTAATTGAAAAAAAATTAATAGAAAAAAAATTAATTGAAAAAAAATAATTTTAAAAAAATTATTTGAAAAAATTGGTCTTAATTTCATATAGTTAATTATTATTTGCCATTATAAATTATTATTATATATTTAATATTAGTCTTAATTTATAAAATAAATTTATATATATTAAAAATTATATTGGTTTGGTGTGTGTATGTGTGTGAGAGCTGAGTGTTTGTGTCTGTGAGAGAGTGAGAGAGAGAGAGAGAGAGAGGAGAAGAGAAGAGTAGAGTGAGCATTGAAAGCGTGATTCCAAATCCTGTTTTCTCAAAAAAAAAAATTTAAAGCGTGGTTTGTAATCACGCTTTTATTATTTTACAAATTTTCCGCAGGAGGATCCTAGGAATAGTGAAAGCGCGGTTTGTAATAGTGATTTAGCCTAGTTTGGGAATTCCGTCTAAACTAGGCCTAGTTTGCGAATTAAGTTGCTAATTTGGCTTAATTTGGGAAGAGCTCCTTTTTTTCCAATTTTATTCATGTGTATAATTACTTTTAAGGATAAATTTTATTCAGTGTGCTTGGTTTGAATTTTTTGGATTGATTTTTTTGAAAATTGACTTTTTTGGTTTTCGTGTTTTTTTGTTTTTAGTGAATATTTTTTAAATTTTAAACATTTTTTTTTACTTTTTTAGATGCACCTTATTTAGATATATCTAAAGGTCATGTTTGATTTACAAGATTAGTAGTGAAGTATTAATAATCCTATTAAATTAGTGTGGTATTCACTATCCAATTGGATTAATATCTATTGGATTAATAATCTCACCCCTACCCCATTACTAATAATCCTACAAATTTGTTGAATTAATTATCCATTGGATTAATAATCCTAAACCAAAATGTTAAAACAAATATAGGATAATTGGGCCCACGGATTAATAATCTCAATCTCATGCTCTAATCCACCCAATCAAACATGCCCAAAAAGTAAAAAATTTGTGAAAAAATATTTTAAAAAATTAATAAATACATAAAAATACAAAAAATGTACTGAATTCTTGTATTTTTTTGTATTTTTGGTATTTAGTGAATTTTTAAAAGAATTTTTTTACAATTTTTTTACTTTTTAGGTGTATTTATGTTAGGTGTATCTAAAAAATAAAAAAATTGCTTAAAATATTAAAAAAATTCAGTAAAAACAAAAAAACACGAAAAATAAGAAAATAGAATTTTCTGAAAAGTATTTTTTGAAAAGTGGAAACAAGCAATGTGATTATTTTCTTGCACCCTTTAGTACTCTACTTCTCTTCTCTTTTTTTTTTTTTTTCAATTTTTCTTCTCTCTTACCCATTTTCTTTTGAAAAAGTGAAAATTACAGTGTTTTGATCATAAAATAAAGAAATTGATGAAAAAATAGTGATGAAGAACCATCAAAAAAGTAAAATGATGAGTTTTTTATTTGTTTAGTAGGTTTTTGTTTTGTTTTTCTAAATTGTTCTTTGACTTTTATTCGATATTTTGAAATCGAACAAAATAAAATAATTCGGCATCAAATTGTCGAATAAAAAATATATGTCTAGTGGCCAACTGCCAAATAAAAAATACATTTTCGATAATCCAAAGCCGAATGTTTTTAATTTGTTTGACTACTACTGATTACCGTGTATTTCTAGTTTTGTTTTTTTATATTTTTATTTGTTTGCTGTGAAGGATTATACTTTTACTCATTACCATAATACAAGTATTGCATTATTAGTGGACTCCAGTCATGAATTCATTATAGACAAGGTTTGTTAAGTTTTTTTTTTTTTTTTATGAAATCAAATTTTTTTTATTATTTTTAATTATATTGAGTTTTATTAATAATTTGACATATAAATACATTTATTATTTTTAGATTTTTAGTAGCCGTCAAACATTAATTAAATGAGTTTTTGACGTTGAGAAGAATGCTAGATCTGTCATTGTTATAAAGACATCAGATGGCAAATAATTGAATTCATTTTCATCACCCGTGTACTAATGAATGGGAGAAAGCATTTACTACCCGTATTCATCAATCTGTACGCTCACCACCCCTAATATAGTAACTACCAAAACTATTGATAGAGATAAATTGTGATAACATGTTTGGTTGATGGATACAAATAATGACAGATTTTATGTATACTTTTATGAATGTTCGTACACTTAATATTTTTATGGACGCTTTTTATGTATAATTTTATGAATGTCTGTTTGATTTATAGATGTTCTTTATGGATGCTTGAAGGAAAAAGTAAGGTTGCGTTTGGTAGAGTTTTAAAATTATAATTTGAGAGTAGAGTAGTATTTTGAGTTTGTGAGTTTTGAAATTATAATTTGAGTATGGAAAATTTGTTTGGTTATGAGTTTTGAATTGAGTTTAAATTAAGTAATGTGACATATGATATTTGATTCAAAAATTTACAGCTCATAACCAAACACACAATCCAAAATTCTATTCAAAACTCATTAAAAAAATTTAAAAAATTCCCAAAATATTTTTTATTTGAAATATAAAAGTAACAAGTGCAAAAAAAAATAAAATTAAAAAAAATAATGAACACTGTTCCGGTCAACTGGCCGGACGCCTGGGAGGACGGGAGGATGACCAGGTAGACGTGTTTTGAAAAGTGGGTGTGGAATCAATTTTTGAAAACTGTAAACAAACACCATACTGAAACCAAATGGTGAAATCACACTTTGAAAGTCTAACCAAACACAGCCTAAATCTTTCAATGTACAGCGACAGGTAGTTAGACAAATTTATTATAGTTTAGCAACATGACACTAGAGTAATCTAATTTGTATATCAATGTATCACCGAACAAGTACTTCACAAGTGGCCTCAATTGATTTCTTGTTATCATTCAATCGAACAACAACATATTTCTGGGGAAAAAATATGGCTCTAGATTAATTCAAATTCATTAGTATTGTATTACCGAACAAGCCCGACACAAATTTAAAAATCATTGTTTGGAAGAAAGTGGTTCTGTAAATGTATAGCAAAAAAACGTTGGAGAAGTTTATTTTTTTCGGCAACAAAACACTGGAGGAATGTAAATTGTTTAGCACTGTGTGACCGAACAGGCGCTTCGCTGTGGGCTCTCCTCACTATCTTCCTTACGTCTTTCTCTTTCCCCTTACTGCATCTTTCTCTGTTCCATTATTTTCCCTCCAAAAACTATTAGTGTAAAGAGATGAAAGGGTTTTAAAGAGTCTTGCTTTAAGGTTAGTTTTTGTAATATAATAAGTGTAATGAGAATCACATTTTATTTTTTATTTTTAGGGTTAGTAGAATCACTCCTATAAAATTTGTTTAAAATACTGATTGAATAAACAAATTGACCGTTTTAGTTAAGAAAATTACATTCGTCTCTTATAGCATCTCCAACGGTTTACTAAGAGGGCTGCTGTCACGACCCAAACCCGCCCCTATAGGTTTAGCGTTGTAACCGACCAATAATCCTAAATTACCTTCAGCCTTAAGGACAAAATTTCAAAATATTTAAATTATATCGGGGCCTAAAGCGGAAGCAAAACAAAATAATAATGTTCATTGAGCTTGTGCATACATGACTAAAATAATTAAAACATTTAAACACAATAATAATTTATATACATATACAAATCCTATATATCTCACACACATAGACTTAGCAAAATACAAAGCTCAGACAAAGCTAAGGGGCTGATTTACTTGGCTCTACTCGAGCCTAACTTGCTCCATTCCAGAAGCTCCTTAAAAGGCTGAAGCGGGTAGACTCCGAGGCTTCCTCTATCCTTGTTGCTCAGTTTGCTCACCTACATATACATATAAATAGTGAGCTAAAACCCAGCGAGTGATAACAGAATAAAGAGGTTAAATGAATGAAGTTCAACGATAGTACAAAAACCTGTCTTACGATTTCAAAACGAATTTTAAATCATTTTTAAAGTAAGGCATTTGCCATATTATATCAAACTTTATAACAAACCATTTTCCATATCAAATCATATATTTCAATTTCCGAATCAATCCATTTCAATAGGCAAAACAATTTGATTAGCCATTATATCAATCATTTGCAATGACAAAAACCATTTTGATAGCATTTTCGTTACAATTCCAATTTCAATCCAATTCTCAATGATCCATATTATCTCAATAGCAATACTCATTCAATGACAATTTTCATGGTACATCCAATACAGTAACAATGTATCAATAAAAATGGAACCTCAAGGGTCAATCAATATATCATATCCAATTATCCAATGGGCCACGGTATTGTTTCCCCCGGGCGAGGGCCAATGGGCCATGGTATTAATCTCCCACAGGCAAGGTTCTATGGGCCATGGTATTAATCTCCCCCAGACAAGGGTCAACTGGCCATGGTATTGTTTCCCCCAGGCAAGGGCCTCATTACAGGATGCCACGAGTACAATTTCAAGACAAAATTCATTCATTATGAGAAAATAATGTTTCAATAGTCTATTCCATCAATCATCATACCGTTTCAATAAATCATTCGATCAATTATATATCAATTTCGATAGCAATAACATTTTCGAAAGTAAACGTAACTTGCACATATCTTTATAAAATTATTACTCACAGTGGGTCAAGTCGATATAAGGTCTCGGACGTCCACCTAAACAAATCACACAACAAAGATACAATAGAAGCATCATTCAATATCTATTTCATTTTAATTCAACTTTCTTTATGTGTTTCTAGCTTATTCCATGACTATGTGAGTTCAATTGGTGCCTAAGAATACATATAATGCGATGAGGATGCAAATATGCATTTAAAAGAGTAAGTCAAAAATTGCTAAAAAATAGGGTCTTCGCTCGAGCAGACTTTTGGTCGTTCGAGCGATCTGCAAAGCTCTGTAAAGATACTGGTTGGCCTTAATGTTCGCTTGAGCAGTGACTTTAACGCTCGAGCAGCCAACAAATTTTCTGTGCTTTCAAAACTAACAAAATAATTTCCAAACACATTTTCAAAACTTAAACTCTTGCATGAATCAATTTAAACTTGTAATTTTATTAATAAAGATGAACCAATGACTAATTTTTCAATTTTTAATACAAAAATCTCTTTGATCAGTAAGATTAAAACCAATAATTTCATGAATATAATAATCCTAACATTCATCTTTCTTTGTTTTATAAAACATAAATTAAAGTTATAAAGCCCTTTCAAAAATATTTACATGTAAGAAATTTAAATCAAAATCAAACTAATTTTTAATTGTCAAATATAAATTATAATTTATATCTAAATTTTTAGATTTAATTTATTTCCTCCATATCAAACCCAATTTTAAACCCACAAATTTTAAAACATGAATTAAACTTTCACAACTCTTGAAAAATTCATGATGTATGTGCAATTAAAATTCTAATTTTTGCAAGACAACAAAAATTAAACTAGAAAATGCTCAATTCTAATTTAATTCTTACAATTTGAATTTAATTCAATTCCTTCATCTTTTACTAGTTTCTTTGAAATTACGTAAAATTGTTTCTTAATCCCTTTATTTTTTTATTTTTTATTTTTTCCTTTAAATCATGAAATTGGAGTTATGAAACTTTGCATTTATGAAATTGAGATCAAAACTAAATAACTTTTAATTAGGATAGCCCCAATTTGGATTATTATTAATTTTATTCACATTAGACCCAAATTCAAATCCATAAACCTTTTAATCATAAATTAAAATCTCAAAACCTTGAAATTCTATAATGCATGTTTAATTAAAGTATTAATCTTGTAGAGTTTGCCCATACATGTAACAATGAGGCTTAATTTCATGCAAGATCACAACATCACACCCAAAATAATTAATTTCCATAACCATAAAATCAACTTAATCTCTTCATCTTTATTTTCTAATTTTTTCCAAATTATATGAAATTGAATTCAAACTCATCATTAATTTCAAGTGTAATACATGAGTTCTTCAAAAGTCAAGATTGAAATCTTTACCTTTAATCTTCAATTGGTAGCTTCTTAATGATCTTACATTCTCCTTTCTTGAATTTCCTTCAAACCCACCGGCACAAAGCTCGCTCTCTCTCTCTCTCTCTCCAACTCACGGTTTTACCCAGCGCAAAGAAAGGAAGAAGTTGACTACTCTCTCTCCTTATGTTCACACTTATACACATACACAGAGCTTTCTCTGCACATACAGGTTTCTCTGCACACCCACCTCCAAATACACCATCACTTTTAGATTATTCTACAATTTAATATATGATCAAAATTAATTTAATTAACACTTAGTCTTAATAAATATTGATTAACACATAATTAAATCAATCATGACTAATCACAAATCCTACTTAATTTAATTAGTCTAATTTGACTTTCTTTAGAACCCAATTAATTATATTTAAATTTATCAATTTGAATAAATTTTTAATCAAACTCCCAAAAGGCTCCAAATATTAAATTAAACTTATTGTCATCATAGATTTTGATTTCTCAAATCATTTAGACTTTTAATTTCTGATCAAACTCCAAATTTCTATCAATAATTTACATATTCAAATTGGACGTCCCATAAATAAATTTAATTCATAATAACCACAATTCTCAATTCTCATAATTTAATTAACTTAATTAACTCCAATTCGGACCTAATTAATCGAATTTCAATTTTACTAAATTGAATCGAATATTTAATTAAACCCCCAAATGGGTTCGTAATTAAATTGATGCAACTTCTTAATTTCACTTCCTTAAGCCATTTGGACCCTTAATTTCTAATTTTCAAAATAATCTTTAATAAAATCATATACGAATTAGATTCTACAATTCTCATAAATCCCAAATTAAATTAAGATAACGGCTAATTAAAATCTCAAATCTCCTTAATTAACCATATATAAAATATTATATGTGGCAGGGTCACCACAACTGCTAAAGGCAAAATATAGCAGGTATGGCAAAATATGATGTTCCAATGGTCTACCATTCGAGTTGCTAAAAATAGCAATCATTTTCTCTTGTATCAAATTTTACCTACAACTAAAATGATAGCACAACAATATTGTTTAAAATACCGTTCATCTTCTTCTCAATAGACACATCGATTGTCCGGCCAATCGTTCTGGGAGATGTCCTAAGATGACTTTAGCTTTCGTTTGGCATAGTAGATTTTGGACTTTTTGGTTAAAATAGTCATAAAAAGACAAAATATGTTTTTTAGTTTAATAAGACAAAGGCACCGTTTGGGAAGGTGGATTGGAGGCTTTTTTGGCTATTTTAGCCACAAAAGACAAAATAGGTTATTTTAGCCACAACAAACAAAACATTACATCCAATCCATAATCATTACACTCTTCTCTCACAAAAAAAGCCAAAAAATCCTTCCCAAACCAAGCTTTTTAGCCCAGGCTAAAATAGTCAAAAAAGTCAAAAAGCCAAAAAGCCAATCCACTTCCCAAACGACACCAAAATATCGGAAAATTCTATTTCCAGATACCACATTGTCTCTATGCACATCTTTTCTTACTCCACTTTTTTTTTTTTTTTGAACACAGGAACTTAAGAAGAAACAGGGGACCAAAAACAAAGCAAAACGACTAAACAGAGCTCAGCTCAAAGCTTGCACCAAAGGCTTAGGAGGATTGAGCACCCAGTTAATTGGCAAAGAACCCGATAGAAAGGCTCTCGCCGTCCAGTGGGCTGTCCCGTTTGCCGTCCGAGGTGACCAGTGGAAAGATAGATTGGAACATCGAGCTAAAGCTCTAATATCTGCAATGAGAGGAGCACACACCCAGGGAGGAGCATCCTCGGAAACACAAAGCGAGATAACTGTTTTGTTATCCCCTTCAATTTCAGTCCGAGAGAGATTAAGAAGTTGAGCCATGAGACAAGCTTTGCGAATCGCAAACGCCTCCCCTTGCATGACAGAGTTCACCTCTAGCCTCTGCACAGCCCCATCAATCAGCTCACCTTTCCAATTCCGAAACAAAACCGCAATAGAAGCAGAGGTTGAATCTGGAGCCATAGCCACATCACAGTTTGCTTTAAAACAGCCAGGTGAAGGAGCTGTCCAACCCCCATTGGAAACTACCACTGGAGCTATATTGAGATTATCCCCATACTGACTACGGGACACCACTGAAGAAAACTCCAAACTATCCCTTGCAACTTGGAAAATGGTAGATAAAGGATCCACAGGCAGGCCATTAAAAACCAAATCATTTTTGGACTTCCAGATGTGCCAACTCACCCACAATACCTTACTGAAAAAAGAGACCCGATCCTTGGTGTTAGAGAAGGCAACAAATAGATCACACATCCATTTGGGTATGGACGTAACACCCTCCTGAAAAGACAAACCCAAATCACTGCCAAACCAAACAGCTTTGGTCCATGCACACCCACACAGTAAATGCTCAATCGATTCAGGCGCAGCAAGACAAACTGGGCAGACATCATCCCGAGCACATCGACGTCTATAGAGATTGTGTTTGGTCGCCAAGGAGTTGTGACAGCAACGCCACCAGAAGTGTTTAAGTTTGGGCGGGACTGGAAGGCCCCAAATCAATGCCCAGACCGATTTAGGGATGTGAAAAGAGGTGGATGGTCTGTCAGTAAGCTGAGCTTGTTGGAACCCGATCTCCTCTATATACCCAGATTTGACTTTGTACAAGCCCTTAGGATCATGGTGCCAAATAAGAGTGTCCTCCATATTGGCAATCGAAATAGGAATGGCACAAATATTGCGGATGTCTGATCGAGAGACCAAATTTTTCAGCAGTCCCACATTCCAGGAATTAGTGGTTGGATTAATAGCATCTTTAACAGTCAAAATGGAGCACCCAGCGGGTTTACAAGTTTTGATGCGGAAATCCTTAGCCGTTGGAACCCACTTATCTTTCCAAAATTTGACTGAAGCCCCATTTGAGATTTGCCACCTTATCCCCCGCTGTAGAATCTTGCGGTCCTCAAGGAGACTCGCCCAAGCCCAAGAAGGTCGAGCTCCCTGCGAAGCATGGAAGAAATCAGAATTAGGAAAGTAAATACCCTTCAAGAACCTTGCTACAAATGAGTTAGGATACTTGAGAAGCCGCCATCCTTGTCGAGCGAGTAAGGCTTTATTAAAAGCTCGAAAATCGTGAAACCCCAAACCCCTTTTGCATGGACAGTTTATCCCAAGCTGCCCAATGAATCTCTCTGCCCTTTGAGTCACCCTTCCACCAAAAATTACTCATCATGGAATTCATGGATTCACACAATTTTTTTGGAAAAAGAAAACAAGCCATAGCATATGACGGAATGGCTTGCACTACTGCTTTGAGTAAGGTTTCCCTGCCTGCATGAGATAGAAATTTTGTTTTCCAACCTTGAAGCTTATCCATCATCCGTTCTACTAAGAAATTGTAAGCATCCTTTTTGGAGCGACCCCAACACGAGGGCAATCCCAAATACTTTGCCCCAGCCCCCACTGATCTCATATGCAGTAAATGACAAATTTGATGTTTCATCAATGGTGTTACCGAAGCTGCAAATTGGATTCCTGATTTGTCAAAATTAATCGACTGTCCCGAAGCTTTGCAATACACCCCCAAGATTTGAAGAATATTTCTGCATTGGTCCGGATCAGCTTTCAAAAACAGTAAGGCATCATCCGCAAACAACAGGTGGGATAGCATTGGGCAAGTTCTGCGAACTTTGAGTCCCGAAAACTGATGTTCGTTGAGGCCTTGATGCAGAAGCTTTGAGAGTACCTCTATTACTAGAATAAACAAATAGGGGGATAATGGATCACCTTGACGGAGCCCTCGCGATGGTTTAAAACAAGTTCGCTTAGCCCCATTGACAAAAATTGAGAACGTCACAGTTGTAACACATTCCATCACCCATTTAATCTATTTCTCGTTAAAGCCCATTTTTCGAAGAACAGCTTCAAGAAAATCCCACTCAACTCGGTCATACGCCTTGTTAAAATCCAATTTTACCGCCATATTGAAGCACTTGCCTGTCTTATGAGTATTGAGGAAGTGGAAGGCTTCGTGAGCCACCAAAATATTATCCTGGATTAGACGACCCGGGACAAACGTCGACTGGTTTGGAGAGATGACGCCATCCAACATGCCCTTCAAGTGATTAGCCAATACCTTGGTGATGATTTTCATATGAAAATTGCACAAACTAATTGGTCGGAACTGGGACAAATTTTCAGGGGACTTAACCTTGGGAATTAGGACAAGATTGGTTTGGTTCATTTCCTTGAGTAAGAAGCCTCTATCGAAAAAACTTTGAATCGCCCGACACACTCCCGGCCCAATGACCTCCCAATAATGTTGGTAGAAGAACCCCGGATACCCATCAGGACCTGGGGCTTTAATCGATCCAAGCTGAAAGACCGCTGTCTTTATTTCCGCCTCTGAAACAGTCTTGGTAAGTTTTTCATTCATTTCTGCTGTGATAACAGGAGACACAACTGCTAAGGCCTCCTCCATATTCCTTGCCCCACCAGATGAGAAGAGACTAGAAAAGTACCCATATAACTGATTGTTGATATCCTCATCGGTGTCCATCCAAACTCCCTCCTCAGATTTGAGCCTCAGCAATTGGTTGCGTTGACGTCTTTGAATGAGCGTAGCATGAAAAAAGGCAGAGTTTTTATCCCCATAAGAGAGCCAATTGACCCGAGACCGTTGGTGTAAAACCATTTCCTCCCTGGCTAATAAAACCTCCAGGTCGGCCTGAAGTGAGTTTTGTACACACAAATTATCTTCAGAGGGTGGTTGGCAATGAAGTGCATCCAGCCTGCGTTTGAGCAAATCAATTTGTAACTTGTTGTTCCCAAATTCCACCCTACACCATTCCAGTAAACTTCTGCGACAGGATTTTAGACGGTGAATAAGTTGGAACATAGGTGATCCAAGTGGGCATTTAGTCCATGCTTGTTGAATAACCTCGCCACATCTCGGACTAGATGACCACATGGTTTCAAATTTGAATTGACGAGGAATCTTCTTCAGAGGGACACAACAGTTGATTAGAACCGGACAGTGATCCGATCCAATTCTACTCTCATGAAACACTTGGGCGTAGGGAAAAAGGTCTCTCCATTCTGCCGTTGCAAAAGCTTTGTCCAACCGCTCTTGTACATTGTCTTGACCGACCTGATTGTTGGACCATGTAAAAGCATTGCCCTTAAATTCCAAGTCCATAAGTGCACAATCAGACAACATATCTTTAAAACCAGAAATCTGAGTTCTGCTACATTCCACTCCGCCTTGTTTTTCCCACATAGACCCTATTTGATTGAAGTCCCCAACACATAACCACGGATAACGATTGCCCAAGGCCTGACCACGAAGGATCCCCCAAAATTCATTACGAAGCTTTCGATTTGGAGGCGCATATACAAAAGTTACTGCCCAATTCCGATCCAGATTTCCCGCCCCAACAACACAGCGAAAAAAATGTTTTGACTTAATACGAACCTGAACATCCACCTCATCTGTCCACCATAGAGCCAAGCCCCCCGAGAGACCCTCAGGATCAACATAGCACTTATGAGAAAAATGCAGCCGTCGCCGAATTCTATCCAATTTCCCACTCTTATTTTTGGTCTCCATTAAAAATACTAACGAAGGACAATGGGTTATACATAACCCTCGGAGGATCCGGACTGTCAGGGGTCGCCCCATCCCCTGACAGTTCCAGCTTAAAATCAGCATGGACCTTGTAGCTGTTGAGGGCCAGCCACCAACGCCCCTTTCGGAACAGCATCCTCCATGGGAAAGGTACTAGGGACTTGAGAACAACACTCCTCCAGTAATTCTTGAGACCATTTGATAGGAACAAAAACCAAAGCATCATTTGAAAGTGGAGGTTCAGAGCTACTTAAAGCGTCCTCTTGTAGATCACAGTCAGTCCGCTCTTGTATTCGCCCATTCCTCACCCTATTAGTAGCCTTTGAATGAGGGTTTTTACTCCATCTTCTTCGGGCAAATGGGGTTGGATTTACTCTGCTATCTGTAACTTGAAGGCTTTTCAAAAGTTTTTGGGGGCGAGAGGGATCCAGTTGCTCATCATTAGCTTTCCTTTTGAGGGACAAGTCTTGGAAAATGCGAGACATGCAACCATCCACCAGCCCATGACTAACATTCTCCTTTCTGGGGCTAGAGCATGGGCTTAACTCCTCTATCCCAATCTCAAAATTTGGCCCAGAGTGTCCCACAAATTGCTGGGCCTTCACCAAGGGATTAAACTGTTCAATGGGCTCTGTTACAAAATATTGGTGGCCCAGCCCACTATCAGCAACTAACTGGGACTTGAGCTGAGTCTGTCTAATAATTTTCATAGCAGAACAGGTCTTCCTTTGGGTGGATGTGTCCAAACAACTACGGGGCACTACACACCTACGCACACAGAAGACTCAACAGAGGGGACACCTGGACCACGTCCTCCACTCCGCCCCCCAGACTGCTCCACATTTGGGAGTGGAGGTGATTCGTATGTAGCTGGGACAGCAGGTACCACAGGTGTACCCATTGTGGATGCAGGAGGGCTAGGAGAAGTTCCCCGATTACCCCTAGGAGCGGTGTCCCTACGCGCCGCCGACGTCAAAGTGTTCACCCTTTCCTCCACCTCATCAACCCAATGTGTGAGCTGTTCCGGCGACATGTCCAGCTTTGGAGCTCGTCCTGTCCGCATTTCGGGACCATACCCAGATTGCTTACCAGCCTCACGAGAAACAAACTTACAAATATTGTTGTCATGACCAAGACGCCCACAATCATAGCAAAAATCAGCCAACTTCTCATATTTGTAGCTCACCCAGACCTCCTGAGCTCCAGCTGCAGAAGGTGAATTGAGCTGTAACCAGAAGCCTAGAGGAAGTGGTTTGGTGACATCAATCTCAACCCGAAGACGGAGAAAACTCCGTTCAATCAACAGGCCCTCATGCAATGCCTCTACCCCAATAAGATTTCCCAGTCGTTGCCCAATAATGTGTGCATTTTTCCTGGTCATTTTGGCTACTGGTAATCCATGGACTTGCACCCAAAAAGGACACCAATTAAACTCCATATCAGTTGCGGACTTCCCCACGAGGAGTGGTTGTAAAATCAGTAAATGACCCATAACTGACCATGGAGCCTCAGCTAACACACGCCTGCGGTCATCTATATCCCCAAATTGAAACAAAAACACATTGTCAGCCCATGGAGAGATCAACAGCTTTGTCCGAGGTCGCCACGCCCCTTGGAGAATATTCACCACTCCCGTCCGATTCAGCTTTTTGGGAGCAAGAATTTTCCCAAGCAAACACAAAGGAGAAACATCAACGTTCTCACCCGAGCCTTCAATACCCTCTAAATCGTCCAAGTGGATAGACTGGGAGGCCATGAGGGCAAACAACGGGTAATGAAACAGAATCGCTCCTTAAGACCAGCCAAAGATACTTGCCGAGATTGCGAGCGGGGAATAACCGAATGGGTTTGCTGAAACCAGAGCTCACCACTATAGTTACTGAAGAAACTTTTGGGAAGAAGGGAGGAAAAGAACCCTAAGGCTACCAGAATGTAGGAAAAAAAGGGAACAAATCCCAAGGCTACCAGAGGGTAGAGAGACTCTCACAGAGAGAGAGAAAAAAATTCCTCTTAATGGTCTTACTCCACTCACTTAATAATTTGATTTTTAGGTATTTATCTCAATCCACACACTCCATATTCCAAATATACCTATTTAATAAAAAATGTATGCACATCCTTATCTTCTTCATCTTCTAAACTCTAACCCTAACCAACAATCATCTCGCCAGCACTAATTTACTAAATTAAGTTACATGTTTCTCTCTACTTACCTTAAGCATGCCAATAGATCACTAAAGAAAAGTTATATCCACACTATTTTATCAAGAAACAAGGTACTTTTCCTTCTGAACTAACAAATGCCCATGTGATTTCTTCATACAGCCAACGGTCAATACCACATCCCATGCTCCCTTTTTATGCTTATCAATTACCAATCCTTCCATGTGATAATCCAAAACAGTGTTTGGCAGACGATATATAGAATTACAAAGACATTACGTAAAGTATAAAACAGATCCCATAATATTTTCTTAGACTTCTAAATTGTTTCACAAATAATTGGTTCTACAACTCCAACCACGCTTATCTTCTTTATTTTTAATTGTTGTTGATGGTTACTAGTAGTAGGTAGTGACTAGGGTTTTGATTGAGGGTTAGGGTTTGATTGAAGGAGAAAGGAGTATTTTGGTAGTTTCATTTTAGGACAAAAATGTAATAATTTTTTTTTTTTATTAGTGTGTTGATAGAGAATAAATAGTGTGTGGAAATAAAATTTCCCCAAAATATCACATCCAACCTATAATCATTACATTCTTTCTCTCATAAAAAGTATAAAAAAAACAAAAACTCCTTTCCAAACTAAATTTTTTAACCCCAGGCTAAAATAGCCAAAAAGTCAACCCATTTTTTTTTTTACTTTTTAACTATTTTAGCATTGGACTAAAAAGTCTCGTTTGGAAGGACTTTTTAATTTTTTTGACTTTTTATGAGAAAAAAATATAATGATTATGGGATTAAATGTGATATTTTATCTTATTAGGTTAAAAAATCTATTTTATCTTTTTATAACTAAAATGACTCTAAACCCAATCCAATCCAACCCTTTTTTCCAAACAAAACCTAAATGGTTTAGAGTGGTTGTCCTTGGGATGTCGTAAGAGATAACCTCAATGGTTTAGAGTAAGGAAAATGTGGCATACACCCAGTGATTAGGCACCCCCACTACCCCCCAGTGCCACGTGGCACTGCGGATTGGAAGATAAAAAAAAAAAAAAAACAGAAAACGGGCCAATTGCTGTGCGCCACCTCACTGGGGTCGACCCCCAGTGGGTGTAGGCAGCAGCTTTGTTAGAGTAATCAACCTAGGGAATGTCGCGGAGATGTCTTGAGGGATAACCGCAATGGTTTAAAGTAGTTGAATTGAATCAATTAAATGGAGGGAAAAATCTAAAAATAGAAATTTCACCATGGGATCAACATTACTATTCTACAATTATTTTATATTGTTCATTTTTAAATTATAACTTTAATTATTCATTTTAGTGATGAATCATTATTGATGTTCTTAAAATTTATAATTTCATAATAAATTATTAAATTAATTAATAATTTTTAATAATATTAAAAATATTTTTAATTAATAATTTAGATAATTTTATTTTTATATAGAAGAACAATTAAAAAATTATTTTGCTAATTAATTATGTTAAACAAAAATTTTAATAAAAAAATATTTGTAATTTTTAAATTATAAAAAATAATTCATATTTTAAACCAATTATAATTTATTTTTTATTTTTTATTTTTTTGAAATTCCCACCTTGTTGGGAATTGCGGCCAGCAATTCAGTAGGGTAATCCTTCATTATTAATTATTAACAATTAATCGGATATTATACGGTTCGGAATCGTGCTATTAAAGTATTATATATATATATATTTAAAAGTAAAGGTGTTTACGGTTTGAGTGCGACCAAAGAACTTTCAATACGTCGTCTATCTGATGGATTGGCAGATTGAAAAAAAAATCAATTCGTATTCGTCCGTTGGATTGACTGATGCAGATTAAACGGATTAGCGGATTGACAAATAAATGCAAATCGGTTTGGCGGTTTAAACTTTTACAAAATTTGAACATAATGCAACAACTTATCAATATTTTTTTTTGATAACAATTCAACTCAACATAACTAAAAGAATATCAAATAAATTGTCAAATACCAATAATAAATACATATAAGAAAATCATGCATTATCAAAACTATTTCATTACTTTTTTTATTCAAAAACTATTTAATTTATTTTTTTAAAAAATGATAAAATTAAACCTTATATTTTTCATACAAAAATACAAAATATTAACACTTACCATTTGATAAAAAGATTTCTAAATTGAAAACAAATTAAAGACACAATAGAATATCTAAACTATTTTTTAATAGAAAATACAAATAGAATATCTAAATAAATTGAAAGCACAAAGTCTTGTAAATTACTAGGGGTGGTTGCAGTTTGGCGGTTCGGTTGCAGTCAAAGGAATCTCAAATCCGTCGTCCGTCCAAAATTAGGCGAATTGAAAAAAATCAATGTGCAACGGTCAGCTCGTTGTCACGCATCCATCCTAAATGCAGCAGATCGTTCAGTTCGATTCGGTCGGTTTAAGCGGATCGGAATATCCGATGCCCATCCCCAATTAAAAGTAGTATTTTTTCTATGCTTGGGTGGCACATTATAAGGGTTTACTTTTTTCTAAGAGAGTCAAGTCAACATGTGTAACGGCCCCAAAATGTGTGTCATCTTTATCTTTATTTATTATGCTTTAATATGAATTAATTTGAGAATATCTGACTGAATTGGGAAAATATTTGTTGGAGTCACAACTTCGGAACTGAAATTGGCGACCTTAATGGGTTCATAAACCAAAATGGAGTACATGAATATGTTAATGGAAATTTTTAGAACCATTTGGGAAGTTTAATTGAAAAGTGATTTCGTCTGATTCGCTAAGTCGTGTTTGGCTCATTCTTTTGCAATTATATATGTATAAATGAGATATGAGCTCATTTGAGTCAACAAAAAGAACAAGAAAAATCTGGAGAAAGAGAGAGTTCTAGAGAAAGAGGGGAACTAAGAGGAATGTGTAGAATTTGAAGGAGAGGCTCAAGATCAAGTTTGTATTCAACAAGATTATGCAAGATT
Organism: Camellia japonica; assembly: GCA_030407325.1. Classification (NCBI taxonomy): domain Eukaryota; kingdom Viridiplantae; phylum Streptophyta; class Magnoliopsida; order Ericales; family Theaceae; genus Camellia; species Camellia japonica. The sequence goes on along the minus strand of JAPPVO010000019.1, from coordinate 38,449,166 downwards.
AAGTAACTATAAAGGCCCTAGGTAAGAATCTAACCCCCAATTCTATAAGATTAAGTGTTATGGAATTGAATTTATGAATTGTGTGTGAGTTTTGCATGTATTCTTGCTATATAATGTTAGAAACATGTTGTATCCTCATGCATGGCATAGATGCATGGAAATCGTGTTTATAAACTTTTTTTTCTTGCATGATTCTTGAGATTTGAAGAATAACTCCATGATTTCAAGGATGGGACCTTACTTTGCACATTTTGTATTTCAACTCAAGGGTTTGAATGTGTTGTATGAAATTTAAGCTCCATTTTGAAGTTATACTTTTGTTTAAACTAGATATATTGCCTTGAATATGTTTTTATAAGTTTTTGGCCTTGAAATACATGGAGATGAAGTTTGATTTTGGAAAAAATGAGGTTCCATTCAAGAGCAGAACTTTAGACGAAAATTGTACCTAGACCGTTGGAGCGGCCAATCCCTTTTTGGCCAAAATTGCATTATGAAGTTCCACCGCTCGTGCGGCTAAGGCCATCGCATGTGCGGCCCAACAAGGCAATTTTTCCGGTTTTGTTTCATTCCCGTTTTCTGACTTCCGGGCCTTTGTTTACACGGTTTTTACGTGTCATATACATCCATATGCATTGCATGAGCATAAAAGGAAATTAAAGAAATAATATAAACGCTTTATCGGATATGTAACGAATGAATCGATTGAACGAATTAAAGAAAATGTGTTTTGTTGTGCATGGTTCTATTTCTGTAGGTTGACCCGTTAAGGTGGATCATCCGACCAAGCATTATGAGTAACAACGTTGTAAGGTTATATTTAAGTTCTATTTTCTTCCGACTGCCATTGTTAAGGACTGCTTCGATATGATTTACTAAATAAATGAACGCATGCAATATGTTCATGTGGCCCTTACCCGGGGGTAATAATACCGTGGTTATGTTCACGTGGCCTTTACCCTGAGGTAACAACACCCTGGTATAAGTTCACGTGGCCTATACCCAGGGGTAACAATACTGTGGTATAAATTCATGTAGCCCTTACCCGAGGGTAATAATACCGTGGAATATGTTCACGTGGCCCTCGCTTGAGGAGGGGTAATAATACCTTGGCTTCAAGTATACAAGATATTGGTTTATATGATCGCCTATACCAACTATGATCTTAAAGACCGCTACATGTACACGTGGCCTTATGATTGCTATGCTTGCATTTAACGAACATGCTACTGCTATGTGAACGGACTTGCTACAGTAACTGATTGATTTTAATGTCTTCATCCATAACTTCTTTACGCATTTGTTATTCACTGGGTTTTAACTCACTGTTTTTGTATATGTATGTATAAGTGAACGTCCTGGAGGTCAAGCCTAGACAAATGCCGTTAGTCAAGCCACCATCTGAAGCCTACCGAGTTGTTTTGAGTGCCTCTGAGTTGGGGCTAGGCCTCGAAGGTCGTTGGCAAGCTTTTGATTTTGATGTACACCTTCAACGCGTGCATATGTATTGTTTAAGATGTTATGTTACAAGTTATGAATCGTTATGTGGGTAAATTAACGTTTTTGCATGTAAATATTTGTTCGTATAAATGCACAGCTCATTGGACTATTGGTATTTTCGTATATTGCTTCCGTTAGCCCCAATTAGTTTTGATTATACAGGAAGGCCTTTGGTAGTCTCGGATTACTGGCCGGTTACGACGCTAAATCTATTGGGCCGGATTTGGGCCGTGACAACATATATTTTCTTAATTATATATAGAGTTTTATACAAACACAAACCTAATTTAAATTATACTAACTTTATCTACTTTATATAGACTTTATTTGACAAATATTTATTTTCTATATATTTTTTGCTTCCACAAATCCAATATCAATTTTGTGTTTCACGTTTTTCTTTTAATTATTTCAAGGGTATTAGGATTTTTTAAAATGTCAAATTCCCTCTCCCTTTTTTTTTTTTTTCTTTCTTATTTTTTTGTGCATTATTCTATACCTAATACACTTTTATATTATTCTATATTATGGATTTGTCGTTTAAATTTTATAGTGATTCTATATATGAAATTATACTTTATTTCATACATTATTTTATATAATCAAAACTCACAGAAAGAAAAAACGTGTACAACAACGATACTCTTGAGCAACCTTTAAAATTTAGATTTATTACTTGAGTTACTTTTTCAATTGTCGAATAGTAAATTATTTTATATTTTGACATCATATTATAGATGATTAATCACTTCACATACTGAGATGTATCTATCGTTTGGATGTTTTCATTATTTTTTCTTTTGAGTTTAGATGTCATATGATCATTTCTTGGTTAGTCGTTGTTAAATTTCTTTTATATAGTTGATATTTTAATTTAATTAAGAGTATTTATTTTATAATTTTATAAGTTAACATGTATATATATCATTTAAAATCATTATATAATAATATAATTACAGCATATTTATATTAAATTTTCTATAATTTCTACTTCTACATATTTTTATTTTCCAAATGAATATAGAAGAAAACTAATTCTTTTTCTAATTTAACTATTATTTTTAATATCAAAATGAATATTTATTTTATTATTTTATAATTTAATATATATCATACAAAGTTATTATATGATAATTATACTTTTATAATATGATAGAACTAAAATTATCAAAATACACAAATAATTTAACTAAAATTAATATATAAGTATTCAAGTAATAATTTTATAGAACGATAGCGCCAATATTATCAAAATAAATAATTAAAATCTTACTTTAATTTTGGTTTTAAATTAAAATTGAAATTAAAATTATTCTCTTATAACAAATTGTACCATCAAATATTTTTTGAAAAAAAATAGCACGTCCATTGCACGGTCAACTACTACTATATTATTAAAAAGGGTTGTGCTAGGGACCCCTAATTTTGGGCCCCCTAATCCCCCTAATTTCCATATCAAGGCAAAAAAAAAAAAAAAAAAAAATTACCCAAATTGGAAATTAGGGGGATTAAGGGGGGTATTTTTAGGAGGACAAATCATTTTCCTATTAAAAATAGTGTTTTTCCCATATTTAGGTGGCACATTATAATAGCTTACTTTTTTTTAAGAGAGCCACGTCAGCATATATTTTTTTAAGTACATAGAGAGTTTTACACAAACTCAAATCTAATTTAAATTATATTAACTTTATCAATTTTATATGGACTCTATTTGACAAATATTTCTTTTCCACATATTTTAAATTGATATAATCCACAAACCCAATACCAATTTTACATTTCATGTTTTTCTTCTTAATTCTTTCAAGGGTATTATATATTTTTTTAATACTAAATTGCCCTCCCCCCCTCCCCTTATTTTTCCATGCATTATTCTATACTCAGTACCAATTATATATTATGGATTTGTCATTTAAATTTTACAGTGATTCTATATATGAAATTATATTTTATTTCTTATATTATTTTATATAATCACTACTCACAAGAGGAAAAACCTGCACAACAATAACACTCTCTAAAACTTCTAAAGTGCGGATTTATTACTTGATTTACTTTTTCAATTGTTGAACAGTAAATTCTTTTATGTTTTGATATCATATTACAGATAATTAATCACTTCACACACTAAGATATATCTATTTTTTGGATGTTTTCATTATTGTTATTTTTTATTTAGATGTTATATGATTCTTTCTTAGTTAGTGGTCGTTAAATTTCTTTTATATAGTTAATATTTTAATTTAATTAAGAGTGTTTATTTTATAATCTTACAATTTAATATGTATATATATATATCATATAAAATCATTGTATGACAATCCAAGTACAACATATTTATATTTAATTTTTTAAATAAATTTTATATGATTTCTATTTTTACATATTTTTATTTTCCAAATCAATATAAAAAAAATTAAATAGTTAGAATTACTTTTAATCTTATGTTACTAATTATTTTTCTAATTTACCTATTATTTTTAATATCAAAATGAGTATTTATTTTACTATTTTATAATTTAATATATATCATAAAAATTATTATATGATAATTACACTTTTATAATACAATAGAACTAAAATTATCAAAATACACAAATAATTTAACTAAAATTAATATATATAAGTATTCAAGTAATAATTTTATAGAACGATAACACCAATATTATCAAAATAAATAATTAAAATCATATTTTAATTTAAATTTAAATTTAAAATTAAAATTAAAATTATTCTTTTATAACACACATTGTACCATTAAATATTTAAAAATAATAATAATAACATGTACATTGCACCGGTCAAGTGCTAGTATAAATATATTTTGGATTTATGTCTAGACACGTAAATATTAAACCAATGTGCCAGTTATCTTGATACTTATAATCATATTAATTTGAATACGATACGTTTAATTAGTATATAATTATACGTAAATTAGATAACTCATTTTAAGAAAATTTATTTAATGTTACATACATAAGAATAATATGTTTAAATTATTAACAGTCACAAGATTAATATTTATAACAATATTCATGAAAATAATTTAAAAGATTCATTATTGATCTGTCACACATACAATATGAATTATTGACACTTGTTAATATCTAAACATCAAACAAAATTTCAAAAACAAAGTTTTCTTTCAATACCAAAATATAATCTAATAGTTGAGGATAAAATATTTAAAATTATATGACTACTAAATTCAATTTGTATTTGAGTTACCTGCGAATCAATAATGGGTTCGTGTCTACACGTTGACATGAATTTTTATGAGTTAAATGGATTTTACAAGTGTTCAATACTAACACAACTCATTTAATGTTTAGGTTGTCGGATTGTGTCATATTCGTATCTGTGTCAAAACTATGACCAACCTTAACCCACTAATTATATGTACGGTTTGAGTGGCGTGTTACATACTATATTTTTTCATTAATTATTTAACAAGTATATCAATTAAATATAATATTAAACGAGTTTCATGTGTAAATATTATGTCTTAATCTTAATTAACATATTTTTTAATATTAAAACTTTATTGTTTTTTGTATGAGAAGAACAACAATCTCTAACTTTACTAACTCCTGTTAACCGCGTGTTTTGTATGATGAAATGGGTTAAAATAAAATGTTCATCACAGTTGATTTTTAAAAGCCTATCCCATATGAGAATAAGTTATTTTATCTTAAAAGTTAAAAAATATTACAAATTACCACGGTACTTTCTCTATTTTTTTTACACGTCTTTTTATAAAAAAATAAAAAAATCAATTTCTAAACCACCCCTACCATAATTCAAATTTTTTTTTTCCCTCTTGCTTTGATCCTTGCTATCTCATATCACGTCTTCGAAGAAGTCTTGGGATGATTGCAGAGCATCAAACAACTGAAAAAAACCACAACTAGCATCAATTTTTTTACAACTTAGGAATCATCATCCTAAGTAGGCATTGGTCCAAGTTTGTCCTTACTGAAGCAAACTCCCCACAATAACAACAAATGGCTACCATTTTTTTGTGTGCCGTCTCTCATTTTTTTCCTTCTATCTTGCTTCTTTGTTTTTTGGACCTCTGTTCAGCTTGTACAATGGCCTCTAAGCTTAGTGGCACGAAATTTTACCTCCTACTTAAAGTGGAAAAAATTTAAAACTTTAACAGACCAAACTAGAAAAAAACTTATTTTTAAAAATGCCAAAACCGTGACCACAGTTAGCTGTTGGACCACAGTGAGAAAAATTAAAGTCCAGAGACCAAAATGAAAAAATAATTAGTTTAAAGAGCAGAATGAGAAACGGGCCATATTTTAACACAATGTTTGGATCATGAATTTTGATAGGAATTTAAAAAACAAATAGAAATGAAGAAAAAATGTAATTTATATTTCAGTCACATTTGCTCACCTTTTTCTTTTTTCCCAAATCCCCGGCCAAATCTATATCCAAACACGGTCTAAAGGGACAAAGCGTAATTTATCCAAAAAAGAAACTATTATTAACATCCTATAAGCTGAACCAAATGGAGCATCTCATTTGACATTTCCACCTTCCAAAAATTCATGCCATCAAATGAGATAATCCTAGTTTCAGTTGAATCCAGCCGGACCAGCACTGCCACAATCAAATCCCAACTTCTTCTTCTTCTTCTCTCTCTCTCTCTCTCTCTCTCTAAATTGCTTTACAAAAGAGGCACAACGAAAACAAACAATGTACAAATCCCACAAAAAATGCAACAGAAACTTTAGAAGGAAACATGTTACTCAACAAAGCTTAACCCAACTGTTCAAGGGTGAACTGTAAAAGTTTTAGGTAGCTCTAAAGGAAGCAGGTTACTATGAACAGTTTAATTGATAACAAAGCTTCATTATATAGCAAAGCTGATGAAAATGGATAAATATACATACCTTCTGCAATTCCTCAGCACGAAGTATAGAAAATTTGGCTTTTCCCCATCATCATGTAGGTAAAGTCCTCAGCAAATGAAGTGCTCGTGTCCACTGTGGTCTTTGTGATAGAATGATTCTCCTCAATGCCGGAACTGCCCCTGCAGCTACAATAGCCGAATGGTTCTCAGCATCCATACTCAGATTATATAATATTGCTAATCCTGCTTCAACTGCCCTCCCCGTCCCTTCTTCAATCAACTTCACCAACGGGAATATTCCCCCCTCAGCAGCAACGGCTCTAGTCGAATCTACAACCCCTTCAGCAATTATTCTGTTCAGTTCTACAACCGCTGCTTCTTGCACTTCCGGAGATGGGTTTTCAATCTGTTCTATCAATCTTGGGATCGTCTCGTAAAGAGTAACCTCCGTACTGATTGGATTCTCGAACTCTATGTTGGGGCCGGACAAAGAGCTGAGTTTAACCAGGCAAGCAGCGACCCAATCCTTGTGGTGAAGGGGGATACTTGATGTAAGAATTTTACGTAGCGATGTTATGAAAGGAGTTGGGTTTATGGTGCTTCGGAACTTGTCAAAGTCAAGCAGTCTTGTTAGTAATCGGGATGCTGCGGATATTGCAAGACCAGCTTCTTCAATTTCTAGGGCACGTAGTTCTGGCTGCTGACAGTCTATATCGGCTTCCATGTCTGCTTTATACCAAATTGAGATAGAGATTATAAAATAGAAACATTTGGAGCATTTGGACAACTATAAGAATAAACTCTCTTTGGTATTTCTAGATGAGTCCACTTGGTTGCAAGTGTAGTGTCATTTTTAGAACCTTAGGCAAAAATATAGAGTAAATAGTCTTGAACATATTAACTCGGTTGAAATTTCATGTTCCTAATATTTTGTAACACCACTTCCAGAAAATGGATAATCATTATGACTTCAACTTGGGAGAGAGAGAGAGATAGAGAGAGAGAGAGAGAGAGGACTAAAGGATACCAAGTCTATGTAGTATCCAAATGCTGCTCAAAATCAAATTGTTTCCATATAAAATATTATGAGAATCGGTTTTATCACTGTATTAAGAAATAAATTTCCAAATATACCAATAGCCCCCGGAGGAAGAAGAATAAAAAGGCACAAGAAGATCCAAAACAAAATCAGAACAAATTGTAGACCTTTTCAATGGAAACCAACAATTAGCTTCCCAAAGGTCTTTCTCGAGGAGGACAGTAGGACACAATGGCCTCCCCAAACTTGTTTCTCTTAAATAGTGATATACTATTTTGACAGAACACTTGAATCCCCACTCTCTCTCTCTCTCTCTCTCTCACACATACGTAGATTAGCCCAATGCCAACTCTCCCACCACCTCCTACCAACGAAGGTGAATTCCTATTTGTTCCACAACCATGCATCCATCAATCCTTCCTCCTTTTCTAGTCAACAAATCCACGGCCAAAAAGCCCAAACCGCAAAAGTTGCAGCCATAACTGCCAGTAACATTGCATTAGCATTGAACTATGAATCTGCCATCCCAATAACAACCATAAGCTACCAATGCTCGCATCTCTATCCCCATCAACCTTCCACCTAGTCCCCAAAGCACCTAAATACCACTCCCACTTTGATGCACAACAAGTTATGACATCCATTTACATGATTTTTAGGATATATTGTCTTAACAGTTGACCAAAGTTGTTTTCTCCACTCCATTTTTTTTAGCTATATATATATATAGATTAGTTAAAAAATCAACATAATTATTCAGTTAGGGTATATAAGATTACAAGACCATTTATCAGTTGGTGATTGCCAAGGTCACTGAAAAGGGAAGAATTGAACAAGCAGACCTTTTGACAAGTTTAAACTTAAATATCAAAGGAAATGAAATTTGTTACCCGTACCATTCACAATTTTTTGTTGGAAAACAGCACCCAAACTAGATTCAATGTCCACTGAGATGATTTGGTCGATGCATGGCTCAGCCATTGTCACAAACTCAAGGATGGAAGCTGCTTTTCTTTGCAAATTTGGGGATGACCACTTCAGGATCTGAACAAGGTGAGCAAGGGCAGCAGAATCCAACAGATCTCTTGCATGGGCAGTTTGCAAGCTGTACAAGAGTTCATGTTGTTTAGCATGCAGATTCATAAAGGAAGTATCAAGTGCATACTGTCGGTGAAGCCGCAGATGACAGCTGAAACTTGCTTTAGTTCACATGAAAATAATTGAAAATGGAAACAAAGTATAAATCCCGCTGAAAATGAGCATGCATCGTAGAGTTTGATCAATTATCAATAATAACACATTCCCATGACAAAATTTTGAAGTTAGCTCATTCTGTAAATGCCAGAAATTTTATATTTATCCATGAGTTAGTAACAAGACATGACATTCATAGACAAATTCCATCAGTTTAATACATTCTGGTGACAAAACCATGTTTTGGAAAGTTATGTCATGTCCAAATCCTATTCTTAGTAAGCTATATCATCAAGTACCACCAATTTGGTGATTGTTTTAAATTGGAGCACCAGATATAAGAGTATGTCTAGTAACTATATATGTTCATGCATACTGTAACAATGTTAAAAAAATGCTAACACCCTGTGATGGGGATTGAAAAGGCATTGGATAAAGGAGAACAACTAAAAATTTTATTATTTTATTTATTTTATAAGTTTTGAATTTATTTGAGTTTCATTATGGTAGGATTTTATTTTTGGTAATGTTAATTAGGGTTTTCTACGATGCCTATAAATATGGCTTTATGTAATGCTTTGGGGTATCTAGATTTTGATAAATAACATTGAATATTGAATTTTGATATCGAAAGTGTTTTTTGATTTGAAATGCCCAATTCTTGTTCTTCTTCTTCCTTTGTCCTTGGTCCTACACCACCCTGATGACCGGCAATCTTGAATAGCATGATCCGAAGTAAACTTTATTTTTGAAAATGCTAAATTTGTCAGTCCAAAAAGCTCTTATCCCTTTCTCTCAAATAGACTAAAAGAACCACCCTAAATTTAAGTTTCTTTTACTCCATTTAAGTTTCTTTTCACAAAAAAAGTATCAAAGGTAATTAATTGAAACCAAAAAAAATAATAAAGTTTATCCCTTTTTCTAACAGAATAAAATAACCACCCTAAATTTGTAACTAGTTTCTCACATTCCAACAAAATATTCTAAATAAAACCACCCATCAAACTACATAGTCAGTGGTGTATGAGGTGTGAGGAAAAAAAAAAATGAGGTGTGATTCCAGTTTAGCCTTTCAGAGCAATCAATGTTTTTAGGTAACAAATGCATATTAGTGGTTTGAAGATGGGAAGACACATAACCATGCACTTAGGTTGGAGAGCAGGTTATAAAGCTGGCCCAGAACTTTGATTTTCCATCAACTTTTTTACTACCACATAAAGTAAAAGAGAGTTACTAGAATCCAACATTTTTGGCAGCAATCAATGAACCAAGTCAACAACAATGTAACAATTTTTAATTCATAAAGTTTAAGCCTTTACTCATGGACATTGTTGGCATGCTCTTATGTGCCGGGTGCCCCTAATGTGCAAAATTTCAAATCGCCTAACATTTGCATGTCAGGAATAAAGGCATGGCAAACTTTCAAAACCATCTAATTTTCCCATTATATCTATATCATATCTACACTAACAGCATAATATCTTGCAAAATTACTTCATGCGTATTGGTTTGTACATGTAACTTAGGTTCAGTCTCCAATTCCGTCGTCCTATTCCATATCTGGCACCAAATATATAGATGTGAAGGTCATTAGAGTAATTCTGCAGGCCCACCCTTTTGGTAAAAACTAGAAACTTAAACCGAGTATGATAAGCACCAAAAGAGACACCTATCTAAAACGATATCTAGAAACCAATAACATTTGCAAAAGACACATCTAACTACAAAGAGATTATTACTAGAATCCATTTACATTTGCATCCTTCGTTCTTATGAAAGGTCACCACTGTTACATTAGTAATCAAGAAAATCAAACAATTACATTTACTATAAAGACGAAATTGAAGGAAATAGTGACAACAAATTCTGACATGGAAACAAACATGAAAGAACCTGGAAGTTGGTTTTGATACTGGTATCTCATTCATGTTTCCAGCTGATCCTGTTGTTATTGTTGTGTCTTGTTTCCTCTTTGATCCATTAACTGGTTCATCATAAAACTGACAGATACTACACACAACGTATTAGAAAAGCAAAAAATAAAAAAATGTAACTTCCCATGAAATTCAGTGAGCAATATCTGACTGACCTTCGATTTCATTTCTTTACTGGGGTCTAAAATCCGAGCAAAAATATTCAAAGTCTGCGATTCATAGAATTTTTTTTCTATTTCAAGAACACTAAATACAAATGCATTTTGCCAAAAGATTTGGGTGAGAAACTAAATCACTGCAATACCTTTTCTATCAAGCTTTCAGAGACTTCTGAGTACTTCAGTGAATCTATCAAATAGTGCAAAGCGCCTTCTGCTTCAATTATCTGGCAAACATCATTGCTGCAGATAAAAAATTGATCAATGGTAAGTTAGAAAACTCAAACACACTAGTAGTGACATATTTTTGTGGATAATTTATAATAGAGAAGACTGGTAAATATAACTTCAATAAAGAAAGAGGTGCTGGAGTGTGAAACTAATACAAAGTTCTTACACAGAACAAGATAGCATATGAACAGAAACATGTTCATACACACGGCACTAGCTGCATGCACAGTCATCAGGGTCTATGACAGGACATGCTTAAATAAAAGTGTACCACTCAGATGTTCATAGATTATAGTCATTGCACGTTTGAGTGGTCAAAAAGTCGACGGATGCAAAGAATGTGCTTATTACAAAGGTTTCTAATCAAAAGACCAGACTAGCAAACTTAAGTAGATATATAAAAAAAAACCTCCACCTTTCACATGCTTTTCCCAAGCTCTCTGACTTCATCACAAACCCCCCTCTGGACCTCTCCCTTCCCCAAATAAAATAAAATAAAATAAATAAAAAGCCACTAGCACCAAAAAAAAAAAAAACCTCTGAAAAACTGGAATAGGAAAGACCTGGTCATTAGCTAGGAACCAAGGTTCTGAAAAGCGTTTGCGGTCGCCGTAACGGTGGCGGTGACGCGGTTGCGGTTGCGGGGTGTAAAGGCCGTAGTGTAACGGTTGCGGTAACCGGAACCGTGAATTTTTTTATTTTTTGCACAATTTGAAAAAAACTTACCGATACGCATATTTTTTTTCCATGATCATATTTATTGGGTTAAAAATAAATATTGATCAATTTTTGTAAATTTTTAAGTATGATTCAATATATTCATATTTTTAAATCACTATAAACTGAGTTTTTTACATTTTATTTTAATAATTAATGACTTTATATTATAAAAAATCAATCACTAACTATTACATATAAGATAAACAATGACAAAAGTAAGAGAATAAATAAGAGTCTAAATATGTATATATATACATATTTTAACCAAGCCAATAGATAATGACCACACTTTATTATTATTTATTTTCAAACAATATATAGATAGACACACACAAACAAAATGGCTTAGTGATAGCAGGAATAGAATAGCATAGGTCTTACAGTTTCAACAAATCAATAACATGTTCTTCATCTTCCCTTTTCTCTCTCTCTATCTCTTGCTCCTCCATTTTCTCCCTTTATCTTCCTTCTTCTCTCCATCCCTCTTCCCTCATTTTTAGCTTTTTTTTGTGTTTTTTTTGAAAGAAACAGTTTGGAACCGTTACGTAACGGTGCGTAACAGGCCGTTACAACCGCTACGGCAGCCGCTACGACCAACACACCTGTGAATTTCATTCACACTGCAAAAGCGGCCGTAACGGGTGGCAGTAACCGCCAAAACCGTTACGTAACAGCGTTACGTAACGGTTGCGGCCGCTTTTTAAAACCTTGCTAGGAACTCTCTCTCAACATCATAGAAACCTTGACGATCACATAAGTTATCCTCCAGAGTGGAAACACCCAATCATTGACTGGAGAAGTGTTTCCTCTTATTACAGGATTCAGTGTGTTGGCAATTTTTGTAGACAACATTTTCTATGTGATTTCCATTTAGGTGTAAGTGTTGAGTACCCAAGTCTTCAAGATTGAAGATGTTTAGAAACAATAAAAAGCGCTCTCCAATAAGATCTCAGGTATAACTACATAAGCATACTGCATCAGTTCAGGACCTATGTTACATGGACTTAGTATGGGTGTCAAGTGTAGGTATATATGTAATTGTACTATTCATGTAATTCTCATGTCCAAGGCCACGGGAACATAACAAAATATATACATTGCTTAATATACTTTTTTTATTTTTATTTTATAGGGTAAAATGTTTCACAAGGTGCCAAAAAGAATCTCATGCATAATACAGGGGTTTTATGCATAGTTTTATGACAAACTCAAATTAAGGTTGGGAGTGGGAGTGGGAGTGGGAGTGGGAGTGGGAGAGAGGTTCGATAGTGAGGAACAAGGCCCCCATTTGAGTTTCCTGCTACTAAGATTTTACTAATCTACTTAGTAAATTCTAATTGGTAATTTCTTTTAAAATTTTGTGTATTCAACCGCCTCTAGTACAAACGTTTCCGCTTCTGCAATTTCACCCTTCACGCCATATAAAGTTTTTCCTTCTTCTGCAACTTTCTTTCCTAATTGAACTTTCCTCATTCACAACTAAGAATGTTATGTTGCACTACTACTCTTATTCATAGAAACAAGGACTTGAAGCAAGCATGGAATATATAACCTGACAGACAGCCTCTCCAAAGCATGAACAACTGCCAATCTAACAGCATCACCATGATGGTCTAATAGCCGAACTAGATGCTTGACAGCTCCAGCTTCCTTAAAAGCAACCCGCATATGTTCGTTGATAGATGCATCAGCAATTGACTCTGCCGCTCTGGCAATAGCTGACTCGTCTTCTAGTCCAAGAATTAGAACCAGACGAGCAACACCGTCCACCCATGGCAAAAGGGTAAAACAGCAACCTGAAGAGGATTCACTCTGAGATTTTTGCTCATCTTCCATTTCTATAGCCCCAATGCGAGCAAGAAACTCTTGTTGTGTCCGTCCAACTATTGCATTCCTCTTTGCTTCCTCTAGGTTGGCATCCTTGTCCTGAATATTTAATCCAAGAAGTAATTCAGAAGCACCATACCTTGAGGGTCCTTTTGAGCTCTGTTCAATCTCCGTACCATCAGGTAAAGAAGGCCATGAATGCAAAGCTGGTTTGAAGGACTTGTAGGCAGAAGCACCAACCAAAGGCACAAGAAGTAGATCTTCCTCCATAACAAGAATTCTATAGTACTCATCTTTAGCAAGTTCCAATAAAGCACTTCTTGCTTCTTTTCTCACGATCTTTGATCCCTCTACATCTGTTTTCAAGAGCTTCGCCTGCATTGGTTGTTCAAGGTAATAAGAATCTGTAACACCTGATACTCTCACAGATAATGGTTTTAAATTACTTTTTTTTCAGGTTGTTGACTGGTCCCTAAAAGGGTATTGATACAAGATTTTGCATGGTAAAGCCCAAATACAACCAATAAAGAGGAGCCAACCATTGACAAAACCAAACCACAAACAAAACATAAATCTGCAGAAAAGTTTTCAAGTGATAATATTCAGTAGAGTTATACACATCATTCCGTACATGATCATTTATTTCATCCATTTACTTGTAGAACATAGAAAACTCTGAAATTAATTACCTAAATCAAAGCAATATTGAAACGCTAATAAGTTATAGTGGAGGTTGTCCTCAACCAAATTGGCCATATCCAGTTTCTTTCTTGTATATATAAAGATGTAAAAGAAATTCATTGACGCCATGAAAGATGGTACCTCTCAAGCATACAAGGTCCAACAATGTGAAGATTCATCAAGGATAAGATGCAATAGTAAAACCAAATAACACACTAATTGTATGTGAACACACATCTGCCTTTTCAGTGGGCCAATGAGATAAAAAATTTGGTGCCATCATGCTTTAACAAATTTTTCTTCACGGAAAAATGGTAAGACAGTTGAGGAGAGAATGTGAGGCATCACATCTTTTACGAATCAGAAGTAATAATAGCAAACAAGAGTGATACCTAAAATAAAAAGGCATAAAAATATTTAGATGAAGCCTCAAAAGATATAGAATAATACTTTTCATGGCGGGACTTGGAATGGTTCACGTCAAGGGTTCATAGCTAAACCACAGTAGACATGTCAAGATGATTGTACAGATTTCAGTGATAAATGATGCCCCAATTCATGTTGGCTTCAAGACATAAGATGTATGTATAGTATCAGCCCATCTCAAGTCTGCAACACAGCAATTTATATCGACAAATAGGCTATGTGTACCAGATTGGCCTTAAGCTTTCAGTTTTCCAACATCTGTGAAATTAAGAATCATGACCAAAAAATGAACTCCTGCCACAGTAATTCAGCTAAACAGCCTATTTTCATCTTTTCTTTATTTTTGTCTTGTTCATCTCTTTCGTTTCTTATGCCAGATTCTTTTGGCTTGGTATTGACTTATTAAATTCAGCAGACCATTCAATTGATATATAGAATTCTGATTGTTAACTACTTTTATAAATAAATAGTGTAAAGTCCTCACCAATTTTGGAACAACACCTGCTTCAACCATGACCTTGTGATTAGAATGGTTCAATGCCAAATTAGCCAAAACCCCTCCAGCAGCTTCTTTCACTTTTATGTCCTCATCCTCCAAGAACTTGATTAGTAAAGGCAGGAGATCAGAGTTTACAATTTTCTCATGAAATTTCTCATCTACAGACAAGTTCCACAATGTACATATACTTTGCTCCTTTACCTGCAGCACAGATTCAAGCTTTACCTCTATTTTCTTTGTCCAAAAAATATTTGCAGATAAGTACCAATGATAAGGCAGCCTTTTCATACATCAGACGTCAAAGAAGATCGGCTCAACAGGGCAGTTATCTCTTCTATTGCCCCACTTTCTGCAACTGATTCTCTGTATACATTCACTGAGGACATCATTCTTAAAAGCCCTGCAGCTGCTTCACATGTAGAACTAGAGTCTGATTTTAGAAGGTTTACAGTGAGATTTATGGAGCCACGAAATTGCATGATGGCATCAACATATTGTTTTCCTCCTAGTGAATATTTCCATAGTGCAACTACCGCCTGTTCTCTGTCAAGGGCATCGTTATCTAACCCAAGCATACGGACAAACAAGGCCACGTAACCATCAGCAGAACTAGATGAGCTGCCTCTTAATGCCTCAACGTCCTGAAATTAAAGCGAGAAGATTTTCAATAGTGTGCAGCTCAAACAGAAGAACATTTGGCAACCTTGTTGAGATATATGCAACAAAAAGAAAATGAGAGAGAGAGAGAGAGAGAGAGAGAGAGAGAGAGAGTATACTATAGATACAAAACATCTCTATATGTCAGAAGTATTTGTTTCGAAAGAAAAAAAAAATGTAGGTCAACAAAACAATTCTTAAGAACAAGAATAGCAATCAAGTCAAATGCTCTGGCATCTTTTTCTCATACTTCAAAGCAATCAGTGTATTTAAGAGATAAATAAATATCCAGGGTTGTTGAGCAAACAGGGGTACCAAAGTTTTCAGGTTAAAACTAAAATGTTGAGTAGCTTGTCAAGATGCCATCTAACTAGATTACAACATCAGCAATGTGGATAAACATAACACACATCAAAAACCTTGAGCCACTAAAGAAACACAACAGAACAGAGAGTGTTTGCACAGTGAATGCTAAAAGAAAGTCGAGTGACTCAAAGAGTCCATTGTTTTTACCAGAATACAATTGAAAAGCCCAGTGAGCCCACAGTTCTCCTTAAAACCCAGGTATTAAGGAGAGAAAAAATAGAGCCTTATAGCTAGCTAGCACAGATAGGGCAACTCCAGGCGATGTGCGACACATTCCAACACACCTTCCTGAACCACAACATACAGTAGCCAGACAAACGGCACATCAATCACAGGTATTAAGGAGAGGGAAACTATAGCCTTATAACTAGCACAGATGGACAACTCCAGGTGATGTGGGACACACTCCAACAAATACTTGGTATGCATTTACTTGTTTTTCTTTCCTGGCATTTAAATGAGTTTAAATTTTCGTTTTAAGACAATGAGCCTGATCATATGAAAAAGAGGGAAAAATGAAAAAATTGACAATCTTTTAAACTCTATTTCCTATTATTTGATGAAAAATCCAGCCCATTTTCCCTCGAGCATAATGAAGACAAAACAAACATGCCAATCTTTATAGCTATATACCAGTCTAGTCACTCAAATTACACAGCAGAACACATTAATTACAAATTTCCCGTTGAAGGCAGTTGAGGAACATTCGACCAGATCCCCCAACCACGTTTCCCAGGAAGAGAAATTGTCAACAATGCCAGCATTCAATACTGCACTCCCTATCAAATATCTTCAAACCCCACAACACCAAAATAGCATAACATCTATTCTATTATAGAAAACACACAACTCACTTGGTATGAAAATTTGTCACATAATTTTGATTCCCAAAATACCACAACAAAATTATATTTTTCCCAAACATTTACCTTGCTTAGCAGTTATTGAAAGGATTAACATGTAAAATCAAGTATTCCCACTACTCAACACAGACTCTCTCTTCACTCTCACCCACCTATGATCTCCATAATTACAGTTTCAATTGCATACGAAGTGTGCTGAGTCTTCTAGCCTCCAAAAAAGAAAGGACAAAAATTGAAAAAACACTAGACACTTTTCATCACCAAACTTCAAAACTTATTTCAGAGCTCTTTCTAATTCTTTTTTTAATATTTCAAAAACACTTTTCATCCAAATTCTGACACTACTAAACAATGCCCTAGATGCACAAGGCATTTCATTGAAACAGAAACCCGTTTACACTATGAAATTTTTATAGCAACATGAATTTATATATGTAACATTTGGGAAAATGAAATAAGTAGCAATTTTTTTATAGCAACATTGAATTTAGACAAACACAAATACATGTATATATAACATTTGAGAAATATATTGAATTGAAGTTAGTTTAGAGCTTACAGAAGGCGTGGACTGTTGTGGGGTGGCACCAGCTGAAGCCCCACCATCACTGTAGACTCTTGAGGAGAAGACTCTTCGGATGGAGCTTAATTTTGGGTCAAATCCATGACGATTGTTTGAAAAGTAAGAAAAGTAAGAAGCTTTTGAACTAACTTTCAAATGGGTGTGCGAGTTCTGGCGATGGAGGTTGGGAGGCTTGAATTTGAAGTGAGTTGGGATTGTTAAAGCCATCATAGATAGCTCTTGGAGGTTTTGAGCTTGATTTTCTAGGAAAAGAAAACGAGATGTGTGCGAGTAGCTGGGGTTTTTCCAAGTTTTTTTCCCCCTCTAGTGCAGTGTTTGGATGGTGGGAATCTGATAGAATTCTAGAATGCGAGTTGACAGTGTCATATACCACAAATAATCTGTGATTTTATGAGAGCACAGCATTAATACATGGTGGTGCAACTTCTCTTCTCTTGCTATTCCTGATTAGAGAGGACGTGGTGGGTCCCTTGCTGACGTTTTTTCACTCGAATTTTCTTGGGCAAGGTTTTTGAGATCTGTTTTTGGAAGTCTTTTTGACAATTTTTAATTGTAGTTAAAAAATTAAAAATTTATTATATATATTTTTATATTTTTTTATAAAAAATCAAAAATTACTTTATTAGTATTGTTTTTTCTTAATAAAGAAATTATAGTATTTTTAGAAAATTATTACAAATTTATGAAAAAAAATTATAATTATAATTATAATTATTAATATTTATAAATTTTATTATTTTTCTGTAATTATTTTGTAGAATTTATACTGACTTGAATTCTTTTTTGTCCTTCTTCTTTATTGTTTACCCGATCCGAACCGCGTATGTATGGGCGGTTTTGCAAACACATTAAGGTAGGGTGCGATTTGAATTTTATGTAAATTTCGGATTGCGGGCGGATTACGGGTTTGACCCGCACCCGCCTAATCCGCCCGCATAAAACTTTTTTTTTTTTTTTTTTAAGTCTGATCTGACCGTTCAAATAACCTCTTTTTAGCCCCTTTAAATCTGATCGTTCAAAACAAGGAAAACCCTAATCTAATCAAACTCACTCACTCACTCACTCATCAGAACTGTATCTCCTCTCCTCCTCGCGGTCTCTCTCTCACTCTCACTCGCGATTTTCATCTGCGCACTCAGTGATCGAATCTCTCTCTCACAAGATCGACCGATCGATCGACCTCATCGCACACAGGTAAAGCCCCTCTCTCTGATCTCTGTCTATGTCTCTCTCTCCCCGATCTTTGGTTTTTTTTCGAACATATGAGATCTGTCTCTCTCTGATCTGTCTCCCTCACTATTTCATCTCCCTCACTCTCTTATCTCACAGGGTCTTCAGCTCTGCTCTTCAGGTTCTTGCCACCCAGGTAACTTCTGTTCATTCCTGTGAATATATATATATATATATATATGTGAGTAGAAAGAAATTTTGCATTGTTGTTTTAGTCTTGGATGATGCATAATTTGTGGAACGTTGGATGATTATTGGAATTCTGTAGATAGCCTTTGTCAAAATAGATGGTTCCATATTGGGGTTTCTATGGTTCAATATAACATCTCTCTTTGGTCGGCAAACCAATGAAATTTTTGTGCATTGCTTCACTTGTATTTATGAATTTACATTTGTAATTTTAAGGTTTGATTAGTTCGAGTGTTTAGTTCAGCTTCAGGTAACAGAAAGCAGATGTTTTCATTGGGTAATTTGTTAAGGATGTGTTCTTTGTGTTTTTTTCCCCCCTCTTATTGATGAATCAGAATATGTGATCACATATTGTATTCAAATGGTTTACTCTTAGGCAATGTTTCGAGCAATTGGAATTGGATACTCTCATTCACTTCCATCAGCCGCTGCGCTGAATTGGGTCTTGAAAGATGGGCTTGGAAGGCTCAGTAGGTGCATCTACACTGCTAGCCTAGCATCTTCTTTTAGTTGTTACTTAATGATATGAATGTTTTCAGCTGATTTACCTGTTAAATAAATTCTAATTCTGAGCTGTCTGACATTCAGAATTTTATTTGTTGGATAATCATAAAGTTGGCTTTCACCTTATTACATGGAGTCTAAATGTTGTCGTATTTGGATTTGTAGACTGCTGTTCATCGAAGTTTTGCAGTAGCAGATAATCTTGGTGAAGTTTCTGCGAAGGCACAGGTTATAGATATTCGTATCATATTCAGTGTATTGTGCTTAGTATCTTATTTTTATAAACTGAAATGATCTTTGGTTGGGTTTCAGATTCAAACAGTGTGCTTCGATAACCTTGGTCTTATGCTTGCCGCAGCCTTGAACATTTTGTTCAGAAACAATCTAAGGTTTTTACTTTTCATCTTCAGATTTTAAATTAGTTCCATAGTGCCATTGTTAATCTTCATCAAATTGATATTCTATGATCGTCCCAGCCTTTTGTGACAGCTAAGTTGACCATATTGTACATCTTACTGCTGCAATTCGACATTGTAGGATTCTTTTCCCCTGTTTACATTATATTGCA
The DNA here is from genome assembly GCA_030407325.1 of Camellia japonica. Lineage (NCBI taxonomy): Eukaryota > Viridiplantae > Streptophyta > Magnoliopsida > Ericales > Theaceae > Camellia > Camellia japonica. The sequence goes on along the minus strand of JAPPVO010000019.1, from coordinate 38,429,130 downwards.
ATATGTTTAATATTGATTAGTTTGCTAAAATTTTCTATTTTATATTACCTGTGCTCCCCGTGAATATGTGATCGAAAGATATAAAAAATTTATGACTTTTTAATTGATGTAATGTATTCAATTTGCTGATGTAACCGCCCGCAACCGCCCGCACAACCGCGAACCCTATCCGCACAAACTGCAAACCGCATTGCGGGCGGTTGCGGGTTGATTTTTTCCCAAACCGCATAGATGCGGGCGGGTCCAAACCGAACCGCGGACACCACCTTTCACCAAGAAAATTAGAATTTTTTTAGATTAATTAGTGAAAAGTTTATTTTTTTTGAAAAATTAGTCTAAAATCCCTCTTCTATTTTTAGTAATGGAAGAAATCCACAATATTATTTTACGATATCTGGGGTCACTCAACCCCATACCCATATATCACAGAGAAATTTCACTATTTCAAGTACAAAACTTGCTACAAAACAGATCACAAAAATGCGAAGTTCTTGTTTTCGATCATTGAGATCGCTCCACTATCAACATTGCTAAATCCTCCTAATCCCCTTGGAGTTGTATTTCCACTTGTCGGACCAGATGGAGTCGTAATGTTACTCTGTAAAACCTTCACCAAATCCAAAGTCACTTAGCGTTCAGGTTCACCAGCTGGAACTCATACTTGTTCGAAAAGTCGTTCGTGATAGAGCCGCCGACCTGCCAAACCCCGATTCATCGACAAGTTATTCGTTGATAATGTGAGTCATGACGATCTTCATCGTTCTGCCGGAGTACTCGGTGTTTTTTTCAAGGACTTCGAAGACGATCTTCAATTAGACAATGGAGCTGTAGGAGTTGATATTGTACGTGTTGACTGACATCGAGCCGTTGGATTACTTGAGGGCGATGAAAGCTTGTGCATTGAACATGCCGATTCCTGTGGGATTTAGGGCCCAACCTATCCAACCATCAGATTTTGCCGGAGGAGCGATGAAGGCGATAGAGAAGAAGGAAAGTCCAGTGGAGGTAGGCGCTCAAGGAAGGCAGGTCTTTAGTTTGTTCAAATTTCTCTGGTTGTTTCAATTTTTATTGGTGTTTGTTCTCTAAATGTCTTACAATTCAAAGAAAATTAGTTAAAATGAAAATGATGATTGTTTAATTTTCTTGAGTTTGATAAAAAAACACAGAAAAAATTATGAGCAAACCAGAGAAATTCTTTGAATCGATGTTGAGATTATGAAAATATTAGATGTTTTTTTATACTATAAAATTTTAATATCAGAGACTTTAAAAATAAATCCCCTTATTTTTATAGAGTTTAGTATATGTTATTTAGGTCTCGTTTGGCAAGTGGTGATTTTAGCAAAAAATCCAAAAAATCACTAAAAAAAATTCAAAAAACTAATAATCTATACAAAAAAATCAAAGATTATATTTTCACTCAACTTTTTGCACATATTTTCGTAAAAAACAAAAAAATCATTCTAAACATACTAGTTTGTTTTACTTTTTATTTTAGTCAAAAAATTAAAAAATTACTAAAAAAATCTGTTCCCAAACGAGGCTTTAATCTAAGTGAAAAAAAAAGGAGAGGATATTTCAACCCGACCCAATTGCGTGAGCTAAAAGAAGAACCGACCCAATTCAGCCCAACCAACCAAATTGGATCTTCACCCGAACTCATAAACCCCAACTCAATCTTTTTCGACCCCATTCAAAAGCAGAGCTCGCGAGCGGCGGAGGACGACAACGGCGTCGTCTGCGGCGGCGACGGTGGCGGTGTAGGTAACGACGAGGGAAAAAACGTACTAACTCTCTCTCTAATATACATGTTCATGCTTATGTCCCTTACAGCGAAGGTTTCGCACACCAACTGTTTGCTAAAAAGTATCTATGAATTTTGGAATCTGTTTTTCAAAGTTGGAATCTTTTTAGTAGGAAATGGGTACTTGTGGGTTTGTGCAGTTTGTATTGAATCATTCCTGGTATGAACTTTTGGGGGCTGCTGGGATTGGATGGAGAGATTTCGGGTTCTGATTATTTGTACTCATCGATTGATTGATAAGTTTGTCTTCTGCTTAGATGGATATGTTATGTGGGTTCACAAAGTTTATTTATTTATTTTTATTTTGCTTTAATCATAAATATCAAAATTTTACTTTCTTTGTGGATATTTTCCCTTGGTTATGCTTGCTAGGGCTTATGGGTTTTGAAATAATGCTTGGTATATGCCAAACTGTTCGAAGGACATAAAAAACACTTGTGTTTGTTTTGAACATGAATTTTTTGTTCAATCTCAATGACCTTGACTTCAGTTTGTTTATTCAGATTACCACAAATTGAAAAAATGCCGCGAAAGCCGAAAAGGCACTGCCAATTAACAAAACCTCATCCTTTCACGTTCTCCCCATTTGCTCGTTCAGTTGCTCGAGTGGCCAATTATTATAAGGTCAAGAGCCAGATCCAGAACTCCAAGTTTCATAGAAAATCTTCCCCCAACTCTTCAGGTATCATCATTTTTTGCAAAATCTTTGCAGGCTTATGTCCTCTCCCTCTGTTTGCATTGCAACTTCTTGGTTTTACATTTTGGAATGATCATGCCGCAAACACTCTAAATTTTTTTTAAAGTGATCTCTTGAAAAAAAGAAAGAAAAAAATAATTTCTAATAGAATGTATAAATTTGTATGTCTAGGTGACAAACTTGGATATCACTCTCTCGCAGATAAGAGTGAACCGTCTGAATCTTCTGATGAAGAAGAGTTTGAAGTAAGCATACATAGCTCAATACAATCACATTTATACACTTGCTGCAGGAAGTTCCATTAATTTTTGCTCATTCTTGTTTATTTATATTTGCCTTACAATTCTTATGGAAGTCCATTCTGTGTTTCTGAAGGGAATTGTTCAGGCAGATTTTGCTTTCTTCGATCCAAAACCTAATGACTTCCATGGAGTGAAGGTCCTGCTGCAGACATATCTTGATGATAAGCAATGGGATCTAAGCGGTTTTGTGGACCTAATATTGGGGCAAACCACGGTAGGGACAATTGTTAAAATCGAGGAAGATGAAGATGATACACCTTACTCTGTTGTTACTGCTCTTAACCTGAGAAGATATAAGGCAAGCAACAAACATTTTTAAAATTCACCTATTAGTGCTCCTTAGTTGCTTGGCATTGTCTTTAAAATTGTTGCAATGGTGTTCTTTTTGTTTTTCTTTTTTGGACCAGGATCATATATGCATTAAGGAACTCAAAGAGTTCTTGCTTCAAGTATGCAAGGAGAAGGATTTACTAGACAACTTGAAATTAGTTTTTGGAGAGCAAGCGCAAACTGTAGGGCTCTTGGTCTCTCAGCGTGTTGTTAATCTTCCTCCCCAGCTTTTGCCACCTCTTCATGACGCACTCTTTGATGAAGTCTCATGGGCTACAGAAGATGAGGTTAGATGTGAAAACTGTGTGAGATGGATGAGATTGATAGATAATTATCTCTTTCATTGTCTCTTTTTTTCTCTCTGCTAAGTAACATTTTCCCACTTTTTGAAGCCGACAGAGGAGCTCAGGAAGTCATTTTGCTTTAAGCATTATCTATTGGTCACTAGAATCTATGAGGTACTTGTGTGGAATTTTACCTGTTCCCATTACATGTTCCCATTTTGATTGATAATTGGTTTCCTTTTCTTTCTTTTGGGCTTCTGATTGAACCTACAGCATAAGAATGCTGGACAGAAAGAAGCAGCAAGTAATAGCAGTGAGGAGGCTATAGTATATGTTAAGTCAGAAGATGAAATTTTTTATCAGGTGCCAGTTTACTGCTATACAGAACTTGTACCATGTCCACAATCAATTTCCTGATTAGTTTTTTGGATCCATTTCAGCTCAGTTCGTGGTCTTTTAGGTTCCCATTGCGCACTCAGCAGCTTGCATCTCATGAGGTAAGCAGCAGTGATCTCAGCGTGTTGTGATGATTGAACTAACCCACCCTATGCTATGGTTGCATTTTCTGTTCTTTTCTTTTTCTCCATGTTTTGTTTTTCTCTTGCTGACAATCTTCTTAAAAATTCTAGCTTTCATAATAATTTTTGCTAGGCAAATAATTTCATTGAAATAAAATAAACTATTAGGGGTGTATCCCAGATCAACTAGCCTTAAGTATTAGTGGACTAAAAAAAACAACAAAGCGTGAGGGGGATATTCTAATTTGAGCATCACGTGTGAGAAGCTCATATAGAAGCTACTTTCAAGATTTTTGTGCAGAAGTTCCATCCTGGGCATAGCTGCCAATTAATGAAGTTGGCATATTCTTTTTTATCAAGAGCTACATTGATCTCTAACATCCTCATCCACTTCCCTGATAAAATAGACTGAATTTGACTTATTTTGAGAAAAAAAATTCTATAGTTTCTCTCCTCCTGGTGGGTAGTTGATGCAGACAAAAGAAATTGGATGAAGATTAGGAAATTATATTATTATTATTATTTTCTTATTTATAATGTAAGCGATTTTACTGTTTTATTTTTAGTATTTAATTAAGGTAGTTTTTATTTTGGAAACTCTTTATTAGTTTTTTTTTTTTTTTTTCTTTCTTGGAGGTTTAATTTGGAAATTATTATGTTTTTTGGATGCCTATAAATAGGCCGGTATGTATTTAGGGTTATTCAGCTTGGATTATGAAATTGTGATATTGAGATTGAGATTTTAGGGTTTATTTTAATTTCTTCGGTGTGGTTTTCGATTTTCTCTGCATTTGTTTTCTTCTGGTTAGCCATCCTACATCAAATGTAATGTCAGATCTTTATTCATGACCCAAGTGGTAGCACTGTGATTGAGCCCAACAAATCCTCACAACTTTGTGTCCAGAACTAGTGCCATCATCGTCGCACAGACTTCGTCGTCGTCGTCTTTGTCAAACCAGTACACCTTTGACAACGAACCTTCTTGTTCTCATCTGCTGACAAAGCAAAAGACCACCCGGTGTTCTGTGACATCACAGGAATGCATCATCATCAGCAATCCATCAACGGAAGTTGTCGTTCTCACCGTCGGCAGAAGGTGAGATCATCTTCACTGGCAGCATGAACCATATTAAACCTAGTCATCGTCGACAACTGCAGTGTACATCAATCAACGTTGTCATCGACTAAAAGCTTGGCCTTGTGTCTTAGGTCTTTATCGTTTCTCGCTGGAGCATCCTCGACTGTCTTGCCTTAGCCTCGTCGATGTGAGCACCAACTGTTGTGCAAAGCTTTTGGGGAAGATGACGGAAAGGGTTAGTAGAACCCTTAGACTCGACCCAATCCAGTAGCCCTTAACTTAAGCTCAATTCTTTAACCTCTATGCCATAACCCAATTACTCTTATACCCAGCTCATTATCCTCACCAGGCACATAAACATGTAAATAAGCCCAAACTGAACCCAGCTCACTCCTTTTCCCTAACCCATAAATTAGCCCATTAACAAGCCCAACCCTTTAATTCTATTTCCATTGTCCAAGCCCATTAAACCCAACAACGTCAACCCAGCCCAAGCACTTCCTACCCAAGTTCAACTAAATTTTTACAACCCAAGCGTTGGCTACCAGCTTCTTAGCCAACCCAATTCCAGCACTTATTTAACCCACAACCGTTAGACCAGCCCACAACAGCTCATTAAGCCTCATACCAACAATACTTGATCCATATTGGAAGAAGATTAGGAAACCAAACCAAACCTTAAGTCCCATCAAATGAGGTCGGCTATATAAATCATTTTTCTCCACTTGACTCTATCCAAGGCCATTTCGTTAGTCAAATTATTCATATCTCTATTTAATATACTAGTCCAAGTTAATTTAGGTCCATCTCTTCCCCTGACACTACCATCTACTGTTATTGTATCACATCTCTTCACTACTGCCTATGTTGGTTTCCGGTGTATATGACCAAACATCTCAATCTATTCTTACTCAATTTATCTTCTATCGGTATTACTCCTACCCATTTTCGAATATACTCATTCCTATTGTATGAAGATTTGGAAATTAAAACAAAAATAAATGTAGTAAAAAACAAAAAAAAATGACAACCAAAGAAATTAAGTAAATCCTGAAGTCTCAATACTCAATATCATAAGCCAAGCTGAATAACCCTAATAAATAACAACGTATAGGATTCCGAAAAACCCTAATTAAGAGTTTCCAAAATAAAAACTACCTTAAATACTAAATAAAACAGTAAAATCTGTTAAATTATAAATATGAAAATAACAATAAGATAATTTCCTAACCTTCAACCAATTCCTTTTGTGTCCGTATCATTTCTCCTTAGATGAAAAAAAAGAAAAAAAACTACTCTCATCTGTTGAGTTACAAGAGTTAAAGACATCCAAGGAATGAAGCTCATCATGAGAACAATGCTTTGACCCTTAATGCCATCCACTATAAGACATCCACCACAGGGATGACAAGAAGTAATTATGGAAGCTGGCTGTAGAAAGCATCAACTCTTGGAGAGTCATCAAACAAAACACGAGGATGTAAGGTGCTGTGATCAACTAGTACCTTATTCTTCATATGAAATACCAAATTAACAAAATTAATGGACTGAGGAGGGAAATACCAAACTAACAGAGTTAGAGGTGTCAAGTCATGCTACTATCGAGTAGGGCTGTCTAGGGAGAGATTGAGGTCTTGGGTAGAACTCAACTCTAAAAGATAGCTTCTGAAGTGAGGTTGTCCTCATGCTGATACAATGTACATCCCCTTTGTACCTACTACCTAGACAATGTGGAACTCTTCATAGAGATACCTCGGCTTGACCTAGTGGTATTCTTTGGGGTGGAGGGGGGACTTTGCGTGTGCTCCTTTCAGGTTTTAGGTTTAACTCCCACTATGTGCTATCAACTCCTTGGGGCCACGCCCGAAGGCTCTTCCCTAGATTTGTTGGATCCATGTGGAGGGGACACTTTGCGTGGGTCTCGGGATTACTCGGGGTGTGCGTAAATTAGTTTGGACACTCAGTCATAAAAAAATATATATATAGAGTTTGTAAACTGCACTTATAAAATTATTCTTCTAAGAATTCTGGACAGCCCATTGCAACTCACTCCTTCATTGTTGGTCTTCAATGATTCCTGTCCACAGACCAAGAGAAAATCATTCCTGTTCATAATGGCTTCCTGAAAAGAAGCAGAATATTGGCACTCAAAACAAGTTCTGCTGAGATTCATCTCCTTGGTTGCAAAATAGACAAGTTGTATCAATCCCCATGTCCAATTCCTTAAATCAATTCTTTGTGGCCAGACTTTCATGGCACAGCAACCATAAAATAAAGGCACACTTCAAAATATTCTGTGGGACATGTTAAAGCATTCTGTTTCTTCCTTATTTACTCATGGTCATGGCTGGGGGCTGGGGTGTTCCCCTAGTAGCTTGCATATTGTGTCTCTAATTCGATGTGTTATCATTCAAACTGGGATGTAATTTTCTATTATTTTGGTTTCTTATTTTTCCTTTGTTCTTTTATATTTCTTTTTGACATTCTTTTTTCTTCTTGGTGGGTGGAGGGTTGGGCGTCTTGGGCTATATATATGCTAGTTGTTTCAAATGGTGCTCTCTGTAGTCTGTATCTACCCTCCAGGTGTGTTATGAATAAGATATACCTGGTTGGTCACATGTTGAAAAGCTACTTTCACTTTGGCCTTGCTTTCTTTATTTTTGGACCGGAGGAACCAAATAATTCTATAAAATAAAATTAGAAAACAAAATTATGAAAAGAATTTAGTTGCTTTGCTTACTGTGACCTTTGCTGGCTGTAATATTTATCTTTCATGCTTTGTGGTTTCGTAGTTCTTTTGCTTCTCGTTACCAACAAGTCTTGTTTCTAATTGATGGTATTGAAGTTGATATGCTTTTGTAGGATGGAGCACTATAATATTACATTGTTCTGTGCCTTTGTTTCTCGGAGTCACGGTTTGTTTAACACAATTATGTTTCTTGCGTGTTTGGTTGATAATAACAATTGCAGCTAAGGAATTACCGGTTAATGGGTTTAGTCATGGCTTTAGAAGCAGAAAAAGTTTTGACATTTCGACAACAGTTGCATTCTTTGATAAATGAATCATGATGCCATCAAGAGGTGCATAAGTAGTCAGTTTGTTTTCTTCTGACATTTCTGCAATAATTTGTCAATTCCAGCTCATCATCATGTTCCTAGTCGAACTTGTGTTCTGCAGGTCTAAGAGTTTCAATTTTTGATATACACTTCACTGGTATTGCTGGCATGGCAGAGGTGGATTCATCTGATTCAGAACCTGCCTGATCTTTTTGCGGGTATTTCAGTAATGATCATAGAGTAGGCCTGTAATTTGTAGTGGATAATGCATATTCAGCTATATAGGCTTGAGAATTATTTTGTCAAGTAGGCTGGATGCCAGAAATTTTGTTTTCCTCATCTTTCTTTTATTCAATTCCATCTTGGATTGTTTAAACTATCAGATTTATTTTCCTCATCTTGTTTTAATGTTATTCAATTATGAGGTAGAGATATTAATATTTGGGGCCAAGTTACATGTCTATCTGGTTGAACTAATGTGACATGGCAGTTTGGTATAGCTTATCTGAGTTGCTTATAGCTTATTTTATTTCAAAAGTTTGTAGTACTCTTTGGTACAATTTTTGCTTATAATTTATTAGGCAGAAATGACTTAAATAAGTTGAAAAAAACTAATTATCTGGAAACGGCTTCATTTGGCAAGTGACTTTTTAAACTAAAAGTCAAAAAGTCTTTAAAAAAATCAAAAAAATCAATAACCTATACAAAAAAATTAAAGATTTTTTTTTTCACTTTACTTTTTACACATCTTTTCGTAAATCAATATTCAAAACATATTAAATTTTTTTTTTACATTATATTTTAGGCAAAAAATTTAAAAGTTACTAAAAAAATTTATTTCCAAACGAGACCGGAAATGAGTGGTTTTAGTTTTTGCTTTATCATTATTAACTTTTAAGTTACAATAAATTGTCCCAAACAGGTCTGCAATCTTATGTTTTTTTGTGTATTTCACTTGAAATTATGTTTCATTCAAAAACAAAGAATGAACAATCTAATCTGTAATGGAGTCTTTTTTTTTTTTCTCGCAATCATGTAATGGTAATGGAGTCATTTGGTGATCAGAGAGTGAAGGGCCCATTGAAGTAATAGGTCCAAAGATGAGTGTTGATACATATGCTTTTTATTGTTTAGGGTTTAGGGTTAGGTTGAAGAAAACACCCTTTTATCAATTTGTTGAGAGTTCGGTTAAAAATTGGGTGAAGATTTTCAATATGTTTATGAAGTAACATGAATGTTTGAAAACATAAGCAAAGTATTTTATCCCCTCTTTTGTTCAAGGCAAATAGTTATTGCTTGGTGTGTTCCAACTGTAAAATAGTGCAGATGCTTCTTTATTGCCATTTTGAGCTTTCTTACCCACTCATTTTTCATAAAATAGTGTGGTGAAAGAGAGATAAAAGTATGCCAAACAAACATGGTGTCCTTTTTAGCATCTTGTAAAGCAATGCTATATACATACTAGCTATTAGTAAGATATGCAGAGAGTCTTGGACAATATTTGCATATCTCACTAATAGCTAGTATGTATATAGCATTGCTTTACAAGATGCTAAAAAGGACACCATGTTTGTTTGGACAATATTGATGCTACTTTCTTTCTCAAATCATCTTTGCTCACAAGAAGTGAAAAAAGCATAGACATTTTTACATGGGGTAGTGGCGAATAGAGGTGCAAAGCGGAATTGCCTCAACTCAAGTAATTTGAGGTTAATTTTGAAAGAACTAGGTTGCGTTTGGTGGAGTTTTCTAAATATGATTTGAGAACAGAGCTGTATTTTGAGTTTGTGAGTTTTGGAATTATGATTTGAGTGTGGAAAATTTGTTTAGTAAATAAGTTTTGAAAAGAGTTTTGAATAAAGTGGGAAATTTTTGATATGACATATGATATTTTTTTTTTGAGAACACGACATATGATATTTGATACAAAAATTTACAACTCAACCAAATACACAACTCAAAATTTTATTAAAGCTCATAATTTTTTTTTAAAAAATTTGGAAAATATTTTTTATTGAATATATAAAAATTAACATGTGTCAATTGCAAAAAAAAAAAAAAATTGCACTGTTTCGGTCAACCAGCCGAACGACCGGTGGGATAACCGGTTAGTCCAAATTTTTCCGCCTTCGACCGCATTTTCAAAAGTGAGTGAAATTAATTTTTGAAAATCATAAACAAACACCATGTTTAAATCGAGCTCTGGAGAGCTCCACCAAACAGAGCCTTAAAATTTTTAGATAATATAATTTCAAATTTGATTTGGGAATGGGCTAAATTATGTCTGTTCAAATTAAATTCATAGAGGTTGAGTGAATGTTCTCACAATTCGAAATCTTTTATTAATATATTATAAATTATTGATAATTTTTTTACCATTTGGATTAAATTATATTACAATGTAATATATTTTACTGCTTGGTACACAATTCAAACTAATTTTCATATTATGTTTCATGTATGCATTTTGTGAGATTTTTTTTTTGTCAAAAAGTTTGATACATTTGTTTAGAATAATTAAAGATAATATATATATATATATATATATTTGAATTTGAGCAACCTGAGCGTAACCCAAATTCTTTGAATTAAACTTAGGCCCTTAGGTTCAGCCTTGGGCAAATCCCACTAATAATCTAAGCAAACCCACCCAAATTGCAACCCTGGTGGGAAATGGACATAGCAAGAACTAGTAATTTTCTTGGTACCAAGAGGGGAAAGAGTAGAAGAGCAAGCATGCTATTACACACAATGAAAATAGAGATGAATATAAAAATGATTTGAATGTGTTCACATGTAGCACACATCATAAGAATTTAATTAGAGCACTCTCTTATTAATACTAGAATCTGCAATCTTTAGATGTAAGTGACATTTAATTTTATTTCTATTTTGAACAAAGTGATTTTGTCTTTGTCCATTGATAGGATAAAGATTTGTTAGTTCTTTCAATGTGAACATCTTAAATGTAAATTTTCTTGTTTCAACACATATAGTAAATGTAAACTAAGTACAATTATTGGAAAACCCATTTTTAAAGTAAAGTTTCATGTTTCAAGACTTATAGTAATTGTAAACTATGTACAATTATTGGAAACTTATTTAAGTTAATTTGGCTTGCCAAATTATTTTGCAAATAAAAATTTCATACAAAACTACCACAAGAACGATGTGATAGTAGCATTTTGTAAAATTATAATTCATGTTAATAGGCCTTTTGCTTTGAAATGAATGAATACACATTTATTATCCCATTCTGTATAAATTTTCTATTTGTATATCATTACTTTTTCTTTTAACAAAGTATTTCTAACCTTCTATTTCCTTCTAGTTCCATGTGAGTGAAAAGCAATGGAGCAACATATAATCCCCTTTTCTCATCTAAAAGTATAACAAGAGTAAGATGAATGTGCACCATTTTCGCAAAACTCGCTATAAAGATGTCAAAGAAGCATGAATTCATTCCACCATTGTTAGTTAAGGACATCACACAATACATCATTAACATGTGAAGAAGTTTCCGCATTATCTGATCTTCGAAATTTCTGCATTAAAGTAAAACCATCGACAAAAAATGACATGCACCAAATGATGCAAGCATAATTATTTTAGTTGTTTCTATGAACGGTTTGTGAATAAGCCAGACACATTTTACGCATCAAAATTGCACATACAACAAAACCAAGAAGAAATTTGATTTATTGAAGAGAAAGAATATTTTTTTTGCACTTGGGTAATTTATACAAAAAGATTACGTAATTATAGTAGTCTCTTTCTAGCATTGAGGAATTTTTCTTAAAATGGAAACAAAGGAAATTACATCAAAATTATTGAGTTTTGCTAGGTTGAAATGCTGCACCATAATTAACCAGGTTTCTAGCAAGCATATGGATATAGGCCTAATTTCATTGGCATTAAATGGACTTGATAGCCCAATAAACCCCATAGTCAATATAGCTTATCTAATGAGTTCTGCAGTCCCAAAACCAAGTTGATTACCTTTTGCCATGTCATGACAAATAATAATAATAAAAGTAAACTAATTCAAGACTTTAAAAAAAAAAAGATTAAATTTTGATTCTTCACATTATTTATAGATTTTTTATTATTTAGGAATCAGTATTAAATTGCTTGGTGTAATTTCTATTTACAACTTAGTAGATAAAATAATTCAAATTAACTAGGAAAAAGTTGATTATTTAGAAATTAAGAAATGTATAGTTTTAATTTTTTACTTTTTTACCATCAATTTTTAACTGATGATAAATTGAACCAAAGTGTATGGTATGACAGGACAAGGGGGTGGTGTATGTACACAATCACATGGAGAGGGCCATAGGCATGTGGGGATTGTTGAGGGTAGCCAAATATTGCAACAAGAAAAAAATAAGTGTCCACCATCCATTTCCCACTGCCCCCCTCCTAAGGGCATATCTGCTTTTAAGGGACACCTCAATCCACCAATGTTACCCTTAACATGGTATCCAACATTAATATGCAACAAAGTGTTTTTCATCCTTTTTATTAGAAAGTAATAAAAAAAAAAACAGGGACACATGAAGCACATGCTAGGGGGTCAGTACTCACTGTCCTTTGTGGCCCCAACCATTCCCTTGCAGGAGATTGATCTATCAAAAAGAGAGATTATGAAATGGGTGATGGACAATAGTATTATCTTAAAACATAAAAAATAAATACAAATTAACAGAATGTTTTGCCATTTTAGCAATGCAAACTTTTCTCGTGATTGATGCCTAAATGCCAAAATGACAGTGCCAAGATCAAATTTTGCCGTGTTATTGTGTTAAAATGTTATAATTTAGTATCTATATTCAATTAGTACAAATGTTATTTCTTTTTATTTTCTTTATAAAATGACAAATGTATATGTTATTTGTGGACCCCAACATGATAGAGGTAGAGAGAGAGTTTTGCCAAATTTTAATAATTAGGAAGAAATTTTTTAGAAGTTTTGTCAAATTTTAATTTTGACAAGGAATGTAGATCAGTGGAGATGCTCTTTAAGTACCAAAATGCTATAATTTGATAACCTTTTTTTAATGGTGTAAATGCTATTTAAAATATAACAAATGCAAATATTATTGATGGACGAGACCGGTAGACTCTACAATAAATTAAGGTTTAGAGAAGAAAATAAATTTAGGGACAAAATTACTTTTTAGGAGTGAAATGTTTTTGTTATCAAAAGTATCATTATTATATTTTTAACGATAAAATTGAACAATTATGATGAATTACTTTTCTTTTGGAATTTTGTCAAATTTTGGCAATGACAACGATTCTATTTGGTGGAGTTTTTTTAAATTAAAAGTTGATAATCAGAAAGCAGAAGTTAAAAATACTCTTATCTCAGCTTTCAAATAATCAATTTTTTTTTAGCTTATTTAAACTATTTCTGCCTAATAAGCTATAAGCAAAAGTTGCACCAAATAGTTTGACATAAATTCCTAAATTAAAATAAATTATAATCACCTTCAAAAATTGTAACAAACAGTCCCAACTCTTTTGACATGCGATTAAAGTTTCCCTAATACAAATTCAAGTGGCCTACACAAATTCAAATTCATTTATTTGAGGTTTTTAATAATATTATGAACTGCAAAGGATTATGAGGATCTATTATAGCTGGTGAATAGAAAATTGTGATGACATTAATGTCCTTCGCTAATAAATGAAAATCTTCTTAGAATAAAATACACTTGAGTTAGACAATCAATGTTGTAGTAGATTAATTTAATGTGCTTGGGAGTTAAAAACTGCACAGTTCCCTTAAACCTTAACCTTTTAGTAGTTGGACACTGTTTATTAATATACTAATTAAAAAGAATAATTATCACAAATGTGGTTGTGTAAATGAATGTAATTAACCAACAAACCAACCATAAAGGCAAATAATTGAAAAAATAAAATAAAATGGCGTAGCTATTGCTAAATCCATGGCCTTTTCAGGGAAATTATTCAATTATTTGCCTTTATGGTTGTATTACGTGTCTGTACTCCCTAACCAATTATCATTTAATATGTCTTCTCATATTCTTCAGTCACCCAACACAATACATCACCTTCTCCACCAATCACGTGTTTGTACTATAAAATATCACGTGTCTATATTTTGAAATTACTGAATAATTACCCGCCTTTTTAAGTTATATCAAACATCTCTTTTTCTCACATCACATGGGTAGGGCTAGCTTTGTGCGAGAAGGAGATGTAGATATAATACAATCATAACGGTTGGAAACTTAACAATCTTCTTTTCATTTTAATAGACAATTGGATCTTAATCTTTTGAAATTTGCTTAAAAAGAGCGCCTCAATGACCAAACCAAAATACTATACATATATTTTTTATTTTTTATTGCGTAATTAGTTGTTAGTTACTATTAGTAATAATCTAAAAAGCTAGTTTTTTTCTTCTTTTTTTTTTTAATAGAAAATGAAATTACATGCCCTAATCATGAGCATTTCTCTCTAATTGAAGTTACAATGATAAGGTTTTTTTTTTTTGGTAAGAAATTAGTTGTCACATTGATGAATGCACTGGAAATCTTGAAAGATACAAACCACGAGCATGGGTGATGGAGGGACAAGTGAGGCCACTCTCTTTATTGCTTTTTTTTTTTTTTCCTTCTTCTGAGAAATGAAATAACTGAGAGTCATATATAGTGCCTTTTTTTTTTGTTGGTGTTGTCCAATCAAATAGGGCATGGCATGCCTATCTTCTTCTTTTTCCTTATCTTTTTAGATACATTTTTGAGTTTGTTACCCAATTTGGCAATGGTATTGGCTTGGTGGATGAATTTGTTCAATAATTTACAGCAATGGTCTTTGGTTTTTTTTTTAATCCTTACTTGTAATCAATACAAACAAACATGCATGGACTTAAAAAGCTACCATTTTTACTTCAAAGTTTACAACTTTATAGCATTATTTTTGCAATGATTACCCCAAATTTTATTTCACAGTCCCGGTAGAGAGCCCGAAAAGGGCAAGGCTCGAATGGCTCGAAATGGAGAAGGAAGGAGGAAGAAGAAGAAGAGGAGAAGGAAGAAGAAGGAGGAGGAGAGGAACTGGAGGGGCCATTAAAATCGGGCGGAGGTAGAGGCGGCAGAGACGGCAGAGGCGGGCGGGGGCAGAGCGGAAGCGGGCGGAGGCAGAGGCGGAGGCGGAGGCGGAGGCGGCGATGCGACGATCGGCCGACGAGCGACGAGCTGCGACGAGCTGCGACGATCGGCCGACGAGCTGCGACGCCGACGACGACCTGCGTTCTCTCTCTCGCCTGTGTTCTCTCTCTCTCTCGCCTCTGCGTTCATCTCAACGAAGAAGAAGAAAGAAAAGGCAGAAAAGGAAGAAAAGAAAAAAAAAAAAAAAAAAAAATCAAACCCCAAAACGACGTCGTTTTGGGGTTTTGAGCCAATTCGAGCCCCTAATTTCGGGCCCTCAAACATTATTCTTTATTTCAAGTTAATATTTTTTTTTGGGGAGCTGATAAATTCTATTGACATATGGAAAATAATGAAGCCCTCTAATGTCCATGTGACATACAAATAATAATAAACTAATCTACTTAGGGTCTAGACCAAAAAAATAGAATAAAAATAAAAGAAATCTATCATGTTTGAAGCCTTGAATTAATTGATAAGGATAACAGTAGTGCTATACATACCAATTATTATACTAATTAGTGTGCCAACACATGATAAGGACAAACACGTCCTCTTTTGCTAGCATTTATAAATCAATTTATATTTTGCTTATTTTCTTAAAAAAGTGACTAATGGTGTTTGGTTGTAATTTTAAATTATAACTTACTATCTTTTGCTTTAATTATATCTTTTAAAGTTATTCTGTATATTTACACAATAAAAAATTATATGATTACTTATTTAACCAAACATATCAAATTTTTGTCACACACTATCAAAACTATGCAAAATAGATTTACTACTTATTTGAAGTCTTTTAAGCTAATAATATCAAAAGCTATAAGCTAATGTTACCAAATAGACCCACATTGGTGTTGTTTATTGCAGCTTGAATGGGCTGCTTATGAATTTTTTATTTGATATTCTATGTTAAACCATTTATTGTATTTTCTACTTATAGTTTATATAGTAAAAATAACTAAATTGAATTTTTTTTATTATTATTCTAAGGGATGCTTTTAAATCCTATTTGTAAATTATTAACTTTCAACTTGGAATATCGCCTACTTGGTGTAACTTCTAACAATTTAAAAATTAATAGAAGTAGAACCTAAACACACCTTTTTTTTCTAATTTCAAATAATCAATTTAAAAAAAATTTATTTAAGTTATTTTTGTCTCATTAACTATATGCAAAAGTTACGCCAAATACTTTAACACAAAATTTTCAAAAAATTAAAATTATAAATTATAAACAATTTATATAAACTGCACCAAATAGCTTACTAGTAATTCATTAAAAATTAGGGTTCATAGTTGCTTACAGCTTGAACTAAGATTGATCCCTTGCTTGTCTGTCATGTGTAACAAATGGTTATAGCCTTATAGGGCTTGGTCCACAAGCCTCCATTTTAGGGCACCCCACACGAGATGGAAAAAAAAAAGGGCATGTCAACCATGCTTTAAAAATGCTTATGAATTATCTAATGATGCTCGTTTGGTTACAATTCAAATCATTACCATTTTCAAATGATTTTACCTAACGTGATATAAATTATATCTTAATATGCTTAGATCAGAGTACTTAATTATTATATATTTATGTTTATTGTGTTTTAATGTATACCCTATCCACATCCTGTAGCCGGCTTCAGTAGTTGAGGAGCACTAATCAAATTGTCATTTCCATTTTTGATGTTTTTGTTTGTGTTTTCCGAAACAAAAATGATAAAAAAATTTAAAGACACTCATCTTTTTTTTTTTTTTTGGTGCCAAAAAAAATAAAAAAAGTGTTTCTAATTAGAACATTCCAATTTCTCAAAACAATTTGCTGAGTAAATTTAGTGTCAGTTTCCCTTTTTGTTTTTGTTTTTATTTTTGTTTTTAATTTTTGATAATATAAAACAAAAAATGATACAAAACATGCCATTTAACTCTAGTTTAATGCTCAATATTTGTTAAAGAAATTCGAAGCTGCATATGCACAAAAGTTGCAGATGAACGAATACAGAAATTGATTACAGAATCGGACACAAAATATACTAGATTTTCACTAATGAAATTTTGATGTGAACTCAATTGTTGCTAATTTTAGTTGAGCTATCATTATAATATACTAAAGAAACAATATAAAGGGCCAAGAGTGTTAAGACCGTGTGGGACATACTATGTTTACATACATTAATTCATCTGTCAAACAATAATGCATGAGATTGACGGAGACGTATTCATGGGTTGGATGTTGTAGTTCAAGGATTCAAAATAGTAATGGTAGAGGGTTCTAATTTTTGTGGCTTAAATGGCTCGAATTTGTCAAAACGACGTCGTTTTAACAATTTTGAACCAAAAAAATTAGGGCCCCAAATATTTTTCGTATTCAAAATATGGAACAGATATATAGGTTAATGCTACCTAGCTCACCTAATGATTGTTTAAATATAATATTTATTATAAGAATCTATGGTGAATGCACATTTTCCTATAGTTTGTTTGATTAATTCTTTGAAGGGTTTACAACCTCATAAACCACAAAATTTGATTAATTCTAACTTATATAGTTGAATTGGTCTTTTGGCCATGTGTTTTCATTACAAATTATACATAAATTTTTTTACTGAAAAATGCATAATATATAGTGTGACAATACTACATCCATTTTGGTATGATACTTTTGGCAATTCACCAAGACTTTTTACTAGTGTTTCATATATTTTGGTTAAGGAAAAAGTAAATTACCTTCAACAGGAGAAGAAGAAAAGAAGGCAATAAAGATGTTTGATTATTTTTAATGAACATTCATTGAACATCTAACTATAGGAAATGTTACAGTGTGCATCTTTTTGAAAATATTGTAAAAAAAATTACAATTTTTATAATGAAAGTTACGATTTTTATATCAAAGTTATAAATAACGAAGGTGTGAAAAGTTATGAATGAAAAAATTATGCTTTTTGTGGTAAAAGTTATACTTTTTGCAGGTGCATATTATATTCACTTTTTTTTTGGGATACACATGGTAGCCTTTCCCTCTACCTACATTGTATGCTTGATAATTTATTTATGTGCATTCGTTTGTGTTTAATTTTTCTCTTAAATTTTGGTTGCTCAGGGTTTTTGAGAATTCCAACACTGTATAATCAAAGAAAAATTAGATGTATACAGTCTTATTTACATTTGCAGAATAAGGCTGTTTACAGAGGGGATGAGATCTCACCCTGATTGGTTGTTTTTAAAGTTTTGTTTTTAATTCTTTTTTTTTTTTTTTGTAAAAAATCAAAAACTAATTTAGTGAAAAAAAGTAATAGAAATAAAAACACTCATTATTTTCATAAGGTTATTTCCTTTTTGGGATGTAAATTACTTTTGAAAATTCAAAGGTATCTCTTTGATGCTTATTTTAGACAAACTACTTTTTATTTTTCAAAAAATAAATTCTGAAAATAAACTAAACAAGGAAATTGTAATTTATTTATTTGCAAATAATAATAAAAAAATGAGATGCCATAGGGTTTGAACTCAAATTGATGATGTCCTCGCAAATTTGTCCGATTCATTCAAAACTCATTACAGCTTCCAAACGAAGAGCCTATGACTCCGTCTCGGAGTCCAGTAGTGATTCAAATTTATAGTTTATAATAACAATAATAATAAATAAATTATTAATTAATTAAAGATTAATCACTATGATGACAAACTGGAAGAATCCAAAAGTACGTGCTACCTTTGTTAAAGAATTCGCTTGGCATGATAAGAATCATGAAAAATGATTGGGACCTCTAATTTAGAGGTACCACTAGTGATGTGGCAGTGGATCCCCCACTGCCACAGCCAATCAGGTGTCTTGAATTTTTTTTTTTTTTGCCCTTTTCCACCTCATTAGAGATGGTTTAGAGTTGCCTTTTTAGAGGTATGTAGCATGGTTGTAAGAATCATAGCTCTTTTCTTGGGTCTACTAATTTACTTTCTATCCCTTTTTTTAATGCTTGCATAACTAGAAAACCTAATGTATTATAGACTATAATATGTTTACTTGAATTTATAAATTTTGTTTTATATTTTTTGTTAAAAAAAAAAAAACTAGTTTCACAAAAATTATCATCAATTTTTTAAAATTATATTTAAAAAAAAACTTATCCTAAAAAGAGAAAATCATATAAAAAGGATGAGTTTTTTTAATATATTTTTAACTAAATTGATTTTTATTTATTAATAAAGAAAACAAAATTTTAAAAGTCAACCAAATAAAGTGATGCAATCTTTCACACTCTTTTAATGAGAGATTAAAAGGAAAAAGAGAATGGGACAGATCAAAATAAATTTGAATATTATAATTTTTATTGTGTTGTATTTATTTTTAAATAAATAGATAATAACTATATTTTTTAAAAGAAAATCATTATTTTATTTATTTATTATCAAATCTCGAGAAGGGTTTTCTTATTTATATTTTTTTAATGTTTGGATTTGTTTAGAGATGACCCAGCTGCCCACACGTGGGTCCAATATTCTTGGTCAATTGTGATTGGTGGCACTAAAATTAGAGGCACTAATGCCCCTAATTTCCATATAAGCGGAAGAAAAAGCAAAAAAAAAAAAAAACAGTTACCAAAACAAGAAATTAGTGCCATTAGTACCAGGGAAATTAGTGCCACAAAACATTTTCCTATTCTTGGTACAGCTCCGTTATACACTGTAAGTGGATTTTTCTATGATACATTAATGTGATTTTTATGTATCATAAATAAATAAATTTAGACTATTATATTTAAAAATAAAATAAATTTAATTATTAATTGGTAATAATTAAAATCAGGTTAAGAAATCTAGGTAGTTTCGTAAAAAACAAAGGTAGTTTTCAATAGTTTTAAAACCAAAAAGTGATTTTCAACTTCCTACAATAACTAAGTACACTTACTATTTGATATGATTATACTTACTATTTTTAATAATTATACTTACCATTCAATTATTAATAAAATACACTTAACTTGCTATTCACGTAACAGGTAAACTTAAAAATAAGTTACAATAAATTTTCAAAACCTCTAAAATAAATATAAAATTTATAAAATAGAATTTAAGAAAAATATATACAAAATAAATATGAATTTTATACATTTTATTATAATTTATTACATTTTATGAAATATGATTTATTTATTTATTTATCTAGTTTCCTTTTCATTTACCACACTTGAAAATAATAAATACAATTAATGAAGAAATACAATTAATAAAATATTAAAAAAATTAAAATTTATTTGAAGATTCCATGAATAAAATTTTATGTTTATTTTTAAAAAGTTTGAATATTTGAAGATTTGAAGATAAGATTATTGTTGATTTGGAACTCTCTAGGTAAGAATCTATGTCTCTATAGTCTCTATCTCTTTTTTTACTTTAACTTTCCATGATATTTTGAATTTATAAATTTTATTGTTTTGTTGGAACAATATTTCACCTAGTTGAAAGAAAAAGGGGAAAGCACTAATAAATCCCAAATTTGTAAATGTTAAACCATTTAGTCCCGAATGTTTTTTGTTGGACTAATAGGTCTTATTTCTCTAAAAGTTTACTATAGGCTTTTTTATGTCAAACATCATTCATCAAACATCAAACATTCGCAACATCAGAATTATTAGCAACGTTCGAACCACTAATGTTGAATGATTATAATGTCTATAATCTGATGTTTGTTTGATGATTATAATGTCTGATGTTGATGATAATCGGATGAACATCCACAAACATCGGATGTTTCAAACAGATTCATGCTGAACATTTGATGTTCGAACCACTAAACACCCACAAACATCAAGAACACCCACAAACAGCATGAATTTTAAATGGGTTAACATTCCCAAATTAGGATTAATTAATCTAACATCAGATTTGTTATTGTTTCTGCCCAGCATGAATCTGATCTTCGAACCACTAAACACCCACAAACATCAAGAACACCCACAACATTATTCTTCAACATTATTCTTCGGATTTATGAGTTAATTTGAAACGATTAGGTCAAAATAGTTATTTCGAATCCTTAAAAACAAGAATTCTGGTAAACTATCTCAACTTCAAGTCATCGCCAAATGTTTTTAATCCAACCCTAACAACTAACAGTTCTGCAAATTAAATCCCTAAACCCATTGATTTTAAAGCCATTTACCCAATTTACGAAACAGATTGGAATCGAGTAATCAAATATTGAATTAGATCAATTCGCACTAAAACAAACAATCACAATACCTAGAGGTACCATTATCAACAACATGGTGCTCAACGTTACAGACAACGGCACCTTAGGGATGGATCTGAGGAGAAGGACATTCCCGACCTTGAGATTGGCTTCTTCTCGCAAAATACGAACTGGCCAGTGTACTTGCCCTCAGTGGCGATGAATAGCTCCTCCTGGTGCTTGAACACATGATTAGTTCACATGATTATTTCGCAATCACATGATTATTTCACAATTCCTACTCTTTTACTCGTAGACCCACACACACCCATCGCTATGGCCAGATCTGCAAAACTCAGATTGAAGGGGTTTGAAGCTTCAGTACATCTCTCGGCTGTGAATCCGCCATCGCCGCTGTGATATGGCAAGGGATCGGTCTCTGATCTAACATCTTCATGCTTCTTCTTCTTGTAGACATTCAGCAACAACATCAGGGCCAGCGATCAACATTCATCATCAGGGAACGTTGACGTTGAAGATGTTGGTGATGTTGAAGATGTTAAAGATGTATTTGATGTTGGTTGTTCAAAATGTTTGATGATGATGATAATCTTATGTTTAATGGTTGATGTGTAAGGAATAATTCTGACGTTTGATAATGTTTAATGTTGGATCAATAATTTTAACGTTAATAATGTTTTCATTGAAAATATACGAACAATCATGACGTTGGTAATGTTTGATATTTGCTAATGTTTGATGTTTGATGTTTGATGTTTGATGACTAATGTTTGACATAAAAATGTCTATAATAAGCTTTTAAAGAAATAGGACCTATTAGTCCAACAAAAAACATTCAGGACTAAATGGTTTAACATTCTTAAATATGGGACTTGCGAGTAATTTTTCCTAAGAAAAATTATGAGATTTAAGTGGTAAGAAAAAAAAAATCAAGTTTGATGAAATAGTAAGTGCAGTCTTAAGTTTTGTTTAAATGATTGATTAACCAAGTCTATTAAAATAGTAAGTAGAGTTTCATTGAGTAGTGAGTATTATTTAAGTGATGAGTCAAGTTTGATAAAGTAGTAAGTAGAGTCTAATTGAGTAGTAAGCGTTGTTTAAGTGATGAGTCAAGTTTGATAAAATAGTAAGTAGAGTCTCATTGAGTAGTAAGTGTAGTTTAGATGAGTGGTAAGTAAGTCTGATAAAATAGTATGGTTTAAATGAGTGGTTTCCAACTTATTACAGCAACTAAGCACACTTACTACTTAATATGGTTGTACTTACTATTCCATGTAACTATGCTTACCATTCAAACATTAATAAAATACACCTAACCTCTAAAATAAATATAAAATTTATAAAATAGAATGTAAACAAAAAAAAAAATATGTACAAAATAAATAAGAAATTTATAAATTTATTATAATTTTTTACATTTTATGGAATATGATTTTTTATTTATTTATTTACTTAATGGCAATGAATGACAATAAATGAAACCTAGTATTTTTTTTATCTACCACAATAAATGCAATTAAATGAGAAATATGATTAACAAAATATAGGAAAATTTCAAATTCATTTGAAGATTCCATAAACAAAATTTGATGTTCATTTCTAAAACTTTTGAAGATGTTTATTTCAAAATTTGAAGTTCATTTCTAATAAGTAGAGTCTTATTGAGTAGTAAGTATTGTTTAAATGACTGATAAGTCGAGTTTGATAAAGTAGTAAGTAGAGTTTCATTTAGTGGTAAGTGTAATTCAAATGAGTGATAAGTCAACTTTGATAAAGTAGTAAGTACAGTCTTATTGAGTAGTAAGTGTGGTTTAAATGAGTGGTAAGTTAAGTCTAATGAAATAGCAAGTACAGTCTCATTGACTAGTAAGTGTGGTTTAAATGGCTGATAAGTCAAGTTTGATAAAACAGTAAGTAGAGTCTCATTGAGTAGTAAGCTCGTTTAGGAAAGAGGCTTTGGGGCTTTTATTGGCTAAAATAGTCACAAAAAAATAAAATAGGTTTTTTAACCCAATAAGACAAAACATCACATCAATCCATAATTATTACATTATTTATCTCACAAAAAAAATTTAAAAAGCTAAAAAAGCCAAAAAACTCTTCTCAAACGAGGCTTTTTAGTCATAAGTTAAAATAGCTAAAAAGTCAACTCACTTCCCAAACGAATACTAAGTGTGATTCTGATAAAGTAGTAAGTACAGTCTCATTGAGTAGTAAGTGTGGTTTAAATGAGTGTTAAGTCAAATCTGATAAAATAGTAAGTGGAGTCTTATTGAGTAGTATGTGTTATTTAAATGACTGATAAGCCAAGTTTGATAAAATAGTAAGTAGAGTCTCATTGAGTAGTAAGTGTGATTCAAATGAGTGGTAAGTCAAGTTTGATAAAGTAGTAAATACAGTCTTATTGAGTAGTAAGTGTGGTTTAAATGAGTGGTAAGTCAAGTCTGATGAAATAGTAAGTACAGTCTTATTGACTAGTAAGTGTGGTTTAAATGAATGATAAGTCAAGTTTGATAAAGTAATAAGTAGAGTCTCATTGAGTAGTAAGTGTGATTCTGATAAAGTAGTAAGTATAGTTTCATTAAGTAGTAAGTGTGGTTCAAATAAGTGTTAAGTCAAGTCTGATAAAATAGTAAGTAGAGTCTTATTGAGTAACAAGTGTTGTTTAAATGACTAATAAGTCAAGTTTGATAAAGTAGTAAGTAGAGTTTCATTGAGTAGTAAGTGTGATTCAAATGAGTGGTAAGTCAAGTCTGATAAAATAGTAAGTACAGTCTTATTGAGTAATAAGTGTGGTTTAAATGAGTGGTAAGTCAAGTATGATAAAATAGTAAGTACAGTTTCATTGACTAGTAAGTGTGGTTTAAATGGTTGATAAGTCAAGTTTGATAAAGTAATAAGTAGAGTCTCATTGAGTAGCAAGTGTGATTCTGATAAAGCAATAAGTACAGTTTCATTGAGTAGTAAGTGTGGTTTAAATGAGTAAATAGCAATTTAACCAGTAAATAGCAATCCTAATCAAACAATCAAAGACAAATCGACACAACGATTTTAAGTGAAAAAATCACAATTGGAGCGCCTCCAAATGTGATAAAAAACTACGGGCAAAAGTTACAAAACAATCTACTAAGAAAACATAAAGGAACTATACAAGTGTACTCTCAATTACTTAGCGAATCCACGCCCGAATCGAACCGACCCCTACATGCCTTTTCTAGTCTTGTTTTCACCTCGGAATTGTCTTGTACAACGTGAAATCCACAACGCCGACGTCGAATCACGACAATAAGCCATTCTAGAACCCACCAAAGTTTTAGGTCCAAATTTTTCAGAATCTACTGAAGAACAATTCTCTCTTTTATGAATAAAACAAAACAAATCCTTTGATATAATCCAATCAATTCATGATATAAACTCTTATAGATATCAAAGGAAACAAGCAAAGAAACTCCAAAAGAAAACCCTAATACCCAAGAAGAAGATCTGGAAGCCGTACCCTAAAACCTGACTGAATCGTAGCTTTTATAACAAACAGATCTGCAATCTCCGCTCAAGCGGGAGAATGGCCGCTCGAGTGGAGTGACTAAAATGTGTGTGACTAAATAGAGTCTAAACTTGAGCGCAGGAATGACCACTTGAGCGGAAAAAAACAACTCCTAGTACTTTTGTAGGCAAGGGAAATTGCTGAAAGGATTGTGTCTCCATTCGAGCACACAATTGGCCGCTTGAGTAGACAAACAACTTCGACTGTAAATTTATTTTTTGCTTTGGGGGCAAACATGATAGGATTAAGATCACAAACTCTTCTGCATAGACACAATTTGAGTTGGATTTATATCTAAAACTCATAGCATTACTGAAATAAAATAACAAATAAAATTACAACTGAAAATAGTTTTGTCGAACGAGATTGCTAAGAACAAAAACCTAACAAAATTTAATGAAATAAAAGTATAATATCATTGACTAGTAACTAAAGTTTATTGAAATGGTATTTTATTAATTAGTAAGTCATCTTTAATTAAGTAATAAGTAGGGTTGATTGAATAGTAAGTGGAAACTTACTAAGTAGTAAATGAAAATTCATTAATTAGTAAGTTGAGTTTAATTGAGTAATAAGTAGAATCAAATGAAGTAGTAAGTGAAAGCTAATTGAGTAGTAAATAAAGTCTTATGCAATAGAGTACGATAATCACTCAAAATTTGCGAAGTTAGTATTCAATGGGTCTACAACAAAAATTTTCTCAAGAAAATTACACATTATTGGATTATTTATAAAATAATTATAGATTAATAAAGAAAACTATAAAATTATAAATTTTATCATTAGTTTAATTTTTTATTTTTCTAAAAAAAATATGTTGAGATGTAATTCCTCAACACCTCTTCCCTCACAAAGGGAGGGGTGGGGGAAAAAAACTTTCATCACAGTTCAATTCCGATCACCATGCAAATACACCCAGAAATATTGCAAATGAGTAATCACCATTCTCGCAAAGGTGTTACTAATTTATTGGGTTAAGCATTCAGGGGGAAAAAAAAAATTAAACAAAACCCAAAAGCACCACCAACAACAGGGGATGAGTGGTGCTGCTAACGGAGAGATTTGCATCCCCTCTTGTTAGTAGTCGGTGCAAGATTTTGAGTCGCGCATTCAACATCAAAATCTATGTTGGGTTTAAATAGACATATTCTAAACATCAAGATGTGGCCATGAGATGTTCAACATAAAAATAGACAGACAGAGGCAAGAGGAGAGACCAGAAGAGAGAGAAGGAAAGAGAAAGACACCATGGATTTTGTTGTTTACTGGTTGTAACCGGTTAACAAATCTTTTTGGTGGACAGCCCAGATCAAAAAGGAAGATCCAATGGCTCATATTAATTCATGTATAGTACATGAATACCACCATTTGCGTATTGTAGTTGGACCCCCCTGTAATTATGTCTCCAAAACCACACTATTTATCGGAAAATTCTATGGTGTACTTTTATCCTACTATGAAAATGAAAAATTTTATTATAAAATTTTATAAAATTAATTATATGATGTGTAATTTTATTATAAATTAATATAATCAAAATATTTAAAATATTTAAAATTGATATTTTAAAAATTTGTAATTTGATTATAATATTTCTTGTTAAGTCAATTTATAACGAAATTATAGATTTTATAATTGATATTATATAATTTTATGATAAAATTATATATTTTTATGACATAATACATATGATATGCACCATACTGAAATGTACACCATAACATTTCTCATATTTATCCATCTATTAATATATGTGGAATCGAAACAAGAAATAGAGCAAGGCCGTCTAAGAGGATGAATAAATAAATAACCATATAATAATGAGTTAAAATATTATTGGTCAAAGGAGACGAGATTGTTAATGATAAACGGTCAACAACACACGAAGGCATGTGCAGTGTTTTGCTTTTTCAAGCTTAAAAACAGTTACATAGAAGAGATAAGGGTCCGATAAAAAAATTAAAAAAAATAGGGGTTATCATGTGCGCTTCTTTTATTAATTTTAAATATAAATATATGTTTTTTTTTCCCTTCTCCTCTCTTGTGAGTTATGATTCTCTTATCCAGTTTTTTAAACTTTTTAAAGCTTATTGGAAGGATGGACAAGCCGCCAATTTTCTCTCTCTAGGCAAAAGGTGTGGGTACTGTACGGGAGTGTTTAATTTGACGAATTCAATAAGAAATTAGAATCTATCTGATTTGAGTTTTAAGACTGCGTGTCACACTTTCAAAATAATATATAAAATTTATTATTTTAGACATGTAATAATGTACGAGAAATAAATATCTTTATATTAATCAGAATAGTTCTTACAGAAATATTACATGCTAATAACAAAACAAATGTCTTACGGGCTTACAGCTTTCTAAGTTAACACTTGATTACAAAAAAAAGAGAGTACTAACTCAATACATCTTAAGCCCTTGGCTTGAATTTACATATAATACATCAAAGAAAACAAAACAACAAAAGCAGTCTGTCTGCCTCTAGCCTCTCAAACTACGCCCTCGAAAATGGCATGTTTCATGTACCTGAAAATAGTGTCTCATATAGGGTAAGTCACAGTCCAGTAGAAATACACTAAACCAACTATAAACAATAACTAAAATAATAGCATTCAATAGGTGGTCCACACTTATATTCTAATTTATACCGTGTTACAGTTTCACGACAATCATGTCCATGTTACATTTCACTTTCCGTTTCTTATCTGATTCTCAATTCATAACTATGACTCAGAACTTGGTCAAACAACCTATATGAGACAGACACTTATATTAAATATTTACATTTCGCAATAGATAAGTATACTAGCTATATCAATACATCAACAGATAACCATACATGTTGTATTAATACTTCAACAAATAAGCATATTAGCTGTATCTGCACTTCAATAGATAAGCATATGAGCTGTATCTGCACCTCAATAGATAAGCATATGAGCTGCATCTGCGTAACACAATTTCCAGTTTAGAGGTCCAGCCCCTTTCTTCCAATAAACCTTCCAGTTTAGAGGTACAGCCCCTTTCTTCCAATAAACCGTGGAGTACAGCCTATTTCTTCTCCCACACAAACAATGTATATAAACAGTTATCATATACAATCAATCAATACATAAAGTTAATGTATTATTCTAATCGCTATATTCAATAGCATACTTACTCGATTAGTTTTAGTTTGCCTAATCATCATGCATTGTCTACAACAATCAAGACTATCCTCCACCGATAGCCCAAAGCAGTTATTTTTAAACAGAAAATAAATGCGCCAAATGGATAAAATGTTGACATTTCAATTTGGTGAGTGATAAATAATCCAACTACACCCTTTAATCCCATACATTCTCAATTCCAACATTTTCAATTCCATTTCTCATTTCTCAAATTAATTTCACAAATTAATTTAACAATGCAATTAGGGCATTTCCCATAATTAACAAAACAACCCTAAGGTTTCATTTCTATCAACAATCCAACATTCATCTCATTTCTCTATGCCAAACATGCATATAGATAATAATAAATAAAACCCCAACTTTTGTAAAATTACACAAAGGCCCAAACTTTCTCAAAATTACACAACAACCCTAACATATCAAAATGTTAAAATTTAAAGACAAAGCTCATAAGATGGAGTAGGTTATCCCTACCTCGAAGTTTGAGCTCAAACGGAGATGAAGACCAAAATCTAACGTGCTCCAAATCCCAACTTTTTCAGATTAAAACGAAGCCCTCGACAATCAACACAACTTTCACAAAGGCCGAAGGAAAGGGAAGCACTCTAACTAGATCAAACCCTAGAGAGAATGGAGTTTCTAGAGAGAGAGGCTCTCAAAATATCTTTTTAGAAAGTAAGAGAGAGAGAGATTGTAAAGAAGTGATTCAAAAATGCCTTACAGCCAATTGATATACGACAGGTCCGCTCGAGCGGAAAACACAACGCTCGAGCGTCAAGAACAAAAATCTAAGTCCGCTTGAGCGCAATAAGGCCCGCTCGAGCGCCAAGACACAAAAGTAAAGCACATACGCTCGAGCATGAAAAACCAGTACGCTCGAGCGCAATTTTCCCCCTTCCAGAACTTACACCAAAAATGCACTGTCTGCTCGAGCGCCAACAAGCCCGCTCGAGCGCGACCCGCTCGAGCGCAAGAAACCCGCTTGAGCGTAGAAATCACACCTGCAGAAGTTTTGCAGGGTAGAAAATATTGGGAGTGTGCAATCTCCGCTCGAGCGGAACGACCAAAAACCCGGCAACAAGATTTTAGACCAAGGCTCAACCCACCTACTCGAAACAAGCCCAACACATCCTAAAACTCAAGAAATGGAATCAAAGGATGACAATAAGATGGATACAACTACCAACTCCATGAAACAAAGGTCCAGAATACGAAAAATACAGCAAGGGAATACCGGGATCACTATATTGTGAATCCCCGTAACTATTTGGTTGGATTGAATATGTATCCTGTGTTTGTTTTTTCATGGGATTAGATGTCTGGAAATGACTATTTTTAGTGAATTCAATGTTTGGTTGGACGGACTGGATATCATAAATGACCAAAAGACTATTTTACTCTTTTTTAATTGTTTATTAAATAATAGCAATATTAAACATATTTTTAATATTTTAATTATTTTTATCTAGATTAAATAAAAATTTATTTTATTTTATTTTTTTTACACAATTAAATAATTTTTTTTTAAAAATAAAATAAATAAAATAAATAAAATACCAATAAAAATATATGTTATTTTTTAATTAAAGTTTTAAATAAATTTTTTTAAAAAAATAATAATAATTAAACAATGAAATTAAATAAAACATCTATTAAAATTTAAATAATAAAATTAAATAAAATATAAACAAAATTTTAAAATAAAACATCAAGAAAATATCTATAAAAAATTATTTTAAAAAATTAAATAAATAAAACATCGATAAAAAGTTAAATAAAATTATTTTATTTTTAAATTGAGACATTTAAATTTTATTGAATTTTAATAAATATAATACATAATTAAATAGTAGATGGTCAAAATGATCATTTTACTACCTAATCCCAACAGTGGATTGTCCCTTCAAAATTGTCCCACATCCCCCCCCCCCGGACACAATAGTTCCCCATATGGGGGATAAGGAGTCCGGCCGGACTCCATGTCCGGCGAACTAAAAAAAAAAACAAACGGCGGATTGGATGCTTCCTCCGGATTACAATCCGCACAGTAAATAGTCTCCCCCCTTATCCTCCCAATCAAACAGACCCTACTAATACTATACTACCATTTCAAAATGCAAATGCAGATAGTTAAAGGATTAAGGTACAAATTACAGCTATTAACGGTGGACTGGACAGTTTGGAGTTATTTAGGATGATCTAAATAAGTTCATTTTTTGAATTTTTATGAAATATGAATTAAGTATGAGTTGGGTTTGAAGTGACGTGATAGAGATGTGGTGCGACAGAGATGTAATGTGACTTAAATAAGATAATTTGACTTAAATAAGATAGTAACTTTTTGACTTTTTAATTTTTTTAAGTTACGAGACAAACAAAACCTCATTATTTTTCCAGTAGAAATGTCAAAAATACACAGTTTCAATGATAAATGAATTAAAACTTACATGAAACAAATAAAAAATGGATGGTATATAAAATGTCATGTAATTGTGAAATTTAAATTATGAATGTCAAATCTTTTTTCTTATTCCAACTAGAATGAGGCGAGGGATTGGGACAAAATAAATCGTTTCAAAATTAACAAATATTATCAAAAAATATGTAATAATAAATTCAAAATTAAAAGCAACGATCATGTGTGCACCACATCTTTTTCCATCCCTTTGTTTTGAGAATTCATGTAATAAATTCAAACCACAACACTAGCAGGCAGAGTGCCGTTTTGGAAACAAAATAAAAAGTCACGTTTTTAGATAAAATATCTAAAAACATAAGTGTAAAAAACGTAAGTATAAAATTATAAATTAGGGCCTATAATAAAAAAATAAAAAAATAAAATTCTTATGTTAGATAAGGGTGTTTTGGTCATTTTAATTTGATTTGACACCATAAATAAATATTAAATTAAAAAGTCAAAAGTTAACTTTTTATCAACTTCTCAAATCACTTTCCAAAAAACTAAAAAATTTGATAAAAAGTCAAAAACCAACTTTTTATCAACTTCTCAAAAAACCCAGTATATCCTTTCAATAATAGGGATACAACATGATTATATTGATATCTAATTATTAGAGAAGTGATAAATCCCCCGAATTGGAGGTCCCTGAATCCCCCGTTTTTCCCTTTCAAGTAAAAAAAAAAAAAAGAAAACAAAAAACAAAAAAAAAAAACAGTTTGCCAAATTTGGCAATTAGG
This sequence comes from Camellia japonica, assembly GCA_030407325.1. NCBI lineage: Eukaryota > Viridiplantae > Streptophyta > Magnoliopsida > Ericales > Theaceae > Camellia > Camellia japonica. The sequence goes on along the minus strand of JAPPVO010000019.1, from coordinate 38,397,774 downwards.
GGGATTCGGACTCTTTTTTCTCGAGCTCCCCCGTTTTTCCCTAATTATTAAGTACGCGTGATAGATCAAACTTTTCACATAACTTCTTTTTTGTTTCTTTGTCAATTTATCAATTTAAATAAGTTAATTACAAAATTAATTCCTATCCCTCATATAAGATTAGTTAATCCCCTTTTAGATTATGGTCTCTCATTCAACAATCAAAAATTATTTTATGTTGCATACTTCTCTTTGATAACATCCTACACTTATATGTAATAATTACCCAATATATATATATATATATGAGATGAGTGAATTATATATACTCAAAAAACTAATCAAGGCAAAACTCGAGACACACTTTTGATTTAAAAATTCTATGTTAAAGATTATTTTGAAAATTGACTATTTTAATTGATTTTTTGATTTTTATAATAAATAAATAAAAACGTATAAAAAAGTAGAAGAAAAAAATTAACTTTTTGACTTAAACAATCCTAAATATAATCATATATACATTATTTCATAGCATTACTTGTTCTCTGTTATTCCATTATATTCAATTTCTCATAAATAACTTGGAAGTCAAACAAATTCATAAGACTTTCCCAATATATTGAAAAGTGGTGATAAATTGGTGTAAACTGTATAGGCTCTAGTGCTTGTGATTATTAGGGGGTGAACAAGAGTGGTGCCAAGCCTAGCATTACCTTCTTTGAGAAAGAGCTTGATTTAATTTCAAACTTGATTCAAGCTTATCCAATAAATTTGTTTTGATTTGTTAACAGTTTTACTGTAATTTAAGCTTGTTTCATGTGTCTAATCAAACATGTGTTAAATAGCTTGGTTTAACATTTAATTTTTGGTCAAGTTATGCAAATTCATGATCATAAGTCGGCACCACACATGAAAAAGGGATATTTAGCTTTCATTTCAATATGAAACATTATCATTATAAAGATGAACCAAAACACAAGAGTTAAATGGGCTTTAGCTTTAATTTATAATAATGATGTTGAGATTTACTTTGAAAAAAAGTTTAATTGTGAAAGTTACTAATATAATGCAAAACATATGTTTACTATTCACAATTAATCCAATTGAGTAAGTTCGTTGACTCAAAAACTTGTGTTTTAAACATGGACGGGTTTAAATTACATCATTTTTTGCCCAAAGAAAAGTTATGTACCACAAAAATAACGTGTATGGTGCAAATCTTTTTTTTAGATGGTGGTGTAGATTTAAATTTGATATGGTATAAATTGCACTCATAATAAATTTGATCTACTTATTTTATTTTTAAAAATACTTGTTTGAGTGTGTAATGTTAGTGCAAAACCTACTAAATTTTTAATTGTCTATTTGAATTGTAATTAATTTTCGAAATCTGAGTTGAATCATGATAGGAATTAGGATTTGATTTGAAATCATATAGTGGCATTATAGTGATGAATGTAAGAAATATGATTTGCATTCTTTTGTTAATTTGTCAATTAACCCTATAGATAATCTTGAGGAGTCAAACTTGCTTTGTTATGTAAGGAGATGCTATAACACGCATCTTCAAAAAAAAATTTATGTGGTATGTTTTTTATAATTTTTTCATAAAATTTCATAATTATAAAATCTCGTAACTTTTTTATTAGAAAAGTCATAACTTTTTTTTTACTGAAAAATGTTATAATAAAATCCCAAAATATCATAACAAAAATCACAAAGTGTCATAACATTATTATCTCTAACTTTAGGATGCATATCAAAAATAAAAAATGTCTCACGGGTGAGACCCAATGGATCCCACCCCCATGTGAGACATTTGGTAGAATTTTTGATAATTTTTTTGGGATCTCTAACATCATTCCGCTATATATAATTTTACCATAAAATGTCATAAAATACATGAAAAACTAGTTCATCAAAGAAAATCATTAATTTTTTTACGATGTGCACATTGTAGATTTCTTCAGTTAGGTATGATTTTTTTCATAGACAAGGATTTTATTTATTTATTCTTTTAATACTATGATCCCATTATATTTTATTTTGAATTGAAAAATAATTCAAAATTTCAAAAAGTATTCTTTATTTTGAAGTTTGGAAAATTTTATGGAATCTGTTTTCAATTTAGCTTCCGTTTGGCAAGAATTTTTTTGGATTTTTTTGACTATTTTAGTCACAAAAGACAAAATAGACTTTTTTAGCTACAAAAAATAAAACATCACATCCAACCCATAATCATTATACTCCTCTCTCACAAAAAAAGCCAAAAAAGCCAAAAAGTCAAAAAGCCCTTCCCAAACCAAACTTTTAAGCCCAGGCTAAAAAAGCTAAAAAAACCAAAAAGCTAAAAAGTCAACCCACTTCCCAAACGGATGATGATAATGATGCTCATATTTTATTAGAATGAAAGATGAAATGGAACGTTGAGATGTTTGTTCTCTCATTTGATTTATTAAAAAGTGATGGAATGTACATTACAAATTAAATAATCATTAATGAATGTAGACAAATGACCATTTCATTAGGAGATTAAGGGCTGATTTGGGGTGAACTATTTCAGCTAAAAAGTTAAAAAGTTACTCCAAAATCTAAAAAGACAACATTATTCACAAAAAAAAAAAAACAAAAAAAATATTTTTTTTCTGCCAAACGTACACACCGAATTGACCAAAGCAGCAGCGGCAGTGCACATATAACAAATGATTGGGTGTGATTGGCACACACTGCTGTTTGGCATGTGGGGGCTATCACGGGTCCCGTTTTGATAATCTGAACCGTTAAATATGTAGAACTCGTCGAGTACTATATGTCTGCAAAAAATCACATTGATCGGATATCGATAACTATATGATCAAATCAATTATGTACGGCAAATGGATGGTGTTATAATTAATGATTGAAAAATAAATATATCTGATCAGATAGCTATCGATATCCGATTAACGTGATTTTTTATAGGCACATAGTGTTCGACGAGTTATAGACATTCAACGGTTCAGATTATTAAAATGGGACCCGTGATGACCCCCACGGACCAAACAAAACCGTGCAGGCTTTGTATAAAAAATAGCAAATAATTTCCAACTTACCTTCACAGCTGCCGACTTGTATGGCTGGCCCCACCTGTCACTATTCACCTCTTACACACTCTTTTTATACAATTTTTTAATACATATTTTTCCATAAAAATCCAAAAAGTTAACCCAAACCTCCATATTTTTTTTTTGTCTTTTTTAGTCCAAAAAGACAAAAAGTACACTTTTTTAGTACACCCCAACTGTTTCATTCTATTTTTATTTTGATTTATTAATTTATTTATTTTTGTGTTGAGAGCAAAATGCTCCTATAACAATTTTTTTTTTTGTTACAGGAAAATCTTCCCTATTCTCCCGCAGGTTCAAGGCAGCGCCCCTTTGTAGAGATTATCAAAGTGTCCTGTTAGCCGTTCCGAGTACGCCCAGAAGATTGGCCCAGAAAAATTTGAACTCATGACTTAAGGGCTTAATCCCTATATTTTTACCATAAAGCCATCCATCCCGGCGTTGTCTATAATAATTTTAATTTTACAAACAAATTTTATTTCAAAAACTACGATCTCATGACACAGATTTCACTTTCTCCTCTCTCATAAGTAAGTTTTGTTGTCAGTCGCAACATTTTTTTAGTTGATTCTTGTTTTACCAAATATTGAAGTGAGAATGAGTATTCCTACGTCATTCGCTTCTTGGCCCATTCGAAAGATATGAAAAATTGATTGGTATTATCAAAGATGCTTTTAGTTATTATTATAAGGCTTTCCACCAGGCTGGAGTGTTTGAGATGGATTAAAATAGTTCATTCAAGTTAATAATTAATAAAATAAAATATTTCATCATATCACTTTTTTTATATTTTTTTATATATTTTTACATAAAAAACTAAATAACTAACTAAAATAGCTTATTCACCAATTAGTCTAGCTTGGCAATTACAGCAACTATCAGAAATTAGTAATCCACGTTGTCTTTGGTTCCTTTCACAAGCTGCCATTTTTTATTTTTTATTTTTCTGAGAAGAAAATTAGTATGAATAGTTAGATTAGTACTTTGAGAGAGTTGAACTTTCCTCCTCTCCTTACAAGCACCTAAGTGTTGCCCCTATTCCAATTTAGAGTCATTGCTTTAAGCCCCAACTTATCTCAGGCCTATCTTAAATGAGCAAGGATCCTCTAGAGTTTTTTTTTTTTCTAAAGTTTCTTAGAGTGGTGTATTGTGTGGTTGAGAGTTAATGACAAGTCACATCAATTTTTTTAGCATTAAATCTCAACCACACAATACACCTCTTTAGGAAACTTTAGGAAAAAAAAAACTCTAGAGGATCCTTGATGATCTTTAAATACAATTGCACCATAAGATAGAAGATTTGAATACAATTCTGAACACAAATTTAGGTAGAGTAAATGTAGCTTTTAAATCAGAATTCATAGTTTCAAATTATACATATTTTATCAAAGTGTGTGAACAAATTTAAATTCTAGATCTCGTACCGAAAAGGTGGACTCCAATCTAAGAAGCACATACACTTTTAAGATGATGATGTTTCTGTGTTGGACACTTCTTCGGATGCTTGGAGGACACACGTGAAACTAATTATAAGTTTGAACAAAATAACTTAAGATACAATAATAAAAGAAAAATAATATAAATTCATTAGAATTAATGTCATATTGCGTGTTTCATTATCTTTTAATGATATATTTCATGCATGTCACTCACGTGGCTTGTATGTGTCGTATCCGTGTATATGACCATGCTTCCAATTGAATTCTCCAACAAAAAACGTAGAAAAAAAATTTTAAAAACAAAAACAAAATGGTCAAAATTTACAACTATTTCTTGTCTACTCTGGATTTGCCTTTGTGAAGCAGGGTTGGCTGCTACTTCACATCTTTGTCTTTTTTATTCTCTTTACAAATATATGGTATATATATATGCACACACATATATACATACACCAGTGAGGAGAGAGAGAGAGAGAGGAGACGCAAGTGAGGAGATAGAGAGATATAAACGCTAGTGAGGAAATAGAGAGATGGAGACGCCAATGAGGAGATAGATAGTAAGCGAGCCCTATGTAAAGCTAGAACTCAAGCAACAACAATAGGATGAGGAGGATACCCAAGTTTTAGAAGTTGAAGAACAAGAAGACTCAAAAGATTTCATGGATTTTTCTATACCAAACTTGGTTGATTCATCACTCACGTTCTCTTTCTTTTTATATGTATGTATTTGTATGTGGATATGATTCTATCTTCGATCTGATCATCGAAAATGTGTTTTGTTTACTTGAAGATTAAGCAGAGGTTACCATTGAAGAAGATCAAGAAAAAATTGGTCCCAAACAAGCCTAGAGGGACTCCTAGCAGCAAACTTGTATGAAGCGGCCCCCATAGAGATGTAGAAGGTACAGGAGCCACCGGCTGGATCGACCAACAAATGATAGGCCAGAGGGATGGGCTCATTCGACTAATCAGTGATCCCTGGGCCTACCTAACACAAGCACATATGTCCCTGAAATAGGGAATTGGTTGATCAGAAAGCTCAGGCAGGAGTAGGACATTCTATACAAATCTTTCTGATCCGCTAGTTGGTGGTCCTCTCAAATCCCATTTTTTCATCGATAGGTAGGGTGAATTCTAAGGTTCCTTATTCGGTTGTAAAGCGGAAGAAGAGGGAGAATGGGCACAGCCTCACCAGCAACCAGCGTTTCCGACCCAAAAGGAATTGAAAATGAAAAAAGAATCTATGTACACTATCTATGGAGTAGAGAGATTATCCTTAATCTTCTTTTCCCTATCTCCTCCATTTTTGCCTCTTTTTTTTCTCTCTCTCTAGCAGGAGAATTCATTTCTTTTCTTGGAGTCTCAAAAATGAGGCCAAGCAAGAGTGAGAACTTGTTCTCCTTTTACTAAAAATTACGATTTCTTTCATTAATTTGAGATTTATTTTAATTGAAACCCTCCTCTTAATAAATTAAATACCTTTGACGTCTGTTTTGATGAATTCGCCCTCTATAAGTAGATTGAAATGTTTGTTGTTTTTTCCTTCATTTTCTTGATTTATGTGTTTTCGTATATAGTTTTTTGCTTTGTGTTTCTATTGTGCTTGTTATATGTGCATATCTATGTAATGTGAAATTTGATGGGAAACCCAAAATTAGAATATCTAGTTGTTAGGTTTTTATTCTTGGCAATCCTGTTTGACAAAACTCCTTTTAGTTGTAATTTTATTCTACTTTTATTTCAATGAGACTATGAGTTTTTAGATATGAATCCAACCTGAATTGCGCCTTGTAGAGATGTTTCAAAAGTTAATTCTTTCATGTTTGCCACTTCGCTGACTATGTCGGTGATCGAGTTGCCCGTCAGCTCACGGGGGTCCAGGGACCAAGGCCCCTTAGCAGGTTCGAGGCAGCGCCCAGGTGGGGTCAAGTGGCAGCGCCCCCGAAGAAAAAAGCAAAAATGCAGTCGAAGTTACTTGTTTGCTCGAGAGGCCATTTTTGTGCTCGAGCGGAGAATCTTTGGTTTTAGAAGTTTGAACTGTCTGTAAAAGTATTGGAAGTTGTGTTTTTGCGCTCGAGCGGAGCTTCCTGCGCTCGAGAGGCCATTCTTGTACTCGAGTGGAGATCACGGATCTGTTTTCTATAAATATGTGTTTCAATCCGATTTTAGGGTACGACTTCCAGATCTTCTTCTTGGGTATTAAGGTTTTCATCTGGAGCTTCTTTGCTTATTTCCTTTGATATCTGTGAAAGTTTATATTATGAATTGAGTGGATCATATCAAATGATTTGTTTGTTTAGTTTGTTTTATTAAAAAAGAGAGAGTTGTTCTTCGGTGGATTTTCGGGAATTTGGGCCTGAAGCTTTGGTGGATTCTGGAGTGGCTCATCGTCATCGGTGCTGTGGATTTAACGTTGAGCAAGACAATTTCAAGGTGAAGACAGGGCTGGAAGAGGCACATAGGGGTCAGTTCGATACATGCGTGGATTCACTAGGTAATTGATAATACACTTATGTAATTCCTTTATGTTTTTTTAGTGGATTGTTTTGTGTCTTTTGCCTATAGTTTTTTTTGTCACAATTAGAGGCACTCCAATTGTGATTTTTCCACGTAAAATCGTTATGTCGATTTATCTTTTATTGTTTGATTGGGATTGCTATTTACTGGTTAAAATTGGTACATAATCACAAATCAATATCTAGGGGATTTCTAAATTTTTCACTAGTTCTTAAAAATGCCTTCCCAAACCTAAGGCCAAGCAAGTGAGAACTTGTTCTCCTTTTACTGAAAATTACAATTCCAGTCATTAATATAAGATTTGTTTTAATTGAAACCCTCCTCTCAATCAATATTTTTGATGTCTGTTCTAATATATCCACCCTCAGTAAGTAGATTGAAATGTTGTATGTCATTTTTTCCTTGATTTTCTTTGTTCGGTGTCGTCGTCTAGGGTTTTTTGCTTTGTGTTTCTATGATGTGGTTATATGTGCACATTTTTTTTTTTTTGTATGTGTGAAATTTAATGGGAAACCCAAAATTGGAAACCCCAATTGTTTTGTGGTACTCAAACCCTGCTTAACTTACCAATTAAGATTAGTACTTCGTTTACAAATCACGACGTGCTTGTTCTTGATTCTTTATAAGCTAGTTTAGTTATTGGATTAGGTGATTCAGATCTTGTCGAAGGACAATTCACAGAAGCTATCTTCTCTTATTCATTGATTGAGGCAATTCACAGAAGCTATCTTCTCTTATTCGTTGATTGAGAGTGCCCGTAGAAATTGAATAGTTGCAATGTTAACAAACTATTATGGGTTCTAATATAATTAGTTGTGATGCGTTGAGTAGTACGATATAGTAGAACCCTAGACCTCCCTTTAAGAGAGATTTGGTAGCCAAAGAGCTACTCACACAAGTTAGAATCCCTTGGTTTCACAAGCTACCATCTAATTGAGAGTCAGTTTAAAATTATAAAATTTTAATAGATAGGCTTGTAAAATTTAAGATCTAAATATGGTATAAATGTGTCCAGAAATGTGTACAATCACATTGGGTGTGACTATTATGATTTGTTAGATGACACAAATCTTAAATGCCGCTATCCAATTGAGAATTGATTTATAATCACATTCGGTGTGACTATTAAAGTTTAAGGTCTAAATATGGCAAGAATGTGTTTAGAAATGCATACTATCGTCCAGAGTGAGACTATTGTGACTTGTTAAACGACACAAATTTTAAGCATAGCCATCTAATTGAGAAAGTCTAAAATTATAAATTTTTATCAGGACACTGTTATATGTTGTTGTTCATATGTCTTGCTTGAGACCAATTTAAAAGCTGGTTTTCGAGTTTTAAAAATAAAAAATCTTAAAAAGACTAATCACCTTCCTTGTTTTCACTTTTCAAAAAATACTTTTTAGAAAATTCTACTTTATTATTTTTCGTGTTTTTTTTTTTTACTGAATTTTTTAAATATTTTAAGCAATTTTTTTATTTTTTAGACACACTTAACATAAATACACTTAAAAAGTAAAAAAATTGTAAAAAAAATATTTTAAAAATTCACTAAATACCAAAAATATAAAAAAAATACAAGAATTCAGTATATTTTTTATATTTTTATGTATTTATTAATTTTTTAAAATATTTTTTCACAAATTTTTTACTTTTTAGATATGTCTAAGTAAGGTGCATCTAAAAAAATTAAAAAAAATATTTAGAATTCAAAAAATATTCACTAAAAACAAAAAAAATTAATTTTCAAAAAATTTAAACTAAACACACGGAATGCATTTGATAGCGCAATAATTTTTTAATGCAAAACGACTATCTTATTCGTAAGTGAGAAAAAGCTCCCAAAAAATAATAAATAAATAAAAGGTGTTTTTCCTTAAGACTAGCCACCAAAACTTCTGAAAAAATATTAAAATCTCGTTTTTAAATTGGTGCCAAACAGGTAACCTTTTAGCTAAAAGGCACCGGAACGAAATGTCAACTAATCTGATAAAAAAAAATAAAAATAAATAAATAAATAATGAAATGTCAACTAATGTAAAAAATAAAATAAAATAAAATGGCAGCTTTATTCAACTAATAGCTTTCAACATTATATTCTCCAAATTTTATTTTATTTTATTTTGTTAGAAAAGAAAGTAAAATTGTAATATAAAATATTAATTGAGCATTCCAGGGTCAGAGCTTAGAAATTAAACCAAGCAGAGGAGGCTAATGATAAGTTTATTTATTTATTTATTCATATATGATAATGAAACTCAGCCTCCGTTTGGGAAGTGGGTTGGTTTTTTGATTTTTTTAACTATTTTAGCCTGGACTTAAAAGCTTGGTTTGAGAATGACTTTTTAGCTTTTTGGTTTTTTTGAGTTTTTTGTGAGAGAAGAATGTAATGATTATCGATTGGATGTAATGTTTTGTTTGTTATGGCTAAAATAGCTTATTTTGTTTTTTGTGGCTAAAATAGCCAAAAAAACCTACAAACCCACTTGCCAAACACAGCCTCAATAAAACATGGCATATAATTTTTAAAGATTTCATAATCCATGCTCACTGGATGTGAAAATAGTTAGGTTTATTAATAGGGATAATTTATAAGCGGTGATGCTATATGCACTAATTAATATACTAATCTATGATATAATATTATTACTTACCACATTCATTACACAAATTATAATTACTCAAAACCTCTAAAATTATCTCACATTATCTGTTAGTACATTAATTAATATACAAATTAATACATATAACATTATTCGGTTGCTCTAAAAATTATCTTTAAAAACACACAAGATGCTAAAATATTGATGGTCTCAATAACTTTTTTACACATCTCAAAATATTCTTTATATATATATTTATATTTATACATTTTAATATATATTTTAACATATTTTCTAATACTAAAATAATTCTAAAAGCTATTTTAAAGATTTTTTTAAAATAAATAATTGCTCCTATTTAAAGATTATAAACATTTATGTTTTTTTACAAATGTTTTTATATTATCATTAATTTTATTAATGATAATATTAATATTATTGACAATCTAAAAATTATCATTAAAAATTAAAAAATAAATAAAATAACCGTGTGAGTTTTTAAACAAAAATATATGGGGAATATAAGACAGCTGGATACAAGGAAGATGAGGAAAAATTAGTTTTGCCAACAATGATTCATCTTACTAAAAACACCACCACTAATAGCACTAATGCATTAAAAAAGTAAAAAATAAAATACAATTTCAAGATCAAAACATCACATCATTACTGACGGGACCCACTGCTACCTAATTAGTGGGAGCACTAATTAGTGCTCCCAAGCATTTTTCTTAGTTTTGCAGCATTACGTAGTCTTATTTGTTTGGATTGTATTATATCACCTATTTATTTTTTTATTTTTTTTAATCATATCACCTATTTATTTTCAATCATATCACCTATTTAAGACAGCTGGATACAAGGAAGATGAGGAAAAATTAATTTTTTTATTTTTTTTAATCATATCACTTATTTATTTTTTTATATATTTTCATAAAAAGTTAAAAAATATATTTATTTAAATTATTCTAAACAATCATCACAAAATTTTATATCCTCTTATATTTCTTAAATACTCAATATAAAATTATATTTCTTGAATCAGCATGCTTGGTTAGAGTTTTCTAAAAAACTCTTTTCAGAAAATTCTACTTTCTTATTTTTCCTTTTTTTTTGTTTTTACTTAATTTTTTAAATATTTTAAGCAATTTTTTTTACTTTTTAGACATATCTAACATAAATATATCTAAAAAGTAAAAAATTTGTGAAAAAAACATTTTAAAAATTCACTAAATACCAAAAATATAAAAAAAATATAAGAATTCCGTACATATTTTGTATTTTTATGTATTTATTAGGTTTTTAAAATATTTTTTCACAATTTTTTTACTTTTTAGATACATCTAAGTAAGGTGCATCTAAAAAAGTAAAAAAAAATGTTTAAAATTTAAAAAATATTCACTAAAAATATAAAAAATATGAAAATAAAAAAATTCAATTTTCAAAAAACTTAATCTAAAAAACTCAAATCAAACATATTAAATTAATTTTCCAATCATAATATATATAAAACAGTACAAAATATGTTGAGAAAATGGTTAAAAATTATTTTTTAACTTTTTTTTTTATTTTTTTAAGAGCAATAAAAATAAATTAAAAATTAAAAAATAACTTTTAACTCACTTTTTTAAAATAGGCCTGTGTGCGCTATCCTCAGCCAACCAATAACTTGTCGAAGAAGAAGGTATGTCGCCGCTCGATCTCAGATGTGGGTTAGTGGTCCCCACCCAAAAATGCTGGAAACCTTACACGTGTCACTATCACGTGGACGTGGCGGGGGGAGAGTTGATGGTACTACTGCACTGCTGAATACCCGCAGTTGGAAAGGTCGTGACGGACTGATGGTGCTGCTCTGCTCTACTCTACTACTATTGGGTAATTGAAATTTTAAAAAATTAATTACATATTAAGGGTGAGTTTGGGAAGGGCTCCCAGGCTCTTTGAGCCATATAATGACAAAAAAGGCTCAAAAGCCTACTAAAAGACAAAAGCAACAATCTTGCTTTGCAAGTTCCAACTCTAAGTTCAATTCACAAAACTACCCCTCATCAAAGAGGGGCATGCGGCAGCATCTAAAAAAAAAAAAAAAATTTCCAAAAAACACATTTTCTCAGAAAAAAAAAGTTAAAAAAAAAAAATATTTTTTTTATTTTTTGTTAAAATATTTTATAAAAATAAATTCAAACTCTATTTTGTAAAATTTTTTTAAATATTTTAATTTTTTTTGTTATGTGTTTTGGTTATGATTTGAGTGTAAAGTTGTGAAAGTAGTATGGAGTTTCAAGTTATGTGTTTGGTTATGAGTTTTAAAAATAATTTATTACGTGAGTTTTATTTTATGTGTTTGGTTACGATTTCAGTGTAGAGTTATTTTTAAATGTAAAATATTAACATTTTAAACTATTTAAATTGTTTGAATATTTAAATTATGTAAATTTTTTTGTTAAATAATTTTTGAATATTTAAATTATTTAAAATTTTAAATTTTTTGAATATTTATTTTTATTTTTTACAATTGAAAGAATTTTTAGATTATTTACATTATTTAAATACTTAAAATAAAATTAAAATAAATATCAAAATTAAAACGCAAATAAAAATGAAAACAAAAATAAATATTTAAAATTAAATTATTTAAAATAAAAAAAACGTAATTAATAACATTAATAACATTTTAAAATAATTTACAAATAAAAATATAATAACATTTTAAATTAATAAAAACGACAAAAAAACGTAAATTGACCATTGATAAAAACGACAAAACCGTAAATTAGTAATTAATAAAAAAATTACAAATAAAAAAAATTTATTATAAAAAAAACTACAAAATCGTAAAAAACGGCAAAAACGTAGAAACGTAAATTAATAATTTTTTGAATATTTATTTTAAATTTTTTCTTATTAAATTATTCATTATTTACATTATTTTAATACTTAAAATAAAATTAAAGAATAAGAACTAATTAAAGTACAAAAATTTAAAATAAAATTAAAGAACAAAACCGAAAATAAGAAAATAAAAAATAATAAAATTTAAACAAAATACAAAAAACGTAAATTGGCCAAATCAAAAACAAAAAAAAAAAATTTTAAAAAAAAATTAAGCAAAAAACGCCACATCCAAACCCAAAATTAAAATAAATAAATAAATAAAAAATTAAGCAAAATATGGGAAATCCAAACCCAAAATAAAAATCAAAATAAAAAACAAAAGAAAAAAAGGGCAGTTTGGTAATTTGTCAGGATGACACCTCACCAAAAAGCCAAAAAAGCCAAAAAGCCCTTCCCAAATCAGGTTTTTGAGCCCAGGCTCATATAGCCAAAAAAGCCAAAAAGCCAAAAAGCCAGCCCACTTCCCAAACGGAGGCTAAAAAAATTACTAATTATAATTATTTTTATAAAATATTACCGATTTGATATTTTTTTTAAAATTATTTGGTGAACCATAGCCATGACAATATCCTTTAATTACTAATTATTATGTTTTCTATTGATCTCTAATAATTTAGGTCTTGTTTGGCATAAACTAAAAAATTTAAAAAGTCAAAAGGTCACTATCTTATCTAAGTCAAATCATCTTATTTAAATTATATCACCTGTCTACCACATCACTTCAAACCCAACTCATATTTCATAAAAAATAAAAAAAATACACTTATTTAATATAAAATCGTAAGTCTTAACTCTTAAGGCCCCCAAATAATTTCTCTTATTATATGATCTTTGTTTAACTCATAATTTTCACAAATTATTGAAAATTTTATAAAGATCATAACAAACACTACTACTGTAAATACATTTAAAAATCACATATTAATAATTATGAATATATCTCAAAGTTAATTGTTTTGTGGCTTAAACGTCACCTTCAATAGGGGTAGAGAGAGAGAGAGAGAGAGAGAGAGAGAGAGAAGCAAACTTTTCTGACGCCGTCAACTCTTCGTCGTACTGTGGGGTGGTGGTGGGGTGCGACACCACGGTTAGTCGGTTACTGACGTTTAACAGCGTGGTGATTTTGTCAATTGGACTCCGTCAAAACAAATTAACTTGTTTGATTTTAGTTTTTTGAAAATACTTTTTAAAAAATTTTATTTTTTATATTTTTTTATTTTTACTGAAATTTTTTAATATTTTAAGTATTTTTTAAAAATTTTTTAGGCACACATAATATAAATACTCTTGAAAAATATAATTTTTGTGAAAAAAACCTTTAAAAATTCACTAAATATAAAAATATAAAAAAAATAAAAATAATAATTCAGTATATTTTTCATATTTTTTGTATTTATTAATTTAAATATTTTTTCACAAATATTTTACTTTTTAGATACATCTAACTAAGGTGTATCAAAAAAATTAAAAAAAAATGCTTAAAATTTTAAAAATATTTACTAAAAATAAAAAATAAAAACTTAATTTTCAAAAAATTTAAACTAAAAAATTAAAATAAAATATTTTGTGATATTGTAATCGGTGTGCCTTGTTCCCTACAAAAAAAAAAAAAAAGAAAAAAAAAAAAAAATATTAAAGTGAAGCACTATGTTGTAGGCATAGGAAAATTCTGTATATACCCACATTTTTCTAATAATGTTGTGATATAGAATATATTTTTGGAGAATTGATCCATAAATTCTAAAAAGTGGGATTGTAATCTAATCAGTCCCATATTTAATTTTGTACACCCAAAGGTCCCATTATTTGGGGGTGGACAGTTTTGCCCATGAACTTACTGTTTTGGGTTTAGTGATATTATGTTTGAATGATGTGAGTGTATGTAACGTTTTGGAAAAGCTTACTATAGCTTTTTTATGATATGGGTGTATGTAACGTTTGGGAAAAGCTTACTAAGGCCCTCATTTATGATGTGGGTGTATGTAACGTTTGGGAAAAGCTTACTATAGCTTTTTTATGATGTGAGTTTATGTAACGTTCGAAAAAAGCTTACTATAGCTTTTTATGATGTGAGTTTATGTAACGTTTGGGAAAAGCTTACTAAAGCCCACATTTATGATGTGGGTGTATGTAACGTTTGGAAAAAGCTTAACGTTTGGGAAAAGTTTACTAAAACCCACATTTATGATGTGGGTGTATGTAACGTTTGGGAAAAACTTACTATAGCTTTTTTTATGATGTGGGTGTATGTAACATTTGGGAAAAGCTTACTATGTGGGTGTATGTAACGTTTGGAAAAAACACATTTATGATGTGGGTGTATGTAACGTTTGGGAAAAGTTTACTATAGCTTTTTTATGATGTGGGTGTATGTAACGTTTGGGAAAAGCTTACTATAGCTTTTTTTGGGTTTAGTAGTGCATGTAGGGGAGTCCACGTTATTTATGACCCACACGTTTCAACCACAAAAAAAAGGGTACATTAGTCAGAAAAACCATTCCATAATTATATAATGGGATCCTTCGGATCACCTTACCAAAAAAATAGGACTTGGACGTTTATTAATTTTAAAATGGGACTTGGTAGATTACAACTCTCCAAAATGGGAGTTTCCAATAATTTCCCCTATATTTTTAGGGTATTTCGTTTAGGGGGACTTTTGCAATACACACTAGTACCGTTTTTGGGTCACAACCAAATTACCTTTAAATTATTTGAAGTATAATTAAATATCTCTTTAGTTATAACTAAAATAATAATTACAATAGATTATATCTAATATCACAATAATCTATAATCAAAATTACATTGAGTTATAATCTATCTGCATATCTATTTTTTGAATCAAAAAAAAAAATTGCATTGAGTTATAATCAAATGCCATGTGTTCAGTTATAATTAAAATATCAACTAGAATATGTTACTAAATTATAACCAAAGTTATAAGCAACACCGTTGTAAGTCATGACCAATGACCACAAAAAAAAGTAATTATGGTACACACAAAATGTTATGTATTTTTGTAGTAGTGTTACAAATAAAATGTGTAATTTCATTTCTAAATTATAAATTGTCATAACTTTACTAGAAAAATGTGTAATTGTGGGGACATATTTTTGTGAATGATAGCACGTGGCCGATGTGACGCCGACGTATCAGCTAGAGTGCCACGTGGCTTGGTCATGATGTCGAGATGATCTCGGCTAGGCCGAGGTTATCTGGGGAGATATCGGATCTCGAGATGAACGGATAAAGGACAAGAGTCCTAGAATGGGGCAGGACCTCAGTCTGGATAAAGATAAAGCTCTTAGGGAGTTTACCACTATCCGATTGGGAATCCAAGATGAGCATTGAGCCAGAGTCCATTGAAACTAGGCTTCTACAAGGATTAGATTAGTACTGGCTATAAAAGTAGGGCACTCTCGTGGGTCTAAGGTACGCTTTTTGTATTCTGGCTTGTGAATTAAGCACTATTTGCTATCTTTGAGAGATAACTGAGTATTGACTTCATCGTCGGAGTGCCCCCGGGTGGACGAACCACCGCCAGAATCTTATCTTTCTGTGAAAGGTTGTTTGGGCGTGATCTATTCTGCCTGTGCTCTCCTGTTGAGTTCCTGTTTAGCAGTGTGGTCGGAAATCAGCATCCACAATTTGGCGCCGTCTGTGAAAACGTAAGGAGAATAGATGGCCAACGACGGGCAGAAAGAGAAGATTGGAGACAACATCCCTAGTGGGAGTGGCAAACACGCCGATCCTAATGTAGGGGAAGAGACCTGTAATAAAGAACCTCGGGAGCAGAATCCCGGGGAAAAGGACATCGGCTAAGAGGGAGACGTTCCAAAGAAGGCAGGCCAATGCGAGTATTACAACGAAAGCGACCTCCAGGTATGGAAAGATAGATGCCTAAGGAGAGACGGCGAGATGAAGAGGATGACAAACAAATTGGCAGACCTAAAATCGGTTATTAATTTCATGATGTAGAACAACGTTATGCAGCCATCGTTTCCATTGGAGGACACGTCGATTCCAGCGGCCAAAAACGATGCCTAGAAAAGGGGGCAGAAAGTAATCCTTGCAGTCCCTCAGCATGACAGGACAAATGAGCATTCTCATCGGCCTTCATGGGACGTCGGACGAGGAGAATCGATGAGAGGAGAGTCTTAGAAGACACCTCGTACTAAGAAAACTTATGCCAAGGAACATCGGCATGTTCAAGGGAAGGAACTTTGTTTTGGCATAACGAATGGAGGAAGGTCTAAGAGGACTCATAACGACATCGGGAGTAGCGCACCAAAAAGGCTCAGCCGAGCTCCTGGACGGACTAAGGAGGACTTAAGGAATTACCTCTAGAGGAAGCGACAAGATGCCGAGGTCACATCTCCGGTCAAGCCGAGAGCGTCGTTATCAGTAGAGCTGGATAAGTTTGAGGCCCCGAAAAGATTCCACATGCCGAGATTCCAGATATACGACGGTAAGTCCGATCCTAACTTTCACGTCGATTTATATTTGAACTCAATGGCATTATATACTGGGAACGAACCGTTGCTCTGCAAGGTGTTCCTCTTATCCTTTGGAGAAATTGCATCAGATTGGTTTCGATTGGTTTCACAAGTTGCCGAAAGGAACTGTGAAAAGTTGGGAAGGCCTGGCCGAGATGTTTGTGGCCAAGTTTGTTACAAACAAACTACAACCATTGAGGTTAGACTCCCTGATGGCTTTGAGAATTGGCGAGTACGAAAGTCTTAGGGCTTATGCCAAAAGGTATTATGAGGTTTTTAATCAAATACTAGGGTGCAACTAATAGTTGGCAGTCGTATCTTTTAAGAACGACCTGAACGATGACTGCCTGCTTCGAAAGTCACTGGCAAAGACGCTGCCAAAAAGTATGAAGGAACTCATGGCCAGGATTGAGAAATATGCGAGAGCTGAAGAAGATACGCCAGAGACAAAGTTGTCGAAACATGAGAAGAGAAACGGCTCGCCGAAGCGAGGCCAAGGAAATATTGGATATAACAGACAATAAACAGGATTGAGGGCTGCATAGGCAGTCACCACAGTGTTTCGGATCCCGATTTACAAAAGTCTTGGAAAGGATCAGGAATCAGCCTTGCTATAGAGCACCAGAGAAGATCCCTGGCGAATTTATAGGAAGAAGCCTTGGGAAGCACTATGCCTACCACAATGAGGATAGGCATCTGACTCAAGGGTGCAGAGCCCTAAAGACACATCTGGAAGATCTGGTAAGACAAGGTCACTTAAGGGACCTGGTAGATGAGGCCAGGACAAGAGAAGAACAAGCAAGGCTACCCCAGGCACCAGCAATACCACCTCCACCAGCATCACAACCACAAGTAGACGGATCTCAAGTGATCAATGTGATTCATTCGAAGGTCAATGAGAACGAGGTACGTGGGGAGACTTAGAGTATGAAACATTTACAGCATGTGTATCAGGTCCAGCAAAAGAGGCCTAGAGCAGACAAGTACTAGGGACGAATGGTGTCCTTTACTGAAGCTGACCTAGACATGGTGCAACATCCACACAACGATGCTCTGGTGATATCCCTCGAGATTGGAGAATGCCAGGTAAGACGTATTCTGATTGACTAAGGCAGCTCTTGTGACATCATGTATGTCAGATGTTACAAGGAGCTCGCTTTCACTAAGGTAATCTGGAGCAATCTAACAGTCCAATGGCCGGATTCAACGGAATGCCAACATGGCCCCTAGGAGCAATAAGTTTGGAGGTGTAGGCAGGCACCAAGAAGGTAAGTACAGAGTTCACAGTAATTGACACCCCATCCCCTTATAATGTTATCTTGGGGAGGCCATGGTTATACGTAATGAAGGCTGTTCCCTTAACACTGCACCAGCTGTTACGGTTCCCAACAAAGCATGGAGTTGAGGAGGTCAGAGGGGATTAGGTGCAGGCAAAGAACTGCTCCATAGCAGTAATGAAATCCACCTATAACATACAAGAAACAGAAACAGTAAAGATTGAAGATGAGGACATAGAGGTCCTGGATGACGTCAGCAAAGAGCCGTCTGACAAAAGCGAGGAAGCCTTAAAGAAAATTCTGGTCCAGCAAGGGGATGAAGAGCGCTTCTTCCTCCTCGGCTCAAGCTTAGCCGAGAAGGAGGAAATGGAGTTAAAAGCATTCTTGCGAGCAAACATAGAGGTGTTTGCCTGGACGTCATACGAGATGCCTAGCATTGATCCGGAGGTTACATATCACAGACTGAACGTAGACAGGTCGGCCAAACCTGTCATTCAACGAGCGAGGAGGCCAACGTTGGTCCATGTGGAGGCAGTTGAAGAAGAAGTGAACAAATTGTTAGAGGCTAGAGCCTTTCGCGAAGTAAACTACCCTACTTGGCTGTCCAACATTGTGGTTGTGAAAAAGAAGAATGAGAAGTGGAGGGTCTGCGTGGACTTTACTAGCCTGAATAAGACTTGTCCCAAGGACAGTTTCCCACTCCCTAAGATTGATTAATTAGTGGATGCCACTTCAGGGCATGGAAGGATGAACTTCCTAGACGCTTATAGAGGGTACCATCAGATAGCAATATACCTCATGATGAGGAAAAGACTGCATTTATCACCCCAAATGGGCTGTATTGTTGCAGAGTGATGTCTTTCGGGTTGAAAAATGTAAGAGCAACGTACCAGAGATTAGTGACCAAGATGTTCAAACATTAGATTGGCAAAACAGTGGAAGTATACATTGACGACATGGTCGTGAAGACCAAAGAACCTGAGGATCATCTGGCTGACTTGAAAGTAGTTTTTGACATCCTTAGAACATATCGGCTCCGGCTCAATGCTTCGAAATGTGCATTTGGAGTAGGGTCTGGTAAGTTCTTGGGCTACTTGGTTACCAAAAGGGGCATTGAGGCAAGCGCAGATCAAATCAAGGCCATTCTGGATTTGAAAAGCCCAATGTCGGCAAAACAAATGCAGATGTTGATTGGAAGGGCCGCAGGCTTGAACAGATTTATAAGAAGAAGTTCAGATAAGTGTAAACTATTTTTCAGTCTGTTGAAAAAGGCCACAGATTTCTTGTGGATAGAGGAATGCGAAGCTGCCTTGGCCGACTTGAAAAGATACCTGACCACAGCTCCAGTTCTCTCAAATCTAGTAAATGGAGAGGAGCTATTCTTGTACTTGGCGGTTTCAGAGCATGCAGTGAGTGCAATAATAATTAGAAAAGAGAAAGGAGAACAAAGGGTAGTATACTATGTGAGTAAAAACCTAGCAGGCGCAGAGACCAGGTATTTACCCCTGGAGAAATTGACATTGGCCTTAATAATGCCCTCCAAGAAGTTGAACCATTATTTCCAAGCCCACAGGATTATGGTATTGACTGAGCACCCCTTGAAGTCCCTACTACAACAAGGAGATCTAACAGGCAAGGTGGCCAGATGGGCAGTGGTATTGGGCCAATACGATTTAGAGTTTAGACCCAGAACAACAATCAAAGGCTAGGTTCTGGCCAACTTCGTGGCCGAGTTCACACCGGGTGCCATTCCACGTCGGGCTCCGGTGAGCTGCAGCTTAGGATGTCCAGGGAAACAAGAAGAGACCCAATTGGGAATGAAAAATCCCATAGCAAATCAGAAGAAAGAAGAAAAACTCAAGCCCTACGATATCTACATCGGCGACTCTTTTCGCTTGTTTGTTGATGAGAGTTCAAACCGTCAGGGAGCGGGGGTAGGAGTGGTGCTGGTATCACCAGATGGACGAATGTTAGAACAGTCTATTCGTTTGGGGTTCAAAGCCTCAAATAATGAAGCAGAATATGAATCACTGATTGCATGATTGAAATTGGCAGCAGCAATAGAAGTTGATGAGGTGGTAATCTTCTGTGACTTCCAACTATTGTGAACCAGACAACAGACAAGTATGCAGCCCGAGATGAAAGAATGATAGCCTATCTCAAAGAGGTTGTTAGATTGTTAGCTTTGTTTCAAGACTGTCGACTACAGTAAGTTAGTCGAGATGACAACAGCCATGCCGATTCCTTGGCTAACCTGGCTAGTGTAATGAATCAGGGGAGGCAAGGACAATAATGGTTGATTATTTGTTAGGTCCAAGTGTGGAACCACTGATCACAGAGTACGAAACAATATGTGTGGAGATGGGCCCAAGTTGGATGGATGCAATAGTAATGTTCCATAGAGATGAGAAGTTGCCAAATGATCACAAAGAAGCACACAAGACCAGACTGAAGTCGGCTAGGTTTAGTTTGACAGCAGAAGGACATCTCTACAGAAGGTCTTTTACTGGTCCCCTTTTGAGATGTGTGTATCCCTCACAAGTTGAAGACTTCTTATATGAAATACATAAAGGAGTTTGTGGAAGCCATGTTGGGGGCAAATCACTTGCTCATAGGGCCATTACTGAGGGGTATTGATGGCCCTACATGCAGAAGGATGCTGAAGCCTTTGTGAGAAAAGGTGAGAAATGTCAAAGGTTCGCGCCTTTGATACATCAATCAGCACCAGATTTGAACCCAGTGTCCAGCCTTTGGCCATTTGCCTAGTAGGGCATGGATCTTGTTGGACAATTACCCTAAGCAACTAGACAAAGGAAGTTCCTGCTGGTAGGAACTAGCTATTTCACAAAGTAGGTAGAAGTTGAACCCCTTGCGAAGATTCGGGACACTGATGTGAAGAACTTCATATGGAAGAACATCATCACTAGGTTTGGGATCCCAAGGGCAATAATAGCAGACAATGGTACATAATTTGGCAGTAAGCTAATCAAAAGCTTCTGTGCAAAGTACAAAATCAAGAACTATTACTCCACTCCAAGTTTCCCTCAGAGTAATGGTCAGACAGAAGCATCCAACAAGACTATCTTGGATGGGATCAAGAAGAGGCTGAAAGCAACAAAGGGAAAATGGATAGAAGAGTTGCCAAATGTACTCTGGACATATCGGACTACGCCGAGAAGATCAACAGGGGAATCCCCATTTGCCATGGCTTATGGCACAGAAGCAGTTATCCCACTGGAAGTCGGCATCCCAGGGATCAGAACCCAAGAAGTAGAGAATGGGACTAACGAGGCATTCCTGGCCTGAGATCTAGACCTACTTGAGGAGAAAAGGGGGATGTAGACCGCCCCGAACTCTTTCCGCGTGCCCCATTTCGGAAAGGGCGCGAATTGGATTCTAGCTACTACAGTTCGGACTCCTGTCACGGTTCTAAATCTAATCTCACAAAGTGCAATGTAAGACTGACAAATCACCAAATAGTCCAAATCCGGCAAATCGTTTTGGAAAATCGATTTTAATCAAAAAGTGCCTAACATGGACTGCTTTGCCAGATTTCAAAGTCGCCACCTAAATGTTTTATTTTGGGAAATTTAGGAAACCTTGACTCGTGCCTAAGGCCACATGTCCGTCATCACTAAAGTTTCCTCGGCTCGGGAACTTGGGTACGAGAGGGGAAGGTCCTGAAATGAGCACCCCCGCTCGCCCGATCAAAGATCGGCCTTTACTAAACATGATATGTTGTTTTGAAAATACATGTATTTTTGTTTGATTATTAGCTAACTTACTATGTGATGCGCACAACATACAAGTATATACTAAATCACTCGATTTGGAACAAAACATCTCATGTTCGTTTTTTCGAAAATGGTTTGGAAGTACTACTCGCAAGTAGGCTAAAATGCGGATTTGCCACCCTCAAGTAGGCTTAAAACAACATGATTTTCCACTCCGCAAAATGGGCTTAAAACAACATGATTTGCCACTCCGCAAAGTGGGCTTAAAACTCACATTTGATAAATTGTTCCAATTCAAGCAATAAAGCATTCATCCATAGGCATTCATGCAGTTAAACACTTAAGCAAATGGCCTCGTGGCAAGCATGCTGAACATGACAACACTCACATTCATGCAAGTATGCTAAAGCGTAAACATTTACAGTGTACTCCGAGCCAAGACAGAAGGCTAGTTAGAAATATGCATGATCCTAACTATATTAAGTGCCTAATGCAATACGTGCAAAAATGCAACTAAAATAGGCTCGGCTATCTAAGATGGCATATGAATGAAACAATTGATAACATGCTTTGAAACATGTATTCAAGAAAGTGTATTGAAATACAATGCAATTTAAATGATGTGCCGAGCTCGGTGCATGCAAGACAAATGAATGATGTACGCATGCGAAGCATAATGTATGCTAATTGAAATATGCCCTAAACTAACCATCAAAAGCTGATAAGTAAAAGGGAGAAAGAAAAGGGGGTTGGAAGACATGCACACACACACGCACCCTTATTACAACAATATGCCCTCTCGCAGGAGGGTCCGAATGAATCAACTAAGCTAATCTTAAGCTAAGCTAAGCAATTAATCTAATTAAGCTAATTAGACTATTACAAACCAAAAGGAATAACTAGTATACTACTTTGTAACGCCCTCAAAATAACAACATTAAAACCCATCAATTTAGGCATGCATTGATATAAAAGAGAAATATTCTTCTATTCATCAGAGTAGTTCATTACAATGAGTATTACATGTTAACAACAAAAGCAAATGCCCTAAGGGCTTACAGCTTTCCAAGTTAACACTTGGTTACAAAAAAAGTACTAACTCAAATACACGTTAAGCCCTTGGCTTGAATTTACATGTAATACATCCAAAACATAACAAAACGGCAAAAAAACTGTCTGCCTCTAGCCTCCCAAGCTATGTCCTTGGAGGTGGCATGCTACCTGTACTTGAAAAATGATGTCCCATAAAGGGTGAGCCACAACCCAGTAGAAATACACTAAACTAGCTATGAACAATGACTAAAAGATTAGCAGTTGATAGATGGTCAACACAGATACATCCACATATATCACATTCCGGTTTCACGACATTAAGTCCATGTTACATTTCATTCCCCATTTCTTTTTCAACTTTGAGTTTGAAAACAAGGCTCAACACCTAGCCAAATAACTTAACGAGGTTAAGACTCATCCTTAAAACACTTTCGAAATTCATGATGGATACACATTTTAATGCTGTATCGATAACACATATACCATTTCCACCCTTTACGAAAGATACACATTTCAGTGCTGTATCAACATAACATAGAATCACTACTATACTTCACAATTGATAACGATATACATTTTAGTGCTATATCAAATCAATTCTAACACTTCCATAATCAATACTTGATACACATTGTAGTGCTGTATCAATGTCACACAAAATCCGGTTTAGAGGTCCATTCCCTATCTTCCCCCAAACCGTGGAGTACATCCCCTATCTCCTCCCACACAACACATGTATATAAACATAGATCATATACAATCACTCAATACATAAATTTAATGTATTATTCCAGTCGCTATGTTCGATTGCATACTCAATCGATTAGTTTTAGTTTGCCTAATCATCATGCATTGTCTATAACAATCAAGACTATCCTCCACCGATAGCCCAAAGCAGTTATTTCTAAACAGAAAAATAAATGCACCAAATGGATATATAATCAACATTCACAATTCAATTCTTCATTTCTCCAAATTAATTATACAAATTAATTTAACTATGTAATTAGGGCATTTTTCCCATAAGTTACATAACAATCCTAAGGTTCTATTTTCATCCATAATCTCTCATTTAACTCATTTCTCTATGCCAAACATGCATATTGGTTTATTATAAATAAAACCCCATCTTTTGTAAAATTACACAAAGACCCAAACTTTCTCAAAACTACACAACAACCCCCAACATATCAAAAGGTTAGAATTTAAAGACAAAGCTCATAAAAAGGAGTAGGATATCCCTACCTCGAAGTTTGAGTTCAAACGGAGAAGAGACCAAAACCAAAATGCTCCAAACTCCAAACTTTTCGGATCAAAACGACGCCCTCGACGATCAACACAACTTTTACAAAGGCCGAAGGAAAGGAGAACACTCTAACTAGATCAAACCCTAGAGAGAAGGGAGTTTTTAGAGAGAGGAGCTCTCAAAAATGGATTTTTGAAAAGTAAGAGAGAGAAAGAAGTGTAAAAAGTGATTCAAAAATGCCCAGGTGCTCTCTGTTATACGACGGGTCCGCTCGAGCGGAAAACACAACGCTCAAGCGTCAAAAACAAAAAGCTGGGTCCGCTCGAGCGCAATAAGGCCCGCTCGAGCGCTAAGACACAAGAGTAAAACACATCCGCTCGAGCGCGAAAAACCAGTCCGTTCGAGCGTGGATTATCCCATCTTAGAACTTTCACCAAGAATGAACTACCCGCTCGAGCGCCAACAAGCCCGCTCGAGCGCAACTCGCTCGAGCGTAGGAAACTCGCTCGAGTGTAGAAATCACACCTGTAGAAGTTTTGCAGGGACACAAAATGCTGGAAGGGTGTAAATCCCGCTCGAGCGCAGGAAGACCCGCTTGAGCGGAACAACCAAAAACTGGGCAACAAGAAATTAGACCAAGGCTCAACCCACCTGCTCGAAACATGCCCAACACATCCTAAAACTCAATCAAATGGAATTAAAGGATGACAACAAGATATACAACTACCAACTCCACGGAATCTAAAGTTCGGATACAACAATTAAAGAAAGGGAAACCGGGATCGCTATATACTTACTAATTATTACAACACTTAATTAATTAACAAATTAATTAAATACACAAATTGAGATGCTAATTAACAAACAAAGCTTTAAACTATGCTGCCCCAGCAAGTTGAAGAAGTTTGAACATGCATGTCTCGGTTTTCGCCCTGAAAAGCTCTCCGGTTTGCTCTCTTGAGGCTCTGTTTGCAGGGTGTCTTCAAGAACTAACTGCTAAAACTTACCAAACCAAAGCTGGGAGTGCACCAGTGGCCTGTCGGCCATGAAAGGTGGTTGCCGGCCACCTGCCGGCCAAGGATAGAAGGGTGCCGGCCAACAATGTGGCACTGCCGGCCACTGGTGTGCTATGACACTATTCTGTAACAGAGCACAAAAACAGAGGAAATGAAGGGTCTCCCTAGGGCATGTGTGTACTGTGCTGCTCCATATCATTTCAAAACATCAAGGGAGAGGCACTATTGGATCCAAAACCATCAATCAAGCATGCAATGCATGATGGCCAAAGATCCAATCTTGTATAAATTCAATAAATGCAATGCAAACAAGACTCTAAGACCACGGCCTTATCATGAGTGATCAAATGCAATGGAGACAAAGGGGATTGGCTCACTTTCATCACTTTGAGTATGAAGTGGGCCAATCCACCTTGTGTTCAACATAACGTCCAGTTGAACACGATGCAATGCAAACAACGTGCTTATCGTGGCATGAAATGCAAGACTCTAACATGCAAACAACGCATGCACAACATGTTAAGAGACTTAAGCATTAAAACTAGTGAATGATACAACACTAGGACCATGCAATACAATGCTCAATGGACTAAACCAACCACAAACAGACCTCATGCATGCCAAAATAGTGGCCAAGATTATCTGAAATGATAGCATGAAAGGCAAGAGAATGATGTTCATGCATTGGCTCACAACAAGGCATAACGCTCAACTCTCAAACACAATTAAAGAGTGATAAATATGAGAGTATAATAAGGCTATATGCTTTGAAATCATGTGAGAAATGAGGCTAAGGCATGCAATAATCACATTCAAAGCATGCTAGGGACCTCAAACACAAAGCTAGTGAAACCCAACTACACCATAGCTATACAAAGCTAAGCATTATACCAAGACCACTTAAAACCACAAGCTCACATGTTAAATCAGTGGCAAAAATGTGCTGGAGCAAAGCTAGCACATGCTAGAATGATGAACTAAAATATGAAGCATGTTAGGCCAACAAGCATGATTGCACTACAAGTACCAAAAGCAAGCAAGAGGTGACCTGACCAACCAAAATCAGAGTTAAAATATGTTAAATAATGGCCAAAAACATGCTGGAGCAGAGCCAATACATGCTAGAATTATAGGCTAAGACATGAAGCATGTTAGGCTAGCAAGTGGGATTATACTACAAGTGTATGAAGCATGCGAGAGGTGACCAAACTAGAAAAAAAAAGAGTTACATTAGGTCCAAAAAGTCACAAAAAACATGCTCAAACTAAGCCTCAAGAAGAGAGAAACACATGCTCATTTGGTAGGCCAACAACACATGCTAACAAGACAAGAGGAGGGGGGACCACCCCCTCCTATTTGGGACCTCAAAAAAAGTTTTTCACCACTGAAATTCCTTTGGAATTCAGTGGTTAAAAGGCAAAACAAGATAATTTCAAAAGCTTTAAAAGATAGCAAGAAGCTTAGCAAATAAGCCACCAAAGAGGGTGAAACACCCCTAACTCCAAAAACACTTTAAACTACCATTTTTAACACTTAAAAACAAAGGCTTTTGTAGTTGAAATCTAGGCCTAAAATAGCATGCAAAGATGGCTAAGTAAGCAACTAAAACAAAGCTTTAAAAGGAATATGGCTTACCCTTAAAGAACAGCAGCAACAGTAGCACTTTTGAACCAAAACCAACTTTAAAAAGCTCTAGACAAACCTCAAGAAACCTCAACTCCAAGGTAGGGTGTTTGGCTAAGAGGGTTGTGTACAAAAATGCAAACAAACCTCACTTTCAAGCACTATAGAGCACAATATATATATATATATATATAGAGAGAGAGAGAGAGAAATCTAGAGAGAGAGTAGATTTTTTTGCTCTAAAAAATATGAACCTCCCACAAGGGGGAGGGACCTTCCCTTATATAAGCAAAGCAAGGAGAAGCTTGCTTGACAAGCTTAAAGCTTGCCTTCCCTTTATACACGTGTATGGAGGAGGGCTCAGTGAGCTACAACTGGCTCAAAAATATCTGCAAAATAACTGTTGAAACAAATGGTGGCTGGCCGGCCATCAGTGATGGCCGGCAGGGCAGATACTATGGCCAGCAGCCCTTGATCTTGGCCGACAGTGCATTAAAACAAGCACTAGAGAAGGACCAAAGCATGGTCCAAAAATGGGGCAGAAATGAATCACGGTTTGGAAAGCTCAAACCTGTGACGTTCCACTGCGAAGTTCGAGTGTTCGGCGAACAACCAAACTTGTTGCTGGATGTACCTGCAAGCACAACCAAGTCTTGAGGACGGTCAAAAATGGGCTGTCTACAGGGGAGAGTAGCAATTTGACTGGGGGAATACCAGCAACAACTTACTAGGGCTTATAATAAAAAGGTCAACCCAAGAGAGTTCAAAGTTGGGGACCTGATGCTAAGGAAAATGGTCGGCAACAAGAAGGATCCTAGGGAAGGAAAGTTGGGCCCAAATTGGGAGGGGCCTTATAGAATCATCCCAGTCGCCGCATATCGGCTTGAGGACAGTGAAGGCAAAGAGTTGCCAAGACCCTGGAACACTTGCAACTTAAAATTTTTCTATCATTAGACTTTTTTGTTTTTTGAAATTTATGTCATAATTTTCTTAGCCGAGGTAGTAATAAAATTTTAGCCTGATTTTTTAAGAATTTGAAATTTGTGTGGTTGGACTGACTAGTCCTATGGTGATGTTTCTGATTTAAACATGACGAATAACTTAGACTTATTATATGGCAGAGTTGAATTATACTTGCATATAATAGAGTTGAACTAAGTTTGCGATATTTCTGATTGAAACACGACGAATAACTTAGACTTATTATATGGCAGAGTTGAATTATACTTGTATATAATAGAGTTGAACTAAGTTGAATTGAAACTAGACTTGCCATGTCGGCAGAGTCAAACTTAGAATGGAACTAAGTACATTAATAGAAAAACCCAGGTTTAACACCTCAGATAGCCTTTGTTTGACAATGACTTAGGCGAAAGGTCACAAGTGCTTAATGTGAACATAAGTGAAACTTAGGCTCACATTAAGGAGCAAAGAGCTGGAGAATGATGAGTAAAAGTTTAAAGTGCTTGGGACTTGTTGAAATTTTACAAGAACATTTACAAGTTGAAGTTACGCCGAGGTAATATTGAAAGAAGTACCTGACATACGTATTTGCCGAGATGACCAGGTTGCCAAAACTTGGGAAGGATAGAAGACAATAAGTGAGAATGAAGTAGCAAGTTTGAAGAAACAACACTTGTAAAAATATTTCAAAATATTTTTAAGTGTTAAGCCAAGGCCGAGATAAACAATCAGAAGATATATCCGAAGTACTTTAACCCGAAGAGATTGCACAGTTAAAGTGTACTTTGAAGACATACAAAATTATTCTAAGTATGAAAGTGGTAAACATACATAAGAGAAAAGAAGGCATACAACACTTTGAAAGAGAAATCAGATTTGCATTCAAAAGGTAAACTTGTCCGAGCACAAAAAGGCACATCGGCCAGACTGAAATTAAAACATTGTTTAAAAAGTTGCAAAGACTCCAGCGGAAACTATTACAAAGTAGAAATAAGGAAAAACTTCTAAGTAGACTATTCGACGTCATTGGTTCGCTGGGTTTCGGGCTCAGAAGACAATTGGGAGATCTTCTCGGCAGTCTTGTCAGCTTCGATCTCGGCATCAATCTCGAGAAGAGTTTGATCGAGGCTTTTCTCGGCTGTATACACCTTGGACGTACTCTTCTTGAGGGAGGCACTTTTGGAGACCTCGTCTTCTTCATCCTGAGTCAAGTTTAGGACTTGCTCATTCAGAGTTGGGGACTTGGCCCCAGCAGCTGCAACTCCACCAGACTTGTCGACTTCGACATCCTCCTCTGTCTCAGCCTCGTCCTTGAACTGGCTTGGAGTAGGGGGAAGTGGTAAAATAAGTCGGCTTGCATCGTACAGTGGCGAACCTTCAAAGATAGCCAACTCCTTCAAGGCAGCCATCCAACTAAGGGTGTAACCCTTGTTGCATGCTTGCTTCACTTCTTTTTTGTACTTATCACGTACATTAGCCGCCCTCTCGGCGTAAGCCTTTTCATTGGCCGCCTTGATTTCGGCCTCTTTTGTAGCCAGTGTTGTTTGAAGCCCGGTTTGGATTTGGGCCTTTTTCTCTTTGGCCTCTTTTGCCTCGGCCTGAGTGACCTCGGTTACATTTTCTGCAGCCTCGGCGCGGTCGTTGGCATTTTTCAGGGCCAGCTCAGTGACCTTGGCTTGGTCAAGAAGGCCTCGGATACGGGCCTCGGCTTTGTTCAAAGAGGACAGTAGCTTGGTTGTCTCCTTGGTTTTTTGGGTCAGTTCTTTTTTAAATTCATTGGTCTTGACTGCAAGGGAGTGACCCTGCTAGATAGCCTGCAAGAGTGCAAAGGAAGTTAGTTAAGTATGAAAACCAGAGTTAAAAGTTAAATAAAAAGTTACAAGTATTGGGACTTACCCAGACGCAATGTTGCATCATCATCGCATAGTTTTCTCACTCTGAGAGCTCGGCCATCCGATTGATGTTGGTTGGGAGAAGAACGACAGTAGAGATGGCGGCTCTAACTTCCAAACTATCGAGCATTATCCCCGACAAGAAGAAAACGGTCTCCGATGTTGACAGACGGGGTCCAGGGAGCGTCGGCGCGAAACCCAAAAGGCTCAGAAGACCCGCTGGACCTCAGCTTTTCTGATTGGGGTTGGTCGGATGACTCGACTTCGGTAGGCCTCTTCTCGACCGATTTCTCTGCTTCGGCCAATTTTGAGATTGGTATTATGTCCTCTGACTCCACCTTAATGGCGCTGGGCTTGTCCTTGGCCCTTTTAACCCTCTTTGCCTTGGGTTTTGACTGCCATTTGGAATGACTGGAGGAGTGGACTGACACCACCCCCGGGATGTCAGCTAAGAGGTCATTTGGGATGATCTTTGCGCGACCCATTTCTTTAGCGGTGGTGGCAATAGTGACCTTAGTGCCGAAGCAGATCGCTGGAAGTGCAGTAGGTAGGTTGGCTGGATCGTAAGCCGACGCCTTAGTGTTTTGACGTTTGCGGCTACGAGTTCTGCCTGCAGGAGCAGAGAGTGGAGCTCGGCGTTGGCGTTGGCATTGGGCTGGAGGAATCAGTTGAAGAGCAGACGTTAATGCAACCTCGGCTGGATCAGAAGATAAGCCCTAGTCTGGCCTTGGTGAGGAAACAATTGTTAAAGTTGTAGCAGAGGGAGAAGTTATGCTCCTCTTGGAAACGTCAGGCAATGTGGATTTGTAAGTTGGAATGTAGTTGAGCAGCAGAGGGGCCTTGCGCTGATCAACCGGCAAGCTCAGCAGCCTTCTCAAGTCCTTGCTGGGAAAGAAAGACTGACGAAAATCTTTGGAGGATTGGGGGAGAGCTGCAAAAACTGTAATAACCCCGACCTCCGATTAATGCTAAATCATGATTAATTATGCCTAACAGTAATTTAGAAGGAATCTGGAATTAATTTGCATTTGAATTGCATTATTTATGTGTTTCTATCTGTTTGTGACATAAAGATCTGTTCATGTCTTTGACTTTAAACTGCGAATTGAAAGCCTTATCGGCGCCCGATTCCGAAATTGATTTGTGTTACGTGTTAGTTAGGATTCATAGAATTTTATGGTAGGTTTAATTAAAATTTGGTTCAGAGCAATTAAACTCGATTAAATAATGCTAGACTAAACATCAATTAAGTGAATACAAGTTAATTACAGCTTTGCCCTTGAGTGGGCCACTTTCTCACACATTGTTTAGCATTGAATCATACACATCTTCAGCCATTTCCCTTGCCTAAACCGTTGGAGAGGGAGAGAGTAGGAGAACAAGATTGAGTTCATTTAGAATTGTGCTTGAGCTTCGAAGAATTGAAGGCAACTTGGAAGATTAGGCTACTAAGCTTGGAATTCAAGACTTAAGGTAGGAGATTCCCTTTTCAATTGTGAATTTAAGTTATACCTTGCATGGTCCATGGTAAAATTGAAGATTAAAGTCTAGAATGGGGTTAAAATGTTGAACTGAGGATTAATTCATGCATGCATGCATAAATTTCCATGCTTTGGGTTTGAATTCTAAGATTTCTTCTATGCATGTGTTAATTTTACTCACATTGTGGTCATTCAACTTGTTTTCCATCAAATTGTCTAGTTTGATCATGTTTTGGAGGGTTTGGTTTCAAGGAGATTCTTGCATGATACATTTAAGTTTTGTTCTTGAAATTTTATTTGAAATTGTGTTCAATTGACTCACCCTTGGGTTTTGATTTTACAAATTGATCTTTGAAACACCTTATACTATGAGCTTACAAGAGTTTTCTAGAAAATTAGCCCAAGATGATCGAATTTGATGCTTTGAAGTTGAGTTTTGAGCTTGAGGTTCAAATATGGAAATTCCAGATTTTGGACTCACGCTTAAGCGTACACATTGAGTTCATGAAGTCCGCTCGAGCGGGGGAAAGTGACGCTCGAGCGGGAATTTCGTGTATCTAGTACTTTTCACATGTTTACAGTCCGCTCAAGCGGGGTAATGCATGCTCGAGCGAGGACTTGTGTCTCACGCTCGAGCGGGTATCGAGCGCCCATCGAGCGTGAATTTCATGCATCCAGTACTTTTACTGTAGCTTGTAGTCCGCTCGAGCGGAGTAATCCACGCTCGAGCGTAGTAAGCCACGCTCGAGCAGGACCCCTGTTTTAGCAAAATTTTGAAAAGTGTTTCTAAGTGCATCTTTGTATTCTCATTCCATCCTAGGCATTCCTAGGCCATGTTTAAGACTCTCTAATGAGGATAAGAGATTAGAAACACGCTAAGAGCCAACGAAATAAGTTTTGTACAATTAGAACATGTGTTTCAAGTGTGCATCTGTTATGTGTCGTGTAGGTCACGTGCCACGTCCTGTCTAATTGATCTGCTCTGTCTGTCTGTCTCCAAGCCCACTGTAAGTAATAACTCTGTAAAGTTATGTTTAACTTAAGTATTTTCTGACTGGTATGGTATGATCTGTTTTCTGAAATGCTATCTTACGAATTATGAATGAATGTCCAATTTTCTGAAAAGTATTTGTGGCACCCTTAGTTCACGTGGCCCTCGCCCGGGGGTAACAATACCGCGGCCAATCTGCATGTGGCCCTCGCCTGGGGGTAACAATACCGCGGCCAATCTGCACGTGGCCCTGCCTGGGGGTAACAATACCATGGCTACTTGCGCGCAAGATATGGACCTTTATGGTCGTTGGTACCAACTATGTATGTGGGTCTCTGGACCAATCTGATCTGATAGCTAATGGGTGTA
This sequence comes from Camellia japonica, assembly GCA_030407325.1. Classification (NCBI taxonomy): domain Eukaryota; kingdom Viridiplantae; phylum Streptophyta; class Magnoliopsida; order Ericales; family Theaceae; genus Camellia; species Camellia japonica. The sequence continues at coordinate 38,365,093 of JAPPVO010000019.1, read as the reverse complement.
CCACGTATGAACTTATGCAAAATCTGAATATGAACATGAGTATATATCTGAAGCTATTCTGTTTTGAAATCTGATTGTGTTCTGATTTAAATACTGGATTCTAACTTGTGATGGACATCATTCATAAAACCCCTTTACTCTGTTATTATTTACTGGGCTTTCGCTCACAGTTTATATTATGTATATAAGTGAGCCGACACATGACCAGGGCCAGAGTTGACGACCTTTCATACTGTTTTTGTCAGCCAACTGTTGTGCCTCCCGAGGAGGTTCCGATCGAAGTCTAATGCCATGGCTGTTTTTGTTTCATGCTAGTCTCTGTACATGTTTGTAAAGTCAGATCTTGGGAAGTTCACTTCTGTAAATATTTGTAAATATTGTGTATGGACTGGCATGTTTATACATCGATAAATAAATTTTGAATGTTCTGTCATGTATGTATCACAGCTCATTGGACTTGTCTATTTCGTATTAATGCTTCCGCAGCCCCTTTTATTTGCTAATCTGTTATGAGGCCTTTGGTAATCCACGGATTACTGGCCGGTTACGGCACGAAACCTACAGGGGCGGGTTTGGGTCGTGACAGAGTGGTATCAGAGCACGTGTTCTACCGTACACACAGGTCCGTATAAGCGTAGGGTGTCCTAGTAAGAGTTAGGGGCATTCCATCTGCATGTGTGGGTGTGTGGTAATGCAACTGAATATGAAAACTGAATGTACATTTTAATCAATTGAATTGAAGGAAACGAATAAGATTATGCCTGTGTTTATTATCATTTGATGTCTGTATAGTAAGATGGAGAATGCACGGAGAAGTGGTGAAAGTGAATCTTTAGAGGCTCGCATGGGCCGAATGGAACAGATGTTAGCGGCATTGACTGAAACCTTGGTACAACAACAGAGACAACAACCTTTGTCCCCTCCGCCTCCACCAGCACAAGCCGAAGCAGATAATAATGACATCATCAATCTGACACAGAAATTCATGAAAATGAAATCGCCGACGTTCTACGGTGGAATTGAACCTTTGAAAGCTGAGACGTGGTTGCTTGAGATGGAAAAATTGTATGAAGTGTTCCCTTGTACTGAAACTCAGAAAGTCCTCCTAGCCACCTACACTCTGAAAGATGAAGCCCGCAGGTGGTGGTTACTGGTCCGAAATGGCAATGGGAATATGACATGGGCATAGTTTAATGCTATCTTCTACGACAAGTACTTTCCCCAATGTTTCAGGGATTGGAAAGTGTCTGAATTTCAGGAACTCAAACAGGGAAGAATGGTTGTAGCAGAATATGAAGCTAAATTCACCGAACTGGCACGGTTTGCTCCACATATGGTGGATACTGATTACAAGAAAGCACGGAAGTTTGAGGGAGGGCTGGACCTGGAAATATTTGACCGAGTGCGTATCTTAAAATTACCTACTTTTGTGGAGGTACTTGACAGGGCGTTGATGGCAAAAGCCACAATAGCAGCTAAGAAACAAACTACAACACCAACAACAGAATGGAGAGGAAAGAGGACCGGATTCAGTTTCAAGAAAGGTTGGTCAGTTTCGAAAAGGCAATATACAGGATCCTCCAGCAGCTCTAGCCAAAGTAACGGATCTATTCCAAACTGCCCCGACTGTGGAAAGAAGCACAGAGGTGCTTGTTATCGAGCATCAGGTGCGTGTTTTCGCTGTGGCAAGACTGGCCACATGGTGAGGGATTGCCCGATGAGATCCAACGAGGTTAACCGTCCTTTGACAAGTTCCACCGGGTCTGTTTCCGCAGCAAGACCAAATGCAAGAGCCGATGTTAGAGGGAATGCAAACAATGAAACATTAAGACAAGGGAGAGTGTTCGCCTTAGTGCCTGGTGACGTACCAAACACCTATATTGTGGTGTCAGGTACACTCTCTGTATGTACTCAAAATGTATGTGTACTGATAGATTCTGGTTCTACACATTCCTTTGTATCGCATGCTTTCTCTCGAAAATTGACTAGACCACTAGAACATATGACATATGTGTTATCTGTATCCACACCGTCTAGGGGTTCTATGATGTGTGCTCATGTTTATTCGGCATGTGATATTATGATTGGCGATATGATGTTATATGTGGACTTATTACCCTTGGACATTAGTCATTTTGATTGTATTTTGGGGATGGATTGGTTGACTAAATACTGTGCTACCATTGACTAAGCAAATAAAACTATTGTGTTTAGACCACCGGGTATGCCTGAATTTACTTTTATTGGGAATGGGGTAGTTCCTCCCCCATATTTGATTTCGGCTATGAAAGCTGTAAAACTCCTTAGAAAGGGATGTAGGGGTTATCAGTGTTGTATACTGACTGCACCATCTGACAGTACTACTGTAGAAACAATCCCTGTTGTTTGTGAATTTCCCGATGTGTTTCCGACTGACTTACCTGGGGACTTAGTTGATAGAGAAATTGAATTCACTGTTGAAGTATTTCTGGGGACACAACCTATCTCCAAGACTCCCTATAGAATGTCTACCTCTGAATTGAAAGAATTGAAAACCTAACTTCAGGAACTGTTAGATAAGAAATTTATCCGTCCGAGTACATCACCTTGGGGTGCTCCAGTTTTGTTTGTCAAAAAGAAGGATGGATCTTTGAGATTGTGTATAGACTACCGAGAACTAAATAAAGTGACTATCAAGAATAAATACCCTCTACCCCGAATAGATGATTTGTTTGATCAACTTCAGGGTGCCCAAGTGTTTTCCAAAATTGACCTCAGATCCGGGTATCATCAATTAAAAGTTAGAGCTGAGGACATAGAGAAAACTGTATTCCGAACTAGATATGGACATTATGAATTTTTGGTAATGCTGTTTGGGATGACCAATGCACCTGCAGCTTTCATGGATCTTATGAATAAGGTGTTTAAATCATATCCGGATGACTTCATTGTTGTATTTATTGATGACATTTTGATTTACTCTAAAGACATGGAAGAACATGAGAATCATCTGAGAACCACCTTGTAGGTTTTGAGAGAAAAGAAATTGTATGCTAAATTGTCCAAGTGTGAATTCTGGCTTGACAGTGTGGCATTTTTGGGACATGTGATCAACAAGGATGGAGTTTCTGTTGACCCTCAGAAAATTGAAGCCGTCGTGGATTGGCCTAGACCGACAAATGTGACAGAAGTCCGAAGCTTTCTGGGACTTGCAGGTTACTACAGGAGGTTTGTGAAAGACTTTTCCAAGCTTGCCCTGCCATTGACTCAATTAACTCAGAAAAATGTACTGTTTGACTGGAATGAACAAAGAGAGGCAGCTTTCTAAGAGTTGAAAACCAGGTTGGTGACTGCACCAAACCTAACCTTGCCTAATGGTACTGATGCGTTTCAAGTGTACAGTGATGCTTCCTATAAAGGCTTGGGGTGTGTATTAATGCAAAACGGAAGGGTGATTGCCTATGCTTCTAGACAACTCCGACCACATGAAAAGAATTATCCAACGCATGATCTTGAGTTAGCAGCTGTGGTGTTTGTTTTGAAAATTTGGCGTCACTACTTGTATGGAGTAACTTGTGAGGTGTACACCGACCATAAAAGTTTGAAATATTTCTTCACCCAAAAGGAATTGAACATGAGACAGAGACGATGGTTAGAACTAATCAAGGATTATGATTTGCAAATTTTGTACCATCCAGGGAAAGCTAATACCGTAGTAGATGCCTTGAGCTGAAAATTCGGTGCGAATTTATCATGTTTGCTATCCAACCGAAAGGAATTGTTGACAGACCTAGAACAAGTTGGGCTGTTGACTGCTATTTCTGCTCAACCTGCTATTCTTGATGAGATCAAACAAAAACAATGTGAAGATGAATACTTGAAAAAGATCATAGAGGAATTTGATTCGAAGCCAAGTCCAGGATTTGTGTTTGAGAATGATGTGCTGAAATTTCAGAACCGTCTTTGTGTGCCCGATTGTTATGATTTGAGGAAACGTGTTATGACCGAAGCTCATAGTAGTAAATTTTCCATGCATCCGGGGAACACGAAGATGTATCATAATTTGAAACAAAATTTTTGGTGGCTTGGAATGAAAAAGAGTATTGTAGACTTTGTGGCTAGATGTCTACATTGCCAACAGGTTAAAGCTGAGCATCAACGACCTGCCGGGTTGCTACAACCACTCCCAATACCGGAATGGAAATGGGAGCACATTACCATGGATTTCATTGTGGGATTGCCTCGTTTTTCTCGAGGTATGGACTTTATCTGGGTTATAGTTGACCGTTTAACTAAGTCTGCCCATTTTCTGCCTGTCAAAACTATTTATAATGCTGATAAATTAGCCAATATCTATATGACTGAAATTGTGAGATTGCATGGAGTGCCAATATCTATTGTGTCTTACAGGGACTCAAAGTTTGTATCGAGATTTTGGCAGAGTTTGCAACAGGCCTTGGGGACTGAATTGAGACTGAGCAGTGCCTATCACCCACAAACAGATGGCCAAACTGAACGAACGAACCAAACTCTGGAGGATATGCTCAGAATGTGTGTGCTAGACTTCCAAGGAAATTGGGAGACCTACTTGCCATTAGCTGAATTTGTATACAACAACAGTTACCATTCAAGCATTGGAATGGCTCCTTACGAAGCTTTGTATGGAAGAAAATGTCGTTCTCCGATATGCTGGGCTGAAGTTGGTGATAGGCCTTTGTTGGGACCGGAACTTGTGTAAGAAACAACCGAGAAAGTGAAACTGATTCAGCAACGCCTGAAAACTGCACAGAGTCGGCAGAAAAGCTATGCTGATGTCCGAAGAAGAGATAGGGAATATGAAGTTGGGGACCATGTGTTCATAAAGGTGACCCCGATGAAGGGTTAAACTCGGTTTGGTGTTAAGGGAAAATTGGCGCCAAGATATGTTGGACCTAATGAAGTCCTCGAAAAGATCAACCCAATATTGTATCGGGTAGCCTTACCTCCAGTGATGGAACATATGTATAACGTCTTTCATGTATCGATGCTTCGAGAATATTTGAGGGATCCACTCCACGTCATTGAACCGACACATGTACTGCTGAAAGATGACTACACTTATGAGGAAAGACCTATTCAGATTGTAAACCGCCGGATCAAAAGGTTGAGAAATAAAGAGATACCGTTGGTAAAAGTTGATTGGCAAAACCATGGAGGAACCTATGCAACTTGGGAAACCGAGGAAGACATGATGAAGAGATATCCGGATTTGTTCCTGTTGGACCCAATGTTGGTTCCGAACGAAGGTAATTCGAGTTTGGAGGACCAAACTCTTTTAAGGGGGGAAGACTATAATAACCCCGACCTCCGATGAATGCTAAATCATGATTAATTATGCCTAACAGTAATTTAGAAGGAATCTGGAATTAATTTGCATTTGAATTGCATTATTTATGTGTTTCTATCTGTTTGTGACATAATGATCTGTTCATGTCTTTGACTTTAAACAGCGAATTGAAAGCCTTATCGGCGCCCGATTCCGAAATTGATTTGTGTTACGTGTTAGTTAGGATTCATAGAATTTTATGGTAGGTTTAATTAAAATTCGGTTCGGAGCAATTAAACTCGATTAAATAATGCTAGACTAAACATCAATTAAGTGAATGCAAGTTAATTACAGCTTTGCCCTTGAGTGGGCCACTTTCTCACACATTGTTTAGCATTGAATCATACACATCTTCAGCCATTTCCCTTGCCTAAACCGTTGGAGAGGGAGAGAGTAGGAGAACAAGATTGAGTTCATTTAGAATTGTGCTTGAGCTTCGAAGAATTGAAGGCAACTTGGAAGATTAGGCTACTAAACTTGGAATTCAAGACTTAAGGTAGGAGATTCCTCTTTCAATTGTGAATTTAAGTTATACCTTGCATGGTCCATGGTAAAATTGAAGATTAAAGTCTAGAATGGGGTTAAAATGTTGAATTGAGGATTAATTCATGCATGCATGCATAAATTTCCATGCTTTGGGTTTGAATTCTAAGATTTCTTCTATGCATGTGTTAATTTTACTCACATTGTGGTCATTCAACTTGTTTTCCATCAAATTGTCTAGTTTGATCATGTTTTGGAGGGTTTGGTTTCAAGGAGATTCTTGCATGATACATTTAAGTTTTGTTCTTGAAATTTTATTTGAAATTGTGTTCAATTGACTCACCCTTGGGCTTTGATTTTACAAATTGATCTTTGAAACACCTTATACTATGAGCTTACAAGAGTTTTCTAGAAAATTAGCCTAAGAGGATCGAGTTTGATGCTTTGAAGTTGAGTTTTGAGCTTGAGGTTCAAATCTGGAAATTCCAGATTTTGGACTCACGCTCGAGCGTACACACTGAGTTCATGAAGTCCGCTCGAGCGGGGGAAAGTGACGCACGAGCGGGAATTTCGTATATCCAGTACTTTTCACATGTTTACAGTCCGCTCGAGCGGGGTAATGCACGCTCGAGCGAGGACTTGTGTCTCACGTTCGAGCGGGTATCGAGCGCCCATCGAACGTGAATTTCATGCATCCAGTACTTTTACTGTAGCTTGCAGTCCGCTCGAGCGGAGTAATCCACGCTCGAGCGTAGTAAGCCACGCTCGAGCAGGACCCCTGTTTCAGCAAAATTTTGAAAAGTGTTTCTAAGTGCATCTTTGTATTCTCATTCCATCATAGGCATTCCTAGGCCATGTTTAAGACTCTCTAATGAGGATAAGAGATTAGAAACACGCTAAGAGCCAACGAAATAAGTTTTGTACAATTAGAACATGTGTTTCAAGTGTGCATCTGTTATGTGTCGTGTAGGTCACGTGCCACGTCCTGTCTGATCGATCTGCTCTGTTTGTCTGTCTCCAAGCCCACTGTAAGTAATAACTCTATAAAGTTATGTTTAACTTAAGTATTTTCTGACTGGTATGGTATGATCTGTTTTCTGAAATGCTATCTTACGAATTATGAATGAATGTCCAATTTTCTGAAAAGTATTTGTGGCACCCTTAGTTCACGTGGCCCTCGCCCGGGGGTAACAATACCGTGGCCAATCTGCATGTGGCCCTCGCCTGGGGGTAACAATACCGCGGCCAATCTGCATGTGGCCCTGCCTGGGGGTAACAATACCATAGCTACTTACGCGCAAGATATAGACCTTTATAGTCGTTGGTACCAACCATGTATGTGGGTCTCTGGATCAATCTGATCTGATAGCTAATGGGTGTACCACGTATAAACTTATGGAAAATCTGAATATGAACACAAGTATATATTCGAAGCTATTCTGTTTTGAAATCTGATTGTGTTCTGATTTAAATACTGGATTCTAACTTGTGATGGACATTATTCATATGACCCCTTTACTCTGTTATTATTTACTGGGCTTTCGCTCACAGTTTATATTATGTATGTAGGTGAGCCGGCACATGACCAGGGCTAGAGTTTACGGCCTTTTGTACTGTTTTTGTCAACCAACCGTTGTGCCTCCCGAGGAGGTTCCGATCGAAGTCTAATGCCATGGCTGTTTTTGTTTCCATGCTAGTCTCTGTACATGTTTGTAAAGTTAGATCTTGGGAAGTTCACTTTTGTAAATATTTGTAAATATTGTGTATATGGACTGGCATGTTTATACATCGATAAATAAATTTTGAAATGTTCTGTCCCATGTATGTCATCACAGCTCATTGGACCTTGTCTATTTCGTATTAATGCTTCCGCAGTCCCTTATTATTTGCTAATCTGTTATGAGGCCTTTGGTAATCCACGGATTACTGGCCGGTTACGGCACTAAACCTACAGGGGCGGGTTTGGGTCGTGACAAAAACGAAAATCATACATTAGAAATATGTAGAAGGAATAAAGTGTTAAGTCTTAAACAGAAAAATTGACACTTGGTTCTTACCCTCATCCTCTTTAAACACCAATCTGTGCAGAGGATAGAGATGAAGGTCATCGTCAGATGCAAATTCCTAGTTGCCTGAGACGATGAAGTAATCATCTCCAGCACCCTTGTTGGAGTCTGAGAGGTCAGCTATGAGTTTGCAGGCTGTGGATCTCGGCTTGAGGTAATAGATGTAGCCTTTTTCGAATTTCAGGCCACACATGGTATAATAATATTGGATGTTGGCTAGTGTTATCCTAGCGTTTTCTCGACTAGCTAAAGCAATAATACTGTTGATAACCGTATAGGAGTTAATGGCCAGTTGCATTGGGTTGAGCTTGTAATAGTGAAGAATTTCTCGAAAAAGAATGTTTAGAGGGAACCTAAGTCCACACTCTATAAAAGCAACTACGGGAAAAGACATGGAGTCCCCATCAGGCATGATGGAGTCCTCCTCCCCTGCCAGCCTAAGGTGAACATCGGTTGGAATGGAGAACTCTCGACGAAAATACTCTATTTTTTCTGGGGTATCTACCCTCCAGCTGAACATACCCATGATGTTGGCTAAAGGAAGAAGGTGCAAGGTTTAGGAAAGAATGAGTGTAATAGGTTTGAATACCTCGACTAAACCCTAAACTGGCAGCTTCTAGGGTTTTTTCAGATCAAATAGAGGATTTGGTTTAGTTTTTTCCTAAAGTATGTGATTTCTATCAAAACCCAAGGCCTAGATCTAGACGGAAACAAGAAATCAAGGGAAAGATTTGGAAATAAGCAAGAAAAACAGAAAAAGAGCAATAATTCAGACTCAAGAAAACCAACAAAGATTCGAGAACGCTGTGTAAGTGTGTACAGTTGTACAAAAGTCAAGAACAGTGATAAACTATTAAAGCATCAAAATACATGAACAGTGCATATTTGTACACAGGGGCCATGAACCGTGTATGCATACCCAGGGGCAGATTGAATGATTAAGTCCCAAACAAGCACGTTTGACACCCAAAATGATGAAATTCAAAGTACAGGTAAAGATTCAAGAATACAAAATAGATTAACAATGGTAGCAAACAGCATATAAACTTGCAGTAGATTTTGAAATAAATCAAAGAACTAAAAAGGGAGGAAACTGTGACTTACTAGAAGCAATGAACGCTGATACGAGGCTCGCTGAAGGCAGACAACGAGAGTAATCAGCACCTAGGTGATCGGAGCTGTTGCAAGAAGCTTGAAGAAACAACAATGGAGGTTGGGGATTTGTTAGAGAGAGAAAAACTTGAACATAGAGGGAAAATAAGAATGTAAAGTGAAGAGACGGAGAGAGAGGGAGATGTTTTTATTAAAACACGAAAAGATGGCAAAACATAAATGATATGCCTTGGATGACGTGTCTGTTAGGCGGCGTGCGCAGGAGCGACGCGACCTGATGGCGCGTGTTAGGTACAAATCAATGAAAAAAGGACGCGTGGATGAAACGGTTAAGAAAACCTTGTGTGACAGCTCATGCACAGATAGAACTCTTGGAGTTCTTGATTTAATGAAGCAAGAATCTCGGCTAGGGAAACGGTCCTGGTTAAGGAGCTTGAGGAACTTGGTTATTGGTTCTTAGACATTGATAAAGTAGACTGCAGAATCTTGGTCATGTCAAGCCGGCGTATAATGATCTCAGTCATGAAGGATGGAGAAGATCTTAGCCGGTGTGCTATGTGGACAAACGATGTAGGTTCCATCACCTTAGGATACTGAGGTAATAGAACCTAGGAGGCAGTTGTGGAGATATATTTTTGTGAATGACAGCACGTGGCCGAGGTGACACCGACGTGTCAGCCAGAGTGCCACGTGGCTTGGTCATGATGTCGAGGTGACCTCGGTTAGACTGAGGTTATCTACGGAGATATCAGAACCCGAGATGAACGGATAATGGACAAGAGTCCTGGAATGAGGGAAGACCTCAATCTGGATAAAGATAAAGCTCTTAGGGAGTTTATCACTATCTGGCTGGGAATCCAAGATGAGCATTGAGCTAGAGTCCATTGGAGTTAGGCTTATACAGAGATTAAGTTAGTGTTGGCTATAAAAATAGGGCACCATCGTGGGTCCAAGGTTTGCTTTTTGTATTCTGGCTTGTGAGTTAAGCACTATTTGCTATCTTTGAGAAATAACTGAGTATTGACTTGATCGTCGGAGTGCCCCTGGGTGGACGAACCACCGTCGGAGTCTTATCTTTCTGTGATAGGTTGTTTAGGCGTGATCTATTTTGCTTGTGCTCTCCTATTGAGTTTCTGTTTGGCAGTGTGGTCAGAAATCAGCACCCACAGTAACATTTGTCACACATATACATAACATGTACACAAAAAATATGTAACAATAATGCATATGGTTTGAGAGTGTGTGAACCTTGAAAAAAAATATGTAAACTCTACACTCGTTTGGCATAAGACTACGGACTAAAATAGTCACAAAAAGATAAAATAAATTAAAAAGTCAATAAAACAAAATGTCATATCTAAACCATAATAATTTTATTTTTTCTCTCACAAAAGTAAAAAAAAACCAAAAAGTCCATCCTAAACAAAACTTTTTAACCCCAAACTAAAATAGCCAAAAAGCCAAAAAATCAATCCACATCCCAAACGAACCCTCTATAGTATGACACTTATCGATATTTGTTCTTTCTCATTTTTTCACGAGTCATGACCAACTATCACCTACGTGATCTAACGAACGACCACATCATTCAGTCCCTTACATTATTAATTTGTGTTTTTAGAGGGCTTGTGGCCCTTCATTTGTTGATAATTGTTATAGTACCCATATATATAAAGAGTATTTCTCATTAACCCTTACAAAATTATATTTAGTTCCTATCTAGGGGTGTAAAAATGGCTCGTGGTCCATAGGTGGCCCAGTTAGTTTCGAGCTCGAGCCCAGCCCGGGACCCTAGGCCGCCATTTTGAAGCCTAGCCTAGCCCGTAAGCCTAGCCTGTGGCCCGACCCATCGGCCCGCTCAAGACTCGCTCAAAACCCGGGCTGAGCCGAGACCCATTGTCATTTTTAGTAAAAAATAATAAAATTTTGGTAAAAATAGTAGAAAAAAATGTTCAGGCACGTTGGCCCAACTCGAAGCCTGACTTGTCGGCTCGCCCAAGGCCCGAATATCCCCTGGCCTTGAGCCTGAGCTTGGACCTAATTTTCTGATCCATCAATTGGTTTGGTCTAGCTCAAATTTTGATGAGAGCCCGAGTGGCACGACATGGGCCGAATTGAGCAGGGTTAGGCCAAATTTACACCCCTATGCTCACCTTAAATATTTAAGGATTCCTAGCACTTTTTAGTTAAAAAATAAAAAATAAAAAACTTGCTACTTACTCCATTGAAGTTTTATTAATTTTCAAAAGTACCACATTCTTATGTTTTAAAGAAGGAAAATGAGTGAGAGTACTAATTAGTGCTACCACTAATGATGTGGCAGTGGGTCCCACCATGAATGATTTGATGTTTTGGCCTTAGTGTTGTAATTTTTTTTCTTTTTTTATTGAATGCCATGTCATTTGTAATCTTTTTAGAGTTCAAAAATTAATGGTCTCTATCATTGTTGTTTAAAGAATATATAAATCCTATCATAAAGAATATGTAAACTCTATCATACTACACTATATATATATATATATATATATTTGTTCTTTCTTTTTTATTTTTTTCCTTTTTCACGAGTCACGATCGACTGTCACTCACCTCTCTTGTAATTCCTTGACTTATTAAATTGTGTTTTTAGAGGGCACGTAACCCCTTATATGTTGATAATTATCATAATTTTCATATATATAAAGAATATCTTTTATTAACCCCTATAAAATTACATTTAGTGCCCTCCTACTTTTAAATTTTCAAAAAAAATAATTACAACTTAGTCTTATTAATTTTCAAAAATACCCTTTTCTTATGTTTTAAAAAATGTGTAAGCTCTATCATACCACACATATTTATATTTATCATTTCTTTTTTTTTTTTTCACGAATTACTACCTGTCACCCATGTCTTCTGATGGTCGATCACGTCATGGAGTCCCTTAATTATTAATTTGTGTTTTTAAAGGGAACTTGACCCCTCATTTGTTGATAATTAATCCCTATAAAATTATACACCTTCAATATTTGAGGACTCCTAGCACTTTTAAAATGCATAAATAAATAAATAAAATTGCAGCTGCATTTTATCAATTTTCAAAAGTACCATTTTCTTATTTTTTTAATATTTATTTTAAATGTGTAAACTCTATCTATCATGTGACACATATCGATAGTATGTTCTTTCTCTTTTTTCCCATGAGTCACGACTACCCATTACACACGTCTTTTGGCGGACGACCATATCGTGCAATCCCTTGAATTATTAATTTGTGATTTTAGGGGGCACTTGACCCCCTCTTTTGTTGATAATTGTTATAGTACCCATATATATAAAGATTATACTCAATGCCCACCTTAAAAATTTAAGGACTCATAGCACTTTTAAATTTTAAAAAATAAAAAATCGCAGCTTATGAAAAAGTTATCCCTTTCTTACATTTAAAAAAAAAAAATTGTGTAATTCTATCATATGACACATTACTATTTATTCTCTCTTTTTTCCATGCATCACGACTGGTCATTATCCACGTCTTTTAACAGACGATCACATTATGTTATCTCTTGAATTATTAATTTGTATTTTTTGAGAAACATATGACCCCTCATTTGTTGATAATTGTTATAAAGAGTATTTCCCTTTAAAATCTATAAAATTATATTAGCGCCCACTTTAAATATTTAACGATTCTTAGCACTTATAAATTTTCAAATTTTTTTTACTCTATTGAATTATTATTAATTTCTAAAAGTACCTCTTTTTATGTTTTAAAAAAAATTGTGTAAACTCTATGGATAATGTTTGAGAGTTCGAAATTCTTCCCCTCGAATCCCCCTAATGGCCAAAACGACATCGTTTTGGCCTTTTTTTTTTTTTTTTTTTTTTCCTTATTCCATTTTCGACCTGCAACGCAGAAGAGGGAGAGAGAGAGCAAGAGAGAAGAAGAGGAGAAGAGATCGTCGCCCAGCCCGTCGCCGCCGTCGCCCAGCCAGTCGCCCAGGTCCGATCGTCGCAGCAGCAGCTCCGCCGTCACCTCCAGCCCGCCTCCGCCTCCTCCAACTGTTATGGCCCCCTCCAGTCCACTCCTCCTCCTTCCTCCTTCCTCCTCCTCCTTCCTTTTCTTCTCCTTCTTTGCTTCTGAAAAAAAAAATAGAAATTAGGGGGATTCGGGGGAGCTCGTTTTCGAGCTCCCTACCACGGTCCAAACTCTATTATGTGACACATATCTACATATGTTCTTCCTCTTCTTTTTTTTCTTTTTCACAAGTCATAGTGGGCTATATATTACTCACATCTTTTGACAGACGACCGCATCATCGTGCAGCTTCTTAAATCATTAATTTGAGTTTTTAGATGAGTATTTAAGGGTCATACTAAAGACAATGTTAATAAGAGTTGTCAATGAAAAGTAAATAAATACAAAATATTTATAATTTTAATACATTTTAAATATAATTTTTAACAATTTTAAAATTTTCAACTCACTTTTCACATATATTTATATGTTTTTTATACACATTTCAAGATTAATGACAACTCTTAAGGCGTTTAGCATTTTCCATTCACAAAGTAGAGGGTTTATTATTATTATTATTATTAGTTGGGAATAATATATTACCATTCATGAAATTGATAATCAACAAGCATAATGTATATTTGAATTTTGTAATACCTCATTCTTCCATATCATGTCAAAAAAACTTTTACGATAATAATTAATATGTGCCCCGCAGCTCCACCCTTATAAGTTTATAGACAATTATAATACTTGATATTCAGTAATAGTAAAGTATCGGTGTAATTAATTTTTTTTTCTTCTTAACAAAATAATTAAAGTGAAGGACTTTCACGATAAATATGTAAAAGCATCTTCAACAACTCCTTATAATAACTTTTTGTTATTATAAGGGTTAATTCTTCGTAAATTCTTTTTCAGAAGATCCCTTATCCAACTCTTCAAATATAAGTGTTGCTACAATGACTCTTTTTTGACACAGGGATCCCTCATAACTCATAAATTCTTATTTTATTTCGTTGAATGCACATAGGGGATGTCTTCCCAGGTGTCTCCCGGACGTTTCGTGAGTGCCCTGTAGTTGGAGAAGGAAATGTCCAAAAGTAACCTGACCGGTCGACTGCCATTGTTCGTTTTTCCCTGCTGGTTTGCTGCTACTTGCTGGTGTTTGGTTGTCATGTATTTTCATTATTTTATTATTAAAAAAATATTTAAATTTAAAAGTAATTAAAAAGATTATTTTAATAGAATAGAGAAAAACTATGAAGTTTGTTAAAGGAAGTAGATAAAAAAGTGATTCCTAAAATAAGGAATGAATTTTTTTAATAATATTTTAAGGTAAAATTTAGATAGACCAATATGGATGCTCTAAGGCTACACTTTATTTATTTATTTATTTATTATTTTTTTAATTAAAGTAGTAAAAAATTTGAAGCAGTAAATTTTAGGGTTCGTTTGACATTGGCTTTTTTAGTCAACTTTTTGTGTTGAGATTTTTTTAGCCTCGTTTAGTTTTTGTTTTGGGACTTTTTTGACTTTTGTGAGAGAAAAAGTATAATGATTATGGGTAAAAAGTAGTATTTTGTTTTATTGGCTTATATAACCTATTTTGTCTTTTTGTGTTTTTTTAGCCCAAATGAGAAAACCAAACGAAGACTTACTTCTTCCGTCCTAAAATATTAGTAGCTCCTTTTTTCATTTTTTATTGTTTCAAAATATTAATTTCTTTTTTAAAAATTAAGAATTAAAATAATATAAATTTCTTATTTTGTATTTCTTTTAAATTTGTTAACAACACAAAAAGTATAATAATGACAATTGATATTTAAAAAAAGTATTATCAAAGAGTAATTTTGAAAAATTAATATTTTTAAAATGTAATAATTATATTATTAAAAAAATATTTAATTCTCTAAAAAGATTATGGTTTGGATAGATTTTCAAACTATAGTTTCACCCATACATTCCAATGCCATGTTTGGATACATCTTTCAAATTATATTTCCACAACAAAAAGAAAATTTTGTAGAAAAGGGATTTTTTTTTTTTTTTGAAATTTGGGTTAACTGATCGTCTGGCCGGTTGACCGGCTGGTCAACCAGAATAGTGCATTTTTTTTTTTGTTGCAATTTGCATTTTTTAATTTTAATAAAACAATATTTTCAGAATTTTTTATGAGTTTTTAATAGATTTTTGAGTTGTATGTTTGGTTATGAATTGTAAATTTTTATATCAGATATCATATGTCACATCAAAAATTTTCTACCCAATTTAAAACTTTTTTCAAACTCATAACCAAACATATTTTTTACATTCAAATTATAATTTCAAAACACATAAATTTAAAACACAATTCTATTATCAACTCATATTTTCAAAACTTTTTCAAATACTACCTATTATTTTGAGACGAATGAAATATTTTTATTTATTTAGTGCGAAAAATAAAAATAACATTTGCAAATCTGATCTGGTTGGAGCTGTAGAGGAAAAGTTAGGGGTCATGAAAATTTTGTTATGAAAATGATCATGAAAAATTTATGATCCTTGAATTATCTTAATTAGTGTGTGGTATTTTATTCTAAGTGTAATTCAAGAATCACAAAATTTTCATTATTATTTCCGTGAAAAAATTTTCATGATACTCAGCATTGCTGGGAGCTGTAGCTGTTGTATTGGTGTTTGTTGGTTGGCCGCTCTGTTGGTTCTTCGGAGCTCGAGCCCCGTCACGAGCGTTTCTTATTTCTCTCCCTCCTGTTATTATTTTCTCACTCATTTTCTCTCTGAAACAAACAACTCACAGAGCAGTGTGAAAGACCAAGCACACCTCACCCAATCCCCTCACTCCCTCCCTCCCTTCATCAGTTGGCGATTTGTTCAGAAACGCCCACTCTTCTCTTTCAAAGGAATAGTGAGAGAGAGATGAAGCGCGACCTCCATAACCCTCCTCCTCCTCCTCCTCTTCCTCTTCCTCACTATAAGGACACTTTCTGCGGCGGCTGTGGTTACTCGACGGAGGAGGCGAGTGGGAAAAGTAAGATGTGGGAGGAACAGGATGCTGGAATGGATGAGCTATTGGCTGTGTTGGGTTACAAAGTGAAAGCTTCCGACATGAGCGAAGTTGCTCAGAAGCTCGAACAGCTCGAAGAAGTGATGGGTCATGCTCAGGAAGATGGCTTGTCTCACCTTGCTTCCGAGACTGTTCACTACAACCCTTCCGATCTCTCTTCTTGGCTCGAATCCATGATTTCCGAGCTCCACCCTCTTCCTAATTTCGACTCTTCCCTCCCTCCTCCGTCGGCCTTCGACAGCCGCCGCCACCCCCTAAATCACAGAATTTTCCAAGACTCTTCTTCCGATGATTACGATCTCAAAGCAATTGCAGGCAAAGCCGTGTACCCAGAAATTCAACAGCCAAACAAGCGCCTGAAACCCTCCTCTGCATCATCGTCCTCCACTGTCTCGTCGATCCCAGTTGGGATTTGGACCCTTCCCCTTCCCCTTCCCGACAATGACTCATCTACCGCGTCAACTCGTCCGCTGATTCTAGTCGACTCGCAAGAGAACGGTATAAGACTCGTTCACGCACTCATGGCTTGCGCCGAGGCAATCCAACAAGACAATCTCAAGCTCGCCGAAGCTCTGGTGAAGCAAATCGGCTTCCTCGCCGTCTCTCAAGCCGGCGCGATGCGAAAAGTCGCCACTTACTTCGCTGAAGCCCTGGCTCGGAGAATCTACAGACTCTACCCTCAAAACTCTCAGGACAACGCTTTCTCCGATCTCCTCCAGATGCATTTCTACGAGACCTGTCCATACCTCAAATTCGCTCACTTCACAGCCAACCAAGCCATCCTCGAAGCCTTCGCGAACCACAGACGGGTCCACGTAATCGATTTCAGCATGAAACAAGGGATGCAATGGCCGGCTCTAATGCAAGCCCTAGCTCTCCGACCCGGCGGTCCACCCACTTTCCGGTTAACCGGAATTGGACCGCCCTCCGACGATAACACGGACCATTTACAAGAAGTGGGTTGGAAACTAGCTCAATTGGCCGAAACGATTCATGTCAAGTTCGAATACAGAGGCTTTGTGGCTAATAGCTTGGCTGATCTCGATGCTTCGATGCTTGATCTTCGAGAAGGTGAGGCCGTGGCGGTTAATTCGGTTTTCCAATTGCATCAGTTGTTGGCTCGACCGGGTTCGATCGAGAAGGTGTTGTCTGCGGTGAAGGAGATGAAGCCGGAGATACTCACTGTTGTAGAGCAAGAAGCGGACCATAATGGACCGGTTTTCTTGGACCGGTTTACCGAGTCGTTGCATTATTACTCGACTCTGTTTGACTCGTTGGAGGGTTGTGGCGGCGGTGGTGGTGAGTCATTATCGTCGGTGAGTAACCAGGATAAGGTGATGTCGGAGGTGTATTTGGGCCGTCAGATCTGCAACGTGGTGGCGTGTGAAGGACCGGACCGGATCGAGAGGCACGAGACTCTAGCCAAGTGGCGAGCCCGGTTCGTGTCGTCCGGGTTCGAACCGGTTCATTTGGGTTCGAACGCGTTTAAACAAGCGAGTATGTTGTTGGCACTGTTTAACGGTGGTGATGGGTACAGAGTGGAGGAGAACGATGGGTGTTTGATGCTGGGTTGGCACACTCGTCCACTCATTGCCACCTCGGCTTGGAAACTCAGCTAAGTCTGAGTCAACTCAGTTTAGGACCCCCGCACCGAGTTGGGTCAACTCAGCCATGCCAGCCCATCAAACCAAAGCTTATTTTAGTGGAATGCTGGCTGCCTTATGAGAGATAGACCCTGCCACTTTCCAAGTGTCTCCTTTTTTTTCTTTTTTATTTTATAAAAAATATATATTTCTCTGTCTACTTTATTTACCTGTCCTTTTTAGGTATAATTTTTATTTATTTATTTGCTTTTGTTTTTAATTTTTAATTTTTAATATTTTTTTTGAGGGGTGAATCTAAAGAGGTCCTGATGTGTATTTTATAAATAGGTTTTCCTAATAAAGAGAGATACTGTAGGGCTTATTATTGGGAATTTGATTGAAGTAGTGTGTGGTGATGTAAAGGCCCAACTGGCTATTTGTGGAGTATATATTAGTGGGGGGACATTGAAAAGCATATGGATGTGGACCTCTTATTCCAACCCCCATTGATTCCTTTCATATACATAAATAAATGGGCAAATTACACCTCCCACTCTTGAGATTTAATTAAATTATAGATATTTTTTTAAAATTTTAAAAATTATTTTTTTAAAATTTCAAAAATTACAAATTTAAAAAGTAATTTATAATTTAAATAAATTTTAAAAGTGTATTTGCACTTTATTTAATTTTATAATACCAAGCTTTTGGATTTCATTGGCAAGGCCTGCAAATCCCTTTCTTTTAATATTTTATTTTATTTAAAAGTTTTTGAGTGTTATCATTGGTCTTACCTGCATTTTAGGATCTAATTATTCGTCAACTTGAAAGTACGTATGTTAATTAAGTTCAAAATTTAACATTAATAATAGCCGGGCATAGGATATACTCAATTCTCTTTTTTCTGATCAATTAGGATGTCCCTATTTAACCATGATTGAGTTAACCATCGCTTGGTAAGACCTTAAACTACATTTGGATTAGAATTTAAAAACCAAACTAATTTTTAAAATATGTGAACTTTGATGGGTACACTTATTAATCTTTATAAATAATGTGTTAAAGATTTTTGACTATGGTTATTTTGGTGACTGCAAAAAGCTAATTTAAATGATTTGGAATGGGACATGGGAAAGAGAAAGGTTTGAATTGGTTAGTAACTACTAAGTAAAAGTAAGTGAGTGGGGGTGTGTGTGTTTTTGGTTGAGTACAGATGAGATCAAAGTCAGTAATCATTAATTGATATTAAAATTGTCAGTTGTCATGGGAAATGATGGGAGAATTGCTGTAGACTCACTCACTGTAGTGTGTAGTGCTTGTCACTGAAGCAGTGTAATTTGATGATTTTTGAGCAATAATTATCTGCTTTATATTCAATAATCCTTGGAAGGTGAAAGTCTAGCTGTAACAGTAGATATGTAATGAGGTGGCATCACTTTCTTTTTCAAAGGCTATTATTTGGTAAGCCTTATAAAATATTAATTTGTAAAAATAGAGTGATGTTATATCATTATGTATAGTTTTTTTTTTTTGAATTTTTTTGAGAATAAATAAGTATGTGGATATCTTAATCAATAAAATCCCAATATTTGTTGGAACTTTGGAGGATTTCTAATTGGATTGGAATTCAACTTTATAATGATGCCATAGGGTTGGGTTAATGCAAAAGTGTTTCTTTTAGTTAGTTTTTATTTAATTAAATGTTCTAAGTAAACAAAAATAAAGTAGTATGTTGTTGTAAAACTTGAGTAACACTGTTTTTAGATTTTCAATTTATAGAGAGAAGAAAAAGAAATGACAATTTTATAAAGTAAGTTTTTTGTTTTTAATTTACTTTTTCATTGTCATTTATTTTTGTAAAATTTTAGAGAATGAAGAAATAGAGACAAGAAACAAAAGAAATTGAATGTTACGAGGATTCGTTTGGGAAGGGCTCATTTGGGCTCTTTTGGCTCTTTGAGCCACAAAAGACATAATAGACTATTTGAGTCACAACAAACAAAACATCACATCCAATCCATAATCATTACACTTTTTTCTCACAAAAAAAGTCAAAAAAGTCAAAAAGTCCTTCCCAAATCAAGCTTTTGAGTCCAGGCTTAAATAGTCAAAAAAATTAAAAAGCTAACCCACTTCCCAAACGGAGGCTCATTCATTCTCTCTTTTGAATAAAGTATAGTTGCCAATAATTACTGATAACTGACCTATAATTACTGATACTTGCCAAACGGAGGCTCATTCATTCTCTCTTTTAACAAACTCTCCAACTCATCAATTGATCTCTCACAGTTTGGGAAGTGAAATTTTAGCCTAATTTAGGTTAAAATTCACAAAATGATATAATAGGTTAAAATAGTTAATTAGGTAAAATATCACATCAAATCCGAAATCATTTCATTTTTTTCTTACAAACATCACATTCAATTACCAAAAAAATTTAATCACTTTCCCAAACACAAAAATTTTAATTTACTAAAATAGCCAAAAACTAAAATAGCCTATTAAAATAGTAACTTTCCAAACACCCACAATACATTCAATTAATTCAACTAACTTCTGATCTTTCTTTATAACACTATTCTACATTCCTAATCAAACTAATGGGTACATTAGTGACCATTACTTAGGACTTCCAGAGCTGAAAACCTGGCAACAAATAGAGGCTTGGTAAGAAGTCTACAATTTGTTCACTAGAGCCAATATGATTGATAATAAATTCTTAGACTTCATTGTATTCATAAAAATTTGGATTTGAAGCCAGGCAATGGCAGGCATTGGAAAGCAAGAAACTACTAGGAGTGGGCAAGAGACCTTCGCTAGTATGAGTTATTGAGAGTAGAACCATTTCCAACCATCAATTATTAGCAAGTCAAGAATGTAGTAGAGTGAAGTTGGACAAATCATTTGTAAAATAATTGGTAGTAACAATATCAAAATATCAATTTTTATGCATCACATGTGATGTGTTGCGAGTGAAATGGGCATGAACAACATTCTAACAATGTGAAGAAGCAAATCCAGACCTAGAAAGTCAAAAAAAAAAAAAAAAAAATCCATGTGTTTGGTTTTAGTTTTCTAAATTTAATTTTCTGAAAATTGAATTTTTTATTTTTCATGTTTTTTTTTTTTTTTAGTGAATATTTTTAAAATTTTAAACAATTTTTTTTAACTTTTTTAGATGCACCTTACTTAGATATATCTAAATAGTAAAATATTTGTGAAAAAAATATTTAAAAAAATTAATAAATACACAAAAATACAAAAAATGTATTGAATTTTCCTTTTTATTTATTTATTTATTTTTTTGGTATTTAGTGAATTTTTTAAAGATTTTTTTCACAAATATTATATTTTTTAAGTGTATTTATATTAGGTGTGTCTAAAAATTAAAAAAATTTCTTAAAATATTAAAAAATTCATGAAAACAAAAATAAAATAAAACAATAGAATTTTTTAAAAAATATTTTCTGAAAATCAAAACCAAACAAGCTGATTTATGATAGCTCAAATTCAACCTACGGTGTAACAATTGATGGCTTCGCAATCTGATTTTCCACAAATTGAACATTACGTTCTTGCATGGTTCTCCTATCTAAACATATGTTCTTACAATTTTTTCTTTACAAATTTATGATCCAAAGGCAACCAAAGAATAATGATCGTGCAGTATGCTATCTCTTGCTTTTCAATTTGCAATTGCACCCAAAGAACTTTTTTATGCTTCTTTTTCTTTTGGTAATGCATACCATATTCTCTTTTTTAAAATTATTCATCTTATTAAGTATATTCTGTCATTCCTTTTCTTTTAAACTTTTTGTTTTGGGGGCCAAGGCCAAATTTTTTTTCTTTTTTTTTTTTGGTAATTAGGGTGCATAAAATTAAATAGCATAAAGGTAGCGATTACAAAAGTCTGAGGTAAGAAGTTCCCCTAGTATCAAATAATAATTGATTACAAACACACGAAGGAGGATTGATAAAAAGTTGAAAATCTTCAACCCGGTGTCCATGGCTAGCCATCAGATCTGCGCACTACCTAAGCTGTCTCCCTTAACGCACTACCTAAGCCGCCTCCTTTGGCGCACTTCCCTTAGCTACCTCATTTGGTGCACTCTCTAAGCCGCCTCATTGGCACATTATCTAAGCCGTCTCATTGGTGCACTCTCTAAACCGTCTTCTGGGGCACTCAGTCATCTGTTGCCATCATCGTTCAGCACTACGTCATAAGTTATGTATGTACCACGCTTACTTGTTCAACATTCAGTCTCTATAACGATCTGGCATGACCGTATAAACTATCCCGACATTGATTCCGGTTAGTTTCTACAAAGTTTCGGCCAGTTTCTACAACGGTCCGACACGATCTTAAACTGTCTCGACATTAGTTCCGGCTAGTTCCTACAACGGTCCAACACGACCATAAACTGTCTCCTAGCATTAACTCCGGTCTCTGATCTATTTCAAGCACTCTTACACTCCTGTTCAGACTTAGCAATCTATTTGCCTTTTATTTTATTTTTTAGTTTCTCTCTCCAAACTCAAGATGTTTATCCTCCTTGAGGGGATGTTAATGTATATATGGTATATATTCCTAAATATATTAGGTATTGATTTTCTAGATATATTTGGAAATATTTATAGTTAGGTTTCTTGTAGAATACTCTTTCTTATAGCTAGGTTTCTAATAAGAATAAAGATTGAGACCTCCTTTCCCCTCACCCCCTTTGACCCCCTTTCTTTTTTGATTGGTCACTTTTTCTTTTTCTTTTTCTTTTTCCTTTTCTTTTTCTTTTTCTTTTTCTTTTTTTCTTCTCCTCCAATCCCCACCGTGTGTGTGTGTGTGGGGGGGGGGGTGGTGGGAATTGAAGTTTGAGGGGGTTTAAATCACTGCTGTTCTAATAAAGCCTTCTATTGTATAGAATTAATTTATTAAATACAATACATATTTATTTTTTTCTCTCTCTCTCTACTATTCTAGCATAGATGTTGCCATTCTAAGGCATGCGCAATAGCTAGGGAGGGAGTGTAAGGAGAAGGTTGATTTGGGTCGAAGACATGGGCATTGGGATTCTTCCAAACAAACCAGCACGCAATGGGAAAGACAATCGCCCATCTAGCTAAGGATGGGCGGATGATGTTGGATTGGCAATTGAGTTTGACCCAATCGGATAAATCAGTGGAAAATGTCAGGGGGAATTCCAAGCCTATTCCAAAAAATTCTCGCTACTCTACAGTCGCGATTAGCATGGCTCGTGCACTCAGATTCAGAATTGCGCAAGGGGCAAAGGGCAAAGCCAGAATTTTTGTTGCGTGGTAGAAGGGTCTAAAATAAGTATCATTTTAATCTTTGCTAAAAAAGACAGTTCCTTTTTTTGGGTAACGATTTGATGTGAAGTGAAGAGGCAAAATAGCACTCATTTTTTGTTTTTGTGGAGTGCAGTAATGGGATTGCAATGAGAATAGCCATGGACTAAACTTTACTCAAACCTGCTTTTTTCTATGCTGAAAACTCACTTCATTGGCAAGTGAACCAGCTGCAAAAGCTTTGGACTTGAAAGTTATTAATTATTATGAATTATTTTGGTAAGAATTTATAAAAGGCCTGCGACTTGGCCCGAGGCTGGCCTCGGCCTGAGCCCACAATACTCTTGGGCAGGGTGGGCTTGTCATAATCCAGCCCGACCCAAAACCCGCAACCCAAGCAGCCTCAACAACAAAAGAGATTGCCCAAGATTTTCCAAGATAGAAATGCGCATTAACTGTACACTGACCAGTAGATAAGTAACGAATGAAAGGAACAAACAAACCACATTAGTCTGTACAAATTGGACCATGTACATTTACACTATATTTCACTATCAGATAGATATGTAATGTAATTGTAATATATAATAGTTTTCTATTATTATAATAATATATGTTACAACAAGGTCACATATTGAAAATTCTTGAATACCCAACTTGCCAACTTGTATATATAGATTTTGGAATCCCCAACTTTCAAAAATTGTTGGAGATCACATCACCAATCTGTTTCATACTCCACATGTCTTTTGCTATTTTTTTCTCTCTAGAACTTTTGTGTTTGAGAAACTTTTACATAAGGGAAAAGGTGGTGCTAGGAAGCCAAGTTGGTTCAAAAGCTATGTCAATGAGGTTGAAAGAGAAATTAAAATTGTAGATATTTCTATTCGAATAATGCCATATGTAAATTGACAGTAGATTCCTTTAAGAAATACATGCAGAAAATTTTATAAAAAATGACACTTAGGAGTGTTTTGAAAAGATGGTTAAAAATTAACTTTTTTACTTTTTTTGAATTTTTGGCTTTTATTTGTGAGAGAGAAGGGAAATTCTATTTTCACACACCTAATTAACTCAGGGAACACACTTAATGAATTTTTAATTTAATGACAATTATATCCTAAATTAAAATGACCATTACAGATATCTAGCAACACCCATAATATTATATACAAAAATTCTCTGTACAAATCTTTTAAGAACAAAAAGATTTCAATGTACACCTTTTAAGTTAAAAAAAATAAACCCTAACTTTTCCATTGTTGTCACTTTGCTTGTTACATACCCTATACTCCTCTATTGCTTGCAAAACAATACTCTCAAAATATCTTTGACATTACAACCTAGAAATAATACTCCAACCATTGTTTGTAAACTCCAACACCCACTGCTTAAAATAGATCACAAAACATAACAGACAATTCAGGCGTCATCAGAAACTATTAAAGAGCCTAATATAATACAATTTCAGGGGAAATACACATATCTCTCTCTCTCTCTCTCTCTCTCTCTCTCTCTCTCTTTCTCTATATATACATTTATTGATCAGTCATACATAGATACATTACAAGAGCCTAATATAATACAATTTCAGGAGAAATACACCTCTCTCTCTCTCTCTCTCTCTCTCTATACATACATTTATTGATCAATCATACATAGATACATTACAAAGAAATTTTTTTTTCTTTAAATCTGAAAAATTCCTATCCACTCTCCCCAGGCAATCCTCTCTTTTTTCTCTTAGTAATAAAAAAATGTAGCTATATCATCAATTGTGGTATTATGACCCTAAAAAAATTTATTCATAGTGTATTTGTACATAAGCAAGTGGAAAAGTATATTGGACCGTGGTAACATAAGTGAATTGTAGTGACTGCTCATCTCCAAAGCTGACCTCTTTGCCACCTCCTGCAATGATTGAACTTCAAGACCATATTCTGACTAATAGACACTTTTAGTTTTCATCACGCTCTATTTCGGTGCACTCATTTTGATGAAGACCTCAATACATGGGAAGATTGGAGTTGTCGAATCATGAGGAATGTGAATTTGAATCACTGCACATACATCCAGGGGCAGGATACTTGGTAGCATCCCTTCGGGCTTTGCTAGTCCTGAAATTTGGTTGCCTTATGGAATATTGCTTTGTTAGTGGTGTGTGGATTAAGAAAATTAATTGATAATCAAATTAATAGGTGTGTGGATTGAGAAAAGATATGCCTTGAGCTAATTAGGTGTATGGAAATAGAATTTCCCCTCTGTGCACAGACTTAATGAATTAATTTTTTCTTATAATTTTACCATTAAACAAAATAACCAATATAGATATTAATACACACATCAATCCTTAAAACTAAATTTTCTTAGTACACATCTTTTATATGGAAATTCTCAGTACACATTTTCTTTTCAAAAATACATAAATCAGACTTACTCTTTAATTTTTTGTTTCTTTCTCACTCCGTCCATTAATCATTGTTCACTTTACAATTCCTTCATTGTTTCTCATATATTTGACCGATATTGCTCAAACTTTCACTCCTTATTCATTGCTTACAATATTGTTCCATTACACCTCACTGTTACTATTGATTTATATGATGGAAGATTTACAAAACAATGAATGTTTAGATGTAGAAAAAAAAAATGATTGTTAATAAAAAAAATTAGGCAACGAATAGGTGAGTTTTTTGGCTTGGAAGTATTTTTTTTTCATTGTCGCAATTATCATTCTAAAAATCAGTTCTGAAAATGTTGCACCTATACGAAAATTAACTTTTGAAAACATTTCATATATTCAAAAACCAACTTAAAAAATAGTTATATGTCAAAAATTTATATTTGGTTCGGAAGTACATAATTAAAAATTATTGTTTGATTCAGTTGTTGATTGTCGAATTTATTTAATGTATTTAGATAACCAGTACCAAATTATTTCCATCTCGTTGCCAGTCAATATGGAACGAATAATGAAAATAGTATAACAATAACTTATACTCAGTTTGGTTTTGAGTTTTGAAAAATAATTTTTGGAAATTTCAATTCGTATTTTTTTGTTTAAGTGAATATTTTTAATATTCTAATTATTTTTTTTGGATTTACGTAATTTAGATACACTTAAAAAGTATACAAAAATATAAAAATTCAGTACATATATTTTTTTTTTTTGTATTTATTATTTTCTTAAAGATTTTTGGCAAATAATTTACTTTTTAAATGTATCTAAATTAAGTGATTCTAAAAAATAAAAGGTTGATTAAATATGTAAAAAGTTTACTAAAATAATAATAATAATAATAATAAGATTTTAAAATTAACAAAAATATTTTTGAAAACTTAAAACTAAATGGAGTATTAGTTTTTGAAGAATAATAGTAAAATAATATAAAAAATTATTAATTAAATTTTTTTTTGCATACCTTAGTAAATATGGTCGGAAAACTGCTCTAGTGTGTCGAAAAAAATATCATGTGTGGAGGGCATGATTTAAGTTTTGACTTAGGCTTAGGGGTGTGGTTGGAGTTTATGTTTTATGTGGTGTGTACATAATGGAGTGTTTTAGGAAATTGGTAAAAAATTGACTTTTGGCTTTTTACCAAGCTTTTTAGCTTTTTTGGAGAGTGATTTGGGAAGTTGGAAAAAAGTTGACTTTTGGCTTTTTGGTTTAATATTTGTTTATGGTGTCAATTCAAATTAAAATGACCAAAATACCCTTACCCAACATAAGAAATTTAGTTTTTTACTTTTTTGTCATAGCCCCAATTTGTAATTTCACACTTGTGTTTTTATGACTCCCCAAATGAATTTTGTTGCGTTTTTGGCCACTTGCGTTTTTTCCCCGTGGATAAAAAACGTGGCTTTTTACAAAATTTCTCAAAACGGCACAATGTGTTGAAATTTTTGTACACATTATATGTTATGAGCATATGTGGAACATTTTGTGTGTAAAATGAGTAAAACAAAAGATAAACAAATTCATTAAGTATGTGCACTGAGAAAGATGCTCACATAGTATAGTGTGTGAAAATAGAATTACTCAAGAGAAAAAGTGGATTAAAAATTGAAAAGTGACTTTTAAGCTACCTTCCAAAACACCCCCTTAGTCATATGTCCACTTTTGAAACTGTTAAGCTAATATACTTAAGTTTAACTTCTTCTTTTTTTTTTTATCAAAAGGACATTATCTGTTCAAAAAGATAATTATTTGTCCAAAAATTTACCTATTTGTTTATTTTTTTAGGGGTAAACAATCAATAGGTCCTAATAGTTTAATTCCCATCAAGTCCTATTGAAAATAAGTCTTGGTAAAATTGTGGCTAAAAATAATTTTTTTGTGACAATTTTTTTATATATATCGCTAAAAATTGACAATTAGTGACTTTTTTGTCATGATTTTTATAAATCGTCGCTAAAACTTACAATTAGTGACTTTTTTTATGACAAATTTTTTCCATAGGACCTACTAAACAATAAGTCCACTTATTAAGATCTACACATAAGTACCCCATTTTTTAAATGTATCCTATCTGTCCAAATTTGTCACCTATCTGTCCGACTATCTGTTTAGATGTCACCTATCTATATACTTATATATCTAATGTTACTTATTTGTCTATCTCACATCCTTCAATCGCCACCGCCGGTTATTAACAACTTTTCATTGTAAAATTGATAACATTATTTTTTTGTTCATATAATTAATGAATTATTAATAAAATAAAAACGAGTAATTATTACTATGTGAATTAAAACTTCTAACAAAATTTAATTTGATTATGCCAAAATTATAGGACTTATTTTATTTTTTTTAAATTTCAAAGCATAACTGTGTTTTGCCAAAAAATAAGAAAGAAAAAGAAAAGAAAAATGTGCTAGTACAAGATAACATAACAGTGTCACAACTGTGTCAAACATTCAGTGGGATTCATCACTAGTCATAGCTAGCTATAGGAAGGGAGGTTGAGTGTCAACGTCGCTCGTCCGTGAGGCTCAAATTAGGGTAAATTATAAATAGATAGGACATTTATAAAATAATTGTTCTATAAATAATAAAAAAAATTATGTAATTTTGACCCACAAAAAAAACTAACACCAGACACATAAATAAAATTAGGGGTACTTACCAATTAGTCCTATTAACTAGACTTATTTACCTACAGGTCCTAACTAATAAATTTAACACTATAAAAATAAGAGAGTGATAAATTTATCACTAAAAATTTATTCATAAAAACAAAGAGACTGATAAATTTATCACTATAAATTTTTTCATAAAAATAAAAGACTGATAAATTTATCTTTATCACTTAATAAATTTATTAAATAGGACTTAATGGGTAATAAGTCTCCAAAATAAGACCTATTGGGTAATAAGTCTCCAAAGTAGGACCTATTAATAGTTTACCCATAAAATTACACCATACACAGAGAATACTCATATCACTATAAAAATAAAATTATTTCTCTATTATTCCATTAAAATGCAATTTCACATAAATAAAATTACACCATACACACAGAATACTCATATCACTATAAAAATAAAATTATTTCTCTATTATTCCATTAAAATGCAATTTCCCCTTAAATAACTTAGATTGTCAGCTGGGCAATTTGAAAGTGACTTTGTGGTATAGTTTTCATATTTGAGTTCTTGACAATCTCCACATTTCAATCTGTGAAAAAAATTTCAGAATTTTTTTTTTGGAAAACTAGAAACAAAAATAAATATTAAAAATATATTTTAAAATTTTTAAAATTTATTTTTTCCCTCCAAAAGGAGAAAACTGTTAGGGAAAATCGATGATTCTCCACAAGTAAATCAATCAATGAGAATAAAAACTAATGCGAAAAAATTAAATCAAAGGCAACACAAGAATTTTACGTGGTTCCCTCAATGTGAGGTACGTCCACGGAATCGAAATCCGATTCCACTATCAACCAAATAAGTTCCAAACGATTACAAACGAGACACTAATGGTCTCACAAAACCACCCTTAGGTGAATTCCAAATAATCACAAATAAACAAGAGGAAAGACCTCACCAAATAGATGAACCAAAATTTTCAGAATCAGAGTTGAAGAAGACTCAAAATAATATCCCAAATCAACAAGAGCCATGGACCAATCTTAGCCACCAAAATTTTTGAATGCACACACAGCACTTTAATGAATTAAATTACCAATGCACAATCTCCAAGGAAAAAGTGTATGCTGCCGTTTTGTCCTTGTGGGAAAAACAATACTAATGATATTTGTGCATCTAGGGTTTTTTTATCAAACCCTTAGTTGTACCCAAATTGAATTGGGCCTCCACAAATATAATATATAAAAATATATTATACCTAAACCAAGCCAAATTAAAACTCTTTTTCCAAAACCAATTGGGTCCCACACTCCAATAAGGAGGTATACCCAACAATTCTCCCCCTACCGACTTAGGTGGAGACATCAACCATACCCGCCAAGGTTCGACAATTTAAATGTTTATCCCTCGACAAAGTCTTAGTCAACATATCCGAGATATTATCATCTGTGTGAACCTTTTCGAGTTGTAACAATTTCGAGTCTAACACATCACGAATCAAATGGTATCTCACATCAATGTGTTTCGATCTCGAATGAAAAGTAGAATTTTTACTCAAGTGAATAACACTTTGACTATCACAATAAAGCACATACTTTTCTTGCTTTAAACCCAACTCTTGTAAAAATTTCTTCAACCATAACTCTTCTTTGCAAGCTTCTGTAATAGCAATAAATTCAGCTTCGGTAGTTGAGAGAGCAACACATTTTTGTAATTTAGATTGCCATGCCACAGCTCCCCCTGCAAAAGTCATCAAATATCCCGAAGTAGATTTTCTAGAATCAACATCACCAGCCATGTCAGAATCTGTGAACCCATCAAGCATCGGCTTACTATCCCCAAAACACAAACACACCTACGAAGTCCCTCGAAGATACTTTAGAATCCATTTTACCGCTGCCCAATGTTCTTTACCCGGATTAGAGAGAAAACGACACACCACACCAACTGCGTAAGCAATATCCGGCCTTGTACAAACCATGGTATACATCAATGAACCAACTGCTGAAGCATAAGGAACTTTCAACATCTCTTCTTTGTCTTTCTCACTTGTAGGACATTGATTCGAACTAAGCTTGAAGTGACCTGCAAGTGGACAACCAATCGGCTTTGCTTTATTCATGTTGAACCTCTCAAGAACTTTCTCAATGTAGCTTTCTTGAGACAACCAAATCAGTCCCTCTTTGCGATCACGAATAATTTTCATACCAAGTATTTGCTTTGCCGGTCCCAAATCTTTCATAGCAAAAGATTTACTCAACTCTACCTTCAACTTGTTAATCATGGTAGAATCTTGACTCACAATTAACATGTCATCAATATAAAGCAAAAGAATAACAAATTTACCATCCGGAAAATTTTTCACAAACACACAATGGTCCGAAGTAGTTTTAGAAAAACCATTATTCATCATGAAAGAGTCAAATTTTTTGTACCATTGTCGCGGGGCTTGCTTGAGGCCATACACACTTTTCTTCAATTTGCAAACAAATTTCTCTTTCCCTTTTTCCACAAAACCTTCTGGTTGCTCCATGTAAATTTCTTCTTCAAGATCACCATGAAGAAATGCGGTCTTCACATCAAGTTGCTCAACTTCAAGGTTCATACTTGCAGCCATGCCAAGTACAACCCGAATAGAAGACATCTTTACAACTGGTGAGAAAATCTCGTCAAAGTCAATACCTTTCTTTTGCCCAAAGCCTTTCACAACAAGACGTGCTTTGTACCTCAGATTCTTCCTATCATGCTTCAATTTGAAAACCCACTTATTTTTCAGAATTTTCCTCCCTTTAGACAACTTCACTAAATCATAAGTCTGGTTTTCAAGCAAGGAATTTATCTCCTCTTCCATGGCCTTTTTCCAATCATCTTTCTTTGCATGCTCAATTGCTTCTTGGTAGCTCTCCGGCTCCTCTTGATCGGAAATCAACACAAATTCATTGGGAGGATACTTTCTTGAAAGTTGTTGGTCCCTTGTAGATTTTCTTAACTCAAGTTGTGGTGGCGGTTCTTGAGTTGGATGCTCTTCCTCAATTTCTGGCTCAACTTCATTAGGATTAGCATCATCCTCCACTTCTTCAATAGGTGGCTGCACATCTCTCCCATTTTCATCATCAACTGAAGATGAAGGAGATGGATTGTCACGACCCAAACCTGGCCCTATGGGTTTAGCACCGTAACCGGCCAGTAATCCGTGATTACCGAAGGCCTGCTTAACAGTAATACAGTATAACAGAGTTCAGGGCCTGGCGGAAGCCAATACAGTAAGTAACTAGTGTCCATTGAGCTGTGTAAATCTGTATGCCAAAAACATTTTTCATGCATTCATACGGTTCAGAACAGTACAGTCTATACAATCTTATACAAACATTCAGTGCGGGGACTTAATCCCTCGATAACAGTACAGTAAAACAGTAGACGGTCTATACAGTAGTACAAAACAGTAAGGAGACCGATGGGGGACACAAAAACACCCCAAGCCATAGCATGGCAACTCGGAACCTCGCGGTGAGGCACATAGGCTGGCTTGACAAAAGTGGGGACCAACCCACGCTCCTAGCTCTGGTCTGGCTGCTGAGAACCTACATATATATATAAACAGTGAGCTAAAGCCCAGTGAATAACATAAAGCGTAAAGAGGTTTAGAATGAATGTCCTTACAGTAATGAAAACAGTTCATTTCAATCAGTATTACAGTTGTTCAGTACAATAAACAATCATATGTGGTACATCCATCAGCATAACAGTAAACAGTAGGTCTTAAAGACCGAACAGTAATGATGGCCAGTCATTCAGTGAACAGTATGGTTCCACAGGGGAACCGACAGAGATCTCTGTAACAGTAACAATAACAGTAGGTGCTAAGGATGCCACAGTATAGTTCAGAAATAAAGGACATACATTCATTCAGTAAATAATATCAGTACAGTAAACAGTTCAGTTCAGTATTCAAAAGATAGTCATTTTGAACATATCTTTACACAATTGTTACTCACAGAGATTGGGCTAATAGCAGCTAGAGCGCGTCCCCGAGAGCCAACCCTAAACAGTTAACAAATAGAACACACACTAAGTTTCATAGTCGGGAAGGATGATAATTAAATCCCTAAATTTCCTCGGTGTGGTTTTACGTCTAAATCCTCATTAAGATGTCTTAAACTAGGCCTAAGAATGCCTAGGATGAGATGAGGATGCAAAAATACAGTTGGAAGGCATTTTTCAAAAGTTGCTGAAAATAGGCACTTCGCTCGAGCGAGCCTTCCTTCGCTCGAGCGAGCTTCCAAAATCAAAGGCTTCGCTCGAGCGAACAATCCTTCGCTCGAGCGGTCTGATGAACAGTAAAAGTACTGGTTGCTGGATTTTTACGCGCGATACCACGCTCGATGCTCGCTCGAGCGGAGCCCTGAATACAGGTGCTCGCTCGAGCGAGGAATCCTTCGCTCGAGCGAGGAAGCCAAATCTGGAATTTCCAGATTTGTCTCCCAAGTTCGAACCAAGCATTCAACAACCCAAAACTCAACCTCTTAGGCCCAAATTCTGGGAAAACATTTCAAACTCATAGTACAACAAGTTTTAAAGCTCGATCTGCACATGCAAGGGCCAAAGGTGAGTCAATTAAAGCCATTTTTCAAACCCATTTCAAGAACAATTTCAAAACATGCAATGTATGAACTTTAAACCAAAATCAAGCTTCAATCCTTGCTCAATTGAGCTCAATAGTTGGAAAACCAAATGAAAACATGGACTTTAATAGAAACATGAGCATGCATGTACAATCCATCATGAATTCAACTCAAGATGCATCAATATAAACATGCATGTATGAATTAAGCTCTATTTCAACATATATGAACTAATTCATGACTTAAACTCTACAATTTATTTGATTCATGCAAGACAACCTTAAATGCACCAATGAGGGATTGATTTACCTTGTCTAAGTCTTCAATTGAGAGCCTAGGAGATCAACAATGGAGTCAACACTTCAATCCTCTTAAGTTCCAAGCATAATCAAGCAAAATGTGATGAAATCAACTCTCTCTCCCTTCTCACTCTCTCTAAATTCGGTTGAAGCAAGAAATAGGGCTGATCAAATGTTGCCTAAAGGTATAAGGCTCAAATATGTGAATAAACAAAGGGCCACTCCTAATGGCATTATGGTAAATAAGTTAAATTTAGCAATTAACTCCTGTTTAATCTAATTTAATCATTCCTAATCAATTTTCAGATAACTATACCATAAAATCACAAATATTCTACTGATCCCAAAACTCTAAACGGTTCCTAATTCGGCCGCCGATAAGGCCTTCAATTAGCAGTTTAAACACATAAATTCAAACAGGTAATCAATCAATCAAACAGATGCAATATGCAATTCAATAGATAAACTTACTCAATTTCAGTTTCGATTTCAATCAGTTTATTCAGTACTTCACTTAATTCAATTATCAGTCATTATCAGTTCAGTTTAGCAGTAATCAGTATGTAATCCAGTGGTTTATCGGTAATCAGTACGAGGGTTGTTACATGGATCCATGTCAATGAGATCACTGGTTTTTGGCTCCGGTTGATCACCTTTATCAAAGTCTTCAATTGTTTGGTCTTCAAGAAACACAACATCACGGCTTCGAATGACTTTCTTGTCGACCGGATCCCATAATCTATACCCGAATTCATCACGCCTATAGCCAAGAAAAATACATTGTCTTGACTTACTATCAAGCTTGGACCTCTCATCCTTTGGAATGTGAACAAAAGCTCGGCAACCAAACACTCTCAAGTGCTCATAAGACATATCTTTGCCAGTCCAAACTCTTTCAGGAATATCACCATTCAAAGGATAGCAAGGAGACAAATTGATCACGTCAACCGCTATACTCATTGCCTTACCCCAAAAGGATCTTGGCAATTTAGCTTGTGAAAGCAAACACCTTGTTCTTTCTACAATGGTGCGGTTCATCCTCTCGGCAACGCCATTTTGTTGAGGAGTCTTCTTAACTGTCTTTTGGTGCCAAATACCTTGGCTGCGACAATACTCATCAAATGACCCAATGTATTCACCACCATTGTCTGTTCGGATGCACTTCAATTTCTGTCCTGTTTCTCTTTCAACCATGGCTTGAAAATGCTTAAATACTTCTAGAACTTGATCTTTAGTTTTTAGTAGAAAAGCCCAAACTTTCCTTGAATAATCATCAATGAAAGTAACAAAATAAAGTGCACCACTGTGTGTTCTAACTTTTAAAGGACCACAAACATCCGAATAAATCAACTCCAAAACCTTTTCTTTTCTAGAAGCAACATTTTTATGAAAAGAAACTCTATGTTGTTTACCCGCCAAACAATGAACACAAGTTTTAAGATGTGTACCTTTCAAACCGGGTAGAAGCTTTTTCTTGAACAAAACTTGCAGCCCCTTTTC
Source organism: Camellia japonica (assembly GCA_030407325.1). Classification (NCBI taxonomy): domain Eukaryota; kingdom Viridiplantae; phylum Streptophyta; class Magnoliopsida; order Ericales; family Theaceae; genus Camellia; species Camellia japonica. Next base: position 38,330,629 of record JAPPVO010000019.1, on the reverse strand, counting down.
ACTCATATGGCCAAGCCGCTTGTGCCACAATTCGGTAGAAGTACCATCTTCAAGTGCATTGACAACACCTTTACAAATTTTTCCTTGCATCGAATAAAGTGTATGAGTCTTCTTGCACTTAGCCACCACCAAAGAACCCTTTGTGAGCTTCCATATTCCATCGCCAAATTTGTTGTTGAAGCTTTCATCATCTAGCTTCCCAGTAGAGATCAAATTAAGGTGAATGTCGGGAACATGCCTCACATCTTTAAGTAACAACTTGCAGCCCAAATTTGTTTCCAAGCAAACATCACCCATGCCGATAATCTTGGACAAACCTTCATTACCCATTCGAACAGAACCATAATCTCCTGCAGTGTAGGTAGTGAAGAAAGCAACTCGAGAAGTCACTTGAAAAGAAGCACCAGAATCAATCACCCAACTGCTTTCTTGGCCCACAAAATTGATACAATCATCTTCACAAACGATCATGAGATCATCGGTAGTAACTGCCGTTGTGTCTTCTTACTTCTTATCTACACTTTTGTTACGTCTTTTCTCCTTGTTCTTGAGTTTTCGGCATTCTCGCTTCATGTGCCCTTTCTCATGGCAATAATAACACTCAATGTCTTTCTTTGAAAAAGAACCATCTTTTGATTTGTCACACATGAGGAGTCTTACTCCTCCCCCTTGTTTTGCTTCGGCCTCTCACAACAAATGCTTCCGAATGAGAGGAACCCGCTGATTTTCTTCTGGTTTCTTCATTCAACAGGCTACTAATGACTTGGCCCATTGTGACAACTCCATCGGGCGCCGAATTACTAACCGTCAAACCAAAGTCTCCCAACTTTCGGGCAAAGAACTAAGTAGCATCAAGCCTGCAACTCATCATCAAAATAATTTTCATAGAAGCAAGTTGGTTAACATACTCTTTATTTCATTCAGATGTTCCGGATAGGGCTGCCTCTTTATTTTAAATTAACCAACTTACGAAACAAAAATGCTTTATTTGTGGCTGATTTTCTATCATAAAGACTCTCTAATTTTTTCCATAAATCATGTGCCGAAGTTTCAGTGGCAACATGATGAAACACACTGTCATCAATCCATTGACGGATAACACCAACAGCTTTTTGATTTAACCTCTTCCACTCATCATTTTTCATATAATCAGGTTTGCCACTATCACCCTCAATAGGCCCATACAAGTCTTTATAAAATAATAGGTCCTCAATTTTAGTTTTCCAAGTTACCCAATTGCTTCCATTGAAGCTAGACATACGACCCACATTCCCCTCTATTGATTTACACAAATAAATAAACCCCAATAAATCGTAAGCTCTGATACCAGTTGTTAGGGAAAATCGATGATTCCCCACAAGTAAATCAATCAATGGGAATAAAAACTAATGCGAAAAAATTAAATCAAAGGCAACACAAGAATTTTACGTGGTTCCCTCAATGTGAGGTACGTCCACGGGATCGAAATCCGATTCCACTATCAACCAAATAAGTTCCAGACGATTACAAACGAGACACTAATGGTCTCACAAAACCACCCTTAGGTGAATTCTAAATAATCACAAATAAACAAGAGGAAAGACCTCACCAAATAGATGAATCAAAATCTTCAGAATCAGAGTTGAAAAAGACCCAAAATAATATCCCAAATCAACAAGAGCCTTGGACCAATCTTAGCCACCAAAATTTTTGAATGCACACACAGCACTTCAATGAATTAAATTACCAATGCACAATCTCCAAGGAAAAAGTGTATGCTGCCGTTTTGTCCTTGTGGGAAAAACAATACTAATGATATTTGTGCATCTAGGGTTTTTTTATCAAACCCTTAGTTGTACCCAAATTGAATTGGGCCTCCACAAATATAATATATAAAAATATATTATACCTAAACCAAGCCAAATTAAAACTCTTTTTCCAAAACCAATTGGGTTCCACACTCCAATAAGGAGGTATACCCAACAATTACTATATAAAATAATGATAAGTGCTTTTGATTTTTTTAATTTTTTTCACGAAACTAATTTTAAATTTTTTAGAAAATTTTTTTGAAATAAATTTCTGAAAACCAAACCAAACATGACCAACTCCATGCTATCCTTCTTCCTTAATTAATCATGAAATATTATTAAATGCAAAGCAACTCGTTTGCCCCAATTAAATTTCATCGTCATTAGTAGAGATGAAATTAGAAATTTATTTTAAGGGGACCAAAATAAGTGTAGAAAAAAAAAATCTTTTAGTAAAAAGAAAATTTTAACATATACTTTAAGAATATCTATGCTATGCATGGGAATTTCTTTTAGAGAGAAAAAAAAGGGTCATAAGTATTTACAGGAGTTTTTTTTTTTTTTTTTCCCTTCACAAATCGCTACTTAAATCCAAAATCCAAAAGTTTTAATTATATTTTTGTACCTACATTTCATGTTTCCATTTTCCGCATGGTTTATGTTGACAATTATGGACTCAAATAAACATATGTAATCCATTGGAGTCACCCTTTGAAAACAAAGTTTGATTACGAGAGTGCAAGATGGGCTTATATAGTTTTTACTCGAAGTTTAGATGGGCAAGATCTAATTTGGGCTTGGGCCAAGATACAGCTCAGATTTTTGTGCTAAACTTGATTCTTCATCATAAAGAATTGGGGCATTTACCACAAAATCCCATATTATCTTCTTATGACCCACTTGGTTCCGTAAACATTTTTATAATCCCCCCATAAATCGTATCTGAGTTGAAATGATGCATGGATTTGAATGTAGTTAGATTGTGTTTGGTTAGAAGATTGGATGAGGGAAAAGGAAATAAAAAGCAAATGAGAAAGAATTGATAGGATTTAAATTTCAAACTAGGCCTATAAATGAATCGAATTCAGATTGAATCTGTTAAAATACGAATCCGATCCGATTAAGACAAACCCGAATCCATTTAGCCCATATCCGATTATAGGTCACGTAGATCCGAATCTGATGATTTCGGATATCTGATCCACTCCATTTATTTATTTATTGAGCTACAATTTTATATAATTTGATTTTTTTTTTCATTTTGTGTTTTCTTCATTCAAATTGAGAATAATTGGATCAGATTAGATTTTTGCATATTCAATCCATTTAATAAGCGGATTAAACGGATTCAGATTATAGGATTACCAGATCAGATTTTTTGTAAATGGATTCGTATTTTTGGATCAGATTCGGGTTAGATTCAGATTAAACCGATCCATTAACAACCCTATTTCAAACTATGCTTGGTTGAGTTAAGAAATGGAATAAGAAAAGAACCTAAGATTGTGTTTGGTTGGGAGATTTGGGAAGGGGTTTGGAAAGAGAAAGAAAAAAGGTGTGTGAAATCTCTCTCCAAATCTTTCAACCAAACACAGCTTAAGTGAACTCAAAAAACAAAAAGTAGGATTGCATTTCTCTCCTTTTTTTTTTTCCCTATGTGTTTTCCATTATAACCAAATAAAAAGAGTGATTGCATTTTCTTTTCTTTTTTCATTTCTCTCATTAAATTCTCTAATCAAACATAGTCTTAAAGAATTCCAATTAAAAAAGGAGAACAAACAGTATTTTTCAAAACCCATTATTCTTATACGAGTAATTTTATGTTATTAACACTTAAGAAAGAGATTTGTGCCAAACAAGTGGGCCGAGATATGGCAACACGGGATACGGTGTTGGGTCATGTGAGGGCCAAAGATGCTGTGCTTGGCCAAACTGCACCAACACAACGCTTCGGTCCATTACGTTGGGTCGGGCCAAGGGTCGCCCGGAATATAGAGGCATGCAGGTGTTTAACCGAGCTAGGATCACGAAGAAGGAGATACATGGATGGGTTGGGCCGAGCTATGGACGGTTCGGACTGATGTGGTGACTGAAATGGCCTACGAGATCGTTGTGTCTGACCGAGATGCTAAACTGCACGCCCCGCGTCTAGTCGGTTCGGATGGGCCGATTTGGTTTTGCTTGGCATTGCCTGTCCCTCATAATGTTTATGTTTTACCAAGTAATAGCTCGGTTCAATATTGCACATGGACCAATGATAAGGAAAGGGGAATCCACTCATAGTATGTGCTAATACTGTTTGGCAGTGCGACAAACACTGTTTGGAGGTTTTGGTCTCTACACGTGTAAGAAATGTAGAGAGGAGCACAGTCGCCTGTCTAGAGAAGGACAACAGAGGTAGTGCGCCCATAATCTCTGAGGCTCCATGGCTAGCCTTGAAAAGGAGGAGCATGCAACCGTTAGAGGTAAGCCATTTTTAATATACTCTCTCTCTTTAGAAAGTGCTCTTCCTTCTCTCTTCTTCTCCAAGTGTGCTAACTCGATCGTCAGAGGGTTTATTTGGTAGCACACTGCCGAGCAGCTCACCGCCTTTCTGTTCTCAGGTTAAGCGACGTTACATGAGCCTTAGATACAAGGAGTATGGAGAACGACGAATATTTCCTCCCTGTACAATTGGCGGCGTCTGTGGGAAGTCATTGACAGACAAACCTTGTTCTTCAAGCTTTTTCGACTGATTTCCATGGTAAACAATGATGAAACACCGCTGTCCGTCGTCGACGGTATCACACCAGAGCCGGTCCGAAGGAAAGATGGCCCTTCCACCGTTCCACCCATGGCTGGCCTGGAGACCTCCTCTAAAGGGCAACCCAGAGACGCGCGAGACAAATGCGCAAGGAGCACTGACCATTCAAAGAGTCCTGAGGGTCACCGACGGTGAGAAGAATCACATGCTTAGCGCTTGGGGCACAAACTTCGAGACCAGGACACCCTCATTCGGAAGATGGTGGCTGAAATGGAGATATTGAAGCGACAAATCAAAGAGAAGGGTGTTGCTAGAGTGGGCGACCACAGTGAGCGCACCCAACCCCTTCACTCTGACAGTTGCCACCAATAGAGGACACACTCTCTCTCTATCACCAGAAGCTACAGAGTTGGTGATTCTAACCCACCGGTGGAGAGGTCTTATAAGCATGACAACAGCTATCGTCCTTCGCGTCTATCGACGACATCAAGATACTCTTACTTCGCCCGTTCGGAGGACCTGAGGGATGTACTGGAGGAGCAAGCCCGCCGCAGAGAGGCCCAAAGAGTGCAGACGTTGTAAAGGCTGAGACCCCAAATCCATTGCAGTGAGGAGGTGGCTATGCTAGCACCTAGAATGATGGCTCCAGCACCGATGGACAAAGAGCTGGCAAGACTTACCACTACCCCACTATCTCTAGAGATCGAGAGCACACCACTCCTTGTCGGATTCCACCAATCTAAGTTCATGCTGTACGACGGCAAGATGGATCCGTACATACACGTTAGTCATTACCGGTAAGTAATGGCTGGCCACCGGCGCAACGACGCCTTGATGTGTCTCATGTTCCCAACAACTTTCAGAGAACTGGGCTTGAAATGGTTCGAAAGGCTTCCAGAGGGGAGTATCGAGAGGTGGCAGTAGTTAGCGGAAGCCTTTGTCACCAGGTTCAAGACCAACACTAGAACATCGAAGGAGATTGATCACTTCCTAGGTATCAAGATGGAGTCGGGTAGTTCTTTAAAGGCGTACAATGCCAAGTATTGGGAGACCTACAACGAGATTCTAGATTGCCCCACTAATCTAGCAATCACTCAATACAAGCGAGGCTTGCCAGTCGGACATAAACTGCGAAACTCGTTCACAATACACCAGCCCACAACCATGGAATCATTAATGTAGCGGATCAACGAGCACATTCGAGTTGAAGAAGATGTTACCACTGCCACCCCAACCGAGAAGGCAAATCCGGTTACGGCGGACAAATGTGTGGCTGAAAAGGTTCACTCAGTGGGGCAAGAAGATAACCGCCCTAATAACCGAGCTAAAGAACAATATCGTGATTCAAACCGTAACGACAGAAATAAAGGCTGTGGAAATGACCGAGCTAACGCTCCTCACAACAAAGAGGAAGTTGCCAATAGGAATTTGAAGGCACAAACCAGCATCACCACAGTTTTTAAGATCCCAAGTTATCGCATCCTCAATGAAATTTGAGGTGAGGCATGCGTCCGTTGGCCGGCAAAATTGGGAGATACACAGAGGGGTTTTAACTCAAAGTACCGCTACACCTTCCATAAAGAGAGGGGGCACAGAACGGAGGACTGCGTATCGCTAAAACAACACTTGGAAGAGCTAGTTGCGGCTAGGTGTTTGGATCAGTACATAGATGAAGGCATGAGGGCCACTCTGTAAGGACAAGCTGAGCTAAATGGGCTAGCCGTCCTGGATACAGCACCTAAAGGAGTTATCAACGTCATTCACAAAATCATTGAACTGGCTTAGGTATGCGAGCTCAGGGTGATGATTAAGAAGGCGGAGCACATGAGGGAAGTGCTCTCTGTTCAGCCCGCCGTGAAGAAGGAGAAGACCGAGATAAAAGACATCTTGACCTTTTCAAGCAAGGACTTAGAAAGAATCCAAACACCTCACAATGATGCCTTAGTTGTGACACTTCGCGTCAAAGACTTTGATATCAAAAGAATACTAATCGACCAGGGGAGTTCGGTCAAGATCATGTACTACGATGCATTCAAGCAGATGAAGTTGGAGGACAAAGACTTGGCTCTAGCAACATCTCCTTTGGTCGGCTTCAACTCTCTACCGGAATGGCCGATCGGAAAGATCATATTGCCGGTTAAGGCTGGGTCAGTCATGAAGCAAGTGGAATTTTGGGTGTTGAAGGTCCCATCGACCTACAACCTGATCTTGATGAGAGGTTGATTACACACCATGCAAGCAGTAGCATCGACTTATCACTAGGCCATGCACTTTCCTGCTCTAGCCGGGCAAATTGAAGAAGTTTGGGGGGATTAAGTGATGGCAAAGCAATGCTTCGTCATAGTAAATGACAGCCGGGTTGCCAAAGGCTTTGTCCAAATGATAGAAGGGCCAGAAGAAAAGGAAGTCTTGGAAGATGTGGGAAGAAAAACCAAAGAGAAATCAATTGAAGATTTGGTGGAAGTTCGCATTGATGAGAATGATCTGAACAAGTTCTTTCTCTTGGGATCATCTTTATCCAGTGTCGAACAATTGGATTATGTGAATTTTTTGGTTTCCAACATCGAAGCCTTTGCGTGGACGCCTTACGATATGCCTGGAGTCAACCTTAGCTTCATTTGCCACCAGTTGAATGTTTTTCCCAATGCACGGCCGGTCATTCAGAGAACACGACGCTCAGCCTTACACTATGCCAAGGTGGTGGCGGAAGAGGTTAAAAACTTGCTAGAAGCTAGGGCGATAGAAGAGGTGCAATACCCCGGATGGATCTCTAACACGGTGGTGGTACCGAAGAAGAACGAAAAATGGCGGGTGTGCGTCGATTACAAAACGGTCAACCGTGTCTGCCCAAAGAATAACTTTCCATTCCCGATGATTGACCAGCTGTAGACACCCCATTTTTGACCGCCCTCGAGACTTGGGCGTTACTGATGGTTTACCTGGTGGAGAAAACTGTGCAAGGCAAAGGTCCAGTTTCTTCGGCAAGGAGAGAGACAAATCTCAACTTCACACCCCATTTTGGACCAAAACTATTTTGGATGGTTTTCAGACCTTAAAACCCTCTCTTTCAAAACATTTTTGAAATTAAATTCCCATGATGTTCCGACGCTCGAATTTCGGTAAATGTTGCGCTTTTCGGTAAACCGAGCAACGACAAAGTGGAGATGAATGAAAGAGAGATGAAATCTTTGAAAAATCTTTCAAAACACCTTACTTAGGGGTTTGAAGTTGAAGAAAAGAGGAGAAGAGGGGGGAAACCAAGTTGGAGAAGAAGTTCGGCATGAATCCGGGTAGAAGAGGGTCGAGCAGCCCTCGCTGAATCGGGCTTATTCATTTGCATACTTGGATTTTATCTATGGGGCCACCACCGTTGGAAAGCTTACTTCTGGGGCTTCATTTTTCACTCAAGAATCTCTTAAAGCCAAGTCCGGGTGGGGGAGATATGATCAATTGAAGGTGGGCATCATCACGGTTGGATCGAATCTGCGCGGCTTCACCAAAATGGGCATAACTTTTTCCACAGGAGGAATTTTAATGCAAGGTTTGCGGCATTGGAAAGCTAACTTCCGGGGCTTCAATCTGGACATCCACCGGCGCTTTTTGACCTTACCGACCACCTACCGGCCATCCATTTAGACGACCGGCCAGAAAAATTAGCAGACCGGCCAAATATTGTGCCGACCGGCCAAAAGCGCCCAAAAACTCAGATTTTTGACAGATATTTATCATCCAGCTGCTATACACTGCATCAGATATTTTCAATTGGGATATTTCGACCAAAAGCTCTTATTTTGCAATATATAGAGCCTTATATCTCATGTTTGGGGGGTTAGAACAAAAAAGCAAGTTTTGGGGAGCTTCTCACTCTAAAAGACCCCTCTCTCTCTAGAAATTCCACAGCCAAATATCAGCCCTCTCTCTCTTCCTATATTGTGTGTATAGAAGCATATAAGTGCCCAAAAGTGAGTGTTCTTTCCATTTCTTGAGCCTCCACCCTTGATCAAACTTACCTATATTGAAAAGGTGATTCTTGGAGGTGTATTTGGAGCTCCTAAGGCTGGTTTTGGTCCAAGAAGAACCTGTTTTGGTGCAGAGCTTCAAGGGTAAGCTCCTACTTTTCTCAAGCTTGATTTTGTGCACTTGTATAGCTACTTTTGTATGCTTCTTTTGGCCTGATTTTCAACTGTCAAAATCTCTATTTTTATGTGTTAAAAGTGGTGGATTGAAGTCCTTGTGAGTTAAGGGGTGTCCTCCCTTTGTTTGCTCCTTGTTTTGTGAGATTGTGATCCACCTTTGAGCTCTTTTAAGCAAACCTCTTTTGGGCCTAAAAACAACTTTTTTTCAGAGGTTTTTCAGTGATCAAAAACCAGTTTTGAGGCCTCAAATAGGAGGGGTTAGCTCCTCTTCCTTGTAGCTAGTTGTTATGCCTTGTTAGGCTTGTAAAGTGGCATCTTTTTGTGGCTTGTTTTAGCTTAAGCCAAGCATGTTTTAGGCTCTGTTTTGCCATGTTTCAGATCTGTTTTGGTCTGATTGGGGGGCTTGGTTGCTTGTTTCATATACTTGTAGTGTAATTTTGCTCCCTAGCCTAGTTTGTTTCATGCTTTAGCCTATCTTCCTAACATGTGCTAGCTTAACTTTGGCCTACAATAGTCCATATTTTGCTGTGATTAAGCTCTGTTTTGAGGTGTTAAGGTGGCTTGTGCATTGCTTTGCATGGTTGTGGTTTAAATGCTTAGAATGGCCTAAAGGAGAGCATGCTTTGCTAGTTTGTTTTGGCTATTTTCTAGCATGTTTTAGGCCCTAAATTAACATGTATAAACTCTGTTTTGGGCAGGATAAAACTCTCATACATTGCATTACATAGTTGTAGTTCATGTGCTTCAAGAGCCCATTGTTTGGGCATATCATTTGAGCTTGTTTTGGTGCATGATCATGGCATTTTCAGCATGGTTTTAGCATATAGAAACACTGTTTTGAGGTGGTTGAGACCTGCATGCATTGTACCATATAGCTATAGTTTATGTGCTTCATTGGCCTCTTGTATGAGCATGCTTCATTGACTTGTTTTTCCCTTTGTTCCATGCACTTTGGCCACTGTTTTGGACCTAATTTAGGGCTGTCCAATTAGTGTAAGTCCCTCCCTTAGCTTGTGTTGCATGCTTACTTTGTATATTGTTGCATGCTTGGTCCCATTTATGTGATGTTGCATGTCTTGCATATTTGCACATTTGGGTCACATCTCACATATTTGATATTAACATGCTTGCCCCATGCCTTGCATGATTGTTGTCTAGGCTTTGCATGATTGATGTATGTTTTGCATTGCTTGTTTGCATGCCACGTTGCATACTAGCTAACATGCTTAGGTTGCATTGCATTGAACATGCATGCCTTGCCTCTTGAAATCAAGTGATAGAGGTTAGGCCTTTATGTGCTTATTTGGTTTGCATTTCATTTGACATGAAAATGCACAAATTGGTTCTTTGGGCCATCACGCATTGAAATGCGCGATTGATGGTCCAAGAACCAAGGACCATGTCCCTTTGAGTCCTAAACATGATAAGGGATAGGGTTAGTGCATACATTGCTTGAATTGTATTGTCATGCAAGTTCTGTCCTCTGCTGCTGTGAGTTGCAGGTTCTGCAGGCATTCTTTGCCGACCGGCAGTATACATTGCCGACCGGCAGTAAATCACCAGCCGATGGATTCATTTTGTGCCGGTGACCACAATTCACTGCCGGTGGTAATTCTACTCAGCCGGTGGTGATTCCCAGTATCCAGAGAGGCATTTCTGAGACTTTGGCAGTTTTCAGAGGAGCAAAGCGGGGAAAACAGAGGCAGACTATGCATGGCAGTGCGATTCCGAGCAAGTCCCGAGCATGCGCTGCAGCTGACCCGCTTCCCGAGGGCTTTACTGTTTTAATTAGATTGATTAATTCGTTTAGTTAATTTAATTGATCTGTAATATTTAATTAGCTTGCATAGTTAATTAATTTGTATATTCTTTTGGTCCCTCCGAGCGAGGGCAAATCTGTAATAAGCGTGTGTGAGTGGTATGTATGTCTTCCAACCCCCACTTCTTTCTTCCCTTTTATTTACCTGCTTATGATGGTAGATTAGGGCACGTTTATTTTAGCATACCTTATGCAATGCATGCGTGCATCCATACATTTGTCTTACATGCACCGGGCTCGGTACATCATACAAACCGCATTGTATCTTCAAATCTAACTTGAATACGTGCACCGAATGATTGCATTTCACATGCCATTTTAGGGTTAGCCGAGCCTATCCTAAACTGCATCTCTGTATGTGTTGCATTAGCCACTTAACATGAACTAGGATCATGCATATGATTGCTAACTAGTTTATTATTTTGGCACGGAGTACGATGTAAGTGTTTATGCTTTAGCATATCGCATGCGTGTGAATGTTAACATGACAGCATGATTACCATGTGGCTAAATGCTTATGTGAGATAAACTGTTTGAATGCCTGTGGGTGGAGGTTGGATTGCTTGAGTTGGAAAAACTCGTTGAAATCCATGTTTTAGCCTACTTGCGAGTAGCAAATTCCAAAGCACTTTCAAAACGAACGGATATGCAATGCTTATTTCCAAATTAGGCAATCTAGTCTATACTTGTTTGCTGTGCGCATAACATAGTAAATCTAGGCTAATAACCGGAACAGGAACACATAATGTTTTCAAAATCGGATATCACGGTTAGTAGAGGCCGGTCTTCGGATCGGGCGAAAGGGGGTGCTCATAGCTGACCTTCCCCGATCGTATCCAAGCTCCCGAGCCAAGACAACTTTGGTAATGACGGACACGTGGCCTTCGGTACCGAGTCAGGGTTTCCTAAATTTCCCATTTTAAAAAATATTTAGGTGGCGACTCTGTATCTGGCAAAGCAGTCCATGTTTGGCACTTCTTTCTCAAAAATCTGTTTTCTCAAACGATTTGCCAGAGTTGGACTCTTTGGTTCAGGTTAAGAACCGCAACAAACAAAAAGGGAGTCCGAACTGTAGAGTGAAGCCCAAAGGCGCGTCTACACTAGCTGGTTGACCTTACCGCTGGTTACCAAAGGTTTAGCTTTCTAAATGCATACCGCGATTACCACCAAATAGCCATGTACAAGCTAGACAAAGAGATCACATCCTTTATTATGTCCAGAGGCTTGTACTGCTACAAGGTCATGCCTTTTGGCCTCAAGAACGCCGAGGCAACCTAAAAAATGATGACCAAAATGTTTGCCCCTTTGTTAGGCCGCACTATAAAGGCTTACATTGACGACATGGTGGTGAAGAGTAAAGACAAGTCTCAGCACCTCCCCGACCTAGCTGAAATGTTCCACATCCTCAAATACCACAAGTTGCGATTGAATGCATCTAAGTGTGCTTTCGAAGCGGGAATTGGAAAATTTTTGGGCTTTCTAGTTACCAATCGAGGAATTGAGGCCGACCCTTCACAAATCAGGGCAATCTAAGAGCTGGAACGACCAAATTCCACAAAGGACGTGCAACATTTTGTCGGAATGGCAACCGCGTTGAACAGATTTATCAGCCGGTCATTGGATTGTTGCAAGCCATTTTTTAAGACTTTAAAAGCCAAGTTTTTCTAAGATGAAGAACGCGACCGCGTTTTGGCAGACTTGAAGGCATATCTCTCTTCCGCTTCAATCCTAGTCACACCACAGCTAGGCGAAGAGCTTTATCTATACTTAGCAGTTTCTCAGCATGCGATGAGTGCAGTTCTCGTCTGAGCTGAGGGGATTCAATACCTCCCTATCTTTTACGTCATCAAGACACTACTCCTAGCCAAATCAAGATATCTGCCGCTTGAAAAATTGGCCATCGCCCTCATGATGCCTCCAAAAAATTGGCGTACTATTTCTACGCCCACACGATAGTTGTGTGTAGACACCCCATTTTTGACCAACCTTAAGACTCAGACGTTACCGATTGAGCGCTTGGTGATGTTGCATATTGTGCTCGTTTTGAGGTTGTGGATTCACGGCTACGAGCCTTGCCTCCGGACTTCCGGGCTCTTTTGTGCTTTGCCTCGGTTTGCAAACCGGATCCTGTTTTCTCCGTTTTCTCTTCCCAAAGGGAGGGAGAGGTCTCGTAGACCATCTCTCAGTGGCCGTAGGCTACGTTTCGTGGTCGTAGGCCATTTTTCCCGTTTGAAGCCCGGTTTCCGGTTTTCAGGGCCGTCGGCCGTGTGCCTCAGTTTGGGACCGCTTAACTACCTCTGTTTGCTCCAGTTTTTGGCGTACACCTTATTTCCTCCCTTTTGAGGGACACCGTGGCCCGAGAGACCAACTTCGTGGTCGAACGCCACCTCCGGTGCTTAATAGTCAGTTTTCGGGGCCCCGGGCCGCGCGTTTCGGTCCTCGAACCTCCGTTTTACATCCGTCTTGCTTCATTTTTGGCGGAGACCTTATTTTCATTATTAGGAAGGTTTTAGGAGGGTGGGAGACCATCAATTTTTCTAAAAAACCAGTTTTCTCATTTTCTCTCTTCAAAAGCCGGTTTTTCTGACAAAAAGCTGGTTTTTCTCACTTTTGAGCCACAATTTCTGGCTTTTCATACCATCATTGTGTTGTGCACACCTGGGAGGCCACCAATATGGGTAGGCTGACCAGTAATTCATCTTGACCCTTTTGAACCCCTCTAAAAAGTTGGTTTTTCTCCCTCCTGGGTCACTTTTTCTGGTTTTTCTCTACACAACTGTGTTGCACTTATCTGGGAGGCCACCTTTTTGGGGTGGCCGACCAGTAATTGTTCTTGACCCCTTTGACCCCTGATCGGCCGACCAGGGGAGGTGGCCGGCCGACCACCTTGGCCTTTTGAACCTGGTCGGCCAGGTTTGTCTTCTTGGGTGCATTCCAGCTGTGCCAGCTGTTTTGCACCTGTCCCTCTGTCCGAGGGTCTGCCCTGGTTTTTGGTCCATTTAAGGTGGTTTTCACCCATTTGCTTGGTTTCAAGGAGAGTTTGGCCCTTTTGGTCAAGCTTCTTGGGGAAGTTTGACCCTTTTGGTTTAGCTTCCTCAAGAAGCTTGACCCCTTTGGTCAAGCTTCTCTTAGAAGCCTTGAACCTTTCTCTTGGCTTCTCCAAGAAGCCTCACTTCTTCTCTTCTATATAACCAACCCTCCACCTCATTTTGCAAGGGTTAGAAAAACCAGCTGGGATTTATACACACAACCCTCCATATCTCTCTCATCAAAGCTCAAAACACCCATTGTTTTTGGCTTTTACACTACACCTCCAAGCCTACTACCTCCACCACCCATTCAAACACCTTGAGGCTGATTTTCAGAGGTTAGGAGCTCATTTTCTTGGACCAAAAGCTGCTGCATTGCTGTGCTACAAGGGTAAGTCATCTTCCCCCTCTTTGAAGCTTTATCTTGCTCTATACCTTATCCCTTCTTTCTTGCATTTATGGGCTTCGACCCAAACTGAAACGTATCTTATTTTGACCCCCTCTTCAACTTTGATTAAGGACACTTTGCTGTTTGAAGTCATCTATTTCCTTGTTTGTTCAATCTCTCTTTTAGGGCTATTTTTGCATCATATTTTAGCCTTACTTGTGAACATTTTCGAGATATGCTATAAACTGGAAAAAGTCTTGTTTTGACCTCCTCTTTAATTTTGTTTAGGTCACTTTTCTGTTTGGAGTCATCTCCTTCCTTGCATGCTTCATTTCTACATGCTTTGAGCCATACATTTGAGCATTTGCATTGGCCTTGTTTTGGCCTCTTAGCCACTGAAATCCAGTGGATTTTCAGTGACTTTGGAGAGGTTTTGAGCTTTGAAATCATAGAGGGGTGACCCTCTCACCCCTCATTCTCTTTACTAGCATGTTTGGCCTTCCAAAGGGACTCTATTTTGCATGCATTGAAGTCTTGTTTTAGGCCTTATTCTGAGGGTTTTAAGGTCTGCCTAGGCTCTTCTAAGAGCCCTTTTTGCCATATCTTATGTCTATGATGCATGTGTAGAGCAATCCCATTCAAGGCCTCTCAAAGAGGCCTTCCTTTGCATATTTCCGAGACTGATTCCAGGGCCTATTTGGTGGGTTTTAGGGCTGTCATAATCCATTTCCAGAGTTGGTTTGGTCTTGCTAAGTGTCTATCTTATATGTGCTTAATAACCCCTTGTATGGCCCTCTAAAAGAACTCATCATTTTTGCATGTGTTGGCTGCATTTCAGAGGTTATTTGGGCATATTTTGACATGTTTTGTTCACTGATTTTTTCTGGTTTGATGAGTTCTCATACGCTTCATATACATGCCATGTAAACCATGTTTGCTAGTCAAAGTTGCATGCTATTTTAGTCCATCATGCTAGCAGCTTTTGGCCATGCCTTAAACTGAAAATGTGCATGTTTTGGGACTGCCTTGGCTCTGTCTTTAGACTTCATGATCAAATAATGCTCGCTTTGTATACTTGTGGCTCAATGTATTGGACTAGTTTTGAGTTTCGGGGCTTATTTCATGCATCGGGTGCCATATTTCCATGTTTCGGGACCATTTAGCATCATGTTTCAGTGCTGAAATTTACATGTTCATATGCCATCTCTCATTCTTTGCCATGCCTTGTTAGAGTGACATTTGATGCCTTAGGTTCGGTCCTCGGTATTCGTGCATGTGTGCACGCATTTCGGTTGTCTCATTTTCATCTAATGGCTACTGATGTGGGTGTGGCTGAGGTCCACTCATGTTGGTGTAAGTCCATTATGCATTGTGTATGCCATCTTAGTCCTTTGCATTGCGTATGCTAGGTTGTATGTTAGTGCATTGCGTATGCCATCTTAATCCGTAGCGTTGTGTATGTTAGGTTGCATGTTAGAAGTGCATTCATGCATGTCATGCATATTGCATTGTGTTTGGGATAGGAGTTAGCCCAAACACGGGAAACGAGGGACGTTTCGTATTCTGAGTGACGGAACGTGTCTCAAATCCCGATCACCGACACTCCGGATCAACCATGATGGAGTCTCGGTCTTGTTGTGTTTTCATGTGCATTCATTTCATATTGAGTCATGCAATTAGACCCCTCGGCCATCATGCATCGAGATGCGTGATTGGTGGCACGAGGATCGAGGCAAGCATACATATGTGAAAATACTTTGCCATGCCCCTTTCTCGCTCTTTGTTGCAGCAAATCAGAAACCGGCATTCTTTTGGGGCTTCGCGCAATATTCCAGGCTTAATTGTCAACAGAGGCTAATCGGGGCATCGCAATGGCTTTCCGCACAAGGTAACTCAAGTATGCATCATTCATCATTTGGAACAGAGCTGAGGCGGTCCATAGATTTGCGTGCTAGTTTACTGCTTTCCTAGTTAAATTTGTTAATTAATTAGGGTTTTGTACTTATTTGGACTGTATTATTTATTCGGGACTGTATTATTTATTCGGACCCTCCGAGCGAGGGCACAACTGTAATAAGTGTGTGTGTGTGTGTTGTATGTCTTCCAACCCCACGTCTTTCTCCCTTTTATTTACCAACTTATGATGGTTAGATTAGGGCATGTTTCAATTAGCATATAGTATGGTAGCATGTTTGCATTCATTCATTCGTTTCGCATGCACCGGGCTTGGCGCATCATACTAACTGCATTTGTATTTCAATTCCGAGTTGAATACATGTTAACTGTAGCATTCCATGTGCCATATTTAGAATGATCGAGCCTACTATAGTTGCATTTTTGCATGTGTTGCATTAGGCATTTCTGTATAGTTAGGGTCATGCATGGATTTCTAACATAGCTTCTGTTTTGGCTTGGAGTACTCGGTAAGTTTTTATGTTTTAGCATCCTTGCATGCGTGTGAGTGATTGCCATGATAGCATGCTTACCATGAGGCTATATGCTTATGTGATATATCTGCCTGAATGCTTGTGGGTGAAGGTTGGGTTATTTGGATTGGAACAAATCATCGACTGTGAGTTTTAAGCCCACTAGATAGTGGCAAAACCATCTTTTTCTAAGCCCACCCGAGGGTGGCAAAATCTGCATTTTAAGCCTACTTACGAGTAGCAAACCATCTTTTAAAAACAAACATGAAATGTTTTGTTCTAATTCAGGCGATCCAGTCTATACTTGTATGCTGCGCGCATCACATAGTAATTCTAGGCTAATAACCGGAATAAGAGCACATAATGTTTTCAAAACTAGATATCATGGTTAGTAGAGGCCGATCTTTGATCGGGCGAGCGGGGGTGCTCACGAAGTGACCTTCCCCAATCGTACCCAAGTTCCCGAGCCGAGGCAACTTTGGTGATGACGGACACGTGGCCTTAGGCAACGAGTCAGGGTTTCCTAAATTTCCCCAAAAATAAAATATTTAGGTGGCGACTCTGTATCTGGCAAAGCAGTCCATGTTTGGCACTTCTTTTCTAAAAATCTGTTTTCTCAAAACGATTTTCCGGATTTGGACTCTTTGGTTCAGATTAAGAACCGTGACATTGAGTCCTGAACTGTAGTGAGTCCAAATGAACAGAACGGGACTCATGCTCCCGGGGCGTTCGGGGACGTCTACAGTTTCTGGCGACTCTGCTGGGGACTTAGAGAACTTGACTCGAACTCATGATATCTTATTTTGACTACACTTATGTATTTCTTTGCATTGCATGTCCATTGGTGCGCCTAGGACACCGTGTTTGCCATCTGCTATTCCTGAGTGGTTTGCCAGAGGCTGCGTGCCATAAGGCTTACTAGTTACGGGCTCTGCCAGTATGGAAACACAAACCCCGATTTTACCGAGGCACCCTTTTGACCATTCGACCTAGTGCATATTCGGAATCCGTAGTGACCATTCCAAACTAGGACAGGTTGCTTACCCGATATAGGTTGTTTGAAACCGCTGCGTGCGTAATGAAACCCTAGCTCCTGACAAAATAGGACAGGGAAACCCTACCCCAACATAGGGGTGTTTTGGCTCTCACTTATCTGTTATGTGCTTTTAGAGTGCGTCTCTATAGGAAAACGCATGTATCAGTTTACGAGTTTGGGCATTAGGCCTGCGGGCATCAGTCAGTGTTTGAGAATCAGTTATCTGCGGGTATCAGATTCAGTTTTCGGGGACAGTGATTCAGGGATAGTGATCAGTGTTTGAGGACAGTGTGTATTCAGCTTATCGACCATGTGTTGTTATGCCCAGCTGTGTGTTGTGTATTTATTTTAAGCTGTTATGCTGTTCGTTTATCTGGTTATTTATTTCCTTATTGCTTTATTTATCTTTTTGCTAGGGCAGTTTTAGCACAATTGCTTCCGACCCAGCAGATATTCCCCAAGTACTCTGGACAAGAGGCCGTCAGCTCAATCAATCTGAGGATCTGGTTGACGGACAACCAGTGTTTCATTCTCTACCCCCGGTTGTCAGACGGAGGTCGAGAAAGCGCAGTGTGTCTGAGCAGAGGTTACCAGAGCAGTGGCCTACCCTAGCAGTGAACAGTCGGGCTGAGGT
Source organism: Camellia japonica (assembly GCA_030407325.1). Taxonomy (NCBI): domain Eukaryota; kingdom Viridiplantae; phylum Streptophyta; class Magnoliopsida; order Ericales; family Theaceae; genus Camellia; species Camellia japonica. The sequence goes on along the minus strand of JAPPVO010000019.1, from coordinate 38,312,628 downwards.
CTCAGTTTCTACCATAGAAATACACATACCAGTCAGTCAGCAAGATCAGCAAAACATGGCCGGAATGGAAGAAATGATGCGCCAACTCCAAGAGAGTATGAAGCAAATGCAGGAGGACGCTGTCCGCCAAGCAGAGTTCTCTAAACAGCAGGCCACAATCATGGCCCAACAGGCAGAACTAATTACCCGGCTACAGCATCAAGCCGGAGCATCAGCCTCACATCTAGTTTTTCCCCCACCAGGGGTCCCAATACCTGAGCAGACACCAACTACCCAGAATGTCCTGCCAAATGCCCAGAACATTTTGCCAAATGTCCATGCCATTCAGGAGGACACAGACATCCCAATGGGGCCGGCTCCGCCCCCGCTTCCGCCTCAATTATCCAAGGTACATACACCCATCAACCACCCGGACTCTCCCTTCGAGTTCGAAGTAGACCCTACAGCACTGAAATTAAGCAAGCTCGAGAAGCTATTCAAAAAATCCCAGGGGGTAAAGGCTATCCCGGATATCGAGGATGGATATACCGATGTGGCTGTGACGTTGCCGGATAGATTCAAAATGCCGCAGATCGATCGCTTCGACGGATTTGGGGATCCCATAGTCCAGCTCCGACTATTCTCAGATATACTACGGCCGATGGGCCTAACCAGACCCCAGAAGCTTTCACTATTCGGCCGGACCCTGTTGGGTGTGGCCGCTATCTGGTATGCGAAATTGGAGGATGATGTCAAGCGAAGTTGGGATGAAATGGCCGAGGCCTTTCTTGCGCAATACTCTTACAACACCCAAATCGAGATTACAACCCGTGATCTCAAAACAACAAGGCAAGAGCCCAAAGAGAGCTTCTCGGATTTTGTGACCCGGTGGAGGGCGAAGGCCTCGATGATGACTCTAAGGCCCACCGATAAAGACCAGATCAGGATGATTGTGCGCAATCTCCAGCCAAAACTGATGCAAAAAATGATTGTGCTCCCCTTTCCCACATTTTCGGATCTGCACGAGATGGGGGTACAAATTGAAGATGCAATGAAACAAGGTCTGATTGACCAAGACAGGGAGCAACCCCGGAGAACCTTTAACCGCAACAACAATGCAGGCCCGAGTGGCGCTGCAACTGTAAGAACTTCGGAGGTAAGCATGGTCGCCACTATTCCCCCTCCCCTTCCAAGGCCCATGGCAGCCACACCCTTCTCCGGTGCATCCGGAAGCAATACACAGACCACCAAATACCAACCCAGAGGCCAAAAAACCTTCACCTCATTGTACATGCCCCTGTCCAAGGCTCTAGGGGTCTTAATCAGAAAATGGCATCTAAAACCCCTGGAGCCGAGGCCATTACCAAATCCACTACCCCCCACTCACAACCCAGCCAAATACTGCGCATATCACCAGCAACACGGTCATGACACCGACCAATGTTTCAGATTGCGTCACGAGATTCAAGATCTCGTTGACAAACAGGTGATTTTGCCACCAGAAAGACCCAATGTCACAACCAACCCACTCCCTACACACAACCAAGCTCCACCTCCTAAAAGAATCAACTTTATCTAGACTGGGGTTGTGTCTTACCATCCTAGCATCTATATCACTCATTCCCATCTGCCTAAGCCGGAGGTGCTCCTTCCCGACTGCACTGACTTTTTGTGCATGCTGGACATCTCTACAATCCAACCTGAGCCAATGGTGGTGGCTAGCGAAGACAGCGCAGGGGAGATTACAGAGGAAGATGGAATGGTTGAGTCGGGGTTTGAGCAGTCTGGGAATTTTGCTGGGGAAGTCTACGATCCAAGTGATTACATTCTGTCATCAGGCCAGTTTGAGCCAAGTTTAGAATTGCCAGAGAGAGCAGAACTGTGTGTGATCCAGGGGGATAGATTTGAGCAGGGAACGGATGACTTGACGGCCGTAGAATAGGGTTTTGCCAACCTTCAGTTTTTCAATGACCAAGAATCAGGGGACGCGGCAGTCAACTGGTTTGATTATGAGGAATCGGCAGAGGCTACCGGATGGCTGGATGATCAATCGGATGTTGCAGAGTTCCAACAGGGCCCGGTAGGGGCAAGGGTATCAGTTGTGGCCGGAAGGGCCGGAAGTCAGAGTGCATTGCCGGAGAGCGCCGGTACGAAGAATTTCGCTCAGAATACAAGGAAAGCGGAACAACAAACTGTGCCAACGCAGGTGGAACAAGAAAAGTTTTGGGATTTTGAGAGAACCAGGGAAGCCAAAGCCCATGAGGGGACCGAAAGTCCTATGGGCACAAGGACAGAAGATGCTGCGAGCATGTGGGCTGAAAGCATTGCGAGTACAATCATGCCGGAGCCAGACAGATGTCTGTTGGCTGCTCACGGGATGTGGTGGGAGGACGATGATTTATGTCTTGCCCACACAAACGAGGATTGGGGGAACAATCAACCAGACGACACCTGGTATCTCGATGAGGTTGATCACATGACAAGAAGCGGGCAGTATTTCAAGCCCCCGCACCTAGACCAGCCAGAGGCATCTGGGAAGGATAAGGAAGCTAAGAGACAGAAGGAGAAACAACTTGAAGAGGAGGCTGTGCTCAAACAATTAAAGAAGATACAAACAGACATCTCCATCTAGGGACTGCTTATGGCATCATGAGTGCATAGACAGGCTGTCCTATCTGCCATGGACAAGGCTAAACTCTCGATAGAAACCACGCCAGAGCAACTGGTGGGATTAGTCTTTCCGGGAGGAGCTACCTCGATGCTGACTTTTTCTGACAAAGAACTGCCACCTGAGGGTGCGAACCACAATAAGCCACTCTACATCTCTGTGGAGTGTAGAAATAAATGGATACCGGTGGTTCTTGTTGATACCGGATCTGCCATCAACGTATGCCCGGCGATGACAGCGTATGCAATCGGTTTGAAGACCGCGGACTTTATACCGACAGCCCAGGTAATTCGGGCATATGACAACACGAGCTGAGAAGTCATGGGGACAGTAAAGATCCAGACCAAAGTTGGGCCGGGACAACATGAGATAGATTTCCATGTCTTAGAGGTTCCTGCAACTTTCAACCTGCTTTTGGGACGGCCGTGGCTGCACCAGGTAAAGGCAGTGTCGTCTACCTTACATCAGATGGTGAAATACCCCCATGGGAATGGAGTAGCCATTGTGTTCGGGAATTCATCAATCCATCCACCGCCAGAGGTGTCCACACCAGTCCTGGAAATTGAGCACAGCATGGAGGATGTGTTTATGTCAAGTTTTACCTTAGCTGAGGCTCGGGTTGTGCAAAACATCATGGCTGTTAATGAGGGAGTGTATGTCAGTGCTCAATCTGTATACCTCATGAACAAGCTACAACACATCCCCGGGATGGGATTGGGAAGGAGCGGCCGGAAGGGCGTCGCAGCATTGGCCGAAGTGCCACACAACCCTCATACCTTTGGCTTGGGTTATCTGCCCACCAAAGAGGATTGGATAAGGAAGGGAAAGGAAATGGCTGGAAGAGCCAGAGCGAAGCAGGCTGGGAAGCCTTTTGAGCTGATGCATAGGCCCATTCAGGGTACCCTAAATGGACGCTTCGTCTGGGAGGGGGAGGACTTTCCATTTTGTGGCTTCCCAGAGCCGTGGCTGAACGCGGAGAAGAAGCGTGTGCCAGGTTTCGAGATCTTCTTCGACCTGCAATTATCTGGGGATGACGTTGCCGAAGAGCAGACAGACCCATCAGCTGAGGTTGAGCAGTGTAAGGAAGTGGATTCCGAGGGCGCTGAAATTGAAATGGGGGTAGCATTGGCTTGTCTACTTTCAGATCCTCCGATCGACCAGAAGTGCTTGGGGGATAACTTCTCGGTTTCCATGATTGGGAATGAAACGGCTGCAGGCCTACCAGCAACTATTTTGGATGCATCTATCGCACCCTCTCTCACTTGGCAATACGAAGAGGGGTTTTTGTCCAGCAGCACCGGGTCAGGTAGTGAGCCGGAATCTGATTCCACCGAGTCTTGTGAGTCGGAATCAGGTTCCAGCTCGACTGAGTCTGAGTCTGGTAATCCTGGGGATGATAACCCGGATGCCACAGTTTTGTCCAGGTCGTCTTTTTCTTTCTTTTTTGAGTCTGTTGTAACCGAGGAATCGGACGATTTGGGTGTGCTTAATGAGAATCAAGTAACTGTGGTTTCTGAGTACTTTTCTGTGCCTTGGATTTATTGCATTAACTCAGACTTTCAAAATTTTGATGAAAACGACGAGGACGAAATTCCTCCGATTTTGCAACGCTTAATTGAACAAGAGCAAGAAAGATTTGTTAAACCTTTAGTTAATGAAATCACTACTGTGAATATTGGTACTGAGGAGGACCCGCGGCTGGTCCAGATCGGGTCCACGTTGTCTTCGGAGGAACGCGAGCGCTTAGTCGCTTTATTAAAAGATTTCAAAGATGTTTTCGCGTGGTCCTACGAAGACATGCCTGGGATCGATCCTGAGATTGTACAGCACCGGATCCCTCTTGACCCGAGGCCCGACCAGTCAAGCAGAAACTCAGAAGGATCCGCCCGGATTGGGCCCTCAAGATCAAGGAAGAGGTCACCAAGCAAATTGATGCGGGATTTTTGCTGGTATCCGAATACCCGACTTGGTTGGCCAACATCGTTCCAGTGCCGAAGAAGGATGGCAGGATCCGGGTATGCGTGGATTTCAGGGATTTGAACAGAGCCAGTCCGAAGGACGACTTTCCCTTGCCGCATATTGATGAGTTAGTGGACTTTACAGCGGGGCATGCTTTGCTTTCGTTCATGGATGGCTTCTCGGCTACAATCAGATAGTGATGGCACTTGAAGACCGGGAAAAGACTGCATTCACCACCCCGTGGGGACATACTGCTACAGAGTAATGCCGTTTGGGTTGAAGAATGCTGGAGCTACTTATCAACGGGCCGCGACCACGATATTGCATGACATGATCCACAAAGAGGTTGAGGTGTATGTGGACGACATGATTGTCAAGTCCAAAGAAAGAGAGGGCCACTACACCGCCTTGCAAAAGTTCTTTCAAAGGATCAGAGAATTCCGGTTGCGGCTGAATCCTCAAAAGTGTACGTTCGGTGTTACAGCAGGGAAAATGCTGGGGTTTCTGATTACACAGAGAGGTATCGAAGTCGACCCTTCCAAAATCAAGGCCATCTTAGAAATGCCACCACCAAGGACTGAAAAGGAGGTGCGAGGCTTTCTGGGTAAAGTGCAATTCATAAGACGGTTTATCTCAAAATTAACCTTGACTTGTGAACCACTTTTTGGTCTCCTGAAGAAAGGAAAGAAATTCCAATGGGACGACCGATGCCAAGCTGCTTTTGAACAGATTAAGGAATACTTACAGAACCCGCCCGTGTTCTCACCACCAGAGCCGGGGAAACCGTTGATATTGTACCTTTCAGTGACTGAGACTACAATGGGCTGTATGCTCGCACAAGAATCAGAGGACAAAGTGAAAGAGCCATCTACTACCTGAGCAAGAAGATGCTAGAGTATGAGACTCGCTATACACCGTTAGAGAAGGCTTGCTTAGCTTTGGTATGGGCTACCAGGAAGCTGCGGCACTACCTGTTAGCTCACTCCGTAATGTTGGTTTCACGACTCGATCCCATCAAATATCTTTTCGAGAAACCAGCACTTACGGGTAGGCTAGCTCGTTGGTTGCTGTTGCTCTCCGAATTCGATCTGAAATATGTGACACGCAAGTCAGTCAAGGGAAGAGCAGTAGCAGAATTCTTAGCCGACCATCTGGTAGAAGGGGGTGAAGCAGTTGAGTACTTATTCCCAGATGAAGCCATTTTGCACATCGACGACGAATTTTGGACGATGTACTTTGACGGAGCGTCAAATCAGTACGGGTATGGGATAGGAGTGTTGCTAATAGCACCCGACAATTCCCGTATCCCTCTAGCCTTCAAGCTCCGATTCAAAGTCTCGAACAACGAAGCAGAATATGAGGCATGCATTGCCGGTCTAGAAGCAGCCCTGGAACTAGGGGCAAGACGGTTGGACGTCATCGGGGACTCGAACCTTGTTGTGTCTCAAGCAAAAGGAGACTGGAAGGTCAAAGAAGAAAAGATGATGATGTATCACCAGACCTTGGACTTGTTAATTCCTCGGTTTGAGAAGCTAAACTTTGCTCATCTACTAAGAGAGAACAACAGGTTCGCAGATTCTTTAGCAACTCTATCTTCCATGATAGACATCCCGTCCGGAGTCCGGATGCGTCCAGTCATCATTGACCAGAAATTCGCGCCAGCCTACGAGACAATTGCTGCTATAGATGAGGCTCAAGACGAAAACCCCTGGTATTACGATATTTGGAATTTCTTGGAGAAGGAAGCATATCCATCAGGGGTAAATGCCAAGGATAAAAGGGCAATCAGAAGAATGGCCGTTCAGTTCATCATCTGTGGGGGTAAGCTGTATAAGAGAGGTCATCTGGGAATGCATAAGCTGTGTGTCGATGCCGAAAAGTTGAAGCGCTTAATGGAGGCCATCCATGGAGGGGAATGCGGTGCGCATATGAACAGAGTAATGCTAGCACGGAAAATCCTCAGACAGGGTTACTATTGGTCCACCATGGAGGAGGATTGTATCGGTTTTGTTCGGCGATGCCACAAATGTCAAATTCATGCAAATCGCATGAACATTCCGCCGTCGAAGCTGTACAATATGACTTCGCCATGGCCATTTTCAGTCTGGGGAATTGATGTGATCGGGGCTGTCACTCGAAGAGGGTCGAATGGGCATGAGTTCATCCTGGTCGCGATAGATTATTTCACGAAGTGGGTCGAGGCCCAATCCTATGCGGTGTTGAAGGCTTCGCACGTTGCAAAGTTTATCAGAAACAACATCATCTGTCGCTACGGAGTCCCAAACGAGATTATTTCAGATAACGGTTCCCACTTCAAGAAGGAAGTGATTGATTTGTTGGAAAAATACAATGTGGCTTTCCATAAGTCATCCACCTATCGGCCGCAGACCAATGGAGCAGTTGAGGCCGCCAACAAAAATATCAAACACATATTGCAGAAGATGGTGGAAACCTACCGGGACTGGCCAGATAAGCTGCCGTTTGCTCTGTGGGGCTACCGGACTTCAATCAAAACTTCTACTGGGGCGACTCCGTATTCATTAGTTTATGGGATGGAGGCCGTTCTACCTATCGAGATTGAAGTTCCGTCTTTGAGAGTGCTGGGCTGAGTGTCAAATAGCCGAAACAGATTGGCAGCAAAGCAGGTTTGAGGAACTCATGCTCTTTGATGAGAGAAGACTGAAAGCACTGTACCATGTTTAAGGTTATCAGCGCAGAATTGCCAGGGCTTTCAACAAGAAAGTTAAGTCCAGGAATTTAAAGGAAGGAGATTTGTGCTCAAGGACAACCGAGCTCCCATCCACGACCCAAGGGGCAAGTTCAGACCCAATTGGACTGGTCCCTACATCATTAAGTCTATCTGGTCAGGTGGAGCTGTGGTTCTGATGGATCTAGATGGCTAGAGTTTCTCACAGCCGATCAATATGGACAAGTTGAAGATAATACCCTGAGAGGCTCGCTAGGCCGAAACCCCGAAAGGGCGACCTAGGCAAAACTCAGAGCACAAAAAATTTGAAATAATAAAAACTGAGCTCGCAAGGTTGAAAACCCGCAAAGGGCGGCCTTGGCAAAAGTTAGAGCGTAAAAGGAGAGTGAAAATACTCGAGTGAACCCGAGCCTGAACTACGTAAGGCTTGATTCCCATCTTTGGGATACGTAGGCAACTTCATCCTGAAGTTCAGCCATAAACTTTTCCCCGATCAACTTTGTCCATTTGATCATCTCGGCCATCTTTGTCTATTCAGCATTCAAGAGCTCGGTGATCTCCGGTGCAGTGCTTTTCAGACTAGGGGCAACTTTCCGTTGCTGTGCAGTGCTGCGGTACTATTCAGACTAGGGGCAACTTTCCAGTTGCTAGGATCCGATGTTGTGCATCTCAGTGACAGACCTCAGGCGTATCCAGTTCTGATCCATATCGAAAATAGTTTTGAAAAGTTTTAATAAAAGTTGACTTTGTTCAAATTAATCTTTTTGCAACTTAGACCATTTTTGGACCAAAGCGGAAAATTTTCAGTACCCACAACCTTCAATTTCATTGATTTCAAAACAGAGTTCTCTGGCTCTTGCATACAATTGAGGTTGCTTTTTATTACATTCATAAAGAAAACTTGAAAGTGCTAATAAAGCAATAAATCTGGGGCATGGTCAAGTCAGGTGTCCCTGCGCCCCCTCCCTGAGCTAGTCGAAGCCTCTGACGCCAAGCTTGGCCCAACCTGTGCCTCCTCATTAAGCCAATCCCAGCACTCATCAGACAGAATGCAACTGAAAGTGGGAGCAGGGGACAGGAGCTCTCTAGTCCTCCATGCTGTGGCATACCGGGCAAGCTGTGCGCCTCGAACCGGGAATGTGGCAGGTACTCTATCCCCTCTGGCGGGCAAGTCTGATCATGACCAAACTGGCGTTGGAACCGGAACGGAAAGTAGAACACACAGTGGGTCAGGCCAATCAACTGAATTCCGATCTGCCGGGACATGCTATAGCTCATTGCCGGGAGATTGAGCCAAGGACAACGCCAAGCAATGCGATCTGCAGACAAATTGCACATCCAGTCGAACCACCATCCCTCATCAAGGGCATCGACTAGGTGTTGTCGAAAGAAGTAGCCGCGGGCTGAGTAGGCTGAGCAAGAGTCCACAACCTGCAATTTATCCATAAACCATACCTGGGGAGGGATGAAAAATGAGAGAATAAAGAATAGAGAGATGTACGATGAGAGAAAAGTAAGAAAAGGGTTTGTGAGAAAAACGAGCCTAGAGGCCGAGTGATGTGAGCAATATATATGTGAGATTGGGTGGGAAACATTACCTGCAGCAGTAGTGGACTCCCCCAAATCTGGTCGTCTCCCGGCGATAGAAAGCATCTAAGCCCATCAGTGTCTCGGCCAATGTCATGGCGATGCAGCTCTTTCTTTTTCAAGCCTTGAGCAACTTCAATCAGACGAATGCTAGATCCACTAAAGCCTGGGGCAAGCAAAAAGTGAGATAGCATGCACAAGCAAAGGCATGTTGCCGAAAACCTTGCCAATAATGGTTGCCGCGGTCACCCGGCATCAGAAAAGCGATGAATCAAGCCGAGGATGTCCAGTTCCCCGTTACAGATCAGAGACCGAGCGTCATGCATGGTGAGCCCACACATCCGCCCTAAAGCTTGGGCGTGACCGAAGCGAAACTGAGGCAAAATTTCTTCATGGCGTTCAGATTCCATCAAAACTTGAAAATCTTCGAAATGATGGACACATTTCCTGCCCGCCGAAGCTAAAAGACATGCGTTACCGGGTTCCAAAACCTCGCCGCGGCATGGAGGAAAGGAAGGTGCAGCGGAGTACGGCTCAGCGTGAATAGTGCATTCAAGCCGAAGCCCCGGAAGTTCAACTTCTCCGAGCCGTCTAAAGTAGCAATCCAAGCTGTGAGATTTTCGACGAGAAACGCCTCCATTTTTGGTGCAAAACTGAGATGAAATGAATCAACCACGAGGCTAGGACTTTTAAAGAGGATAAGACACTGTTCGGAGGACACGTGTCGAAAAGCTGGTGGTTGCTGAGCTAGGTGGTCGGCCGGCCACCTTTTCTGGTAGGCCGACCACCCTCTCTCCCTCCAATGCAAAAGCTGGTCGGCCAGCTCCCAAAGGTGGCGGCCATGCTGCAAAGTGTGTCTTTGGTCCTGTTCTACCTCTAGAAGAAAGTTCCAGCTTTTCCATGCATCGGGAGTGTCGAAGGCCTCCATTCCCTCTGTTTCGGATGCGTTCCGTCACCCAGATCGTCCGAAATACACCTTTGTTTATAGAGTTGTTGTTAAAGTCTTGTTTTTTATCGAGTGTTGTTTTGCTTATCGAGTTGTTGCTTTGTTGTCGAGCTATTTTGTTATCAAGTCTTGTTTATCGAGTCATCGAGTTCGTTGCATTGAGTTGTTATTCTTTGTGGTTAATCAATTTTGTGTGTCTTGCCTTATCGCACAGTTGTCAACTTTGTGTTTTTGCTTATCGAGTTGTATAACTTACTAAGGTTTTGTTGTTTCTTAGTAAGTTAGGTTGTTTTAGTTTGTTGCGTCGGTTCACTACCTGACTTGGCAAATACACAAATGCACATTTCCATTCAATCTCATTTTTGTGCAAAATGATGCGATGCGATGCTAAGAACTGAATAAAATACAACACTTTTGAACCAAAGCGTTTTCACCATCATGCTTCCCGTTACAACATTTTACAACAAGGGTACAAGTTTTTTACAGAAAATAAAACTGCCTAATAATGTACAATGTGCTACAACTACTAGGTAAAAAGGCAAATAAAACAGGAACATCTATTGCTCTCAAGTGCAAGAATAAGAGGCCCTCTTCGTCCTCTTCGGCTGAATCCACGACCCAAGGGGCAAGTTCAGACCCAATTGGACTGGTCCCTACATCATTAAGTCTATCTGGTCAGGTGGAGCTGTGGTTCTGATGGATCTAGATGGCCTAGAGTTCTCACAGCCGATCAATATGGACAAGTTGAAGAAATATTACCCTTGAGAGGCTCGCTAGGCCGAAAACCCGAAAGGGCGACCTAGGCAAAACTCAGAGCACAAAAAATTTGAAATTATAAAAACTGAGCTCGCAAGGTTGAAAACCCGCAAAGGGCGGCCTTGGCAAAAGTTAGAGCGTAAAAGGAGAGTGAAAATACTCGAGTGAACCCGAGCCTGAACTACGTAAGGCTTGATTCCCATCTTTGGGATACGTAGGCAACTTCATCCTGAAGTTCAGCCATAAACTTTTCCCCGATCAACTTTGTCCATTTGATCATCTCGGCCATCTTTGTCTATTCAGCATTCAAGAGTCGGTATGATCTCCGGTGCAGTGCTTTTCAGACTAGGGGCAACTTTCCGTTGCTGTGCATGCCGCGGTACTATTCAGACTAGGGGCAACTTTCCCTTATCAACGGGCCGCGACCACAATATTGCATGACATGATCCACAAAGAGGTTGAGGTGTATGTGGACGACATGATTGTCAAGTCCAAAAAAAGAGAGGGCCACTACACCGCCTTGCAAAAGTTCTTCCAAAGGATCAGAGAATTCCGGTTGCGGCTGAATCCTCAAAAGTGTACGTTCGGTGTTACAGCGGGAAAATGCTGGGGTTTCTGATTACACAGAGAGGTATCGAAGTCGACCCTTCCAAAATCAAGGCCATCTTAGAAATGCCACCACCAAGGACTGAAAAGGAGGTGCGAGGCTTTCTGGGTAAAGTGCAATTCATAAGACGGTTTATCTCAAAATTAACCTTGACTTGTGAACCACTTTTTGGTCTCCTGAAGAAAGGAAAGAAATTCCAATGGGACGGCCGATGCCAAGCTGCTTTTGAACAGATCAAGGAATACTTACAGAACCCGCCCGTGTTGTCACCACCAGAGCCGGGGAAACCGTTGATATTGTACCTTTCAGTGACTGAGACTACAATGGGCTGTATGCTCGCGCAAGAATCAGAGGACAAAGTGGAGAGAGCCATCTACTATCTGAGCAAGAAGATGCTAGAGTATGAGACTCGCTACACACCGTTGGAGAAGGCTTGCTTAGCTTTGGTATGGGCTACCAGGAAGCTGCGGCACTACCTGTTAGCTCACTCCGTAATGTTGGTTTCACGACTCGATCCCATCAAATATCTTTTCGAGAAACCAGCACTTACGGGTAGGCTAGCTCGTTGGTTGCTGTTGCTCTCCGAATTCGATCTGAAATATGTGACACGCAAGTCAGTCAAGGGAAGAGCAGTAGCAGAATTCTTAGCCGACCATCCGGTAGAAGGGGGTGAAGCAGTTGAGTACTTATTCCCAGATGAAGCCATTTTGCACATCGACGACGAATTTTGGACGATGTACTTTGACGGAGCGTCAAATCAGTACGGGTATGGGATAGGAGTGTTGCTAATAGCACCCGACAATTCCCGCATCCCTCTAGCCTTCAAACTCCGATTCAAAGTCTCGAACAACGAAGCAGAATATGAGGCATGCATTGCCGGTCTAGAAGCAGCCCTGGAACTAGGGGCAAGACGGTTGGACGTCATCGGGGACTCGAACCTTGTTGTGTCTCAAGCAAAAGGAGACTGGAAGTCAAAGAAGAAAAGATGATGATGTATCACCAGACCTTGGACTTGTTAATTCCTCGGTTTGAGAAGCTAAACTTTGCTCATCTACTAAGAGAGAGCAACAGGTTCGCAGATTCTTTAGCAACTCTATCTTCCATGATAGACATCCCGTTCGGAGTCCGGATGCGTCCAGTCATCATTGACCAGAAATTTGCGCCAGCCTACGAGACGATTGCTGCTATAGATGAGGTTCAAGACGAAAACCCCTGGTATTACGATATTTGGAATTTCTTGGAGAAGGAAGCATATCCATCAGGGGTAAATGCCAAGGATAAAAGGGCAATCAGAAGAATGGCCGTTCAGTTCATCATCTGTGGGGGTAAGCTGTATAAGAGAGGTCATCTGGGAATGCATAAGCTGTGTGTCGATGCCGAAGAATCGAAGCGCTTAATGGAGGCCATCCATGGAGGGGAATGCGGTGCGCATATGAACGGAGTAATGCTAGCACGGAAGATCCTCAGACAGGGTTACTACTGGTCCACCATGGAGGAGGATTGTATCGGTTTTGTTCGGCGATGCCACAAATGTCAAATTCATGCAAATCGCATGAACATTCCGCCGTCGAAGCTGTACAATATGACTTCGCCATGGCCATTTTCAGTCTGGGGAATTGATGTGATCGGGGCTGTCACTCCGAAGGGGTCGAATGGGCATGAGTTCATCCTGGTCGCGATAGATTATTTCACGAAGTGGGTCGAGGCCCAATCTATGCGGTGTTGAAGGCTTCGCATGTTGCAAAGTTTATCAGAAACAACATCATCTGTCGCTACGGAGTCCCAAACGAGATAATTTCAGATAACGGTTCCCACTTCAAGAAGGAAGTGATTGATTTGTTGGAAAAATACAATGTGGCTTTCCACAAGTCATCCACCTATCGGCCGCAGACCAATGGAGCAGTTGAGGCCGCCAACAAGAATATCAAACACATACTGCAGAAGATGGTGGAAACCTACCGGGACTGGCCAGATAAGCTGCCGTTTGCTCTGTGGGGCTACCGGACTTCAATTAGAACTTCTACTGGGGCGACTCCGTATTCATTGGTTTATGGGATGGAGGCCGTTCTACCTATCGAATTGAGGTTCCGTCTTTGCGAGTACTGGCTGAGTGTCAAATAGCCGAAGCAGATTGGCAGCAGAGCAGGTTTGAGGAACTCATGCTCTTTGATGAGAGAAGACTGAAAGCACTGTACCATGTTCAAGGTTATCAGCGCAGAATTGCCCGGGCTTTCAACAAGAAAGTTAAGTCCAGGAATCTAAAGGAAGGAGATTTGGTGCTCAAGGACAACCGAGCTCCCATCCACGACCCAAGGGGCAAGTTCAGACCCAATTGGACTGGTCCCTACATCATTAAGTCTATCTGGTCAGGTGGAGCTGTGGTTCTGATGGATCTAGATGGCCTAGAGTTCTCACAGCCGATCAATATGGACAAGTTGAAGAAATATTACCCTTGAGAGGCTCGCTAGGCCGAAAACCCGAAAGGGCGACCTAGGCAAAACTCAGAGCACAAAAAAATTTGAAATTATAAAAACTGAGCTCGCAAGGTTGAAAACCCGCAAAGGGCGGCCTTGGCAAAAGTTAGAGCGTAAAAGGAGAGTGAAAATACTCGAGTGAACCCGAGCCTGAACTACGTAAGGCTTGATTCCCATCTTTGGGATACGTAGGCAACTTCATCCTGAAGTTCAGCCATAAACTTTTCCCCGATCAACTTTGTCCATTTGATCATCTCGGCCATCTTTGTCTATTCAGCATTCAAGAGTTCGGTTATGATCTCCGGTGCAGTGCTTTTCAGACTAGGGGCAACTTTCCGTTGCTGTGCAGTGCCGCGGTACTATTCAGACTAGGGGCAACTTTCCAGTTGCTAGGATCAGGGGTTGTGCATCTCAGTGACAGATCTCAGGCGTGTCCAGTTCTGATCCATATCGAAAATGGTTTTGAAAAGTTTTAATAAAAGTTGACTTTGTTCAAATTAATCTTTTTACAACTTAGACCATTTTTGGACCAAAGCGGAAAATTTTCAGTACCCACAACCTTCAATTTCATTGATTTCAATACAAAGTTCTCCTGCTCTTGCATACAAATTGAAGTTGCTTTTTATTACATTCATAAAGAAAACTTGAAAGTACTAATAAAGCAATAAATCCGGGGCATAGATAAGTCAGGTGTCCCTGCGCCCCCTCCCAGAGCTGGTCGAAGCCTCTGATGCCAAGCTGGGTCCAATCTGTGCCTCTTCATTGAGCCAATCCAAGCACTCGTCAGACAAAGTGCAACTGAAAGTGGGAGCGGGGGCCAGGAGCTCTCTAGTCCTCCATGCTGTGGCATACCGGGCAAGCTGTGCGCCTCGAACCGGGAATGGGCAGGATACTCTATCCCCTCTGGCGGGCAAGTCTGATCATGACCGAACTGGCGTTGGAACCGGAACGGAAAGTAGAACACACAGTGGGTCAGACCAATCAACTGGATCCCGGTCTGCCGGGACATGCTATAGCTCATTGCCGGGAGATTGAGCCAAGGACAGCGCCAAGCAATGCGATCTGCAGACAAATTGCACATCCAGTCGAACCACCATCCCTCATCAAGGGCATCGACTAGGCGTTGTCGAAAGAAGTAGCCGCGAGCTGAGTAGGCTGGGCAAGAGTCCACAACCTGCAATTTATCCATCAACCATACCTGGGGAGGGATGAAAAATGAGAGAATAAAGAATAGAGAGATGTACGATGAGAGAAAAGTAAGAAAAGGGTTTTGTGAGAAAAACCGAGCCTGAGGGCCGAGTGATGTGAGCAATATATATGTGAGATTGGGTGGGAAACATTACCTGCAGCAGTAGTGGACTCCCCGCAAATCTGGTCGTCTCCCGGCGATAGAAAGCATCTAAGCCCATCAGTGTCTCGGCCAATGTCATGGCGATGCAGCTCTTTCCTTCTTTCAAGCCTTGAGCAACTTCAATCAGACGAATGCTAGATCCACTAAAGCCTGGGGCAAGCAAAAAGTGAGATAGCATGCACAAGCAAAGGGCGTGTTGCCGGAAACCTTGCCAATGATGGTTGCCGCGGTCACCGGCATCGGAAAAGAGATGAATCAAGCCAAGGATATCCAGTTCCCCGTTGCAGATCAGAGACCGAGCGTCATGCATGGTGAGCCCACACATCCGCCCTAAAGCTTGGGCGTGACCAAGCGAAACTGAGGCAAAATTTCTTCATGGCGTTCAGATTCCATCAAAACTTGAAAATCTTCGAAAGTTGGACATACCTCTTGCCCGCCGAAGCTAAAAACATGTGTTACCGGGTTCCAAAACCTCGCCGCGGCATGGAGGAAAGGAAGGTGCAGCGGAGTACGGCTCAGCGTGAATAGTGCATTCAAGCCGAAGCCCCGGAAGTTCAACTTCTCCGAGCCGTCTAAAGTAGCAATCCAAGCTGCGAGATTTTCGACGAGAAACGCCTCCATTTTGGTGCAAAACTGAGATGAAATGAATCAACCACGAGGCTAGGACTTTTAAAGAGGATAAGACACTGTTCGGAGGACACGTGTCGAAAAGCTGGTGGTTGCTGAGCTAGGTGGTCGGCCGGCCACCTTTTCTGGTAGGCCGACCACCCCTCTCCCCTCCAATGCAAAAAGCTGGTCGGCCAGCTCCCAAAGGTGGTCGGCCATGCTGCAAAGTGTGTCTTTGGTCCTGTTCTACCCTCTAGAAGAAAGTTCCTAGCATTTCCATGCATCGGGAGTGTCGAAGGCCTCCATTTCCCTCTGTTTCGGATGCGTTCCGTCACCCAGATCGTCCGAAATACACTTTGTTTATAGAGTTGTTGTTAAGTCTTGCTTATCGAGTTGTTGTTTTGCTTATCGAGTTGTTGCTTTGTTTGTCGAGCTGTTTTGTTTATCAAGTCTTGTTTATCGAGTCATCGAGTTTCGTGCATTGAGTTGTTACTCTTTGGTTAATCAATTTTGTTGTGTCTTGCTTATCGAGTTGTCAACTTTGTTGTGTTTTGCTTATCGAGTTGTAAACTTACTAAGGTTTTGTTGTTTCTTAGTAAGTTAGGTTGTTTAGTTTGTTGCGTCGGTTCACTACCTGACTTGGCAAATACACAATGCACAATTCCATTCAATCTCATTTTTGTGCAAAATGATGCGATGCGATGCTAAGAACATAAAATACAACACTTTTTGAACAAAAGCTGTTTCATTCCATCATGCTTCCTTTGTTACAACATTTTACAACAAGGGTACAAGTTTTACAGAAAATAAAACTGCCTAATAATGTACAATGTGCTACAACTACTAGTAAAAAAGGCAAATAAAACAGGAACATCTATGCTCTCAAGTGCAAGAATAAGAGGCCCTCTTCGTCCTCTTCGGCTGAGAAGTCCCTGCACCATCTCCGCCAGCACCATCATCAGAATCAGAGCTGCCGTCCTCGGAACCCTCCTCGGCATCACCTCCATCCTCAGAACCAGACTCAGAGTCCTCCTCTCTGCCTGCAGATGTCTCGGACTGAGGATGCGCGGACTCCTCCTCCTCGCTGGACTCCTCCTCTATGACGTGTGCCCTGCGCCCGCCTCGTCTGCGAGACGACTCCCCTCTCCCAGCTCCTCGAGAAGGCCTAGATGGCCCGGCTCCCCGAGGAGGCCTAGATGGCCCAGCCTGTGGCTGAACATATACCGGAGGCATCTGAAAATAAAGAGTGCAATTTGAATACATCAGCTCAAATATGTATATCAGACGCAGATACAAGAAAACTACATGAAATGGGTGCATGCAAATACAGTACGTGGATGGCGTGTGTGTCAGATGTGCTCTACACATACAGTCGGTCAATCAATGCAGTGGAATGGTCAAGCTCAGCATGTCATCAGAAGTATGATAAATGCAAGAAAACTAAAGGATACCGAAACGCCCATGATGGACAGCTGTCCCTCTCTCCGCAAGACCATGCCCTCGAGCGAGGCCACTAACCCGAGCAATCCCTCAGTATACTCCGTGGTAGGCTGCAGATGCAAGTGCAAATCATCAGTGAATGAATGAATGTCCAAGTATCTGAGTGATAAATCAAAGCTGTAAAGCATACCGGTGGCGAGTCGGGGTCTCTGACAAATCGATGATCAGGCATCGGAGGCTCTATCGGGATCGGGTAGGAAGTACCATATCTCCATCCCGTCAACTCGGTCGGGATCTCTGGCCATCCAGCATGAAAATGAGTCGGAGGAATCGGGGGAACCAATCCACCCCCGCCTCTAGATGTGCCAGCCCTGCTGGTGGAAGGGACATCTGCAGTCCGAGCCCGGCTCGATGAGGGCATACCAGCAGACCTCCTCGTCGGAGTACGGACTCCCGTCAGTGGAGGCATCAAGTATGTGTGACGGTAGGTCGCATAATCCCCGTCCTCCAAGTGTAGCAACACGTCGGTGCCTAGCATGGCGCTGTCGACGCCCTGAGGAGTGAGACTATCAGCGGACCGCATATCATCCGGAGGTGCTGAGGGAACACTCTGCTCAGGGAAGCCCAGAGTCTGACGTAGGAAGCGGTCCCCCAAGAACCAGGCTCTACCAACTGGCCCCTCGAACAGGATCCTATACCGAGAGGCACCCCATGCTCCGGCAAACTGAAATCGGAGGTCTCTACCTAAAGGCGCCCAGGGCTGCCATGTGATCTGCGGATAACCGATGCATAAGCTGATCAGAAATTGTGAATGTGCAAGATAAATCAAAGATGGAAACATAAGAACTGGAGTTCTGAAATACCTCTGACGGCCGCACTGTATCAAAGTACTGCCGTAGGTAGAGGAGAGACTCCCGAGGTCTCGGCCGGTACTGGCCCTCGAATACAAGTGAGTAAGGGGTCATGAGGGGCACCTCCACCTCAAGCTCCGGGGCTAGCGTCGGGAAGTACGCGTAGATCCATAGCTGTGGAAAACAGAGCAGTAGCCATCAGAATACAGAATGCTGAGTGCAGAATGTAAATACAAAATGCTGAGAGCAAAGTGCAAGGTACAGAGTGTAAAGTGCGCCGTGTGTGCAATGTACAAATAATGAGAAGCAGAAATGTAAACCAAGAGGGCAGAAAGTACCTCCCAGGCCCTCCAATAGCCGCCGACTATGTTCCCCCGTCCGCGGGAGGTCGCGCTCATATAGCAATAGAGAGTAGCCAGGCTGGCGCCACCCCAATCATATCGGCTGACCTGTGATAGGTCCACTAGAGCACTCAACAGATAGAGCCCGACAGTGTTCCCCCTATCGGCGAACAGAGTGGTCCCGAAGAGGAACATCAGAAATCCGCGGGTGTACTGTGCTACCTCCTCAGGAGTCTCAGGCTCCATCTCCACCCTCCTGAAATGTGAAGAAAACCAGGTATATCGGACTCTGCCCGAAGATCTGTCAACTGGTGGGCGAGCTCCCAATAAGTAGATCCAGGCGGCCTCCCACTGGCCCATGTCCTCGTCATATGGGACTGCCCAGCCTCCCACATCAAGGCCTGTCAATACAGCGAAGTCAAACGGGGTCATAGTCATGTCCCCGGTAGCAGAGAAATGGAAGGAGTTGGTGGTGTCCCACCATCTCTCTACCAAGGCACCCATCAGCGTCCTACTAGCAGGACAGCGAGATATCCCAGTGCAGAAGGGCCCAAACCCTGCCAAGTCAACCAAATCCCGGACAGCCTCCGGGAGCTCTGCATACCACTCTCTCGCCACAATGGAGCCATATCCTCGCGCAGCACGAGAAGTCACCTGCATTCAGGATGAACACATGTATTCAGTTTCAGAATGAAATGTATAAGCTGCGTGCAAATGAAATGAATAAGCTGCGTGCAAATGAAATGTATGAGCTGTGTGCAAAATCAAATCAGATACAGAATCTGGGCTGTGTGTTCAGAAAATTCAAAGTATGAGCCGTGTGTTCACAATTCAAGTGTTTGGGCTGCGTGTTCAACTTTCAATCAGTGTGTGCTGTGTGTTCACCTCAACAACGAGCTGTGTGTTCGACATCAAGTGTTTGGGCTGCGTGTTCAACCTTCTACAAAGTGTGTGCTGTGTGTTCACCTCAACAATGAGCCGTGTGTTCAGAATTCAAGTGTTTGGGCTGCGTGTTCAACTCTCAATCAGTGTGTGCTGTGTGTTCACCTTAACAATGAGCCGTGTGTTCACAATTCAAGTGTTTGGGCTGCGTGTTCAACTCTCAATCAGTGTGTGCTGTGTGTTCACCCCAACAATGAGCCGTGTGTTCAGAGTTCAAGTGTTTGGGCTGCGTGTTCAACTCTCAATCAGTGTGTGCTGTGTGTTCACCCCAATGAGCCGTGTGTTCAGAATTCAAGTGTTTGGGTGTGCGTGTTCAACTCTCAATCAGTGTGTGCTGTGTGTTCACTTCACCAACAATGAGCCGTGTGTTCAGAGTTCAAGTGTTTGGGCTGCGTGTTCAACTCTCAATCAGTGTGTGCTGTGTGTTCACCCCAACAATGAGCCGTGTGTTCAGAGTTCAAGTGTTTGGGCTGCGTGTTCAACTTTCAATCAATCAGTGTGTGCTGTGTGTTCACCTCGACAATGAGTCGTGTGTTCAGAATTCAAGTGTTGGGGCTGCGTGTTCAACTCTCAACAGTGTGTGCTGCGTGTTCACCTTCAATTAGGCTGTGTGTTCAAAAAAAGTCAGAGTTTCGGCTGCGTGTTCAACCTCCTACCAAGTGTGTGCTGTGTGTTCACAATCAATTTATGGGGCTACGTGTTCAGAGATTCAAGTGCTTGAGCTGTGTGTTCAAAATGCAAACAGATACCGTGTTTAAAACCAAGTGTTCAGAACGAGCAACTAAGCATACATGGCATGAAATACACAAAGAAGACGCAGAATATAAGGCAGGAATGTAAAAAGTAAAGAACATACCTCCCGCGCCTGATGGGAGAGGTGGACTCCGGCTCCCGCAATAAAAGATCCGCCGGTGCTCGATCATCGAAATCAGTAAAATGATAAAAATGCCTGAGGGAGGACATGTGTCGGAGGGTCGTACCTCTCAGGAATAAATGGTCGAACCCTCGGAGGCAGAGCCATAATATCTGGATCATCTCCGGCGCCTGGAGGACCTCCACCTTGAGGAAAGTGACCGGCCATTTCAGAAAATCTGCAAAAGGAGCAAAAATGAGCAAAATGGGCCAAAATTGGAAAAAGTCAACAAAAGTCAACTCTCGGGAAATGGAAAAGTCAACAAAAGTCAACTCCCGAGAAAATCTTCCAAATATTGAGACAAACTCACCTCAAGTGGCGAAATGAGAAAAGAAGCTCCGAAACCAAGATTTAATCGGTTCAAAAGTGAAGAGAACTGAAAGTTTTCGCGAAACAACTTGGCGTAGGACGTTGGAAAACGCGTATGGAGCGCAGATCTGAGAGGGAAATGCTCTAGGAAGGTAGAGGGACTAATTTCGGAGTTGGGGTTGTGAGGAAAAGTGCTTTGGATAAGCACATTTAAAGAAACAAGAGCAAAAAGACCAAACTGCCACCCCCGGATTTGGGCTAGGTGGTCGGCCGGCCACCTTTTCTGTAGGCCGACCACCCCCATTTCAAAACTGGTCGGTGGCCTCCCCCTGGACCAAACCTGGTCGGCAGTGTTCCCAGGGTGGTCCTCCAGATCTCTGCAAATTTTGGTGATGATCGGAGTCCCCGGCACCCGAGAAGTACAAGGAAAGTGCACTTTTCGTCGCAAAATCCCTCCGCGGGAACTTCAACTCCAACTTTCGATGCGTGTCTCATCGTTACTCGTCAAAGCGAAGTGTAATCCTTTTTGAATATGTTGTGACCCCTCTCGGGAGGTAACCAGAGGTCGCGATTGAGCCACCTTCGTCAAAACTTGCATTGCTTTGCTCGTTGTTTTTCGTTTCAAAATGTGCATTCGAGTTTACACTTACCTGCATTGTTATGCACGTCACTTGCATTCTCATGCACACCACTTGCACTGTTCTGCACGTTTCACGAGTATTGTCATACCCTTGTGCTTAACTTGCGTCACGCGCGTTGCTTCTCGCATTGCGATGCACTCACCCATCAACACGCGTTTGTCTGCATTCGATATCACGCTGAACATATGTTGCTAACTATGTTGTGCTTGTTGAGTTTCTTCCTTTTGCAGGCACGATATTGTATGTACGGTTCATTTGAGGCTGGTGCGACCAGACGAGCCGCACAGGTATTGTATCCCCTCCGTGTGAGACGTGGCGAGAATTCAATGATTCTCCGCATTCTTCAACTGCATGAAATGTAGTTTGCTTTGCATTCTTGCTTAAAACTGTTGCATCTATTGTGAATATTTGCTTCATTACAGCTTGCTCTTCGCATGATCATTGAGTTACATCGGCTTTGTGCATATCGCTTTGCATTTTGCCCCTGCCTGCGGGCACATCTTTGTTTATCTCGCCCGTTTGTCTAAGTCTTCGGCCTTGTCAAAAATGGGTCGTCTTTGGGCTTTGACATTCACTCCTTGACTTTCGAGTTCTGTCAAAGAGGGGCAACTGTAGACACCCCATTTTTGACCGACCTTAAGACTCAGATGTCACCGATTGAGCGCTTGGTGATGTTGCATATTGTGCTCGTTCTGAGGTTGCGGAATCACGGCTGCGAGCCTTGCCTCCGGACTTCCGGGCTCTTTTGTGCTTTGCCTCGGTTTGCGAACCGGGTCCCGTTTTCTCCATTTTCTCTTCCCGAAGGGAGGGAGAGGTCTCGTAGACCATCTCTCAGTGGCCATAGGCTACGTTTCGTGGTCGTAGGCCATTTTTCCCGTTTGGAGCCCGGTTTCCGATTTTCAAGGCCGTCGGCCGTGTGCCTCGGTTCGGGACCGCTTAACTACCTCCGTTTGCTCCGGTTTTTGGCGTACACCTTATTTCCTCCCTTTTGAGGGACACCGTGGCCCGAGAGACCAACTTCGTGGTCGAACGCCACCTCCGGTGCTTAATAGTCAGTTTTCGGGGCCCCGGGCCGCGCGTTTCGGTCCCCGAACCTCCGTTTTACATCCGTCTTGGTTCATTTTTGGCGGAGACCTTGTTTTCATTATTAGGAAGGTTGTAGGAGGGTGGGAGATGAGCCATTTTTCTGAAAAATCAGTTTTCTCATTTTCTCTCTCCAAAAGCCGATTTTTCTGACAAAAAGCTGGTTTTTCTCACTTTTGAGCCCCAATTTCTGGCTTTTCATACCATCATTGTGTTGTGCACACCTGGGAGGCCACCAATATGGGTAGGCCGACCAGTAATTCATCTTGACCCTTTTGAACCCCTCTAAAAAGCTGGTTTTTCTCTCTCCTGGGTCACTTTTTCTGGTTTTTCTCCACAGCTGTGTTGCACTCATCTGGGAGGCCACCTTTTGGGGTGGCCGACCAGCAATTGTTGTTGACCCTTTGACCCCTGGTCGGCCGACCAGGGAGGTGGCCGGCCGGCCACCTTGGCCTTTTGAACCTGGTCGGCCAGGTTTGTCTCCTTGGGTGCATTCCAGCTGTGCCAGCTGTTTTGCACCTGTCCCTCTGTCCGAGGGTTTGCCTTGTTTTTGGTCCATTTAAGGTGGTTTTCACCCCTTTGCTTGGTTTCAAGGAGAGTTTGGCCCTTTGGTCAAGCTTCTTGGGAAGCTTGACCCTTTTGGTTTAGCTTCCTCAAGAAGCTTGACCCTTTGGTCAAGCTTCTCTTAGAAGCCTTGAACCTTTCTCTTGGCTTCTCCAAGAAGCCTCACTTCTTCTCCTCTATATAACCAACCCTCCACCTCATTTTGCAAGGGTTAGAAAAACCAGCTGGATTTATACACACAACCCTCCATATCTCTCTCATCAAAGCTCAAAACACCCATTGTTCTTGGCTTTTACACTACACTCCAAGCCTACACCTCCACCACCCATTCAAACACCTTGAGGCTGATTTTCAGAGGTTAGGAGCTCATTTTCTTGGACCAAAAGCTGCTGCATTGCTGTGCTACAAGGGTAAGTCATCTTCCCCCTCTTTGAAGCTTTATTTGCTCTATACCTTATCCCTTCTTTCTTGCATTTATGGGCTTCGACCCAAACTGTAAAGTATCTTATTTTGACCCCTCTTCAACTTTGTTTAAGGACACTTTGCTGTTTGAAGTCATCTATTTCCTTGTTTGTTCAATCTCTCTTTTAGGGCTATTTTTGCATCATATTTTAGCCTTACTTGTGAACATTTTCGAGATTTGCTATAAACTGGAAAAAGTCTTGTTTTGACCTCCTCTTTAATTTTGTTTAGGTCACTTTTCTGTTTGGAGTCATCTCCTTCCTTGCATGCTTCATTTCTACATGCTTTGAGCCATGCATTTGAGCATTTGCATTGGCCTTGTTTTGGCCTCTTAGCCACTGAAATCCAGTGGATTTTCAGTGGCTTTGGAGAGGTTTTGAGCTTTGAAATCATAGAGGG
Organism: Camellia japonica; assembly: GCA_030407325.1. Taxonomy (NCBI): domain Eukaryota; kingdom Viridiplantae; phylum Streptophyta; class Magnoliopsida; order Ericales; family Theaceae; genus Camellia; species Camellia japonica. The sequence continues at coordinate 38,289,043 of JAPPVO010000019.1, read as the reverse complement.
GTGACCCTCTCACCCCTCATTCTCTTTACTAGCATGTTTGGCCTTCCAAAGGGACCTATTTTGCATGCATTGAAGTCTTGTTTCAGGCCTTATTCTGAGGGTTTTAAGGTCTTCCTAGGCTCTGTTAAGAGCCCTTTTTGCCATATTTTATGTCTATGATGCATGTGTAGAGCAATCCCATTCAAGGCCTTCAAAGAGACTGATTCCAGGGCCTATTTGGTGGGTTTTAGGGCTGTCATAACCCATTTCCAGAGTTGGTTTGGTCTTGCTAAGTGTCTATCTTATATATGCTTAATAACCCCTTGTATGGCCCTCTAAAGGAACTCATCATTTTTGCATGTGTTGGCTGCATTTCAGAGGTTATTTACGCATATTTTGACATATTTTGTTCACTGATTTTTTCTGGTTTGATGAGTTCTCATACGTTTCATATACATGCAATGTAAACCATGTTTGCTAGTCAAAGTTGCATGCTATTTTAGTCCATCATGCTAGCATCTTTTGGCCATGCCTTAAACTGGAAATGTGCATGTTTTGGGACTGCCTTGGCTCTGTCTTTAGACTTCATGATCAAATAATGCTCGCTTTGTATACTTGTGGTTCAATGCATTGGACTAGTTTTGAGTTTCGGAGCTTATTTCATGCATCGGGTGCCATATTTCCATGTTTCGGGACCATTTAGCATCATGTTTCAGTGCTGAAATTTACATTTTCATATGCCATCTCTCATTCTTTGCCATGCCTTGTTAGAGTGGCATTTGATGCCTTAGGTTCGGTCCTCGGTATTCGTGCATGTGTGCACGCATTTCGGTTGTCTCATTTTCATCTAATGGCTACTGATGTGGGTGTGGCTGAGGTCCACTCATGTTGGTGTAAGTCCATTATGCATTATGTATGCCATCTTAGTCCGTTGCATTGCGTATGCTAGGTTGTATGTTAGTGCATTGCGTATGCCATCTTAATCCGTAGCGTTGTGTATGTTAGGTTGCATGTTAGAAGTGCATTCATGCATGTCATGCATATTGCATTGTGTTTGGGATAAGAGTTAGCCCAAACACGGGAAACGAGGGACGTTTCGTACTTTGAGTGACGGAACGTGTCTCAATTCCCGGTTATCGACACTCCGGATCAACCATGATGGAGTCTCGGTCTTGTTGTGTTTTCATGTGCATTCATTTCATATTGAGTCGTGCAATTAGACCCCTCGGCCATCATGCATCGAGATGCGTGATTGGTGGCACGAGGATCGAGGCAAGCATACATATGTGAAAATACTTTGCCATGCCCCTTTCTCGCTCTTTGTTGCAGCAAATCAGAAACCGGCAGTCTTTTGGGGCTTCGCGCAATATTCCGGGCTTAATTGTAAACAGAGGCTAATCGGGGCATCGCAATGGATTTCCGCGCAAGGCAACTCAAGCATGCATCATTCATCATTTGGAACAGAGCTGAGGCGGTCCATAGATTTACGTGCTAGTTTACTGCTTTCCTAATTAAATTTGTTAATTAATTAGGGTTTTGTACTTATTTGGACTGTATTATTTATTCGGGACTGTATTATTTATTCGGACCCTCCGAACGAGGGCACAACTGTAATAAGTGTGTATGTGTGTGTGTTGTATGTCTTCCAACCCCACGTCTTTCTCCCTTTTATTTACCAGCTTATGATGGTTAGATTAGGGCATGTTTCAACTAGCATACAGTATGATAGCATGTTTGCATTCATTCATCCGTTTCGCATGCACCGGGCTTGGCGCATCATACTAACTGCATTTGTATTTCAATTCCGAGTTGAATACATGTTAACTGTAGCATTCCATGTGCCATATTTAGAATAGCCAAGCCTACTATAGTTGCATTTTTGCATGTGTTGCATTAGGCATTTCTGTATAGTTAGGGTCATGCATGGATTTCTAACATAGCTTCTGTTTTGGCTTGAAGTACTCGGTAAGTTTTTATGTTTTAGCATCCTTGCATGCGTGTGAGTGATTGCCATGATAGCATGCTTACCATGAGGCTATATGCTTATGTGATATATCTGCCTGAATGCCTGTGGGTGAAGGTTGGGTTATTTGGATTGGAACAAATCATCGACTGTGAGTTTTAAGCCTACTAGATAGTGGCAAAACCATCTTTTTCTAAGCTCACCCGAGGGTGGCAAAATCTGCATTTTAAGCCTACTTGCGAGTAGCAAACCATCTTTTAAAAACAAACATGAAATGTTTTGTTCCAATTCAGGCGATCCAGTCTATACTTGTATGCTGCGCGCATCACATAGTAATTCTAGGCTAATAACTGGAATAAGAGCACATAATGTTTTCAAAACTAGATATCATGGTTAGTAGAGGCCAATCTTTGATCGAGCGAACGGGGGTGCTCATGAAGTGACCTTCCCCAATCATACCCAAGTTCCCGAGCCGAGACAACTTTGGTGATGACGGACACGTGGCCTTAGGCAACGAGTCAGGGTTTCCTAAATTTCCCCAAACATAAAATATTTAGGTGGCGACTCTGTATCTGGCAAAGTAGTCCATGTTTGGCACTTCTTTTCTAAAAATCTGTTTTCTCAAAACGATTTGTCGGATTTGGACTCTTTGGTTCAGATTAAGAACCGTGACATTGAGTCCTGAACTGTAGTGAGCCCAAATGAACAGAACGGGACTCATCCTCCCGGGGCATTCGGGGACGTCTACATTGTGCTGACTGAATTCCCGTTTAAGGTGCTCCATGAGAAAGCAAATTTTACCGGCAGAATTTTGAAGTGGGCTGTGGAGCGGAGGCAGTACGACATCAAGTTCCAGTCGTTCCAGTCGCGCACAACTATCAAAGCTCAATCCCTTGCCGACTTTGTGACGGAATTTTCCTTTGGCACTCACCCTGTTTGTCCTATTGATTTGGCTAGTGTGGATTTGGCACAGTCTATGGTTTTGTGTACACAAAAAAAAGGGTAAGGAACAAGCAATAAAACGGCAAGACAACATCGCGTTAGCGGAGCAAAAGCAGGCTGACTTACAAACCGACCAAACGAGTGCGCATGCAGATAAGCTGCACACAAAACCGACCAATGCCTTAGATTTGAGAAACTCTCAAAACCCCTCCAATTGCTGGAAGTTGTTCATTGGAGAGATGTGGAAGCTTTTTGTTGATGGAGCCTCCAATAGACATGGAGCCAGACTGGGGGTGGTATTAACCTCACCGGACGGATTGATCATCGAACATGTCATTACGCTCGGATTCTCAACGTAGAACAATGAGGCGAAGTATGAAGCCCTCCTCGCAGGTCTGAAGAGTGCTCTACGGATGAATGCATCAGAGCTTATGGTATTAAACGACTCCAAACTGGTGGTCAACCAAGTCTCGGGGGAGTATGAGGCCAAGGATGAAAGGATGGCCAAGTATAAAGCATTAGTTCGTGCCAAGATTAAGAAGTTCACCGTGATAAGAATGGAATAGATAGGCCGCAAAGAGAATAGTAAGGCAGACGAGCTGGCCGGCTTGGCGTCACCTTTTCCAATCCGTTAATGATTGAGTTCTTGCCCAGACCTAGCATCGAGGAACCAGAGACATCTAAAGTACTTTGTATCGACCTGGGACCGTCTTGGATGGATCCTATCGTCACCTTCCTAAGAGACCGAGTTCTGCCTACCGAAAATAAGGAAACTAACAAGATAAGGGCCAAGTCAGAGCAGTTTTGGCTCTCTCCATCTAGGGCCTTGTACAAAAAGTCCTTTACCGGGCCGTACCTTAAATGTGTCCACCCCAGCAAGGTTGACGTTTTCCTCTTTGAAATTCATGAAGGCATGTGTGGCAACCATATTGGGGGCAGATCGCTGGCGTACCGAGCCATCTCTCAAGGCTATTGGTGGCTGTGCTGAGGAACTCCCCAATGTGCTTTGAGCATACCACACTACACCAAGACGCTCGACCGGGGAAACTCCATTTGCCTTGGCTTATGCCATAGAGGTAGTCATACCATTGGAAATTGGCATGCCAACCATCCGATCTGAAAATTTTGAGCTAGACTTAAACAATGAAGGTATAGCCCTGGAACTGGACCTAGCTGAAGAAAGAAGGGAACGGGTGCTAATTCATGTTGCGGCCTACCAACAAGATCTTTCTAAGAAGTACAACAAGACCGTGCATCCAAGGCTATTTAAGGTTAGAGATTGGGTCTTGAGGAAGGTGATGGGCAACACAGTGATCCCTGGAGAAGGCAAGTTATAAGCAAATTGGGAAAGGCCATATAAGATAACCAGCCTTGCTGGCAAAAGAGCATACCATCTGGAGGACTTGGATGGCAAAGCTATCCCAAGACCATGGAATGCGGCCAATCTCAAACTATTTTACTTCTGACATGTAATCTTTCTTTCTTTGTATTCAAATTTAGCCTATTTGCATTAAAAGTAATGTTTAACACTTAATGGAAAGAACCCTGTGATTTATCTATGTATCATTTTTTTGTTGTATTTGAGTAGTTAGATACTGGGGGCATTTCACTTTCAGTTTCAATGGCTCGCCGTACAGAAATTTTTCGTATAAAATGCTTGAGGCATGAACCCGACCAAACTTAGCTCTACTCCAACTGAGCTGATTTTTGCTTGCTGTGACAAAAAACTGGTGACATCCCGAGTTTCTCCATGTGAACCGAGCTGATTTTTGCTCACCCCACATCAGCCGGTGTTTTGGCTAACTCACAATTTTGGACCAAACTAAGTTCACTCAAACCTGGCTGACTTTGCCCGCCGTGCAAATAGTTCACTTGTTCTGAGCTGATTTTGCTCATATTTGCCCGAGCTGATTTTGCTCGCCATCGTCGAGCTAAGTTTGCTCATGTATAAAGAAAGTTGTTGATATGTCCAACTTCCGAGTTGATTTTGCTCTCCGGGATAAAGTTGTGTCCCGCCCAAATTCCGTTATAAAACCAAACTGACTTTTGCTCGATAACCTCAAGCTAACGTTGCTCGCCAAAAATGAGTATGCGCTTTGTCCAAACTCAAGGATCCCTCAACCGAGCTGATTTTGCTCACTTGAGGAAAAAGTTGGTGTTTTGCCCAACTGGTGTCAGAACCGTGCTGACTTTGCTTGACAAAAAGGGTTGTGCCCTTTGAACTAATTTTGCTTGCTATGGAAAAAGTTGGTGTTCTTTTTGCTATAAAATCGAGCTGATTATGCTCGTTAATCTAAGCTGACTTTGCTCGTCAGGGAATGAATTTGCGACTTGCCCAATTCATGGATTGTTTTTGCCCTCAGACCGAGCTGAATTCGCTCGCTGGGAAGACAGTTGTGCTTACCCACTTTTGAAAAGGAATCTTACATTTCTAAAATTACGGAACAAATCGTGTAAAAATCAGCTTGGCGTAGCAGATTTACAAATATAACTTGACACGGATAAACCGAACAAATATATCTCGGCCATTATACAAGATCTCATCACGTTTATTCAAGCCAAGAATTGAAGAAAACAGAAAGGGAAATGCATATTGAGCAAAAAGTTCATTCGTTTCATTAAAGCTGAAATTGGGCTACAAAAGGTGGGGCCGCTAGCCCGACTACACCAAAAAAAAAGGGGCGGGGGGAAATATAAGAGCGCCTAATCTATATTCACAGTTGTCTCTTGCTCGGCATGGTCCTCCTCGGTCGTGTTCACCGCGGGTTCCTCTTCAACGATGGGGCTCAGATTCGATCCAAGCGCGACCTCTTTGCTGCTCAACGAGTCCTCTTCCTCTTGGAGTGGTTGTCGACTCTCGTTAGTCGGTGGGGGGAATGTAACCTCAACCGCGCTAGCCATCTGGGTTGCCTCGATCAATTTCTGTTGTACGGCTGCGACATAGGCCTGTATATGCGGAGGAATGAAGGCAAGTAGAGGGTTCTTGTAGACGTCAGAGTCAAGGCCATGGCCAAGCTTTTCTACGGCAGCTTTCCAGCCACATTGAAAGAAAATGTCTTTGGTCCCCTCCACCTGCCGCTCGTAAACCTTCTCGCCTTTCAAGTAGCCGTGGTCCTTCATTTCATCAACTCTCTTCTTAAATTCGGCCTTGTGAGTGGCGTGGAGCTTGCGTAGCTCAGCCAAATACCTCTCCTTCTTGGCCTGGTTAACCTTTTCTTTATCTTCCTCGGCCCGCGCCAGCTTCACAGCCATCTGATCCTGTTCGGCAAGTACTGCCTCATGAAAGGACTTTAATTTCTCCAGCTCGACAGTCTTAGCCTTATTGTCAGTGATGGCTTCCAACATACTTTTCCGAACAGAGACCATGCACTTATGGGCGAGGTAGTTTTTCTGTGCGACCTGCAAGAAAGATGACGTTAGTACATGCCGAGCAATAACTTGTCAACAATAAAGGTCAAATACATACCAAAACTATTAACCTTGCGGCCGACCTAAGAACCTTCAGGTCAGACAACTCATCGTGCCTCTTCATGTCTGTTGGGAGGAGCAGACACTTGGTTATGTTAAAGCCAAGAAAGTAGTCCTTGTCAGCATAAACTGAATCGGCCGTGGTGACTGCCCGGCCCTTGTTTTTCAGCTTGGGTGACCAGATTAGGGGGGCAACAGGGCGAGTTGACTACTTTGCCAAGGGCTGTTCAGTCTAATCGCCCTGATCGACAGACAGTCGCTCTGTTGAATCTTCATCAGCCAAACGCTGTTCAGTCGAAGTCTGCCTGGGCCTCTTCTTCGACCAACCAGAAACCTGCTCGCTGGCAAGTGCTAACACCGGTCCTTCATGCACGGCCAGTCTAGAAGTTTGGTACCCAGTCATTTCGGCCCGTTGCGAGTTGCTCGGCTCACCCGTGATCATCGATTTGATGACACGAATTTTTGCCATCTCTTGTTCAGCAGTCAGTGGGACAAGTTTGATCGACAGAAGAGTTGGATCTGGTTCTGGAGAGGGGGCACGAAGAAAGTCGGTGACCCTGCTTTTGTGCGGTGCTGTGTACCGATAACTCAGTTCGTATTCGAGCAGCTTTTGAGCCTTTCTTTCTTCGACCGGATGTCGAAGAGTAACCCTTATAGCCTCTCGGTTAGTGTTGGAATAATCGTCCGCTAAGAGTTTGTAATCTGCAAAAATGAAGCAAGGGTTAGATAAGCAATGACAAATCAAACCCAAACAATTAAACCGTGCTACGATGCTCACCAGCGCTCCCGAAATTTTTACGTATGTACCAGCCCAGTATTGGTGCTTCGGTGTCTTCATAATTTCCAGACACCTACAAAAAGTCGTCATTATTCTTCTCTTTATCTGGGTTACCCTCTACAAGCTTTGCTCGGCCATTTCTAACCTTCAGGTACCAGCAGAAGCCACCTTTATTCTTACTAAGTGTATATTGGTGGAATATCTCGGAAAGGCCGAGGTTCAGACCGAGTGTCCGATTCAGTGTGGCCACGCCATTTATTATTTTGTACGTGTTGTTAGAGACTTGGGTGGGGCACAGCCTAGTCTGCCTAAAAAATTCACAGACCAGGGGTTGAACCAGGAAGCGTAAGTGGCCTTCTACAATAGACACAACCGTGAAGGGGCATTTGTCCAATTTGCCTGTGGGAGTGTCTCCTTTCTTGGCCAGCTCCAGGTAGACGTCGTCTGGAATGTTATATTCTTTACGGAACTTGGCCATTGCCCCAGGTGAGCCGACCATGAAGCAGTATTTCCCTATTTATGTATGTTTTATTCTATAAAGTAAATTCGATAGTAGCTCGGTCAAAATTAAGCGGCTTAGGTGATTATTTGCTCGATCTTTGAGCCTCACCGATGGTGATGTTGATGTGTGCCTGGTCAATCTTAGTTTTGCATTGTTAAAAATAAGTGCAAGTGTTAGCACGGCAACGAGTGTGCGACCCTCAAATACGCCTAGCTCGGCCACAAAAGGTTCTAGTACCTTCTAGTCTTAACTCGGTATTTTCAGTTTGGTGGTGAACCTAAATCAATAGGGCGGTTTTAGGCCTTCATCCAAACCGCTCGGCGCTCATCTCGGCTAGATGTTTCTATAAGCTTATAGCGCGGTCACAGTCACTTGGGAAAAGCACGAACCAGTTTTAGCTCGGCCTTATCCTATTTGTGGATCTAAAATTGGGATTTAGCTCAGTTTTGCCTAGAAGTCAATCGGTTCATCCTAAACTCAAGACTATATACTGAAATTAGAGGAAATAAGGGGCACGAGGGCCCTGTTTATGTTTTAGGTTCTAGTTTACCTAATTTCTACGAAATATCCACTAGTTTTACCCTAAAGAAGAGGCACGAACAGTGTGGTAACAGCCTCACACGAAGAAAGTTCGAAGAACACGAAGAACAACAATGGAAAAGAGGGAAAAGTAAGGAGAAACTCATGGATTTAGGCGTCAAATCAAGCTCTAATCCACCTCAATCTCTGTTGCGATAACCTTGAGGGAGAATAGCATTGGAAACAGAGCAAATGGGAGTGATGATGACGGTGGAGGTAGAAGTTCAAATGTTTAGGGTTTTGCGCAGAAAAAGTGAACAGTGATGGGGCTAAAGGACTGACCTTTCACGTATATAGGAGATGATGAAGAGGCGCCAACTTTTCAAATTTTAGAGATAGTGGGGACAGTTGTGGGTTTGTACGAAACCAATGGGGGAAAGCCACGTGGCATCGATGTGATGGGTTATCAGTACAGCTAATTGATGGATGACAAGATAATCAGCACAAGTCTCAATGACCAGCCTAAATGGATAGCTCAGTCGAAAGAGTAATCCCACCTGCATTCAGCTCGGATGGGATTAAAGGGCAATTGAGTGGGAGATTTGTGCCGTACACGGGATATGGTGTTAGGCCATGTGAGGGCCAAAGACGCTGTGCTTGGCTGAACTGCACTAACACAATACTTTGGCCCATTACGTTGGGCCGGGCCAAGGGTCACCGGGAATATGGAGGCACGTAGGTGTTTAACCGAGCTAGGATCACGCGGAACGAGATATTTGGTTAAGTCCGCACGGATGGGTTGGGCTGAGCTATAGACGGTTCGAACTGATGTGGGGACTAAGATGGCCCATGAGATCGTTGTGTCTGGCCGAGATGCCAAACTGCACGCCCCGCGTCTAGTCGGTTCGGATAGACCGGTTTGGTTTTGCTCGGCAGTGCCTGTCCCTCATAATGTTTATGTTTCACCAAGTAATAGCTCGGTTCAATATTCTACGTGGACCAATGATAAGGAGAGGGGAATCCATTCCTGGTATGCGTCAATACCATTTGGCGGTATGACAAACACTGTTTAGAGGTTTTGGTCTCTACACGTGTAAGAAATGTAGAGGGGAGCACAACCACCTGTCTAGATAAGGACAACAGAGGTAGTGCGCCCATAATCTCTGTGGCTGTATGGCCAGCCTTGAAAAGGAGGAGCATGAAAAGGAGGAGCATGCAATCGTTAGAGGTAAGCTATTTTTGATATATTCTCTTTCTCTCTAGAAAGTGCTTTGCCTTCTCATTTCTTCTCCAAGTGTGCTAACTCGATCGTCGGAGGGTTTATCTAGCAGCACACTGCCGGGCAGCTCACCATCTTTATGTTCTTAGGTTAAGCAACGTTACACAAGGCTTGGATACAAGGAGTACGGAGAACGACGAATATTTCCTCCCCGTACAACACTCTTTCTAAAAATCTCAACACTTAAATTTGATTGGTAGTCAAAACATAATGATACTTGAACATGTAATAATGTTTGGACACATTTTTAGTAAGAATTTTATTAGATATAATAGCATTGCTATTCCCATATCATATTCTTCTCCATTGTCACATTCGTTTTCTTTTCCTGAAATGAAACACAAATGCATACATGGTTGCTCCTATCTTCTACCAGAATTGGTATTTCTGTCATGGGTTTTAATTTTTTCATCCATTTGTAATTAGAAGAATGGGGCAAAAACGTAAGTATCGTCAGCTCATGTACACATATTGTGTTCTTCAATCTCATGTACCCATATATTTTTCAGTGTTTTATGTGTGTTGATCTCAGTTGTAAGCTTACCATGTCCACATTAATCTTGATTGTCACATTCACATTTGTGTTTTCCAATCTGTGATGTTCACCTTCATAAATGCATTCCTAATTTGGAAAAATTATTTCACATTCGACATAGAGTTTTGCATACTTGATTCTTTATTGTTTTAATTTTTTTTTTAAGGTTCAGTCAAGTTGTAAACTTGGATAATCACATGGAGCAGTTCATTTTTTGATTTTCTAATTTCACATAGAGATTACATTTTCTCATACATGCACTGGCGACGCTATGTTCAAGCAAGGGGTTCACTTGAACCCTCTAAGATTTGAAATCTTTTATTACCTATGATAAGTTTTATTACTAGAAGTCAGCTATATGTATTTCATGAACCCTTTCATTTTATAGGTTTTGATAACTGATAAGAAAACTTGTTATTTAATTAATCAATTGAGTACAAATATATAAGCTAATAGAATGAAATCCTAACAACCTAAAGGACTAAACTATCCGTAATGAATAATATAAACTACAATAATTCACACCCCCTCCTCAAATTGAGGATGCGAACGCAGAAAGTATTGAAAGTTTGCCAAGAAGAAAATGAAAACAAGCAACCATGTGAGTCTTCGTAAAAAAATCGACCAACTGAAGAGATGAGGGAACAAAAGGGAGAGTAATAGTGACAGCCTAAAGATGTTGTCTGACAAAGTGACAATCTATTTCAACATGCTTGGTCCACTCATAGAGGACTGAATTATGGGCAAGTTGAACAACACTCTGATTATCACAATACAACGTAGTCAAATCAAAAAGAGAGACACCCATATCAGAAAAAAGCCACCGAAGCCAAACGATCTCGGAAGTAACATGAGCCATGGCACGATATTCAACCTCAGCGGTGGAACGAGCAATAACAGATTGTTTCTTACTCTTCTAGGATATGAGAGAATTGCCGAGGAAAACATAAAGACCAGAAGTAGATTTGCGATCAGAGATATCACTGCCTAATCAGTGTCAGCATAGGCACGAAGAGTCAAATCTGAAAAGGCAGATAACAGTAAACATTGCAACAAAGTGCCACGAAGGTAGCGCAAAGTACAAAGTAAGACAACCCAGTGTGTAGAACAAGGAACAAAAACAAACTGGCTGAAAATGTGCACAACATAGGAGATATCCGAATGAGTAACGGTGAGATAAACTAAGGCACCCAACCAACTTGCGATACAAAGTGGGATCCTCAAGAGAAACGCCATCAGAAGCAAAAAACTTAGCATGCAACTCAAGAAGAGCGTTGACAATTTTGTCATTAGTAAGATTGGCACAAGAAAGAATATCATAGGCATATTTAGTTTGAGAGAGAAGATACCTAGTAGGAGAAGTAGCAATCTTAATACCAAGAAATACCGAAGAGACCCCAAATCCTTCATCTCGAACTCCTGAAACAACTGATGCTTAACATCCTCAATAGTAATATAATCAGAGCCAGTGATGATCATATCATCCACATATAAGAGAAGAAGAACAAGGCCAACAGAAGTGCGCCGAACAAAGAGAGCACAATCATGATGACTAAGACGAAAACCAAGCTAAAGTGCAACAGAGTGAAATCGTTTCTACCAAGCACGAGGAAACTGCTTGAGACCATATAGAGTACGGCGAAGACAACAAACAACACCAAGAGGGTGAGAGAGACCCAGTGGAGGGCGCATATACACTTCTTCAACAAGATGCCCATTCAGAAATGCATTTTTGACATCTAGTTGAAACAAAGACCAGTGATAGGCAGCAGCAACAAAGATAAGAGTGCGAATAGTAGTCATCTTGGAAATTGAGGCAAAAGTCTCATCGTAATCAATCCCATACTCCTGAGAAAAGCCCTAGGCAACCAAACGAGCTTTGTATCATTCCAAATACCCATCATAAAAGGTTTTGACCTTATAGACCCATTTACAGCCTACAACATTCTTGTCAACGGATAATGGAACCAAATCCCAAGTTTGAGTGTTAGCCAAAGCAGTTAACTCGTCATTCATAGCAGCAATTCAATTGGGATCATGACAGGCTTCCTTATAGGACCTAGGCTCAAAATATGTATAAAGACAAAAAAGAAAAGACTGATAGGAAAAGGAAAAACATGTATTACCAAAATCGTACCAATTTGGAGGATGACGGTCTCGTTGTGGAAAGCGATGTGCAGGAGGAGCAGGATCCAAAGAAACAACTAGAGGGACAATAGAGCTAAAGACAGACGAGCTCGGAAGTGCTTTGCGGCGCTGATAAACAAGAAGAGGAGCAGGGAAAGCGGAAGCTGGAGAGGAAGTAGCTGGCGAGATATTAGAAGTGCTAGTAAGAGGCAAAGTAAAAGCCTCAAGATTAGAAACAAACTCATTGGGAGAAACATTAGGAGGAAATGGGTCAACATAAACCAATTCATCTTTGGTAATAGGGACAAGGGTGAAAGGTATAGTGTAGTAGGGTAGTTTTTCTAAAAAGGTGACATGCCTAGACACATATAGCTTTTTGGTGGTAGGATCATGACACCGATAACCTTTCTAATTAATGTCATACCCTAAAAAGACACATAAGACACAACGAGAGCTAAGCTTAGAGCACGTTCGTTTAGAGAGGAGCACAAAGCATGCAGAATCGAAAATACTAAGAAGAGAATAATTGAGAGTAACACCAAAAAGACGCTCATACGGAGATGAGCCTAAGAGAAGAGGGGAAGGCATCCGACTGAGAAGATATGCAGCAGTGAACACAGATTCTCCTCAAAAAATAGAAGGGACAAAAGACGAGAGCAACAAAGAGCGAGCTGTATCAAAGAGATGGAGATGTTTGCGCTCAGCTCAACCATTTTGTGTAGGAGTGTCAGAACACGAAGACTGATGAATAGTGCCATGAGTAGCTAAACACTCCTCAAACTCAGACAAGTAACACTCACCCCCCAAATCAGAACAGAGAACTTTAATGGTGATGGAAAACTGAGTGCAAATCATGGAGTGAAAATTAGAATATATTTTGTAAAAATCAAATTTTCTAGTCATCAAATAAACCCAAGTAAATCAACCGTAATCATCCACAAAAGATAGATAATATTGCGAACCACCCTTGGTAACTATAGAGGAAGGACCCCAAACATCAGTATGAACTAATCAAAAAGGAGAAAATGAAATAGAACTACTTTTATTAAAAGGAAGAGCAAACATTTTAGCTAATTTACAACCACGACACTCAGAAATATCATTAATGGAAAAATTGCCTAAATGTCCAGACCGAACTAACATCCTCAAACAATCACTCGACAGATAACCTAACCTAGAATGCTAAATATAAAATAAAAAGGACTTATTGTTTAAACAAAAAGAAGACAATGTAGTAAAAGACGCTTCTGGAGGAACATGCAAGCTGTCCAAGATATATAGTTCTCTAACTCTACGCCCGATCCCAATTTGCCTCTTGGATACCCAATCCTGCACAAAACAATGAGAAGAAGAAAAAACAACATCAAAACTGGAATCAGATAATTGACTAATATAAATAAGACTGAGTGAGAGGTGAGACACATAAAACACAGGAGAAAGAGATAAATGGGAAGAGAAAATAGAACCAATAGAGTGTACAAGCATAGAAGAACCATTAGCGGTAGGAATAGAGGTAGAAAAAAAATGAGAGACACAATCACTGAGGAGAGATGCAACAGGGGTCATATGATGTAAACAGCCAGATTCAAAAATCCACGAAGTGTGGATATTACCTGAAAATGATGAACTAAACAAACATAACTGAGTGGTAGTCATAGTGGAGGCCTGAGATGAAAGATTTGGATTGGCCACCATGAAAGACTTAAACTGCTCAAACATATACTACATATTGGAAGATGGACCATTCTCAGAAACTGGTGCAGAAAAGGCGGCAAATGAGTGAGATCCTAAAAATGTCGGCTTAGCGAATGGTGGCCCAGAAAAATGACCCTTAGGCTGCAAAAATTTAGGACAAGCATGTTTCCAATGGCCTTTCTGATGACAGAAACTGCACTCATCCATGGAAACCCAAGGCTTGGGCTTACCAGTAACTTGAAATAAATAAGAAAGTAGGGTGGGCAATAGCGGATGAGTGGAAAAAACTAACTGGGAAGTAGGAGCACCATGAGCCACCTTAAACCGAGTTTTTTCTGCAATAAGCTCACGGACAGCACCGTCCACAAAAGGCAAGGGAGACCGATGAAGAATAGCTTCCCTAAGTGGCTCAAATTGATCACGAAAGGCCATAAGAAATTGAACAAGATGTTGCTTCTCTTGATATTTGGTGTAATTGTCAAGTAATTGCAAATCTGATGGTTCCATCAAAGCAAGCTGATTTCAATAAATAGTCATCTCATTGTAGAACTCCTGAATGGACTTATCTTTCTGAATAGCATTGCGAATAGACATCTCGAGTTCATACTGTTTTGCAAAGTTAGACTCAAGGTACATAGTTTTATAATAGTCCCAAACTTGTTTAGAAGTAGAATACTTGGAAAAATTCATATCAATGGTAGTTTGAACTGAATTATGAAACCAAGTAAGAATTTGTGCATTTCCCTATCCTATTTAGCAACATCAGCCTTAGTTTCTTGGGATTCCGTAGGTCTAATAGTCACACCAATAACATAATTCCACATGTCTTTACCCATTATAAAATTTTTCATTACATGAGACCAATAGGAGTAATTGGTACCATCTAACTTAGTGGTGATAGCTTGCAATTTGTCATTAGCCGTGGTACCACAATTAAACAACATAGTAAAATCAAAGCAGAGTGACAATTAAATAACCAGAGTTGCTATTGCTATAATTAAAGAACCCGTGAGTTCAAACTTATAATAACCAGAGTTACGTGACCCAATCACCCTCAAATAACAATCAGAGAGAGAACCAAGGCAAAGCACATAGAGAGAGAGAAACTGAACCTAAACTCAGAAGGCGAAGTCGATGTCAGATACCAAGTCTGGAGCAAGGTCGAGCACAAGGTCAGATCTTACTTTGATCGTGTGAACTAGAGGAAGAGACAGAAAGATTACCAATCAGAGTCACACAGGGAATCAATCAAACCAGAGGTAGAGAGCTTCGATCGAACCAAATGAACGAGTTGAGGGGTCAAGCTTCGAAGTGCGACGAAGAGAACAGAGAACTCCAGCAAAGGCCTTGCAAAGAGAGAGAAAGGGGCTGCGATGATCGATGATGATCTGCGAAAGGTATGCTAACGTCTGTAACTTGGCTCTGATACCATGATAACTGATAAGAAAACTTGTTATTCAGTTAATCAAATGAGTACAAATATATAAGCTAATAGAATGAAACCCTAACAACCTAAAGAATTAAACTATCCTTAATAAATAATATATAAACTAAAATAATTCACCGAACCCTCCATACAGTTTCTATACTATCAACTTTCTTGTCCTCTCTCTCTAGTTCTTTGACTACTATATTATTTTCCTCAAGTCTTTACACTATTAAAAAAAATATTGAATATAATCTTTATTTTTATACTTCTAGATATAAGTGAGTGAATTTCATATTTGTTTATTAATATGGGTCGCATTGTTTTGTCAAAGAGTGAGAAAATGAAATAAGAAAAGTGATTTTTTTTAACTTTAAATAGTTTCTTTATTTTTTTTGATGTGGTATTTTGTCATTCAAAGTATTATAGAATGCACTAGAGAGAGTACACTATAGAATATCCGTAAAAGTGTTTGTGCTACTATCATTTTTGTTAAAATAACATTAGTCTTTTTATTTATAATTTGAGAAGTTTTTTATTTTATAAATAAAAAAAACAGAAACTAACTTGAAAATCTTGCTTGATAGACTAGTTTTGAAAGGAAAAAAAATGAAAATAATACTCCTTTAAGAATTATTTTTTAATTTCAAACATTGTTTTACTTAAAATAAGTTTAAAAGATATTAAATGTTTCGTGTTTTTAAACTTTTCATTGTTATTGTCTTTGAAAACATAAAAAAAATAAAATATAAAAAATACAGACAATATCAAAAAATTTAAATGACACCACTCCTGTGCATACTTGAAGTTTAATGCTTACATTTGAAATTTAATTTTCGTATTTGAGTTTCACATTTGGACTAAACAACATTAGTTATTCACGTAGATTTGTCCATCATTACAGCATAACATTTACAAGATATTTCTGGTGTAAATTTCAGCTTATCAGCACTGTGGTCTTTGTAAGTTCACCATGCATGTAACCATACAGACAAAAGCTGCACGTAGTAAACCTTATACATTTGGATTTTCCTGAAGAGGTGGGTCAGGTACCGTCCGCTACACGGACTTGGGGTTAGCTCCTCGTTCGAGAACATGCTAATTTAGTAATGTTTTAATTATTTAGTTAAAATATAAGTTAAAAAAATTAGTATATTTAGGATAATTTTTTGACTTTTTACGAAAAGATGTGCAAAAAGTAAAGAGAAAAAAGAATCTTTTACTTTTTGATATGAGTTGTTGGTTTTTTAATTTTTTTAGTGACTTTTTAATTTTTTAACTAAAAAAGTCACTTGCCAAACGAGGCCTAAATCGTAGTAGCGATCTGCTGTGAGCTTATGAAGGTTTTTTTTTGAGTCTTTTTCAATTATTCGAATCGTTCATATTGTAGAGTTCGTCGATTATATCATCTATTCAAAAAATCAAGTTAATCAAAATTCCGTAACCCCATGATCAGATTCAAATTGTTTTACAAAAATTATCAAGATAATGTCAACTGTTTATTTTTTAAAAAACAAATGTACTCTTGTTACAAAGCTATAGATTTTCAATTAATTTGATTTTTTGCATGAATGATCTATTCAAAAAATCCTACAATATGAACGGTTCAGATTACCAAAAAAGACTTGAAAAAAGCTCCCCACAGGCTCACAGCAGCACCGCCAGGTTCCCAATTACATACATATATTTATATTGTGAGAGGTAAGGCCGAGTATGATACGGATTGGTTTGGTTTGTAGTAAAATCAATACCAAGTTATTGTTTACAATTTTATAAAAATTTGAACCAATTTAATCTATTTAAATGGTGGAATTAATTTGAACTAAACCATTTAAATACAATTCAGTTCGGTTTGAAACCACAGATTCACATAATCTATTAACAAAAAAAAAAAAACATAAATTATTTTCATTTCATGATTTTTTTAAATTTAAACATGCATATTATTCTATCATTAATTTAAACAAATATAATATCTAATTCCATAATAGAAGCAGCAATCACCAAATTCAAAAAAAAAAAAATTTAATTGGTTCCACATTAGACCATTACAAAACTAAAACTTAAAAAAAACAACAACAACAACAACAACACAACAATAGCAACAAAATTCATAGCAGCAGCTTCAAAGCAGAATATTCCACAGCAAATTTCACAAGTGTATGATATAAATATAAGAGGTATGATAGTATGTCTCAGGATATATGATATGAATACAGTCTAAATTGCATAGGGTCTAGATCGGTTTCAATCCGGAACCGTAAAGTGTAATCCGAAACCAATCTCCAAAACATGGTTCCTCAAATTTTCAATTCGAAACCGAACCACGGATTCAAAAAATCAGTCCAAGCTACCGGATTAGACTGGACTAGATCGGTTTGTAGATTTTATAGATTCCTTGTTAGTGAAACCCACCTCGGGTGTTGTTTCAATAATCCGAATTATTTATTTTATAAGACTCTTCGTGTTTACATCCATGAGAAAAATTAGATCAATATAATAATTACAATATTTTTATTTTATTGTATTTGTCTCCAAAAAAATAATTGACAAATATGCTTTTAAAAGTAGACCATCTAATTTTTTTAAAAAAAAAATAAACGTAATAAAATAAAAAGGTTGCGAGTATCATATCAACTTAATAATTTTTTTCATGAATGATACACAGATAAAGACGATAAAATAAAAAAATTATAATAATTACATCGATTTAAATTTTTTTTATAAGTAACACACTTAAGATCCTGTAAATAAATGGCATAAATTATCAAAACAAGATCCATTAGGTATCCCAAGAGCTCGTCATAACAAGTTGGCACTGCCACAATTATTGATACAGATACAGAGTCCTAGACATATAAGACTACTCATAATAGTTTTACAGCACATAAATTCACCAGAGGAAAAATTGTAGGGGCAACATTAATGAGACAAATTTTATTTATTTATTTATGGTTGATTTCATGTCCATTAAATTATTTGAATGGAAAAAAATTTATAAAATGAATACATACTTTAAAAAGTACAGAATTTAGAAAATAAGAATACCACAGAACAGAACAACCATTCCTTGATATATTTATGCATTTATTAACACTTGACATATTTATGAGTATCACAATTTTGTTGACATATTTATGCATTTATTAACTCTTGACATATTTATAAATACCATAATTTTAAATAAGGTCAATATACTTTTTAAATATGAAATCTACTTTAGATCAATCATAATATTGTTTATAAAGTGGCTAAACAAATTCATTTTTGAAGCTTCATCATGCTTTTTTAGTAAACTTTTTTTTTTTTAAAAATGCAGTCATATATTATTTACATTTAGATTTACAGTGAACATCATCATTACATTATTATAAATATACACAAAAATAATTATAAAAAAAAAAAAAAAACCTCCAAACACTTATGCATTTACTAATTAGAGAATTCGAATCTGAAACCTGAAAGAGACAAACCTCTAAACTTCAGTTATCACCCATTAAACCAATCACCTGTGATTAAAATCTCCAAACACATAAGAATATTACTTGTACATAAGTGAGCATAATCCAACTAGTGAGATCTTGCCATCACTAGCTAGCCTATTGATTTATTCACCTATTCACTCACCACTTGATTCATTTATTCTTAATATATTTTTTTAGTAACTCAAACACAATCCTAATTATCATAGTGTGTATAAACTGCTGAGCTTAGAAAAATTTCAAAATATGTTTAAATTTAATTTATTTACATAGCAAACCTATCTTGAATGAAATTTTGATTAGTCAGTCTAGTTTGAATAACTTCATTTATTTTTTTGAGCCTTTGTTTTAATGTACTTATTAATAGAAGATTATTTACAAATAAGTAACTCAATTTATCTTGCATCCTTAAACTTGGGTCCCAAATTTTATTTCTTAATTTATTTATTTTTTAAAAATTTAATCAAATGATAAGAGTTTATTTATAACTACGAGTCTAGGAGAACAATTACATCAAAATAGACAATCATGATCATTTATAATTGTAAATCATATAATTAGTTAACAACTATAATCAATCGAGAGATTCTGTCTTTAAACTTTTCTTCTCCTAGGGTTTCTAGAGGCTGCGGCAGTCGAGGAGGGGGGGAGGGGGTTTTTAGCGACCTCCAACCTTCTCTCCTCTCCCTTTATCCCTCTTTTCTCTTTCCTTTCCTTGCTTTGCTATCCAATAATTGGAAGCTTTGGCTTTCTACCCTCCTTGGTGTGGTGTTTCTTTCTCCCCTTCGCTTCAACTCCGATTGTTGCATTCACATATCTGTCATCACGCCTCTTCGCCCCTTCCAGCCGGTGTCGCCTCCACGTCCACTTCGTATTTTAGCCATCATCGCCCTTTTCCCCAGATCTACCAGATGTTTCCCCAGATCGTCCATTTTCTCCGTCAGAATCACGACCCCTCTTCCCTTGTTCTGCCGCCTTCACCACCGCCGGATTCACCGCCACCGTTGCGGGTAGTTTGTTGGCTGTGGGTTTGTTTTTTGCTTTTACTTTTTTGGTTTCTTTTGTGTTTTGTTCTGTTATTTGTTTGGTTATTTGGAGTCCATCAGTGTGGAATTGTTAAGCTTACCCTCTCTGTGGTTGGGATTTATGATTTATCTTAGATATGCTCTATTGCCGAACTTTTATGATCGGCTCTGCTTTGCAGTACGAGTATGAGATGTGCATTTGAATATTTTTATAGTTTTCTCTTGTGCTCCTCGCTATATTTTTAATTTGTTTGGTGTAAATTTTGGGATGTATGGACTTTTATAAATGCCGCCTGACTTTCTTGAATGAAATTTTCTACAAATCAAAAAAAATAAAAAAAAATTAACGACTATAATCTCAAGATATATAAGCCAAAGCTCACATGGTATCACATTCTTCCTTGCATGCCATATGATTCTATTCACACATGAAACTACATTACCAATTTAAAACTAACAAAAGTGTTAAAGACGCCAAAAGTTTTACTAAAAGTTCTATCAAATGTCTCACGTGAATGTGGGACTCACATGAGATCCATATTGTGTGGGTCCGACACCCATATAAAACATTTAATAGAAATTTTAAATTTTCTTTTAAAATCTCTAACATTACTCTAAAATTAAATTTAAAGTTCCTACTCAATGGCACATCAAAGATCCTTCATGCAGGCTTGGTATAAATCCTCCTTGATGTCTTCAATGCAAACTTTAAAATCCACGTATCTAACAGCTTGCACTGTCCCTAAAAGTAGCTTCTTCTTTACCAAAAAAAACAGAGTAGCTTGTTTGTTGACTTTTTGGGTTTTTTTATGTCATATTATTTCTCTATTGTTTTGTATTTTTTTTTAAAAAAAAGTCCAAAAATTAGTTTTTAACTTACTTTTTCAAATAAGCCTAGTGTTTTGCATCCTATTTTTTGTTAGGAAAATTGCAAATCAGTGGTGCCTTCACAAAATATTTACAAATTGATGAAATTTTTTATAACTTTAATTATTAAAATTAGTAAAATTTACCACTGTTTTATTTTTATTTTTTTTTAAACATGCACTAATTTGCAATTTTCCCTTCTTTTTTTTCATTTTCCCGAAAAATATAAAAAAAATTATTTAATAAATTATTTCTGATAACTATCTTTGAATTTCTTTTTTTCTCAAAAAAAAAAAATCACTTTTTAAAATATACCAACAAATTATTTTCAAATTTTGAAAAACAGTTTTCACAATTATTCATTATTTTTGTTATAAAGAGTATCAACAAGAGATAACAATATTCTGGGAGATCTTTGTCATCTCCAGCTTAAAAGTAACAATCATCGTCGACAATTCCCACATGGGTATCACATTCTCAACCTGCAAAATGTACTCCTATTTTTCTTTTACTTAGTGAGATCTTTGATTCTGTAAATCCAAGCCTTAGAAAATTACTTTCTATGCAGAGCCTTAATTAATTAATTGTTTAATTCACACCAAACATAGCATATTCTTAAGACTAACACATGTGGCCCATCCCCAATGGAGTACAAGTCAAAGATAATAAAGAAAAACAAATCAGACTAGACAAAACCCAATAACCATAGATCTGTATTTTATTTCATCAAGGTTATGATTTATTTGAATTCCCAATGGAAAAGGATAAATTACTAATATACCCTTAAGATTTGATTAAAATACAAATCATCTTCTATAATTTTGAAAATTACATTCCATCTTCTGAGATTTCTAATTTCATAACAAATCGTTCATTTTATTAATAAATCATCAAGTCAATTAACAGTTTTTAATGATATTAAAAATATGTTTCAATTAATAATTTAGGTAATTTTATTATTGTATAGGAAAACAATTATGAATTTTATTTTTTTAGTTAATTATGTTAAATAAAGAATTTTAATAAGGGAATATTTGTAATTTTTCAAATCATATGATACAATCTGTATTTTAAGCAAATCTCAAGGGTGTATTTGTAATTTATCCAATGAAAAAATATAATTTATGAGTACTATACAATTTTAAGGTTTAAAAAATAAAAAAATCTGAAAAGATCTCCAAGTATTTGGCAAAAGTATCAAAAGCGAGAACACGATCATTATATGCGAAGACAACACGGCTAAACTTTGTGGTTAAAACAAACTATATATAAAACATAAGAAAAAAATGTCCGAGTGGACGGGAAAAAACAATTACAAGAAAATGGACAAGTAGAATTGAATTTGTGGGGGTATTTTTTGAGTTTATTTTTGATAATTCGAATCATTTATATTGTAAAATTTGTTAATTAGATCATTCATAAAAATAAAAAAAAATCAAGTTAATTAAATATTTGTAACTTATAACATGACCACATTTATGTTTGAAAAAATAAATACTCAGTACAATTTTGATAATTTTAAAAAAAAATAATTATAATCTGATCATAAGCAATTCATGTCCGATTAATTTTATTTTTTATATAGATGATATACTCGATAAATCCTATAATATAAATGATTCCGATCATCAAAATAAAATCGATACAAATCTCAACCGGCCTGCTGTGACAGCGCCCTCCCTTGTGCCCACAAAATGAGAGAGAGAGAGAGAGAGAGAGAGGAGGATGGAGACATCCTTTTAACATTTCTTTCATGGAAGTCCAGTAGAGTGTGCTTCTTTTCTGTTTTTTTTTCTTTTTTTAAGTGCTATGAAGAAGTAGTTTTATTTTTATCTGAAGGAAAGTGACTAACAGGAGCCAGGTCAAACCAAGCCAACATGACTTTTTAGTAATTGGGTTGGGTTGGGTTGGGTTGGGGTGGGGTGGGTTTTCAACATATATATAGTATATAATAACAGAATATACTCTTGTTTATTAGGTCTCCTAGTCTCTTCACCAATGAGACTCGTAACTTGGTGGTAAATTGAACCCAATTTGGACTCCCGCCTCTTTCCCAGAGGCACTTCAGTATATTAGTTGTTAGAAGAGCATTCTAGTTATTATGTAATGAAAAAAAAAAAAAAAAAAGGATTAACAAATTTCATAAAGAGCAACTACACTAGCCTGGCAAGCCACCTATGGATCTAGCTATAGGTTGTTCAATAAATCAACAAAACTGATTAGGGGCTCGAAAAAAAGGGGCTCGAAAGCCCCGAAAATCCAAAAAAGGCAAAAAAAAAAAAAAACACAAGGCAAAAAAAAAAAAAAAAAACAGAATTACCAAAAATAGAAATTTAGGGGCATTAGTGCTCAAATTTTTAGTGCTAAAAAACATTTCTCATAAATCAATTAGCATAAAGCACCACCTCTAATTTTAATTTAATCCCTTTTACAGAGGCTATGGTGTTCTTGATGCATAGTACTTACAAGAGTAACACCAAACACCAAAAACTACTAAAGCTTATTGTACTAATCACTATGGTAACAATAGTAACACAAAAAATGGTAAAAGCCAACAGTGAATGCTAAGATGATATCCTGTCCCACCTCCTATAAACATTAT
The DNA here is from genome assembly GCA_030407325.1 of Camellia japonica. NCBI lineage: Eukaryota > Viridiplantae > Streptophyta > Magnoliopsida > Ericales > Theaceae > Camellia > Camellia japonica. The sequence continues at coordinate 38,265,854 of JAPPVO010000019.1, read as the reverse complement.
CACAGAGAGAGAGTCCAAATTTATGTTAATTATTGGACAGGCACCATACATGTGCATGTGCTACAGTTATTTGTGTCGTACTGAGATGAAAACCGACATAAGCTTTTCAGTACACGCTTGCTACAACATTTTTGCATCCTTTATTCTCAACAAACTCAAGAAACTACGGGTTTGTTTGGTTTGTTTTTGGGAGAGTTGTTTTTAAAAAAAAATTTGAATAGAGAGTTTAGAAATTTTTTTAGTTTGTTTGGTTGTATATTTTGGGTGAGTTGTTTTTTTGGGAGTTTGGGATGATTTGATATTTTGAGAGAATTTGAGTAGATATGTGTGAGAGAAAAAGTGATTGAGAAGGAGAGATGAGAGAGAAAAAGTGATTGATTGATATGTGAGAGAGAGAAAGTGATTTTAGAAATTTTTTAAGAAAAACTCAAACCAAACAATTTTTTAGAAATTTTTTTCTAAAACTCATCTTCTAAATGCAAACCAAACATACCCTACATATTTAATTGATAATTACAATCATAAATCAAATATTTGATAGTCGCTATCATAGATCAAACGCCAAGAATATGCTTATTCATATTTGGTATACCTTAACAATACTTGTCAACAAGACGGCTAAGGAAGGTTCTGTGTTACTCATGGACGGTCAAAGAATCTCATGTCCCACTGCTCGGTCCAAAAATGTATTTCAAAAGGTTGTGGAAATGAACTACTCTCAGCTACCACAATACATGAAATATGCAATCAAAGCCTGATATGCAAAATTGAATGCACTCTTCAATCAAGAGGGGGTTCCAAATTGAAGATCCTCATTGATCTGCTTGTCGTCAACTATAATTCAATTAATCAAGTTCGCAGATCAACTTTTAAACAGCCACCTAATTCATAATTTCATTTGTTTTCAATATAATTTATTGACTAAATCTTAATCCTTGCAACAATAATCTGAAGACCGAACAATTCATGCATGCTATCACATTCTTCAGATTGTGCACTGTGCATTTCAGATTCTATTTTCTCCAATAAATCAATGCAATGGCCTTCCCGTGTTCACAACTGCTTGCAATATGCCTAGAAGGTACACCCTGAGCTGAGTCTCCTTGTGCTAGTCTGAGTCATCTAGCATTACAAACATCCTTAAACATTGACTTACCAATCAAACAAGATCAACAATTTTAAAAGACCAAATAATTCCCCAAAACAATTTCATGTTTGAAATCTACAGGGCTCTGTCGTAGATAATAGTTTGATTCTTGAAAGTTTGAGGTTATTACATAATCATAAACACAATCAATAAACTACAAAATTGACAAAACTAGTCCACCAAAAAATTGGCCATGAAAAACCGAGAGTTTTTTCACAGTATTCACTGTGTGATCACTGATTAAGGACCAAACCTAGTATTAGTAATACTGAATCCTAACTTGTAATCAAATTCACCACTCTGCGTTCACTGTATGATAACAATCCATTCTCAACCATATCCTCGATTAACCATACAAAAACTAGAATTCATCAATATCCCATGCAAAACTTTAACTAAAACAGAGAAATTCTAAACACAAAAATACAATTCGAAAAGAACCAAATAAAAGGACATACACTTCAAAATATACATAAAAAGACACAACCAAACTTCTCTGTTTTATTGCAAGCATAAGAAAGCATCATCGATGAATACATTTATTCATCAGACGCAATTATTTCAAGCTACTGCAACTCAAAACCCAAGAGGGAAACAAACCAAACAAAAACAACAAAGTCTTGCAATCAACGACAACAGCATTATTAGACTCCCAAAGACTATTGATAAAGTCATTTCAATGGCTAGATATGTTAAAGTTGAGAGACTTATTGAACCATGCCTTCCAACTACAATTGCTCTTCCTCACAATCCTCTGCTTTTCCTCATCAATGACAGCTTTCTCCGACTGGGGCTTCTTGCAGAGCATGAAATTCCTAACTCCAATCGCCCCAATTGCCTCCCATGGACTCAAAGCTTCAAAATTTATCAAACAAAAACCTCAAATTAAAGATTGAAAATTTAAAAACTAGTTATGGGTATTGAAGAAATTCATCGAATTGGCAATAATATACCTTCAGGTCCAGCAATGGGGGAGCAGAGGACGAAATCATTGAGATTGGAGCCGAGCACCGGTAGTCGGCCCTCGCGGGCATAGGACTTGAGCGCAGTTTCCATGACGGCGGCGACGAGCTCGCCCTCATGGACTATGAATCGGATCGGACCGGCGCTGCCGAGGACGGTAATGCTGACCAAGAGGCGGTTACCGCCCTTGATGGCCTGGTTCTTCTTCTGCTTGTGGAGAACCATAGTTGATTGCGAAGCAAAGAAAAGACAGAAATTATGAAAAGAAGAGAGAAAAATCTAGCTGAGAGAAGATGGGTTTTGGGGTTTGGATTGGCGTGGAGAGAGAAAGCGATGGAGATTTGGGGGGAATGGGCTTTAAGGGTCGAGGCCGAGGCAGCGATAGTACCAGCCTTCTTTGCAGGATCCGAAGGAGAAAACAGAGGAGACAGAGATCCCCCTTGAAGGAAAGGGGGAGAAGATGAAGCAATTGCTTGAGATTTCCACCATTCACAATGGGACAGATTGAATTCTAGAGAGAAGCAAAAATTGCAGAGAGGGAAATCTAGAGAGAAAAGCGAAAATTGCAGAGAAGGGGGGAGAGAGAGAGAGGGTAGTAGTTGAGATTAGGGGGATGCGGAGGAGACAGAAGGATTGGCGTAGTATTGCACTATTTATAGGGGGAGTTTTTTTGGGGTTAGGGTGTAAAGTAAATATTTCGGATTTGTTAAATTTAAATATCTTAATTTTACGGTGAGGTTGATTTCGACTTTCTGCAATTGAAAAAAATAAAATAAAATAAAATAAAATAATTTATTATTTATTTGAATTATTTTATTTAACTTTTATGTTTTTTTAAAAGAATAAAAAAAAATTAGTTTTTTTCTTACTATCTAAAATAGGCCAATTAGATTAATTTGGATTTATTTTGATGATCTAAGAATCATTCATCTTGTATAACTAATTAAGGTCTTGTTTGGGAAACTGATTATTTTAGTTGATTTTTTTTATTATTTTAGGCTAGTTAAAATAGTTGTGTTTAGAAAGCTGATTGGTTTTTTTTTATAATTGATTTGATGGTTGTAAAAGAAAAAATAAAATGATTATGAGTTGAACGTGATATTTTGTGGTTGTTTGACATGTACTAAAATAGCACATGCTATTTTAGCACATTATTCTATTTAGGTCGCAATCATCTTATTTAAGACACATCACCTCTCTTCCACATCACTTCAAACCCAACCTATATTTCACGTTTTTTCATAAAAAGTCAAAAAATATACTAATCTAACACTTCTCAAACAACTCATTTGTCTTATTAACTATTTTAACCAATTTTGTCTTTTAGTGAATTATTTTAGCCAACCATCTTCCCAAATAAGGCTTAAAAAAATTATCTATTGAAAAATTTAAGTTGATTTAGGCCCTGTTTGGTAGAGTTGTGGGAAAGTACTTATAGCTTATGCCTAAACAGCTTATAGCTTATAACTATGAACATAAGCTGATTTCTGACTTATAAATTAAGCATCTCCTGCCCCACTCAAAGAAGAAGCTGATTTCTGACTTCCAAAAAGCTATAAGCTATAAGTTATAAACTAAACCAAACACATCAAAATAGCTTAAATTAAGCTGAAAGCTAAAATAAGCAGCTTTTAAGCTGCACCAAACAGGGCTTTAATATCGATGATCATACTATTAGATTATTTTTTTATACGATCTATATGTTTTTAAGAATAGACTGTCTATATATTATATTATATATCATATATATGATTTAATCATATGATTATTTATGTCTAATCAGTTTAATTTTTTGTATGTATCTTCTTCAAGCCACCAAAATTGGCATTCACATATATAATAGTATAGATATATTTATAGTATTTGGTGTATTTTTTATTCAATATATGAGGTGAAAATAATTTAAATAAATTTTTTTTTAAAAAAAATTTTTTTTTTTTTTGTTACAGGAAAATTCTCCCACTCGTCCACAGGTCCAAGACAGCGCCCCTTGTAAAGATCACCAGGGTATCCTGTTGTCCGTTTTAAGTTAGGAGACTATAATCTGGGAACTTGTCCTGACCTCTCAAGACAAATTCCGCTTAAGTCAGGACTCGCACAGTGGAGGAGTATCGAACTCACACCAAGTGTAATGAAATTACTTGGGACTAAACTCTTAATCAATTGTGCTATACCTAAGAGATTAGTCCAAAAAAATTTGAACCCATTGAATCAAAAAAAAAAAATTTGAACCCTGAGACCTAGGGGATTATTATTCCCCAAGCCTTGCTATTGAAAGACGTGTGGGACTTGTGTCACTTTGATCCCTGATTTTTCAATTGTGACACATTTGACCTTGAATTTTGAATCTTGTTCCAAATAAGGACAATTTCAAATATCATTAGATTTTTGAAGGGTAAAATCGTCAATTTGATAAAATATTAATTAATTTGACAAAAATAAATGTCAAACAAATATTTTTGAATTTTAAAAAATTATTTCTACTCACTAAAAATAAAATTATGTAAAATTGATAAATCTTTTAGACATTTATTTATTTTTTTTACCAAATTAATTTTTATTATGTGTTTGGATGATGATCATGTAAAATTAATTTTTAAAAATTAATCATGTAACTTTTATTTATTTTTATCAATTTTACATAATTTTATCATTCATGGATAAAAATAAATTTTTAAAAATTAAAAATATTTGTTTGACATTTATTTTGTCAAATTAGTTTATATTTTATTAAATTGACGATTTTGCCCTTGAAATTAAAAAATGGCATATTCAATTGTCCTTATTTGGAACAAGATTCAAAATTCAGGGTGAAATGTGTCACAATTGAAAAGTTAGGGACCAAAGTGACACGAGACCCAAACTATGGGGACTTTTAGTGTAATTTGCCCAACTTTTTATTTTGTGTGCTTTAAACTTGTTAAGTTACGTGGAAAAAAGTCCTTCTGAATAGAGAGATTGCGTTCCAAAAAAAAAAAAACCAAATTGAGAAAAAGTGAGAGATTGAAACATTATACGGAGTTGTTGCTAGGGCTGCAAACGAATTGAGTCGAGTCGAGCTTTGTTAAGCTTGAACTTGGCGCATTTACTTATCGAGCTTGTTTATTGAGCTCGAGCTCGACTTGATAAGGAACTGGACTCAAACTCGGCTCGACTCGTTAATATTAATAAAACTCGAATTCGGCTCGGCTCAACTCGATAAATCTTTTTAATATTACTTATATTATTTAAATAAAAAATATTATTTATATTATTTAATATATAAAAAAATATATTTATATTATTATTCATATATATATTATTTAATATATAAATAATATATTTATTATATAATTTAAATAAAGATAAAAGAGCTGAGCTTATGTGAGTTCGAACTTGGCTCGTTTACTAAATGAGTATAATATTCGAACTCGAGCTCAGCTGGTTTACTAAACGAGCCGAGCTGTTAACGAGTCAAGCCGAACTTGTTTATGAACAATTTGGTTCATTTTACAGCCTTAGTTGTTATTAGAATTTTTTTTTTTCTTTTCATTTTTTAAGATCTTGTGTAAATCAGACATTAAAAATTGGAATTTTTATTTAGATCCTATAAAAAAAAAATTTGGGACTTACGTATAATTGAACTTCTTATTTAATAGGTCCTATGATAATTAATGATATTTTTCATCATACACTATTAAAAAAGTCACTAATTATTAATTTTCAGTGACAATTTGAAAATTATCACAAAAAAATCACAAATTATAAGTTTTAGCATTAAAAAATTATCATAAGAAAACGTCACTAATTTTTAACTTTTAGCGACAATTTAAAAAATTCATCACAAAAAAATATCACTAATTATAAGTTTTAACGGCAATTTATAAAAATCGTGACAAAAAAAGTCATTAATTATCAATTTTTAACGACATATATAAAAAATCGTCACAAGTAATTATTTTTAGTAACGATTATACTAGAACTTATTTTCAGCAAGACTTGATGGGAATTAAATCTAATTATTAGAACCCATTAGTAGTTTACCAAAAATAAAAATAAAATTGTACTACGTTAAGGATAATTAAAATATTTTGGGTTATGCTAAAGATCCCAAATGATTTATCAAATTTTCTACCAAACATCTCACATGGGAATGGGACCTACACACATATGAGTTTGTGTAGATCCGACATCCATTTAAGAGATTTGGTAAAAAATTTAGTAAATTATTTGGGATTTATAGCATTTTTTAAATATTTTTGTTAATTTAAGGGTAGTAATTTTTTTGGGACAAAATTAGCTTTAGGCCAAGTTTGCCAAGTTACCAAAAAGTTAAAAAGTTGTCACTATTCACCAAAAGTCAAAAATTACGGCTGCATAACTCCTAATCTTATTTTTCCCCTACACACTAATTTATACAATTTTTTAATACACATTTTTTCCATAAAAAGTCAAAAAGTTAACCCAAATATCCATATTTTTTTCTTCAATTTTTTAGTCAAAAAAGATAAAAAGTACACTTATTTAGAACACCCGAAACAACCCCTTAATTTAGTTTCATTACTCTCTAACTGCCATTGCAAGGCTTTGTTTGGTATACCTATTTGGAGCTAAAATAGTCACAAAAAGACAAAATAAACTTTTTAGTTCAATAAGACAAAATATTACATCCAAACTATAATCATTATATTTTTTTTCTCACAAAAATCAAAAAAGTTAAAAATTTTATCTCAAACGAGACTTTTTAACCTTAAATTAAAATAGTCAAAAAACCAAAAAACAGACCGACATTCCAAACGAAGACTTACCCTACTATCTCTAAACGCCAACAACTTTTCAATAACTACCACCGATTATCTATGACCATTTTTCAGTGACTTCAAGTGAAATTTCACTGATTGAGCATTCTCTGATAACAATTTGATGAAGTTAAATTTCATCGTGCAAAATTAGTAAATTTTTTACTATTTTCAAAATTGAAAAGGTTTCAAGTTATAGCTAAAAAAAATGGGAAAATTACTATTTCGGGGAGAGTTTTTAAATTGGGTGCATCACCACGGTTTCATTTTCGATAATTTAAACTATTCAATATATAAACATCATCAAATACTTCATGTTTGCAAAAATTACGTTGATCGGATATCAATAGACACTTGATCAGAACATATTTTTGTCAATGGCTCTTGATCAAAGCATATTTTTGTCAATAATTTAGTTTTAAAATCATATTTACCATTAACAAAAACATGTTCTGATCAAGGGGTTATAGATACTCAATCAATGTAATTTTTTGAAGAGATGAAGTACTCGACAAACTCTAAACATTGAAACGGTTCAGATCATTAAAATGGAGCTCATGGTGAACACCACGGGCCCAACAACACCGTTCAATTTACTTTATAAACTGAAAAGAAACCTTATCCTTTAAAAATTATTACACATTAATGAAAAAGTTTATAATTTTAACTACTAATATTTATAATGTTTTCTACTTTTTTTTTAAATATTTTTTTTCTGACTAACGTGTAATTCTCTTCAAAAATAAAAAAATAAAAAAAATTGAAGAAGTTTCAAGTTATAACTTTTACTAGTTTCAAGTTATAGTTACGCTGATTTTAATTGAGCCTTGCTAATGGATGGTAAAAGATAGAATTGGTCTCTCAAATTAATTATTCTAGTAAATTGGATACCAAATTATTCACATAAAAAAATAAATCCGCTGTCAAAGTTATTTAAATATTTTGTGATTGATTTGTAAAAGTAATTTAAAGGGACAATTTCAATGCAATGGTGGTTTTGAAAAAAATTATAAATAAATGATAAATTTTATAAATATTAATAATGAAAAAATATAAAAAAAATTTTATTAATTTATAATTATTTTTTAACTACACCACTTATTTGTAATTTTTCCTTCGATCACAAAAAAGTCCACAAAAAACACTTGATATGCGATTTGATGTCACAAAGCAAACGGTAAATGAAAATCAAAAGCGCTGTGTGGATGCAATTCTTCAACAACTAACAGCTGCTCATCCATAAAAGTCACCACCAAACCGGTGGCTATAGACTAGTTTGGGCGCTCGTTTGGCACGTTGATTATTTAGTTATTTAATTATTTTATAAGATAAAAAAAATTGTACTTAGAATGGTTTATAAAAAAAATTTAGTTGAATAGATGATTGTGGGAAAAAAAAAAACTTAATGTGTAATATGTGACATTTTATTTTATTAATTATTTTAATATTTTTTATGTGTATTGATAATTTTAGCCAATTTAACTCATCCTAGAGAATCATGCCATGACGCCATATACACATATACTAGTTTTAAAGGGTCAGTGCAAAATACGGGCTATTATTACAGTATATTTAAATTTTATATTTTGATAATTTTTTTAAAAAATGAGAATGTTATTATATGAAATTCAATAGAATAAATAGTTAGATATATGATATAATTATATAAATTGTATTATAAATAATAACAATTAGTAAAAAAATATAACAAGACCTATCATTTTAACATAATTATACTCTTTTCTTTTTTAGTAAGACTAAAATGACTGAAATTATTGCAGAGGGTATAAAGGCCCAAAGATAAACAAAATAAAATATACGTTTTAGTACAAAGAGGTAAAAAAAAATTTATTTTACATCTGTATGACTAACGAATTACTAATAAAAATTGAGCTAAGTGTTATGTAAATTATGTTAGTATTTTTCTATAATAATATTAGAAAAATGTATAAGATAAATTAAATAGAAATGACAAAACAAATTTTTTTAAATTAAAGAATAAAAAATCATATAAACTACAAAATTAATAATATAGGAATCATAGAACATATTATAAGACAGATCTACGTAAACATACAAAATAATATATAATAAATAGTTTATATTTAAAAGTTTGGAGAACAAAAGATAAGAGATGCAAATCGAAATCTATGTGATACCACAATTTTCTTAAAACAGATTTACCACCTCCCGATAGGTGCTGAAGGTACGCCAGCATTTGTCTCCTAGGAAACAACGATCAAAACTAACTCATGCAGAAACATCTTCTGAATAGTTTCGGCAAACTTAACCATGGCAGCACTCTCTTTCTCTAACAAGAATTAAAGAACGGGCTAGCAAAAATAATATAGGAAAAATTTTATTTAGTATAAAAACCATCTCCAACTTTATTATCTCAAAACACCATCTCATTTTTCATCACAAAAAACCTCTTTAAAAACAACCTACTAAGTTAGAGGGGAAATGCCTTTATTTATACTAGTAGAGGAGAGTCTTAACCATGAAGGCTTACATCAATAGGGTCATTAAATTGCCATTAACCAAGGCCATCAACTCTAGCCATTAGGGCTAGAGTTACAAAGGTTAAAAACTTATGGTCACTAATATGGTCATCAACTTCACTATCAAAAAATGAGAGTAACGAAAGTTTAAACATCACATGTACTTAATATAGACAAATAAATATATATATAATAATATTTAAATAAAACAAAGAGATGGGTAGCAAAATGAATAAGGATATTGGTCACAACTCGATCCAAGCCCAATCTCAAACACACGTCCAAGTCCAAGACCAAACCCAGCACATGCATAAGGGCAAGCCTAGGTCAGTTTAAACCAAAACTAAGTCAAATCTAAATTCAACTGTTATTGATATCCACTTTATGAGATAATTCTCATTCATAACTCAATGGTTTCGGCTCATTATTTTTCAGTTGTAATCTTCTCACTTAAGAGAATACAACCCCACTCAGATTCACCTTAACCAGCGGTTGGGTCTCACTTTAATTTCGAATTAAAGTTGCCAAAAAACTATTCAGTGTGTTTGGTTTCAATTTTCTAGAAATTGAGTTTGTTGTTGTTTTTTTTAATTTTTAGTGAATATTTTTAAAATTTTAAGTAATTTTTTTACTTTTTTTAGATGCGCCTTACTTAGATGTATCTAAATAGTAAAATATTTATGAAAAAATATTTTAAAAAATTAATAAATATACAAAAATATGAAAAATGTACTGAATTTTCGTTTTTTTTTTTTTGTATTTTTGGTATTTAGTGAATTTTTTTTAAAAAAAAATTCACAAATATTATACTTTTAAGTGTATTTATGTTAGTTGTGTCTAAAAATTTTAAAAATCTTAAAATATTAAAAAAATTCAGTGAAAACGAAAAAATTCAGAAAATCAAAAAATAAAATTTTTTGAAAAGTGAATTATGAAAACTGAAACCAAAGAGAGTGATTATTTTCCAATAAAATTTTAAAGGAGTCCAATATAAATATATTAAATTTGTATAGGTTAATATATTTGTAACAGTCAAGTGTAGGGGTGTGCGCGGTGCGGGTCGGTGCGGTTTGAAAGAAAAATAGAAACCGTATGGCGGGTGGCGGATTGATAAAAGTGTCACTAGAATTTGCCATTTTTCTTATCAAAAATCGGCGATTCGGTTGGCAAATAATGGCGGATTTGCCTTGGCGGTTCGAGCGGATTGGCGGTTTATAAAAAATATAATTCAAATTACAAAACTTAAATCAAAGAGTAAAAAAAAAACGAGAGATACCGTGATGTTAAGCATCTTGTGAAGCTTTCTTCTGATGCAGCAAGTGTAGCAACAACATGATAATATCAACGACTATGCCATCAGTTCATTACAAACATCTGTGGAAGCTATAATGATCAAATACAATACATAAAATTAATATCATTTAGGGTTTACAATATATTGAAAATGTTTACTGTTGAAAAGTATTTAGATTGAAAAGTGAGCTGATGCAAGTTTGCAACATGGCCAGAAAAAAAAAAAAAAAAGATTGAAAAGTGAATTAGAATCCAACTTTATTTTGGATTACTGACATCTTGAATTCCCCTCGAGCAATAATGTAATACTATATTCTAAGGTATAGAACAACAAGCAAACTTCAGTAAAAAAGAATTTTTAGAATCTTATAAAACATGATTTAATAGTGGTGCGGGTCGGTGCGGTTTGGAAGAAAAATAGAAACCGACAGATTGATAAAAGTGTCACTAGAATTTGTCATTTTTCTTACCAAAAATCGGCGGTTCGATTGGCAAATAATAACGAATTTGCATTGGCGGTGCGGTTCGGTTCAGTTTTGGCGGTTTCAGCGGTTTCGGCGGTATTATGCACACCCTTAGTCAAGTGTTTGTTTATGACCACTTGTGTTATTGTCTAAATGCAAATCAACTTCAAATAGTCATCAAACTAATTATTCAATAAATTTTTGTTTTATATAATTGTCTTTTGGGTTAGTTCATTTTATTATTCAATACTTATTCGATGTGGTAAGTTTCATCAGTAGTGTTCAATTCACTAAAATGAAAGTGAAATGGAATGATCAATTAAAATGTTAATTCTCACCTATGATGAAAAATGCATTAAAAATGGATTCTTATTCACTATTATAAAGAAATGGTCATTTTATCTTAAAACTATTGAATGATCATTCAGCTTTCATTAATTGTGACTTATGATTTTGAAACTTACATATTACTCTTTTAAATTTTTAATCGCATAATAAATGACAAATTTCATTAATTAACCAATGAGGCAGTTAATAGTTTTTAATGATATCATAAATATATTTTAATTAATAGTTGTGGTGATTTTATTGTTGTATAGGAAAATAATTAAGAGTTTTATTTTTCTGTTAAGTTTGATAATTTGCTACACACCCAATCATATAAAACCCAACTTCCACATCACATTGTTGGAAAATGTTTGAGACCTTCAAAAGCTCACACAATTCGATTTACAATTATATGGTATGATATGTATCATTTTTTGATTTGTTCCAAATTTATTATAAAAAAAATTATGGTGTGTGGCTTTCCTGAACAGATAAATATAAAACAAATATCAAGATAATTCCCCCATCTAAAAAAACTACTAAGATAATTTACTGAACTAATAAAAAAGTAAAAGAAAATACATATATATACAAATGACTTATTTTATTAATAAATAAATCATACTCGCATAACAAATGACCAATTTTATTAATAAGTAAATCATTAAGTAAATTAATAATTTTTAATGGTATGAAAAATATTTTTCAGTTAACCATTTTGTTAATAAATAAAGCATTAAGTCAATTAACAATTTTTAATTGAAAAATATTTTTCAATAAACAATTTTGGTAATTTATTATTGTATAAGAGAATAGTTTTTTTTTTTTTTGATTATTGTATTAAATTAAAATTTATAACAAACGATAGTTGTATTTTCTAATATTATAGGACCAATTCATATTTTAAACAAATCTTATGAGTGTATTTGTAATTTGTTAAAAAATAAAAGATTTATATTTTATAATTGATCAAGAATATTTGCGTAATCATGAAAAAAACTTTTACCTAACATATACACCACCATTAATAAATTATTCAAAATAAATGACAATATAAGAAGAAAAAAAGACCAGCCATAAGCAAGACAGAACTTCTTATACCGGTTGACACACGCAACACGCAGAGAACGAGGCATGCCTAACCACTGCCCTTACCTCAACTCCATTCCCTCTCAGGATCAAGGTAATAACTCTTTTTTTTTTTTTTTTTTTTTTTGACCCCATTCGTGGTGCACATCGGACTGTAGCCCTGATTGTAGACCAAGACTGATTCCACCCCTATACTTGATCAAGCTGAGCTGAGAAGTCTTCCATTCTTGCATCCTCTCTTTTAAGGGAGTACACTGATCTGATTAAAGCCTTTGTCTCTCTTTTAGCAGAACTGCTTTCTCATCACATATCGCATATCAATCTATTCATGGGTAATTTAAATAAATAAAAATAAAATAAAATATTTATCATACATATTGTGTTTGATTTAAGTTATAAAAGTCTTCTTCATTATATTATTTATTCATAGTTGGAGTTCCGTGCCCATTATTTATCTAATAATTTTTTTTAAAGATAAAATGGACATTTGACATTAAAATGGAGGATGGTTTCAGGACACGAACTAAGGTGTTATTTTATTAATAGTATAGGGTGTAAGACCACCCGATGGGTATGCTATTAAATTTGTAAAATATAAATTTTGATTTTGAATTAAAAATATATATAGTGTTTGTTGATCAAGTGGTAAAGATATTATTTTTCAAATCCAAGATATTAGGTTCAAATTTTACGCACTTTACGTTATAATTTTTTTTCCCCCTTTTTTGATATAAAAAAACTTACTTGACAAAAAGAGAAAGTATGCTTTATGAAACTAAATTAAGTTATTTACATATACATATATATATAAGGGTATAAATAGATATATTTTGTTCTAGTATTGTGAGCTAGTATTCAAAACATCTAACACATCATGACTTAATTTAATTAAATATGTCAACTATTTTATCATTGACCGCATAATGTAAATATAAATATATATTAGTTGTTGACATACGCCATGCGTATATCAATATTATTATGATCCTAATTTTTCTCTCATCACCCATGGCATAAAGGCCATGTTTGTTTGGCTCCGTAGGTGGGGGGATTGGACTACCAATCCCGTGGGCCCTACATAGCCCATGTTTGCTTGGAAAAAATAGGAGGGGACTAGTAGTCCCATGGGACTATGAATCCCCTCACACAGGGGGATTAGCTTGGGTAGATTTTGGGTGGGATTAGGAAAATAGTGAGGGGATTGAGTCTATTTTATATAAAAAAATTATTTTTTTAATTTCATTTTTTTTTACCAAGTGCACTTGTTTACTTTAATATTTGTTTTAATTTTTTTTAATATAGAAATAATTTATTTATTTATTTTATACAAAAATAATTTAACAATCCCATCACTAATTATCTCCCACACTATCATCAAAACAAACATACTTTTACTTAATCCCCTCACTATCAATCCCCACATTAACAATCCCTTCACTAACAATCCCATCCAACCTAATCCGCCAAACAAACGTAAGAGAAAAGTGAGGAGCACTTTTGAGATAATTATATGCTACATACTTTCTTCTATACCAATTGAGGTATTCATATTATAATATAGAATATATATATTTTGTACAATTATTTCAAGTAAAATTGTTAACACCTAGAAGAATAATATATAGAGAAAATTATATTAGAAATAATTACACTTATATGGAAGTTTTAGTCACAGTACTTGAGACTTATATCCCATAACACGAATTTTACTTGCACAAAACATTACTGCTACGTTTGGTTTAGTTTTTAAAAAGAATTTTGAGTTGTATTTTAAAAAATAAGTTATTGAAAAGAATTTAAAAAATTTATTTAGTTATGAGTTTTAAAAATAATTTTGAGATGATTTGTAGTTTTATTTTATTTTTTTTTTTTTTTGTAATTGAATAGAGGGGTATGAGAAAATTTGAGAGAATGAGAGAGTAGAGAGAAAAAGTGATTGATTGATTTATTAATTAAAAAAAAAAGAGAAAAAGCGAGGAGAGTGAAAAAATAATTTTAATAATTAATAAATCAAACATGTTTTTTAATTTTTTTTATATCTAAATGTTAATTTAAAAACTAAATCAAATGGTACCTACTATTTTTAACTTGCTTGAATATAATTTCTATTTATGGTCTGACCAAGGGGATAATTTTGGCCTCTTGAGTTTATTATTTTGGCCATCTTCATTATTCTGACCATGATTATCTTGGCCAATTACTGGATTTTGGACACCTATACTTTGAAGGGGTGTTTGTTTGATGAGTTGTTATGGAATTAGATTTCAGAAAGTGAACGTCAGACTAATAATTTATTATATGTGAGATAGCCTAATCTTGGGAGAGAGGGATACAAAAATAGATGGATTGAACCAAATTCTAAATTAATTAATTAAATGACGAAATACACAAATACATAACATTTTTTTCTTTTATTTTTTTTAAACATGTTGAATTTTTTTTTTTAAATATGTGTAAATTAATCTCGTAATATATAATAGTATATTATTTATTTATTTTTATTAGCAAAAATAAAAGAAAATATACTTCTAATATTCTAATAGTCTTCTCTTACTCCCCCCTTTTGTATTAGCAAAATTGTAAATGAAAATATGTTTATAATGCCATATTTAAATAAAATTAAAATGTGGTCTTAAATAAAATATCTTCAAATAAAGTAAAATAAAATATATATCAAAATTTAATATTGTCATTACTTAGTAAATAATTTAAAATGACAAAATGATCTTTTGAGAAGTTATCATTTTTCATAATTTTCTAAACAAGCATTAAATTCTATAGAATAATCATTTTCTCTAATCCCATAATAAAACAGACATGAGATATCATAATTTTCAACCAAATAGTTCAGAGATTATTTATCCCAAGATTAATAGTCTGTTGCATTGTAATCTCCTTTATCCAATTCCTCTAAACAAACATGGCATAAGTTTCTTGTCTTTGGGCTTGATTGGAAGGTCTCAGACCTCTTATCTTCTTGAAAAACTTTTAGGCTGTATACATTTTTGTGAGATAATTTATGTAATTCGTGAAAACTTATGTGATTTTATAAATTTTAAAATTTTTATGAATAAATTTACGTGAATTTATATTTAACTTATGTATTTTTATAAAATTATTTATAAAAATTTATAAAAGTTTATGTGATTTTGTAAATTGTGTCTTCTGATTCCATTGTTCTGCCATAATTGATACTCAGACAGGTCCTACACCATTCATCATGATGTTGTATGAAACAGGGAGACGAAAGTTTTGTATGAAGTTCACCTTTGAGATGCCCAATTCTTGGGGTAAACTTGCCATCATATTTTAAACCCTATGTTATATTACTTAGATGAAGCCATCATTAAACCATAAATTCAAAAAAACAAAAAAATCTTGCTTGCATTTTTGTTCTTATATTTTATATTTTATTTTTTATTTTTCCATATATTGGTAGAAGAAGTTAATTATTTTCCCCTTTTTTTAAATCCCCAACAACCAAGGGTTAATCCAACTGTAAATTATTGATGAGGTACCAACCATGGGAAGGATTACACAAGATGGCCAAATTTGAAATGAAATAGATTTAAAAAAATTTGAACGATTCAAAATGTGAACTTAAAAAAAGGAAATTTTAATATATTTTTTAATTCTATTGTTCAAATTGTGTAAATCGAACAAGATAAATAAATTTATAATTAATCAATTACTTTACAGAATGAGAAAAACATGTTGAATATTATAATCATATTGCATAGAAATACATAATACGATTTATGGTCTGGGATTGGGCTGGACACATTTGGGCCGAACAAGGTTGGGCCGAGGTAGTGCGGTCTTGTTCTGAAAGGATTTGCTTGGTTAAGGCAAGGTGTGGTTGGACCGAGCTACTTGGCTTCATGGTATAGAAGCCGGTCAAGTGAGATGTCCAGCGCCAGGCAAGGCGTGGGTGTTCCGCGGTTCATGAATTTGCTCGGCAGGAAGGCCGACGGTAAACCAGCATGAGTTGTCCCGAGCTCGGCTGCGCCGGAGTGCGACCGAGCTCGGTCCTCCTTGAGCTTGGCTATGAGAACACTTAGGCATAAAATGCAGCATGGCAGTTGATAACCGAGATGATGTACCCTGGCTGCCGAGCTCCTAGTAGAGTGAGATGGCAGTTGGGTTAGGTGATGTTCAGCAAGATTTGTGCTGACAGGTGGGATAGCTATACCACGTGTTGAGTGATCACTGGGAGTAGATTTGGGGCGCAGAGGGTATATAAGTATGTCTGCGCCCCCCCATACGGGCATGGACAATTTTTGGTAAGAAAAATACTTACACACAACACTCTTTCTCTCTCTATCTATCCCTTGGTGTGTGTACTAACTTGATCGTCGGAGGGGTTTACCGGCCATACACCGCCGGGTAGCTCACCGCCGTTGTGCTCGCAGGTCGATCGGACAGACAGTAGCTTGGAAGAAAGGAGTACGGGCTTGCCTGAATATTTGCTCCCCGTACAATTGGCGCCGTCTGTCGGAAGACTTTGCAGACAAAACCTTGTCTTCCAGGCTCATCTGATCGCCTTACATGGCGAAAAACGACGAGATTCCGTTGTCCGCCATCGATGGAGTTACCCCGGAGTCAGGCAGACGGAGAGAAGGACATCCCGTCATCCCTCCAATGGCGGACCTAGAGACATTCCCAGGAGGACAGTCGGGAGACGTGCGAGATAAGCGGGGAAGAAGTTATGGTCATTCACGGAGTTCGGACGGTCATTGGCGGCGGAGAGAATCACATGCGAGATGTCTGGAACACAAGCTCAGGGACCAGGACGCCGTCATCCGTCGAATGGCGGCAGAGATGGAGGAGCTGAAGCGGCATGTCAAAGGGAAGGGTGTAGCTAGAGTGGGAGACCACAGTGTGCGCACCCAACCCCGCCGTTTGGGCAGTCAAAGTCAGCGACACACTCCGTCCATTTCTATTACCAGAAGTTACAATGTTGGTGATTCCGATGTGCGTGCAGAGAAGTCCAGCGCGCAAGATAGCACTTACTAGCCCTCACGTCCGGCGACGACGTCGAGGTATTCCTGTTCCGCTCGATCAGAGGATTTGCGGGCAGTCTTGAAGGAACGGGCTCGCCAGTGTGAGGCTCAGAGGGTGCCGGCGTTCCAGCGGTTATCCTATGGAGTTCACGCCAGCAAGGAGGTCGGAATGCCTCCACCCCGCCTAGCAGCGCCGCCCCTTCTAGATACAGACTTGGCAAGGCTGAGCGCCACCCCTTTCTCCCTGGAGATAGAAACAACGCCGCTTTCGGCAGGCTTCCACCAGCCTAAATTCACGCTCTACGACGGAAAAACCGATCCCTACATGCATGTAAGCCACTTCCGACAGGTCATGGCCGGACATAGGCGGAATGACGCCCTTATGTGCCTTATCTTCCCGTCAAGTTTAGGCGAACTGGGCTTGAAATGGTTTGAGAGGTTGCCGGATGGGAGCATAGAAAGGTGGCATCAGTTGGCCGAAGCCTTTGTGACGCGCTTCAAAACTAACACAAAAACACCAAAGGAAGTTGACCACCTACTGAGTGTCAAGATGGAACCGAGCGATACATTGAAGGCATACAACTCCAGATATTGGGAGACCTTCAACGAAATCCTGGATTGCCCGGTCAACCTTGCAATAACACAATACAAGCGTGGTCTCCCGATCGGACATAGACTGCGGGACTCGCTTACCATGCACTAGCCGACGTCCATGGGCCAACTCATGCAATGTATCAATGAGCATATCCGAGTTGAGGATGATGCGTCAGCATCTACTGCGAAGGCAACTCCGGCAGCAACAGAAAAGAAGGCTGGAAAAGTGCACGTGGTCGGACAAGAGTCCAACCGATCAAGTGACCGCGCTGAGGAATCGGACCGTGGCTCAAATCGCAAAAACCGGGGTAGGGGACGTCGGAATGACCGGGATGACTACCCCCGGGATAACGTAGCCGATGCAAACAGAAGATTAAAAGCAAGGACAGGCATCACCACGGTCTTTAAGATTCCAATCTATCGTATACTAAGTGAAATCCGTGACGAGCAGTATGTCCGGTTTCCTGCTAAGTTAGGCGACGGATAGAAGGGCTTCAATCCGAGATACCGTTGCACGTTTCACCGGGAGCGAGGCCACCGGACAGAGGACTATTTGCCTTTGAGGCAACACTTGGAAGAGCTAGTCCCTGCCGGACACCTGGACCTTTACATTGATGGGGGCGTAAAGGCAAATCAAGCTCCAGTTGACCTGCGGGGACTGGATGACCGAGATGCGCCTCCACAAGGGGTTGTTAATGTCATCCACGGCATAGTGGAACCGGCACGTGTGTGCGAGCTCTGAGGTATGATCAAGAAGGCAGAGCACATGAGGGAGGTTTTGTCAGTTCAGCCTGTGATCAAGAAGGGAAAGACCGAAGAGAAAGATGTGATCAGTTTCTCCTCACGAGACCTAGAGCACGTTCAGATGCCACACAACGATGCCCTAGTGGTTACACTCCGCGTCAACGAATTTGATGTTAAACGGATCTTGATCGATCAGGGAAGCTCGGTCGAGATCATGTACTACGACGCTTTCAAACAGCTCAAGCTCCGAGATACGGATTTGGCCCCGGCAACTTCGCCACTAGTTGGTTTCAACTCGCAACCGGAGTGGCCTTTAGGAAAGATTATCTTGCCGGTTAAAGCGGGATCCGTGGTCAAACAAGTGGAGTTCTAGGTGTTGTAGGTGCCGTCTACTTATAATTTGATCCTTGGAAGGGGATGACTCCATGCTATGCAAGCCGTGGCGTCGACCTACCATCAGATGATGAGATTTCCCTCAGCTAAGGGGGCAATCGAAGAGGTCTGGGGCAGTCAAGTCATGTCGGAGCAATGCTTCGTAGCAGTCAACGGGAGCCGGGCTGCCAAAGGCTTCGTTCAAATGATTGAGGAACCGAAGGACCGGGGAGTCCTTGATGATGTGGGCACCAAGGCCGAGGACAAAGCTGTCGAGGAATTGGTGGAGGTGCGAATTGATACAGAGCATCCGGACAAGTTTTTCTTGCTCGGCTTAAGCCTTGCAGCCCAGGAAAGGACTGAGATGGTTGAGTTTTTGATGGACAACATCGAAGTCTTTGCATGGTCGTCTTACGACATGCCCGGTCTCGATCCAAGTTTTATTTGCCATCATCTTAATGTCTTCCCCGGAGCCAAGCCGCTCATTCAGCGAACAAGGAGATCGGCGCTCCATCACGCCGAGGTAGTTGCGGAAGAAGTGAAGAACTTGCTTGAGGCACGAGCAATTCAGGAAGTACACTACCCTCGATGGATTTCAAACACAGTTGTTGTACCAAAGAAAAATGGGAAGTGGCAAGTTTGTGTCGATTACAAGACCGTCAACCGAGCATGCCCAAAAGACAACTTCCCTCTGCCTAGAATAGATCAGCTTGTGGACTTAACGGCTGGACATAACAGACTCAGTTTCTTGGACGCCTACCGCGGCTACCATCAGATCGCCATGCATGGGCCCGACCGAGAGATCACCTTATTCACTACACCAAGGGGACTCTTCTGCTACCGAGTCATGCCTTTTGGTTGGAAGAACGCCGGGGCAACTTTTCAAATGATGGTGACCAAGATGTTCGCACCTCTGCTAGGCCGGACAATGGAGGCTTATATTGATGATATGGTGGTTAAGAGCTGGCATCAAGCAGACCATTTGTCCGACTTGGCCGAGATGTTCGCCATTCTAAAAAAGCACAAGCTACGCCTGAATGCGTCTAAGTGTGCCTTCGGCATGGGATCCGAAAAATTTTTGGGTTTCCTAGTCACGAACCGAGGTATCGAAGTAGATCCTACACAAATCCGAGCCGTGCAAGAGTTAAAACAGCCTAGCTCGGCCAAGGACGTACAGCATCTGGCCGGAATGGCCGCCGCGCTTAATCGTTTTATAAGCCGGTCATCAGATCGCTGCCACCCCTTCTTTCAAGCACTAAATCAAAGTTCTCGTGGGATGAAGAGTGTGACCAGGCTTTGGCCAAGCTCAAGGAGTATCTGTCTTCGGCGCCACTATTGGTAACACTGAAGCCCGGCGAGAAACTCTACCTTTACCTGGCTGTTTCACAGCATGCAGTCAATGCGGTGCTTGTCCGAGCTGAAGGAATCAAGCACCTCCCTATCTTCTACGTCAGCAAAACCTTGCTACCGGCAGAGTCGAAATACTTGCCGTTGGAGAAGCTCGCGTTGGCATTGATGATGGCCTCAAGAAAGTTGGCCCACTACTTCCATGCCCATACCATCATCGTTTTGACCGAGTTCCCCCTCAAGGCTTTGTTCGAACGGGCGGACTTCTCCGGTCGGATTCTCAAGTGGGCGGTCGAATTAGGACAGTTTGATGTGAAGTTCCAGCCGCGCACTGCCATAAAAGCCCAGACCTTGGCCGATTTCGTTGTTGAATTTTCACCTGGAACTTATCCGGTATGCCCGGTCGATATTGCCACGGCAGATGGAGAGGTGAATGCAAGCCCAACCGAAATACAACAGCTTGGCGGTTTTGGCGACGCGGAACTTACGCACCCCGCCAAAGCACCTTCAGCTAGTACGATACCGCAACCTGGCGATTCGCCTACGGACTTAGGCATTATGGATCAACTTGCTGAGTCCGGTGCCGAATCGCCAAGGGGGGAAGAAGTGGAACCGATCACAACAGAGCCTGCGGCCGGCATAATACCGCAACCTGGCGATTCGCCTACAGACTTAGGCATTATGAATCAACTTGCTGAGTCCGGTGCCGAATCGCCAAGGGGGGCTGAAGTGGAACCGATCACAACAGAACTTGAAACCGAACAGCTAAGCAACCATGATCCCATTAACCCTCAGGCCTCCCAGGACCCATCAGAATGTTGGAAGCTGTTTGTGGGGGAGATGTGGAAACTTTTTGTTAATGGAGCATCAAACCGTCATGGTGCCGGGCTGGGCATTGTTCTGATTTCACCGGATGGACTTACTATCGAACATTCCATCACCCTTGGCTTCCCAGCATCCAACAATAAGGCCGAGTACGAGGCGCTTTTGGCCAGGCTCAAAAGCGTGCTTCAGATGTAAACATCCGAGCTAATGGTTTACAGTGATTCCCAGCTTGTGGTTAACCAAGTTTCTGGGGTTTAGAAAGCAAAGGATGACAGAATGATGAAGTACCAGACTCTGGTCAGGGACCACATCAAGCGATTTCAGGCGATCAGGGTCCAACAGATTGGCCGAGTAGATGAGTTGGTCGGCCTTGCTTCTATGGTCGACAGCACATCTCCCAACCCTCTTTTGATTGAATTCCTTCTGAGGCCCAGCATTGAGGAAACCAGGCAGACCGAAGTACTCTGCGCCGGGCTAGGTCCTTCTTGGATGGACCTTATCATCCTTTTTCTCAGAGAACGGACCCTTCCTGCCGACAAGAAGGAAGCGCATAAAGTACGGGTGAACTCAGAGCGGTTTTGGCTCTTTCCATCCGGCGCTTTATACAAGAAGTCTTTCACCGGTCCCTACCTGAAGTGTGTGCACCCGAGCAGCGTGGAGGCCTTCCTGTACGAAATTCACGAAGGCATCTGTGACAGTCATATAGGGGGCAGGTCTTTGGCCTACCGCGCTATTTCGCAAGGCTACTAGTGGCCGTGCATGCAGGCCGACGCACAGAAGTATGTTCGTAAGTATGAGAAGTGCCAGAAGTTTGCTCATTAGATCCACCAGCCGGCCCGGGAACTCCTTCCCCTCACCAGCCCTTGGCCATTTGCAATGTGGGGGCTAGATATAGTGGGGCCGCTCCCAACAGCACCAGGTAACCAGAAGTTCTTCATTGCGGCCACAAATTACTTCACCAAATGGGTTGAAGCAGAGCCTTTGGCAACAATCAAGGAGAAAGACGTGAAGCGGTTTGTCTGGCAGAATGTGGTCACGCGGTTTGGCGTCCCCAAAATTCTGATCTCTGATAACAGCACCCAGTTTGACGGTCGCCTATTCAGAGGGTTTTGTGAAGATTTAAAAATTGAATTCTACAACTCTACTCCAGCTTACCCACAGTTTAATGGTCAAGCCGAGGCGTCAAACAAAACCATACTTGATGGGTTGAAGAAACGACTGGAGAAGGTAAAGGGAAAGTGGGCTGAGGAACTCCCCAGCGTCCTGTGGGCATACTGAACAACCCGCGGCGGTCTACCGGGGAAACTCCATTTGCTTTGGCTTATGGCATGGAGGCGGTCATACCTTTGGAAGTTGGCATGCCTACTCTCAGAAGTAAAAGTTTTGAGCCCGAGCTGAACGCCGAAGCCATTGCCTTGGAATTGGACCTAGTGGAAGAACGCCGGGAAAAGGCTTTCATCCATGTGGCCGCCTACCAACAAGAGCTTTCAAGGAAATACAACAAAACCGTGCACCCCAGATTGTTCAAAGTGGGTGATTGGGTCTTGCGGAAGGTCATGGGCAATACCCTGGTGCCAGGTGAAGACAAACTAGGGGCAAATTTGGAAGGACCCTACAAGATAACCGGTCTGGCGGGCAAGGGGGCATATCACTTAGAGGACTTGGATGGTAGAGGAATACCCCGGCCATGGAATGCAGCCAACCTCAAGCTGTATTATTTCTAGCTTTTGCTTCCTTTTTTGTGCAAAGGAATTTTTTGCCTTACACTTCATGTAATATTCATTTTTTGTCAATATATAGAAGTGACTCATCTTTGCCTTAGTATGTTTTGTTGCTTTGAGTTTCGAGATTCTCAACCGAGATGTTTGCTCCGGTTGAAGGAGTTGATGTTTTGTTCAACTTAAGCATTCTCAACCGAGATGTTTGCTCCGGTTGAAGGAGTTGATGTTTTGTTCAACTTAGGTATTCTCAACCGAGATATTTATTCTGGTTGAAGGAGTTGATGTTTTGTTCAACTTAGGTATCCTCAACTGAGATGCTTATTTCGGTTGAAGGAGTTGAAGATTTGTTTAACTACGTGATTCAAACCGAGATGTTTTTGTTCAATTCTCAAATTCTAACCGAGATGGTTTTATGAGTTAATTAATGTGGTTTGTCTTGCCGCGGTATTTTGTTCGGCCGACGTTATGAGACTTAAGTACCATACAAACACTTGATGAAATTGTGCTTTTTCATTGATGGAAAATAAGTACAAGAGGTGGGGCAGACAGCCCGGTTACATATGCAGAGCAAAAAGAAAGAACAAAGAAAACTACATTAGGGGGGAAAGGTTATTGAATTCGTCGCTTGCCTCCTCCAAGTTAATCGGTGGGGTTTGGTCTTGGACACCGGCCGTTGTTTGGCTGGGCTGTTCCTGCTCTTCACGGTCCTCTCCATCAGCATCTGCCTCTCCTTCTCCTTCAAGTCCTTCCTCGGCCTCAGCCTGTAACGCGCTGAAGACATCGTTGGCATATGGCACGAGGTAGGTCGGTAGGAAGACGGCCGGTGAGGAGGCAAACACGTCGGTGTCAAGACCTTGGCCGAGTTGAGTGCAGGCAGCCTTCCAACTGGCTTTGAAGTAGATGTCCTAGGTGGCAAAGACTTGCTTTTTGTAACTTTCCTCGGCCTCCTTGAAGCCGGCATTGTTTTCATCCTCAAGCTCTTTCTCCCTGGACTTCTTCAAGGCGTCCAGCTCGGCCTGGAGCTCGTCCCTCTTTTTCTCGGTGTCGCCAAGTTGGCCGAGCAACCTGCTGTTGTCGGCATTGGCAATTTCGAGTGAAGACTTTGCTCGGCCAAGCTCGGTTTGAAGACTTTGGACCTGGCTGGCAGTGTCATTCGCCTTCTGCCGCAGTCGATGGATGCGCTCCATGACCAAGTGTTGTTTCTGGATGGCTTGCAAGAAGAATGTTTGATTAAAGAGGAAGCCGTGCAAGTACTTGTGAAGATTTGAGTAGAAAGTTGGGACTCTTACCCTAGTCATGGATTTCACTGCGGACTTTACCAACCGGGTGTTAGGGACGTGATCGCTGCCAACCGCGTCACTCGGTAGGAGAAGGGCTTTGGATAGGTCAAAGGCGAGAAGATGTTCTTTATCGCCCTTCACCGAGGCTGTTGCCGGGATCTTCTTTCCCCGGTGTTTGAGCTGTGGTCGCCACGCCAGCGTTGGGTTTACGATCACGGCGGGTTACTCGGTGGTCAGCTCCTTAACTAGCTCGGCAGAGGGATCTGCGCGAGGCCTTTTTCCAGCACAACGAGTTTCTTGGCTGGCTTGCCCGGTGGCTGGAGATGCCAAGGCAACCACGGCGCCGCTGGATTGACCGGCAGCTGGAGAGCGGGTGATGATGTTCGGTATCTCGGCTAAGGTTGCTGTGAGGAAGTTCTTGATGCGGCTTCGTTTTGCCATCTCTTGCTCTTCGGTCAACCGGATCAGGGGCACGTCCGGTAGGTTTGGGTCTAGAGAAGGTGATGGAGCACGGAGAAAGTCTGTGACCTTACTCCGGCGTGGAGCTGAGTACCGGTATGTAGGAGTGTAACCGAGCAGCTCGTTGCGATCCCAGTTGCGGTAGTGGAGCACGGTCCGGATGGCTTCTACGTTGGGATATTGGTAGTTGGCTTGCAGGGCTTGGATTGCTGCAAAGGAAACAAGAAAAATGGTTAAGTACAGAATGTTGAAAAAAGACAACCAACCGAGCAAGTTAGCGCGGCTTACATGTTTCATCAAAATTCTTGCTAATTGACCAGCCCGGTACGTCGACTGTTTCATAGTGGCCAGACACCCAGAAAAAGTCATCGTCGTGTAAGTCCTTATCTGGGGTGCCGGTCACTGTTTTTTCTTTGCCCGGTCAAATTTTTAAATAATAAGCGAAGCCATCGCCGGTGTGCCCAAGGGTGTATTGTCGTAGTATCTCGGCTAAACCTAAGTTGGTGCCTAGCCGGTTGTTTAGCTCGTGTACGCCATTGATAATGCGGTATGTATTGGTTGATACTTGTGTGTATGCAAGCCTGGTCCGGCGCAGAAATTCGGTCATCAATGGGTTGACCGGGAAGCGGAGGCCTCCTTCAATGATGGACAGCACGGTAAAGGGACATTGATCTAATCTGCCCCAGGGGGTAGTCCCAAACTCGGCGAGCTCTAAGTGAACATCGGCCGGGATGCCGTACTCCTCCCGGAACGCGGCCAGGGCAGCCAGAATGTCGACAAGGAAACGGAATTTCCCCATGTGTGGTCGACTAATTTAGCTTGGTTGAGGAGGTTTGGCATAGACTGGGGATTGGTGGCTGCTCGGTCCCTGAGAGCCTCGGTAACAGTCTGTGGTCCCCTTGGACTCTGCAGGAAAATGATGGCAAGTGTAAGAGGGAGCGCGGTCGCGCAAAGCGAGCTTGACCTTAGCTCGGTCATGAAGTGTGCCAAACCACCTCTGTCGTAAAGGCTAACCAAGGAGCTCGGTCGCCCAAGCTGACCAGATGTTAGCCCGGTTGGGCGGCCAAGTCCTCTGGCTATCCCGGTTTCTACTAAAGTTGGGACAAACAGTTTATTTTGCTCGGTCTGAGTGATTTTTTGGATCAAAGGAGGACCTGGAGCTCGGTCCGCCCCAGATCTTCAATGTTCTTCAGGGAAAATGAAGAACAACAAGAAGAGTTATGGGTTTGGGATGATTTTGGATGCCTATGTCCTAAAAACTATGTATTTGATGCCCTAATATGCGAAATACCAATTGAAATAGCGAAAATGAGGTTCAAAGGACTTACCAGTAAAGGGTAGGGCCTACTCCTTCGAGCACGAACGCAAGTAATGGCAGAGACGAGGCTGAGCTGGGGATGCTTGAGCTCTGAAACGTCGTGGGCTTGAAGAGAGGCAGTAGGGACGAGATGAGGAAGAAGGGGCGTGTATATAGACCCAAGGGCTGCCAAAAATTTGAAAATGCCAACAAACGCGTTGGTTGGCTGCTCGAGGGCCAATAAGAGAACGACACGTGTCCCCCATTAATGTAACGTCAGAATTGAAGAGACAGGAAGGTCAGATGAGGCGACGACCGAGCAAGTCAAGAGACAGGATGGTGAATCGAGCAGTCGACCGGGCAAGTTTTGAAGGCAGTCATGTTGACTAGCCCGGACACGTTTTGCAACTGAGGATCGAGGAAGTGTTACCCCGGTCAGAATAAGTAATCACAGTCACGCTTGCGCGAACGGAATTAAGGGGCAATTGAGAGGGAGATTTATGGTCTGGGATTGGGCCAGACACATTTGGGCCGAACAAGGTTGGGCCGAGGTAGCGCGGTCTTGTCCTGAAAGGATTTGCTCGGTTAAGGCAAGGTGTGGTTGGACCAAGCTACTTGGCTTCATGGTATAGAAGCCGGTCAAGTGAGATGTCCAGCGCCAGGCAAGGCATGGGTGTTCCGCGGTTCATGAATTTGCTCGGTAGGAAGGCCGACGATAAACCAGCATGAGTTGTCCCGAGCTCGGCTGCGCCGGAGTGCGACCGAGCTCGGTCCTCCTTGAGCTTGGCTATGAGAACACTTAGGTATAAAATGCAGCATGGCAGTTGATAATCGAGATGATGTACCTCGGCTGCCGAGCTCCCAGTAGAGTGGGCTGGCAATTGGGTTAGGTGATGTTCAGCAAGATTTGTGCTGACAGATGGGATAGCTATACCACGTGTCGAGAGATCACTGGGAGTAGATTTGGGGCGCATAGGGTATATAAGCATGTCTGCGCCCCCCCATACGGGCATGTACAATTTTTGGTAAGAAAAATACTTACACACAACACTCTTTCTCTCTTTATCTATCCCCTGGTGTGTGTACTAACTTGATCGTCAGAGGGGTTTACCGGCCACACACCGCCGGGTAGCTCACCGCCGTTGTGCTCGCAGGTCGATCGGACAGACAGTAGCTTGGAAGAAAGGAGTACGGGTTTGCCTGAATATTTGCTCCCCGTACAATATTGCATAGAAATACATAATACGATAAATGGTAAAGAAAGCAAACCGAAACTTGTGTCCTTAAAGCAGATTAGCCACCTCACCGTGGGTGATGGAAGCACGTCGACTTCTGTTTCCCAAGATACAACGGTTTAGACCGGCTAACGCAGAAACACCTTCTGTTAGTTTTGGCGAACCGACAATGGTAACACTCTCTCACACATGAAGAAAATTAGAAGAGAAAACTAAATGACTATAATCTTAGAGCAAAATTTCTGTGTTGAACTCAAGGGAGATGGGCCTCCTTTTACACACAATGAGGGAGAGAGCAGAAACCTTCCAGTCATGAAGGCTGGCAACTAATGCCCATGAAGTCTAGCAACCAATGCTCATTACTCCTGCAAAACTGCTGGAGTAATGGACCAATTGATGGGGATTCAATGTGTGAGTTGCACATAGTATAATATACATATCTGCACATTTGTAGCAGACATGGCCCAAAAAGATTAGATTGGTGGACCACCAATCCAGCCCAGCCTAAACCTAACTCATTCTAGCAAGCTTCAAGCCCAAGCCCAAGCCCAAGCCCACGATCCACAACCCACAGAAAAAAAATAAGTTATGATAGAAGTCTATTATAGAAATTATGAAATTTCACAATTTTGCTTGAGAAATTGAAAAGTTTCATTTTTTAAACATAATTTTGTATTGAATATTGATCTTATTTAATAGATTTCAATGAGTAAATGTCAAAAATATAGATTTTCTAGAAAAAATAGATGTATACAATTATTGTTATGATGTATAAAGTTTGAAACAAATAATAATGAATACATAACTTGAGAACTCAACAATGTTATTAATGTGAGTGGTGTTGCTAAGCGCATAAGCAATCCTCAAAGAGCAAATTAATCCAAATTTTTACTAAAATTTTAAAAACTAAACTTAACTTATTAAAAAACAAAATTAACAATCTCATCATTAACTAAAAATTCAGATGACATACTATAAGATTAATCCGTTCAACTTGCACCCAAAAAAAAAAAAAAAAAAAGAAAAGAACAAAAGAAAGAGAAGAAAAGAGCCGAAATATAAGGTTGAGAGAAATATACTTGTAAGGTTTCAATTCTCTCAAATTAATTATCTCAACTTGAGAGAGCTTGTTTTGAGCGTGTCCTGAAAGCTCTGCTCTGCGTTGTCAAATGGGTATTCTCCAGAATTCAAATTTCAACAGATTGCCTTGAACTTATCCATGGGTTGCATCAGCACAAGAGTAGCTGGTGGGGTGGGATTGCTGTCTTGCATAACATTATGTGGCTCTCTATGGCCATGCTATTATACACATCTATTTTATAGGTTAGTTATAGGATTTATGGTGTTAATTATTATAAATGTCATAATTAAATTTATTTTCAATCATAATTATTAAAAAAAAAGGATATAACCAAAATAATGATCATAATTAACATCATAATAAATTAAAATCACTACCACAACAAGTCATAATCAAATCATATTTCTCAATTTCGTACATTTTAAAATTTTATATTCAATTTGTACAGCTAAAAAATTAATGTTTTATTTTTACAAAATTTTATTTTTGATTTGGTCTTATTTGATAGATCTTATTGGGTAGATTATAAAAATACAAATTTTATTTAAAATAAATATATATAAATAAAGTTATCAATTTTTAAAATTTTAGAACAACAAAAATGAAAATAAATGTCACATTAAGGTTGTGCCCACTTCAGCTAAAAAAAAAAATTATTTAATGTTTTTAGCTATGGCCTGATATTGTCACAAGAGGGTTATAATTACTGGAGAGAATGAGATCTATAGGGTATGTTTGGTTTGTATTTGGGAGATGAGTTTTAGAAAAAAATTTCTAAAAAATTGTTTGGTTTGAGTTTTTCTCAAAAAATTTCCAAAATCACTTTCTCTCTCTTACACATCAATCAATCACTTTTTTTCTCTCCTCTCTCATTCTCAATCACTTTTTCTCTCATACACATCTACTCAAATTCTCCCAAAATATCAAATCATCTCAAACTCCCAAAAAAACAACTCTTCCAAAATATATAACCAAACAAACCAAAAAAATTTCTAAACTCTCTCCCTAAATTTTTTTTCAAAAACAACTCTCTCAAAAACAAACCAAACAAGCCCATAATTTTTGTATTAGTACATGGAAGCATATTGTTTAATAATTGGTGTATGAAATTACTCAACAGTAAAAAAAAATACATAAATACAAAATAGTCACAGAATTTAAGTTACATCTCATCACGAAATGAATTATATCCACCATATTTATTCAGTTACCCAACTCCTTTGGCAGTTGAGCTAATATGATTTTTTTGATTAAATTAATTATAATAAAAAAAATAAGTTAAAAAATTAATAAAATAAAATATTATTTCTAAATTATAATTATTTTATTTTTTAAAAAAAAATTAAAAAAATTAAACAAAATTTTTAACTTAAATTAAAATAATTAAAAAAATAAAAAAGCCCACCTAACTTTCCGCGTATCAAAAATCCAAGAGGCATGACATTTTGGAACTTTGTGGATAGACACAAGACTTGACAGGACAGCAAAAGTACGGCACCAAAAACAAGTGTGTCCCACTAATTTCATTAATATCAAATTTTCACCGTCTAATGTTTCTCGAATATCTCCCGCATAATCATTTTAAAGTAAAAATTTATAAAAAAATTACATTAATCAGTGAATCGATTGGACATTTGCTTGGTCTGCTCAATCAATCAGTATTTTGATTAAAGCAATTGATTGAGTGTGGCTTAAATAACTACACTTTTGATTAAGTGTTTTTTGAAATGTCTTAAATAAGAGCATTTCTAACCGTTCATTACTTTGGGCTCTTTTGGGAACTTGATAAAAATCTGATTTTCAGATTTTTTATCTCCTCTTCTCTCACAGAAAAACTGATTATAATCTGCTTATAATCAGCTTTTCACCAAAAAGCTGATTATAACCATCTTCCCAAAACACCCATTTTTTTATTAAATTTGAATAAAAAAATTTTGATTTTCTCAATTTGATATAGGTTGCTCTAACGGTGCATCAAAAAGGAAGGGTCATCCGGTGGGTCGACCAATAAGGCTAATTTTTTTTTTTAACCTATTTAAACATTTTGACATGTTTGAACCAACCTATTTAAAAGGGAACTAGTCGACCGGTTGGTCTCCCCCAACGATAAAATACAGTAAAATAGTAAAATCTAGAGCCTGTTCTCACTTTGATAAATTTTTTGTTCCATTCTCATTTTGATACCAATTTGCTGAAACTATTGGAGCTTCAAAAAGTGACTTTTTCACCAAATTTCAAATCCGATGCAAGGTTTGATGAACCGTTAGAGATGGCCTAAATATACTTTTTGACTTTTTAGACTAAAAAGTTAATGAAACAAAGATGATTGTTTGGGATAACTTTTTATCTTTTTACGAAAAAATGTGTATTAAAATATTGTATAAAATGAAAAAAATACGTTTTTACCCTTACATTGTAGACTCATCAGTGACAGGCGACAGGAGGATAGTACGGCTTGGTTGAAATGGTGCATGAGGCTTTACAGGTACTATTGGGTTGTGAGGGCCCACCACGAGTCCCGTTTTGATAATCCGAACCATTAATATGTAGAACTCGTTGAGTATTATATGCCTATAAAAAATTACTTTAATCGGATATCGATAACTATGTGATCAAAACAGTTTTGTATGAAATTAATGGACGGTGAAAAATAAACGGCCGAAAAAAATCTAATTTGATCACATAGCTATCCATATCCGATCAACGTGATTTTTTACAGACATATAGTACTCGACGAGTTCTACATATTGAACGGTTCGGATTATTAAAACGGGACCCGTGGTGGGCCCCACGGGTCCAACATTACCCTCCAATTTAATGAATATATATATCTAATTTTCTTTTTTGTTCTTTTGATAGACCAATACGTACTTATGAACCATCAATTCAGTATTAGCACTGTCAACTCGTTGGTTTGTATTAAAATATTATGTAAATTAATTTTTTTATATTTTTAATTTATGAATAGTGATAACTTTTTAACTTTTTAAATTATTTTGGTATAAAAACCTCTATTAAAATACTTGATATTAAATAAAAATTTCACTCAAATTTGATATAAAAAAAAATGAATGGTTCTATGTCCATAGAAATGAAATAGTGAATAGAGAGAGATAAAGTGGGTGTTTGGAAAGTGACTATTTTAGAGACTTTTTAACTATTTTAGTAGACTATTTTAGTTTTTATGTTTGGGAAGTTGGGTTGAATTTTTATTTGAATTATTGTATTGAAAAATGTATTTGAGATGATATTTAGATAAAAAATAATTAAATTATTCCCCAAAAGTCGTGCATGACGTGATGAAGCTGTGCCTGACTTGAATTATGATTATGTTGGGATATGAAATGACTAAAGTGCCCCCGTAGATTGGAATGCTAAGTTGGTGGATTAATCAAAAAGTAAAAGGGCAAAATCATAATTTCAAATATGCCCGCACAGTCATACACTTCTACCAAATTTGTCCACGTCAGTTTCTGATTAAAAAAAAAAAAAAGACACAAACTTAGCTACAGTATAACTTTTTGATTATTTTATTTAAAATGAGGCTAAGGCCTCGTTTGGGAACATGTTAATTTAGTAACTTTTTGACTATTTGACTGAAATATGAGCTAAAAAAATTAGTATGTTTGGGATGATTTTTTGACTTTTTACGAAAAGATATACAAAAAATAAAAAGAAAAGAGAATCTTTAACTTTTTAATATGAATAATTGATTTTTTAATTTTTTTAATGACTTTTTTAATTAAAAAAATCACTTACCAAACGAGTCCAGCCTTTTAGCCTCCTTTCCAAACACCGCCAAAGAAAGAAGTATGAGCTGTTCCTGTACTTGTCTATTTCATGTTATTAGAAATAGATAAAAGAAATGCCAAATTAGTGCTTTCAAATATTTGTTTTTTTTTCAAAAACAAGGACAGAAAACAAAAGCATATTGGTAGAGATTCCCACCCCAATGTGGATGGACATGCTTGGCTATGGCCCTGTTTGGTAGAGCTGTAGAAAAGTACTTATAACTTATATCTAAACAGTTTATAATTTATAACTATGAACATAAGTTGATTTCTAACTTATAAATTAAGCATCTCCTGCCCCACTCAAAGAATAAGCTGATTTCTGACTTCCAAAAAGCTATAAGTTAAACCAAACACATCAAAATAACTTAAATTAAGCTGAAAGCTGAAATAAGCAGCTTTTAAGCTGCACCAAACAGGCCCTATGTCATGGCCGAGAAGTTATTGGTAGGTCTTGGAGTTACCATCACGTGATATTTTAATAATATTATAATTAATAGAGGGATGAAATCTATAAAACTTTGTTTAGTAATAGGTTTTTTTAATTAAATTAACTAAAAAAATAAAATAAATAAATAAATTAATAAAATAAAATGTCACATTCAAATTATAATAATTATTTTTTTTTTTACAAAAGTCAAAAAAATCAAACCAAATCCCAAGTTAAATTAGCCATAAAACAACTAAAAAAGCCTATTGCCAAACGACAACATTTGTGTTAGATGGTAAATTGTGATGGTTGAGAGACATAACCATGTGACGCACTTGCACCACTCAATAATTTCTCGTCCTAGCCTATGTTATGTGTCTGATTATTAAACATTACGTTTAATGGAAAAAAAAATCTTTAAAAAATAAAGGTAAGTTTCGTGAACTTAGTTATCATTATAATTAATTATAAATATATTTTTAATATTTCAAATATGTGTCTTATATAATTTTATCATATTTTTCTGAACAAATTTCTAATTTTTTGATTGTGTTAATTTGATCTTAAAATACATGTGTCTTTAATCCCTAGGCCTCACTGTCCAAACTAAAATTAAGAACATTTTATGCATTTTATCTTAATAATTGAAAACATTGGACATTTCAATCTCGGATTTAGTTATTAATTTTGGATGGCATTAAATTTTGGACGAAATAAAAACACAATTTATAATTTAGGACCAAGTTAATACTTAGGTGAGTAACTAAAATTGTATTTAATCTTTATTCGGATTTATCTTATTCATAACATAATGTAATTATATTTACAGAATGGTTCATTTCACTTTTAACCCCCAAACTATCACTAATTTTCCTATTTCATTTCTAAACTATTAATTTTGTCTATATAATCTTTAAAATTTTTAATTTTTGTCTATGTTATCCAGTTGAAAACGTTGTATTACACTTATTAAATTGATTGTGGGGTACAGTATGTTCGACATAATAATAATTAAAAAAAATGAATGTTGTATTATATGATTTAAATTGTTCAAATTTTAAAGCACATTAAAAAAAAAAAAATTACGCTTCATCTTTAATTGGATTAGATGAAGAAAAAAAAAAAAAACAAAACAAAGCAAGTGAAAGGAAAAAAATACAAAAAAATGGTGATAGTTTGAGGATGTATTTGGATCATAAATTTAGCTAAAAATTCAAAAAAAAAAAAAAAAGAAAAAGTGAGAAAAATATCAACCAAATATAAACTAATTTTTTTACTCTAGCACACTCGTTCTAAAAGTCCAAATTATAATTTTGTTTAGCCAAAAGATCATTTTCTGAAATACTTTGCTTAAAAGGACAACCTCAAGTAAAATGACTAGAATGCCTTATATATATGATATACACAAGCCCATGCCATAAAAATCAAAACACTCTCTCTCTTCTCTCTGACCTCGCCGCCCATCGCCATGTTTCGCTGTCGTTGTCACCACCACCAGTCCCACCATTGCCTTTACTACCCTTTTCCTTGTTTACCTTTACCATACACAACTTGTACAACGTTGATACTGCATCAACAATGATACCAGCGGTGGAATCGCTCCACAAGCTCCAATTGATGTCTCTCTCATGGTTTACCACTGTAACACCCGCTTCCCTATTTAACTGTTAATTTTGTGGTTTACCCTCATTGTGTGTTTCTATGTGACTTTGATGTTTATCTGTGTGCTAATTACGCGCTATATATGTCCTGTTTGACAGATACATTAATTTGTAGAAAAGATCTGTCTGATTCGTTAAATTGTAAGGTTACAAATTAAATAATGGACTAGGTGGTTAGAGTCTAATTCACCTTAATCAGATAAAGTAGGGTTGAGTTAGCCTGGGGTATAGTAAGAAATAATTTAATTACAAGGGTTGTAGTTTAATTAATCCAAGTCAAATAAGTTAGATATTTATATATATGTTTGAACTTAAATGAAATCAAGTGGGAAGAGAGAGATATAATCTGAGAGAGAATGAGAGTTCTAGAGCTTTGGAGAACAAGGAGGAGAAGAGAAAGATTAGGGCAAATCTTCACCAATTAACCCTTGAAGGTAAGAATCATTTCCCATTTTTTAAATCTAAGTTGTTTTTATGCTTGAAATCATGGATTTCTAGTTTTTAAGAAAGTTGTGTAGTGAGGGATTGAGGTTAAAACCCCAATGAGGGGAATTTGTGAGAGATGGCTTGAAACCTTGTTATATATGTCATCTTTCCTAGGTATTTACTTGCTCATGAAGGCATTTTTATGGCTTTTTGAAGTATAGAGCTACCATATGCATACTCCTTGTGTCTTCCTCTATTGCAAGCTTTAATATTGTGACTTGGAAGCCATAATTGTAGATGATTGTGATTTGGCCTTGGAATTTGCTCATTTACCATGTTTGAGTAAGTTTTGAGCCTTAGGTTATTCAAAATTGGGTTTGTTTTTCTGGAAAATTGAAGCTTAAACAGAGCAGAATTTTTGATTCTGGAACATCCAGAACCGTACATACGGTAGGGAGGACCGCACGTGTGAGGAGTTGTGGCGCACGTGCGGCAAGAAGGCCCGCACGTACGGAAAATAGGGGCAGAGACATCTTGCATTATTAAATAATTGCACTATTCGCGCGCACGTGCAGTGAGAGGCCCGCACGTGCGGCTGTGTTTGGCAGACCTAGTGTCATTTTTTTGCTTCATTTCCTCATCTTTCGAGCCTCTGTTAGCATGATTTCTGTATATATTTGATGATCATGTGCATTACATAGACATTAAAGAGAATAAGGAATAATTAGACCAACCAATCCATAAGTTATAGAACAACTAGTTGGTTACACGGTGAATGAATATGTTATGCTTATGTATGTCTATGTAGGTCAAGAGCCACGTCCTAACTACGTGTTTCACAGAGCCAATTGTGAGTAACACTGTTGTAAAGATATGTTTAACTTAAGTATCTCTTTTCTACTTTATCTTTTTCCTGTTCTAAACATGCTTATCTTTATGTTTAATGAATGATGATCCTATATTTTTATACTGCGTTTCGTGGCATCCTTAGCACCTGTTTACATTGTTACAGAAATCTCTGTTAGTTCCATTTCATGGAACTCCTGTTTATTATATTGATGGCCATCACATTAGATTACTAGTCTTCATGACTGTCTGTTCGGTCTTCAAGACTGCCTGAACTAGTCTGCTATGGGATGTACCATGTAAACATTTATGTCCCTGTATGAAAGAAAAATCTGTTACAGTTTATG
This sequence comes from Camellia japonica, assembly GCA_030407325.1. Classification (NCBI taxonomy): domain Eukaryota; kingdom Viridiplantae; phylum Streptophyta; class Magnoliopsida; order Ericales; family Theaceae; genus Camellia; species Camellia japonica. Next base: position 38,229,833 of record JAPPVO010000019.1, on the reverse strand, counting down.
GTTTTGCTTTTTAGTAAGGACATCATTCAGAACCTCTTTACACAGTTGTTATTTACTAGGCTCTAGCTCACGTTTTGATATGTATATATATATAGGTGATCTAGTTCAAGAGGGGGCGTAGTGGCCGCGATCTCGCCTCCGTTTTGGTCAAGCTACCTTTTGTGTCTCTCAGCAAGGTTCCTTTCTGTTGAAGCGTTGGGGAGCCTGTGAATGGCCTTTTGAAAATCACTCAAGTGTTATGGTCGGTTGTCGCTGGTGTTATATCCGTTGTGATGGGAATGTCTTCTCTCTTCTAGTTGTATTTTGACAAACTTGTGATACCTTGATGTACATATGTGTATATATATATATATAGCAATGCTTTTTGTCTCATGTAAGTTCACAGCTCGTGGGACGCTTTACTTTCTTATGTCTTAGCTTCTGCCAGCCCCGCTTGTTTGATTTGCACAGTTAAACCTTTGGTAGTCACGGATTATTGGCCGATTACGATGCCAAACTTTTAGGGGTGAGTTTGGGTCGTGACAACCACCATCACCGTCTCTGCTTCGGTGTTGCATACGTAGTCCAGCTATTATCCCCACCTTACCTCGCCTCTCCACCGACACATCCTCTATTACGCAGATCTGGTAGCTTCAGACCCCATTTTCATATCATCAACAAGGTTTTATTGACACGCCCCAACGACAAGGTGGATCTGGATCTATCGGAGTAACTAGATCTAGCGACGCAAAACTCTCTCTCTTTCTTCTCTTCCTATCCCTTTGATATACAAGTATTTAGCTTGGAATGTATGTATATATGTATGTGTATGTATATATATACAAAGATGAACCTTTTAATCGTACATATTTTGCGATGGATTTTGGTTCATCGATGATAAGCACCATATACAGTTTATGTTCATGGCGTTTTCTCTTGTGCCTCACTTTTACAATTTGTTGTTGTTGATTAGGGTTTAGTTGTTGTTGTTGATGATGACGATGATGATGAATCTATGCTGTGATGATGATGAATCTTTGTTTGTGGAATGATTTTAACAGATAATAGGTGATGAAGAAGAAGAAGATTGCAATAGATAGGAGATAGAAAGATGAGAGATTTGAATATATAGGAAAATAATAAAATTTTGAACAGATAGAATAGATTTGTTTTAAACAAATCTGTTGTAGTTGATTTTCAACAGATAAGACAACAAATATGTTTAAATATGGTGGAAAATTGAACAGATAAACAAAAAATTGGATAGATAAAAAAAAATTGGATAAATAGAATTTTATTTGGAAAAATATTTAAATAGATAAGGAAAATTTGAATTGAAAATGTTAAAAAATTAAACAAATAGAAAAAATTTGAATAGATAGGGTAAAAAATTTGAACAGATAGAAAAAAATTTAAACAAATAGCCAACGAAAAGTCAAATAAATAAAAAAAAAGTCAAGGGTAAAATTAGAAATAAAAATGTCCTATAGAATTTCTCATGAAACTATTTTGCAAAGCGTGAACCACTTACTAATAAAAAAATATTCATTGAACCTAATGTTTTAGATACTCTCTAAATTGAATATATCATTATTTTATTTTATTTTATTATTATTATCTTTTTATATTTTGTTCCTCACTAAATATTTTAATTAAAAAATTTAAAAAAATATAGAAGATAAAAAAAATTATTAAAATGATCAGCAATGGTAGAGGGCTCTAATTTTTGTGGCTCAAATGGCTCGAATTTGCCAAAACGACGTCGTTTTGAATACAAAACAACATCAAAATTACCAAAACAACGTCATTTTAACAATTTTAAACCATTTGAGCCACAAAAATTAAGTCCCAAACATTTTTCTAAAATGATATGTTTCGGAACCTGATCACGTCTATTCAAATTAAGGTAAATAGTACGAAAGGAGTAAAAGTGAAGTGAAATAGTCGTTTACAAAATTATTAAAACCGCTTTGGTGTGCCCACAGAATACACAGTCTTGTTTTCGTCATGTACTATAAAACCAGTGTGTGGACCTCTTCTGCACACTGTACATGAACTCCCAAGAAAGCTTTTCTCCATTTTTCTGAATTTTTGTTGTCATTAGTTTGAGAGAAAGAACTAAACACCAAAACCCATAATTGATTGATCGGGTTGGTGAGGAATGGAGGATATGATCGGTCTTCTGAGGATTCGAGTCCGCAGAGGAATCAATCTCGTTGTTCGCGATTCAGTTTCCAGTGATCCCTTTCTCGTCATCACCAAGGGAGAACAGGCTTGTCTTCTTACAACACTCTTTTATTTTTATATTGCGTTTTTCAGTTTTTCTTTTCTTATGATCATATAATTAATGATTATTCTCATGCCTTTTTGCACCTATTATTTTTTAAGGACCAAAAAAAAAAAAAAATCTAGATTTTATCCCGGTAACAAATAAAATCCTAAATTATTTTAATTTTAATTTTGGAATTTTAAAATGATATTAATTCTTGTTGCTTTTCTCTCGATTTGAAGCTATATATGTTTTGTCCCTAAAATCACTATCCCCTGGTCCCAATACAGTCTTAGTCACATTAAATTACGTGACAGAACAATAAGAATTTTGAGAAGAGAGGATCTCTAGCTAGTGACATTTTGTTTCAACAATTAATTTCAATCAATCTTTCGTGGAAGGACTTGGTAAATGAGAATGTCAATTATTTTCATCCAAAATACTGTCTTTCCTTGAGGTTTGGAGGAAATAGAACAAATTCTACAGTTTTGACATGATTACTCGGGTTTCCTTATGCTGTTTGGGGGTGCCCAAAACGACGTCGTTTTGGGCTTAGGCTTTTTTTTTTTTTTTTTTTCGACGCAGAGGAAGAAGAGGGAGAGAGAGAGAGAGAGAGGGCTCGTCGTCTCGCCGTCCGATCGTCGCCCGCCGACGCTCGTCGCAGCCGCCCGATCGTCGCCCGCTGTCCCTCGTCGCAGCTCCAGCTCGTCGCTCGCCGCAGCTCCAGCTCTGCCTCGCCGCAGCTCCGGCTCTGCCTCGCCGCCCCGGCCTCCGCCCCTGCCTCATCTCCGAGTTTGTTGGCCCCCTCCCCTCCCCTCCCCTCCTCCTCTTCCTCCCCTCCCCCTCCCCCTCCCCCGTCTTCGTCTTCCTTCTTCTGCTGAAAAAAAAAAATTAAAACCATGAAACGACGTCGTTTCATGGTTTCGGGGGATTCGGGGCCAAACAATTCGAGGTCCGAATCACAACTCGGGGGAGTAAATAGAACAACAAATTCTACAGTTTTGACATGATTACTTGGGTTTCCTTATGCGTTTTTTTTTTTGGTTTCCGGGGGGTTTGGGGGAAATAGAACAAATTCTACAGATTTGACATGATTACTCAATTTTCTTATGCTGTGTTTGGATGGGAGATTTAGGAACAGATTTGGGAAGGGAAAGGGAAAAGTTAGGTAAAATGTGAATTAAATATATTTACATTTCACATAGTTTCACATACTTTTTTCCTTTCCTTTCCTTTCCTTTCATTTTCCAAATCCCTTTCCAAATCTCCCAATCAAACAAAGAGTTAAAGTTTTAATTCACATAATAGTTTGTCTCATTTTTATTGATAATTTGTTAGTCCAATGGATGGGAAAAATACGCAATTGTATCTTTTATACCGAAATGTGTATATATTTTTTCTTGTTAATCCTTGTGTGTTTACATCATATGCATTAGTTTTGGTCTCTCTAATCTTGTTAAAAAGGAAGGTCGGTGTAAATATATTTAAACTGTGGTGGAATGTGCTATATTTTCTCCAAATCACAAAGGAGGTTAGTGAAATTTACCATTTTTTAGCTATCTGGGAAAAACAAGAAAATAAAATGAAGTAAATACTTTTAGACAGAACAATTTATTTTCTGTTGACAGTTTGTCCAAGAGGACAAAGGTCAAGTGCCCAATAAAGTACTGTATCCGTTGCACAATCAATTATATAAAGCAATGCTAGTGTTTTTGGAAACCACTGTCAACAAATTTAGTGAATCCCATTTAGGTTTATACTCTTCCATAAGCTAGAGTTGGTCCGGGAGACTGAGTTTGATATCTGAAAAGTTTCTAAGTTGCACATCAGAGTAGATGGACCGTCTTTTTGGGTCTGCTGCAGAAACATGAAACAATGTTTGAAATACACAAAAATGGGAACGATAATTGAACTGTCAGAGCATATACCGAAACTAAGATAGTATTACACATTTAAAATAGTAATCACTTAAGCTTAAGATAGTGTTACACATTTAAAATAGTAATCACTTAAGCTTGGCTATTAGAGACATTGATTAGTTGATGAAATTATTGCACATTTCTCTAGTGGTGTGAGCTCTTACCCCTGTTCAAAACACAAGTACTTGAGTTTAATCTATGAAGCACGGACACCTTTCCGGCGGCAATGTATGGGTGTCCGACATGTGTCGGACACGGACACGTGGTGGACACGCGATGGACACGTGTCGGACACACTCTCTAACGTGTCCAGAATTTGTTTTGATTTTTTTCCAATTGGACACTTTGCGGACACGCTCACAGACACTTGAGGGCTATGATACACGGACACGGGGACATGCAAATTTTCAAAAAATGGGAGACACCACATGCTAGGGACACGCTTAATATATATAATTTTATTTATTTACTTTAATATCAAATTTTATTTACAAATTAATTTTTTCCTACAAATAAACATAATTTATTTTATGTATGTTTAAGTTGAGCAAACAAGAATACTCAAAAAATAGAAGGGGAGAAAAAAAATAGAAGAAAAAAAAGAAGGGATTTTTTGGTTAAAATATATATATATATATATATATAATATCAGGGACAAAGGGGAGCAAAAAAAAGAATAGAATAGAGGAGAGAAAAGAGAGATGATCGCGCAGAAGGAAGAGAGAGTCAAAGAGGCAGAGTCGATGAGTTCAACACAAGCGACAGACAAAGTCGAAAGCGAGAAAGAGAGGCGAACACAGACTCACGGAGAGAGACGAACAGAAAAAGAAGAAAAATAAAGAAAAGAAGAAGAAAAACGAAGAAGAATAACAAATGTGAAGAAACGAAGACATATTCGAAGAACATACCTCGATTTAGGGCTTCAACTCGTTCTTCTTTACCCTTTCTCTTTCTCTCTCTCTCTGTATTCAATTAGTTAGGGTTTTTATCTCTCTGTATTCAACGAGTTAGGGTTTCTCTTTCTCCGTATTCATTGAGTTAGGGTTTCTCTCTCTATGTCTTTAACGTGTCCACAACGTGTCCAGTTGGAAAATTTTTTTTAAAAAAAGGGGGACACATTAGGTAGTGTCTGACATGCGTCCACCGCGTGTCCGACGTGTGTCCGTGTCCGACACGTGTCGGACACCCATATGCTGCCTTCAGAGAGGAGAGGAGAGAGAGAGAGAGAGAGAGAAGTCGCTCACTTGTAACCCCTAGACGAAGCTATCGAAGCTTTTGAAGGTCCCTATTGAAGCAATCAGAGATTCGCAGGTAGGTTTCTCTTTCTCTCTCTCTTCTTTTCTTGGTCTCTCTTCGTCTCATTGTCTTCGGTCTTCTCTCTCTGCTTCATTGTCTTTTTTTTTTTCTTTTCTTTTTTCTTCCTTTAGACTTTGTTTTTTAGTCTCTCTCTCTCTCTCTCTCCTCTGTTTCTTTCTCTCTTTTTTTTTCTTCTCTCTTTTCTCTTTAATTATATATTTTTTGAACCCCTTTTATGAGGTTAGCTATTGGATTAGAACAAAAATTTGGCAACCTCTCTATTTTTTAATATTCATCTTTGGCCCTAACATGCGTAGAGCAAATTATTTTTATTTGAAGAAAAAATAAATTTATTGAAATTGCTCAATTTATTTATTAGGTAAAGTGCTGAAATTGATGAATAGCTGTAGATATATATTTTAAAATATTTGTTCATGTTATTTTCTATTACTTCTTAATTTTTTTTATGACATAATAAATAGATAAAATTATATATTTTGAGCATATCCCCAGCGCGTCGTATTTCCTATTTTTTGAAAATTTGTATGTCCGCATATTCGTGTCGTGTCCATGTCCGCATCCGTGCTTCTTAGAGTTTAATTGACAACAAAATTCTTTCTCAGGTGAATTTCTTCTTCTAATCTTATATGAATTGATGCAGAAAGTAAAGACTAGCGTTATAAAGAACAATTGTAATCCGGAATGGAATGAGGAGTTAACTCTTTCAATTAAAGATCCAAATGTTCCAATCATCCTAGTAAGTTACTCTTCCACTTATTTTTATTCTTTCACTATGCAATGATTTGCTATGAATGTGATTATGCAATTTATTTTTACTACTAAGGCTGTATTTGGTTCATGGAATTAGGGAGGGACTTGGAAAGGGAAAGGGAAAGGGAAAAAGTATGTGAAATGTAAGTGACATTTAGTTATATTTTATTCACATTTCACTTACATTTTTTCTTTCTCTTTCCAAATCACTCTCCAAATCCATTAACCAAATACGGCCTAAAAAACAAATCTTTATTTTGTGTAATGATATGAATAGCATCACCAACAACATTCAATGTTGTTTATTGACTTGCTTAGTGATCATTAATTTAAGCTACAGAACCACTATTTGTTTGTTTTTTTTTTTTCAAATTTTTATCTGCCAAAAATGATAGAGCATGTAATAATGTTTGTTCTCATTTCCATTTCTTCTTGAATTTTGCAAGTGAAGAAGACAAATTGCAACAACCCAATTTTGAAGATTATTATTAATAGCCCATTCGGTTTTGTTTCTTTATCAGAGTGTGCATGATAAAGACACGTTCACCAACGATGACAAAATGGGTGAGGCAGAAATAGATATTCAACCATACATAGAGTGTATGAAGATGGGCTTTCAGAACCTCCCCAACGGTACTAAAGTTGGTGAAGGAGTTCAGCCAAACAGCAAAAATTGCCTAGCCGAAGAGAGCTGCTTTGTCTGGAACAATGGTAAAATTTGCCAAGACATGCGTCTTAAATTGAGGAACGTAGAATGTGGGGAGGTGGAAGTCCAGATTGAGTGGATTGATCTTCACGGTCATAAAAGTTCCCAGAGTTGAGGTATGCTTTGTATCGGCTTGTAGTATGTTGTGATATATGGGTTGGTATTAGACTAACCATATATGTAATCTTTTACAATGAATCCACCAATCCAATGTATCAGTCTGTTTGTGAGAACAAGATTGATGTTTTGCATTGGCAGTGCTTCCATTTCCATGTCATGGGACCTAACAATTGGCTTGAATTTTGTAGTTCTGTGTTGTAATAATAAGAAATTCCTTGCCTACAAGTCATTGTGTTCTGTCTCTCTTTCATAAACGACCTTGAACACACACATATATTATGTATAACGACTTACCTATAACTGAATTTTCGAAGTTTTCTATTTTTTTCTTTCACTTTATTTTATTTGATTTTCACTTTTTACCAAATTTTCTTTCTAATCAAACAGAGGTTGAATGAAAAGTGATAGCAAAACAGATTCCAGAAAAAGGTTGTTCGCCATAGTGGGTGTTCTTGTTTTTCTGCAGGTGGACTTGTTTGGTTTAACTCTCAAAACACAATTTTTGAAAAAAATTTTCAAAATTTTGTTTGGTGAGAAATTTTTTGAATTTTTTTTTTTCAAAATCACTCTCTTATACATCAATCAATTACTTTTTTTCTCTCATTTTTCATTCTCAATCACTTTTTCTCTCACACATATCTACTTAATTACCATAAAATATTAAATTATGTTCCAAAATTATTTTCAAAATATACAACCAAACAAATCCAATTTTTTTTTAAACTCTCTCCAAATTTTTTTTTAAAAATTTATTTCAAAACACAAATCAAACACAATAATGTGTTTTGCTTCAAGTAATTTTGCCACGTCGTTCAGAGTTTTAAGCTTTGTTTGATTTATGGATTTAAGAAGAAAATTAAAAAAGAATAGGTTATATTTCACTTAATTTTTTTTTCTTTTTTTTTGTTTTTAAGAATCTTCTTAAATTCATAAATCAAATATAGTCTTAATGATTGATATTTTATTTACAGTTTTTATTTCTCAAGTTTTGAACTTATTCTTGAAAGTTTGGTATATATCCATTTTGGTATATATCCATTGTTTGGAGACATTATTGTAGGGAAAATAACATGTCAGGGATTTTGTAAAACTTAATTATAAATGTGTGGAAAAATTTATAATTTTATTTTTTAATATGTATAAAATTTATTATTAATCTACAAACATATATTTTTTTAAATATGCACTGAAATGAAATTACTCCATTATTATATACTCATTTTTTATTTTAATAATAATAGAGTCAGACGTTTCACCATTTTTTAAAAAAATTAATTAATGATAAGAAGGATTTCACTGCTGTGCCTTTAGCACAGCAGTGACTGTTGTGCTTCAATTTGAGGTATATTATGAGTTTATTTTTATGATCCGAACAGTTCATTTTGTAGGATTTGTTGAGTACTTCATGCCTACCAAAAATTCTATTAATCGGATATCAATAACTATATGATCGATAACCAAAAAAATAAACAATAAGTTTTTTTTTTTGAAAATTAGCATAAAAAAATATATAATTCGATTATATAGTTATTGATATCCGATTAATATGATTTTTGGTAAACATGAAATACTTAACAAACCCTATAAAATGAACGGTTCAAATCATAAAAACAAGTCCATAATATACCTCAAATTGAGGCACGACAGTCACTACTATGCCTTTGGCACAACAGTGACCCTATTTACCATTCAGTTATGATTGAGAGCTCTAATAATAGAGCTCTAATAAGAGCACTAGTGATGTAGCAACCTAAAAAAAAAAACGAAACAAAACAAAACAAAGGCCAAAACATCAAATCATACACTGGGGCTCACAGATTATAGCTCTTTTAGAGCTCACAATTTAGAGGTCTAAAGCATTTTTGATTTACCATTATATACTAACAATCTTATAGCTAAATATTTGGGCCTACCTTCTTCATGGGGCAGATTTAAAGCTGAAGCTTTTGGGAGTCTGATTGGAAAAGCGTTGGGCAAAATGCAAGGGTGGAAATCTAAGCTTTTATCTCAAGCGGGTAAGGAAACACTAATCAAAGCTGTCGTTCAGGCTTTGCTCTTCTATGCCATGTCCTGTTTTGAAATGCCACAATATTTCTGTGCTAAGTTAAATTATCTTGTTCGAAACTATTGGTGGAAAGGGGATCCGGATAACAAAGGCATCCCTTGGGCAAGTTGGGATCATATGACAACCCCCAAAAATCAAGGAGGTATAAGCTTCAGAGATTTCAAAGCTTTTAACCAAGCCTTACTTGCTAAGCAAGGTTGGCGTCTCCTTATGAACCCCAATTCTTTCTGGGCTCGTGTGTATAAAGGCCTTTACTTTCTAAATTCCACTTTCTTGCAAGCATCCAAGGGTAAGAGAACATCTTGGGTATGGTCAAGCCTTCTCAAAGGTAGGGAACTCCTCCAAAATGGGCTCCGGTAGCAAATCCAAAATGGCAAACTTGCACACTTTTGGGAGGACAAGTGGGTACCCTCTACTAAAGATTTCAAAATTGCTTCACATAAACCACCTTATTGTAATGTTCAAAAAGTTGCTGAAGCTATTGACCCCACACATAAAACCTGGAATCGTGAAATTCTCAACGAGTGGCTTTTGAAAAAAGATTTAGAGGCTGTTCTTGCCATCCCACTTGCAGCGGTCAACATAGATGATATTTTAATATGGCACCATACTCCATCGGGAGTTCATTCAGTCAAGTCGGGCTATGTCCTAGCCAAATAGATCTACCACAACCCCAATGGTTCTAACAAACCCTCGGGATCTTTCACCCTTGGAATAGATTTTTGGAGTTCAATTTGGGATCTTGATGTTCCACTCAAAATCCGACACTTCTGGTGGCGAGTTTGAAATAATTTGTTGGCCACAAAGCTGGGTTTGTTTAGGTGTAAGTGTGCATCTTCTGGTGAATGTCCTATTTGGAGAAAATGTGATGAATCCATGGAGCATCCTCTGTTTGATTGTCCCTGGACCAAGGCTGTTTGGTTTGGCAGCTCTTTAAATATGAGAGTGGATCAAGGGTTGATAACAAATGTGACCAAGTGGACCAACGATCTTTTGCAAGGCAGTAATTCAAAAAATGAATCCAAACGCCTTATCAGTTTAGTTGCTATTGTTGCCAGGTTCATATGGAAATCTAGAAATGATTTTGTCTTTAATCATCAAGTGGTGGACCCTCATGTCATTTTGCAAAAGATCACTCATTTTCGGGAGGAACAAGATGATCTGATTTTCCAATTCAACCTTCTCCATCAGGCCTTAGCCGTCCCCAACTATAATCCCCGATTAGATTGGCAGCCAGCTTCCCATAGTAGAGTCAAATTTAACTGTGATGCAGCTTTTTGCAAACATTTTTCATTAGCTGTAATGGCTGTGATTCTTAGAGACTCAAAGAGAAATCTACTGGATGGTTGTGCTAAGTCTATCAAGGCTTCATCTGCAGTACAAGCTGAGGCCCATGTAGTGTGTATGGCGTGTCTCATGGCTGAAGCTCTCAATCTCTCCCAAGTGGAAATCGAAAGTGACAACAAAATGGTGATCTCTCTTTGCGTTTCCGAAACAGTTCCACCATGGGAATATAGTGTTGTTATTATGGATATTCGAGGTCTTGCTTCTCCAACTTCTATTTTGTTTTCTTGGACAAGAAGAAACAACAATGAAGCAGCACATTGGGTTGCAAAAGCTTATCTTTCTAAGTCTTTACCAGTAAATTGGATTGTATGCCCACCTGCTGCTCTTGTTTCCATACTAAATTCTGATGTATCCCATTGTCCTCTTTAATTGAAAGTTTGGGAGTTCAAAAAAAAAAAAAAAAATCCACTTTTTACAATAATGCTGCCATGACTCAAATCTATTTTTTACGATAATGCTCCCCTGATTCAAATCTATGACAACTTAACTTTGATGGTATATAATTCTTTATTTTTTAGAATATTAGATTGGCTCACGCTTCTTTTTAGTTGGAAAATTTAATTGGAGCATGTTATTAAGCCTCTGTGAATTCACTACAGAGTTCACATTGATAATCCGAATCATTCAATGCATACGACTTGTTGAGTATCTTATCTTTATAAAAAATCACGTTGATTAGATAAATATTTGACCAGATTACATTTGTATTAATAATTTTTTTTTAAAATTATAGTTACTGTTAATACAAATTTAATCTGATAAAGTAACTATCGATATATGATTAACGTAAATTTTTATACAAATAAAATACTCAATAAATTGTACATATTAAATATTTCAAATTATCAATATGAGTTCTATAAATATAAAATCTAACAACACGTTTCAGCCTGAAATCGGACCGAGAAGCGCTATTCTGTATTGGATTATAATTCAAACTTGATAGTGGTTGAGCGGTTAGCCCAACACACTTATCATTTGATGCGATATACCACTTTGTTTGATTTGATCACTTACATTTATCGTTTGATGTGATATAGTTTATTATTAGCATAATGTTTTAGACCCTCACTGGGGTGATCCCCAGGACCCCTAGTGGGGTCTGATTGGCCAGAAATTTTTTTTTTCCTCAATAATCAACCCCCACGTGTGTATGGAGGTGGTGGGGGTGGAGAAAACTGGGGGTCTCCATCACGGTTCTTATTATCATTAATAATTTTTAAGAATTATAGAATGCATCACAGTAAATGATAAATATAAATAATAAAAAATATAATTGATGCAATGTTTTCGTACATTAATAATTCAAGATCATGGTCCTGTTTAGTAGAGTTGTGAAAAAGTGATTATAAATTATAACTTAATAGATTATGACTTATACCTGTGAACATAAATTGTTAATCTATTTGGTGCAGTTGTGGTATTATGAATTTAAGTAGCAGAGTAGTGTTTGGTTAATAAACTGTAAAATAACTTTTTACTGTGTAATTGTCCTTTTTGCCCTTATATGATATAAAAATGATTATTTTGTCATTTTTTTTAAATTTTAATTTAAAAAAAATTATTTCATTAATAAAAACTAATATAATTAGTATTACAAAAATTATTATTTCATTAATAGTATCAATTAGTATCAAATTATTTCATTTTTTCATTATAAATTAATTAGTGGCAATTACTGGCTTAATAAGCATCAATTAATACTAAAATTATTGTTACCCAAAAGACAACCTAAGAAGGGGGGTGAATTAGGTTTTTACAATTAAAATTAATAATACCCTAATAAAAATTATGACTAGCACAATAGATAAATATAATTAATGAAATAAAAATAATTAAAACAAGTGTCTTAACAATTATTTCAGTTAATGATTTGAGCACAGTAAAAATGCAAAATATAGCTATGGCAATTTAAAATAAAATAAAGAGAAAAGGGAGAGAGAGACAAACAAATTTATAGTGGTTCGGCTTCAACTCGGTCTACGTCCACTCCTCAAGCTTCACTTAAGATTTTCCACTATCTTTTAGCTTCACAATGGTGCTAGCAACCTCTTTACAAATGGAGCAATCCTCCACGGATTTTACACAGACTTCACAAGTCCGAACCCTTGCAAATCTTAGGTGATTCACAATCACTCTCAAGATTTCAAAAACACAATGTTTGCAACACTTTTACAAGATGAAATGATATTTTTACTTTCAAAGAAAGCTTACAATAAATATCTCTCAAAGATAGATATATAAAATGAAACTTTGATTTTTTTGTAAATCTTACACAAGAAAGATAGGCTTAAAACTATAAAGCTCAGTATATAATTTCTGAGAATAGATGTGAGTGATTATAGATCAAAAAATATTTTCAGGTTTTTTTTAACTTGTTTACATTAGAGGCTTTGGTATATATAAGGAAAATTATAGCTGTTTATAACCGTTGTATTCATTTGAATTTATAGCCGTTTATAATCGTTGTAATCATTTGAATTTATAGTCGTTTATAGCTGTTGTACTTTCATCATTACGAATTTGAATATCTTCCACTCTATTATTACAAATTTGAATATCTTCCACTTGAACCTTTTGGCCTTTTGAACCTTTATAGCCGTTATACTTCCATCATTACTAATTTAAATATCTTCCACTTGAACCTTTTGAACCTTTTGGCCTGCTGCTGTGCTAGGTTGTTTGAACTTTTGTTTTGGGCTGTTTGAACTCCTGATTTAATCAAATATTAAATACATTCTAACAATATTTAGGATAAATGTTTAGGTGAGAAATAATGGGACAAAATAAATTTTGATTCTATTTTTCTCTTTCAAATAAATCATCAAAATAAATTTTGATTAAAATATAATTAAATAAATCATCAAAATAAATTTTGGATTCTATTTTTCTCTTTCAAATAAATTAAAACATAATTAAATAAATCATGAAAATAAATAAGTCTAACAATCTCCCCATTTTTGATGATGGCACACAATGATGTTTTGATTTGATTTGGGAGTATGAAAAACTTCCCCTCAAGTCATGCTCCCTGAATTCATTTCTAAATACATAAGTTAGCACATGTATAATAAATAAGCTTTAATTAGAGACATGATATGAGACTAAGATAATATTAGATTAGTTTGAAAATAATACCATAATTTGAAAATAATACCATAATACATAACATCATAACGTCATATAAGTTTTCTCCCCCTGTGACATTATCAAAAGGAAATCATAGGTCAGAATTTGGAGGAGGAGGAGGAGGAAAATGATAGAGTTAAATGGCATCAAAAAATAGATAATCAAAACATATATATACATACAACTCTCCCGTATCTCTCTCTTTTTTCGCAAAATGCGGTTGCCACGCGGCTTGGCTTTTGCTTCATTGGCTGACAAAAGCAGCTCTCCTCGATTGCCGCTCGCCTCGGTTATCTCTCCCTCCTTGTCTTCTTCTCTTCAGCCTCTTCTCTTCAGCCTTCTTCTTAATCACGCTCGTCTGCTTCTTCTTCTTCACCTTACTCTCTTCTATCTCTTCTTCATCACTCTCGTCTGTTTCTTCTTCCTCAGCAAGAGACAAAAAAAAAAAAAAAACTAAACGGAGGAGGCCAAACCTCAGTCTGTTCTCTTATATTTCTTTGCAACTCATTTCGTTTACACCTCTCACCTCTAAACCATGGCTTCCTCATCTCGTCCCCTCACTCTATTTCCAGACCTGAACGATCCCATAAGCTCTGCTGGACTGAGTGCCCTTATTCCTGCTCTTATTGTCATTCCTCTTCCTAACCTTCTTATGATCTCGATTGAGCAAATCATGACAGTTGAATCTGACATAGAAGCCAATCATTTCACATTGACATCCTGTATGGAGACGGTGACGGCAGTCACAAAATTGTCTCACCGATTGCAGAACAGGACGAGTGAGCTCCATCAAGTCAACGCCCAACTCTCTCTATTTCAGCGTATGTATAAGATGCGCGAGCAGAAATAGGCGCACTGAAGGCCGAAAATAAAGAGCTTAAACGGAAGATCACCTCCATGGCCCGATTTGGAGCAACGTTGTTCTTAGCCTTTGATAGTCAGCAGGGAGTCGTCGCTCTCGACGAAAGCACGGGGGCAGGGGTGTCAAGGGTCGCCCAAGGTGATAAAAAGAAGAAGAAAACGATGGAAGAGGCGAGTAAGTAAGATCGGTGTATGGCCGAAAAAAAATAAAGGGTTTTTTTTTTTATGTTTATTTTGATCGGCGTATGGCCGTAAAAAAATGAAGAGTTTTTTTGTTTTTTTTATATGTAAATATTTGTATTTTGATTTGTTTTTGTTTTTATGTTTAAGTACTGAAAAATGAAATTAAAAAGCAAAAAAAATAAGAAAATTAAGCCCAAATAAAAAATAATAATGAGAGACCAAATTGTTAATGAGTATATGAGAAGCATTTGAGCATGATCTAATTCTCAATTTCTTAACGAGAGCATACCAATCTCAAGACTATAATAGACATAACAGTGCATAGATTAAACAAGGTTGCCAAGCAATAGCATAAATATGAAGCTAAAGTTCAAGTCACTCTTCCTTGAGGAAAACGATCTTCCTCTTACATTATCAACAACTAATCAACTCAAAGGTCATGTTGTAAGAATTAAGATACCAAAAGTATAGAGATACCAAAATAATCAGAGATACTAAAATATTCAAGTCTTTTTTTCTCCCTCGATGACATTTTCAACAAAATCAAGTACAAGGAGGGAGTATGGTACAACATATAGGATGAAATAATGTAAATCTCATTATAGCACAAATAATCATTCATATCAAGGTAGCTCTATGATATCAAAAAAATGATAGCACATAATGATCATACAATTGAAGCTCATACCATTTGACAATAATGGGCAAAAAAATAAAATAAAAAATAGTAACATGTAAAGGTGTAAGCCCATAAGTTTGATATCAGAAATAGAATAGAAATTGAGGGGATTTTAAAAAATAATCAAGTTTAAATTCTTCCCCTTGTTTCATTTAGCAAAATCAATAGGAGATATGACAAATGAAAGCTCATAACTGAAATGTTCTCGTCAATAATATCAAATACGATGCCAAAATGATACCAACATGCAATCTACCAAGGATACAAATATGCAATCTAGAAGATTTAACAATCATAGCTCAAGCATTATGTAGAATACCAAATATTGCTCATTATAGGTTAAACTCAATATAATCTCATGGAGCTAATGTAATTCTAAAAAAAATGAAGCATGTTCAAGGTATAGCAATCCATATGCCAAGAAAAATCATGAATTTCAATATGTACCACACATTTAAGCATAGACATGATTTTTAGGTAAGAGCATCATCAAAGAATATACATTACAAATCATATGAAGCATAATCAATCTTTTTAATATCAAAGTAATAACAGTATTAGCTCAAAGGATATAAGATAGAATTTTTACCTCAAAAGCTTAAGAGAATATATGAGGCATACGTTAGGTTCAAGAGATGGAAGCTTTTCAATCTTCAATTTTCTTTCATGAGGAGGTTTAACAAGTATGTTAGCAAAATGATTTCTCCCCCTAAGTTAGTGCTGCCCTTTTTTTTATTGTGTAAATATAACATTAATAGAACAATCACTATTCCTCAATAAAAATACAACACGAATCACTTTTTATCACAAACTAAAAAGGTGAAAAATAATTTAATGATCAAACAAGAGTTTGGAATGCTATTTTTCAGAATTTTCAAGTTGTAACGCATAGCATAATATGCATAAGAAAATAGTTTTATGCTCTTTGTTTTATTAAGAAATGATGCAACAATCTCATTTAATCACATAACATTATCAAGAGGCATTTTCATCAATTCAATCCACATGCTCAAGTGTGATAAAACATTTTACTTAATGTGGAACACAACATGAATGTTATAAATAATTAATTCAACAATTTATCAATTAAAAGCATTTCATGAGATGTACGCCAATATAATCCATATTCAAAAGATATTCAATAGGATAGATGCAATGTCTCTACAAACGTATGATACTTCTTTTCATTTAGACATTGTTGATGGATCATAATTAAGGAATTTCACAACTCATTCAAATATTCCAATGTAAAGCATATAAGTATGAAATTTTCATATTGAGCATATTCTTGTGATCACAAATGTAGAATTCAAAATATAGATAGTATACATCTCAAAAACATGCTATGACATCAAAATTGATTCTACAAAGATATGACTCAAAAAGGAATTAACATATTAGTATGAAGTCATATATAAAATGTGAAAAGTATGCTCACAAAAAAATTTATCACTTTTTATCTCTTTTTCATGGCAATAGATGACATGATATACAATGTTAATGAATACATGAATCATTCATATTCTAATACGAATTCATCAAAATAATATAATTCTCATTTTTGAGTTCAATGAATGTTTGAAAGAAACAAGCAAAACATGACTTAGCAAACTTAGTACAATTAGGTTACATGGAAGCAATGATTAGACACAATCTATTGTACACAAATCACACCTTAAAGAATATAGAAGTTTAAGCTTAAAGGTGTGTTATGAGTTATACCTTCATTTACCTCTTTGGAATCTTTACCCATATATTACCTCTATTATTCATCTTGGTGATTTTCATTTCATCATTCTTTTTCTTGTAGGAGCTGATATTGCTCTTTAGATTGAACACTCTTATTGTGCATTTCCTCTCGAAGTCCTTGGTGTTCTTTGAGATTCCACCTACAAAATATTTTGATTTCTTTCTTGGTGCCCATACTTTCTTGGGTCCATAGGGATTAGTCTCAAGAACGTTTAATCTCATAAAAGGTTTAGGAGGATCAAAACCAATGCCTACTTTGTCAAAAACACATTTTTTATTTCCAAGAAGCTTGTTGAGGTTTTCTTTTCCTTTTACAAAATTTTCAAGAGTTTTGTTTAAATCCTCAACATTGTTTTTCAAAATATTTTTCTCATTGGCAATAGACGTAAAGTCATTTTTTAAAGTAGCATTTCCATTTTTAAAACATCCACATCATTTGAAAGAGAAGTAATTAATTTTTTTAATTTAGAATTCTCAACACAAATATTTCTAAATATGTCATATAATTCATTGAAAGCACTTTCAAGTTCTACATAATTAGAAATTACCTCATCTTGAGTGAATTCTTCTTCTCTAAGAGCTATAAGACACAGGTTGGCTACTTCATCATTTTCTCCCCAAATGGCTTCCTTTTTGCTGTCATCCATCATTGAAAGTTCATGAGCCATGAGTGAGCCTAAGAGTTCTTCAATGCCAAATTTTGTTAGGTCTTTTGCTTCTTGGATAGCTGTAATCTTAGCTTCCTATTCATTTGGCAAAGACCTAAGTATTTTTCTTATAAGCTTATCATTAGTATAAGATTTATCAAGAGATTTTAGAGTATTAATAATATTGGTAAATTTATAAAACATCTCAGAAATATATTCAAATGATTCCATAGTAAAGAGTTCATAACCATGAATAAGCATGTCAATCCGAGACTCTTTTATTTGGCTAGTTCCTTCAGAGGTGATTTCAAATTTATCCCAAATCTCTTTAGCAGTAATACACCCAGAAATTCTATTGTACTTATTTGCATCTAGTTCACACACAAGAATAAGCTTGGCTATAGCATTAGCTTGAAGGAGTTTATAATCACGTTCATCAAATTCATCCTCAAGTTTAGGCACACTGATATGGTCTACTACCTTGGTAGAGATTTTAGGCCCTTTAGTGATAATGAGCCACAAAGCATAATTGGTAGCTTGAAGAAATAAAGTCATTTTTTATTTCCAATGAATGTAATTACTACCATCGAAGAGAGGTGGCCTATCACTAGCTTGTCCTACAACAGAATAAGCAGAATACATGGTTGTTATGGATAAAAAACTCAAGATTGTTAAATCTAAACAAGAGTCTCAGGCTCTGATACCAATTGTTACCGAAAAGACAACCTAAGAGGGGGGTGAATTAGGTTTTTACAATTAAAATTAATAATACCTTAATAAAAATTATGACTAGCACAATAGATAAATATAATTAATGAAATAAAAATAATTAAAACAAGTGTCTTAACAACTATGTCAGTTAATGATTTTAGCACAATAAAAATGTAAAATATAACTATGGCAATTTAAAATAAAATAAAGAGAAAAAGGAGAGAGATGCAAACAAATTTATAGTGGTTCGGCTTCAACTCGGCCTACGTCCGCTCCTCAAGCTTCACTTGAGATTTTTCACTATCTTCTAACTTCACAGGGGTGTTAGCAACCTCTTTACAAATGGAACAATCCTCTACGGATTTTACACAGACTTCACAAGCCCAAACCTTTGCAAATCTTAGGTGATTCACAATCACTCTCAAGATTTCAAGAATACAGTGTTTACAACACTTTTACAAGATGAAATGGTATTTTTGCTTTCAAAGAAAGCTTATAATAAATATCTCTCAAAGATAGATATATAAAATGAAACTTTGATTTTTCTGTAAATCTCACACATGAAAGATATGCTTAAAGCTATAAGGCTCAGTGTATAATTTCTGAGAATAGATGTGAGTGATTATAGATCAAAGAATATTTTCAGGTTTTTTTTAACTTGTTAACATTAGAGGCTTTGGTATATATAATGAAAATTATAGCCGTTGTATTCATTTGAATTTATAGCCATTTATAGCCGTTGTAATCATTTGAATTTATGGCCGTTGTACTTCCATCATTACTAATTTGAATATCTTCTACTCCATCATTACAAATTTTAATATCTTCCACTTGAACCTTTTGAACCTTTTGGCCTTTTGAACCTTTATAGCCGTTGTACTTCCATCATTACTAATTTGAATATCTTCCACTTGAACCTTTTGAACCTTTTGGCCTGTTGCTGTGTTAGGCTGTTTGAACCTTTGTTTTGGGCTGTTTGAACTCCTGATTTGATCAAATATTAAATACATTCTAACAACATTTAGGATAAAGGTTTATGTGAGAAATAATGGGACAAAATAAATTTTGATTCTATTTTTCTCTTTCAAATAAATTATTAAAATAAATTTTGGATTCTATTTTTCTCTTTCAAATAAATTAAAACATAATTAAATAAATCATCAAAATAAATAAGTCTAACAATTATTAATAGTATCAATTAGTATAATTTTTTTTTCATTAATCACATAACAAATATCAAAAACCTCTTCAATTATGCCACATCATTAATTGGTACACTAATTAATATACTAATTAGTGCATATAGCATTATTCTAAATTAATTAGTGTCAATTAATGGCTTAATTAGCATCAATTAATACTAAAATTATTAATAGTATCAATTAGTATAAAATTATTATTATTTTATTATAAATTAATTAGTGTCAATTAATGGCTTAATTAGTATCAATTATTATTTTTTATTCATTAATTATTATTATTTTTATTAAAAAAACACTGAAAACCTCTACAAAAAAAAAAAAGGAATTGAAAACCTTAGCTTCGGCAGGGACAGCGGCGATGAATCGACGTTAGGGTTTGAGATTGATCCACAGAGAGAGAGAGAGCCGTTGAGAGAGCAACGCTGAATTATCACCGGAGGCTGTCTCTTTCTTCTCCACCGGCAAAGAGATCGCGAAGAAAGTGATCGCAGAAGAGAGAGAAGAGATCGATCGCACTAGGGTTTGATATCATTACCGGTTACGCTAGGGTTTCAGATCGTCACTGACAAATCTAGGGTTTGAGATTGATTGCGCTAGGGTTTCAGATCGTCACCGGCGACTCCAGGTTTTGAGATTCATCGCAACGGTTTGGGTTTTGCCCCTCAATTGTGATCGCGACAGCAAAAGGTCGATTGAGAGAGAGAGAGAGAGAGAAAGAGAGAGAGAGAGACGTGGTATTTGGATACCAAAAATTGACAAAAACCGCAACCCTCGTTGGAAATTGCCATCATCGCTGGAAATCGCCACTCTCTCTCTTTTTTAGAGTGAACAGTGTGAGAGTGTGGTTTATATACGGAGTATTTGGTAATCCCGGAATTTGATGAGGGGCGTTTAAGTAATTTTGCCCCTCCAAACCAACTTCCCGCTTAAGCTATAATCTCTAAAGCACCCCCTCAGCCACTTTAAGAAAAAGTTATTTTTCCACTTAATTTAAGTTATAATCTGATGAGTTAAGCTGCATCAAACACAATGTTTTAGCTTAAATTAAGCTAAAAGTTCAAATAAGTAGCTTTTAAGCTGTGCCAAACACCCACCATGTGTGCTTTTTAGATTAAGTTGATTAGGATTATTAGTAATGTGAGATTAAATGATGAAATTATTAATATAATATTTTGAATAATTTATAAACACAGTTCTTGAAGTTTATTAAAAGTAAATTCTCTTCTTATGTTTGAGAAATTACATTTCACCCCTTAAGATTTTTAAATACATAATAAATGATCCCATCTATTAATTAATTATTAAGTTAAATTAATAGAGTGTATGATATAAGTAAAAAAAAAAAATTCTTGAAAAATAACTATAATAACCATTACGAAGTTAGACATTTTTTTTCCTTCTTCTTCTCATCTCACTTTTCTTATTTTGCATTTTCACTCAATTAGTAATATCATTTTGCCAAACCATCAAACCACCATATCACTCCTTAAGTTTTCTTAACACATAACTAATAATTCCCTCCATTAATCAATTGCTAAGTTAAACATAGTGTATGGCATAAGTAGCATTTTGTTTTGTTTTGTCTTGTTTTTATTTATATTTATATTTATATTTATTATTATAGAAATACCTATATAAACTTTATTGAGTTATACACTTTAATTTTATTAATTTTATTTTCTTATCTCACTTTCCATATTTTCCTATTTCCTCTCAATTAATAATACCACTTTCTCTAACTATCGAACCACCCTCTTCCACTCTTGATCAACACGATCATCATTATTGTCTACAGGCAATTTGGTGTGTTACGGAAGAGGATTGGAGAATATTATAATAGTGTAGAGAGAGAGAGAGGTTGGTGAATGACAATGAAGGTAATATGATAATTTTATTTCTGCATTAGATGGTATTTGGATAATTATTTTTTTAGTTGCCAATTTTTTTTTGACAATTGGTATTTATAATTTTCAAACTATGAGTGGGAATCCGTATTTTAAACAAATTTCAAAAGATATATTTGTAATTTGCTCTAGCTTTTTTGTATATCAACAATCCAATGTCAGCTTGATTGTTGGATTAAGTTGACTAGAATTATGCATTCAAAATTAAAAATATAAGATAAATTGTATATGTTTATGAGCTAGTGTGATGTATTAATTGATTAGAATTAAGGAAAATGATATAACTTCGTAAAGGCTATTATACAAAAGTGAGTCTAAAAGGTAGACTTATATATCATTATAATAGGGTGATGTGAGACTATGATGTGTCAAGAAGATAATTAGTTGATAATTAGAGAATATTTGATTATCAACCAATCATCTTCTTGACACATCACTAGATCTAAAAAGTAAGTCTAATTTTTGAGTCTGAATAACAATACTCTCGGATAAAAATAAATAAATAAATAAATAACAATACTCTAGAATTAAATATATAAAATTATGTAAAATTTCTTTTATTATTTTTATAAAATGAGAGCAAAGTAATCTTTTCGTTTCGAATCTGAAGAGATATAATAAACAATTTTATCTTTTCCACAAAATTCTAATCGTATCCTTGAAGATCATTTACAATCCCATAGCTTTTTCTCAAATAAGCATATATTTTTTTTGTGAGACAGAAAATTAGTAATCGAATCCCATTACTAATGGAATCCTATTGATTATGGAATAAAACCAACATGACCCACGAGTCGCATTGAGGCATTGGAATGTGGATAGACATAAGACCAAAAGCAGAAGTACCAAAGCAAAAAGTATCTGGGTAGAGAAATTCCCACTCCATGTGGATAGCCTTGGTTCTGTCCCATTTCACGTGTAATATTATTTAGGATTAAACAATTAATGAAATTCTTATTTCTGAGTGGCACCCCATGCAAAAATAAATAAGAAAATCACATTTAAATGGGATCTTCACAAAATATTTATAAATTTATGAAAAAATTTATAATTTTAATTATTAAAATTGATAAAGTTTGTTACTAATTTTTGATTTATTTTTATTTTTATTTTTTAAAACTACAACTGATTTGTATTTTTCCCAAAATAAATTCCATTTATCAGATTTTGATAGGAAAGAAAATCAATAGTTGATTGGTAAGGGCTTGTTTGTTAATATTTTTATTTTTATTGAAAATTGAAAATGAAAAATTGTTTAGTTTTTTATTTTCATTTTCAAAATAATGAAATTGATATTAAAATTTTTGAAAATACAAAAAATGTGTTTTCACTTGTTTTTAAAACAAGTTTTCATTTTTTTCCTTTTACCTTCCACATCTGATTATCACCCACCACCACCACCACCACCACCACCCATGACGATAGCTAGTGCATTGTGGCTACTCTCTAATGAATGGATCGTCACCGTCATGATCTTCAACCACCTTTTGATGGTGACCATATATTAATTGATGCTCTAAGTGGCACACCACATGCCAAAAAAATTTTAAATTTTAAAATTTAAAAAATAAAAAAATTTAGTTTTTTTTTTTAACAGTAATATTACAAATTCAGAAATTTTATTTTGAATTTATCAAAAAACAACAATATATTATTCAGATTCATTCTACATATAAACTTCATAATATACACTTTCAATTTCCATCACACTCTCATCTTTTACACGAATCTAGGAAAGAAAGTCTGTATTCCTAAATTTTTTATTTTTTATTTGACCATTGCAAACTCTTGTTTGGTTGTGTGCTCTATATAAGAGGGAAGGGAGGACTAAGAGTCTGCACCAGAGCACTCCAAGAAAACCTTTCCTTATTTAATTTTTCTTTTCCAATTTTTATTTTAAACCTTAGTTTGAGTGAAACAAAACAACACAAGCCATATTCATGGTGATGGTACATAATAATTCATCTTCTGTCCCTGGAAATCAGGATTTGATCAGTCTTCTGAGGATTCGAGTACGCAGAGGCATCAATCTTGCTGTTCGCGATATATTTACCAGCGATCCTTATGTTGTCATCACCATGGGAGGACAGGTCTGTTTAATCACTGCTTTATATATATGTGTGTGTGTGTTGTGCCTTTGAGTTTTGCTAATGATATGATATAATGATCATTCGCATGCCTTTGAAGCTATAATTTTTTGTCTCATGGCTACCATTATGATCAGTTTTGTTTTGGTGAAAATGAATTGGTTTTGCTTGGATTGATTAACAATTTTTTATTTTATTTTATTTTTATTTTTTATTTTCCTGGTCATAAAACCATGTGTGGATTTTTTGTTGCTTTTTTCTCTTTCTTGAAGAAAACTACTTGAATTAACAAGACTAGAAAGTTATAAGGATAGAATCTGAAGAAGGCGACTGCACACTAAAATATTTGAAAAAAATTCTCATATTATACTAATAATTAGTTAGATAGTCTAAAAATTATAACGTTTTGTGCCCTTATAATGGCAAATTTTTAAAAATAATTTTCTAACCGAGTTTTATCAAATTTTAGTATTTTTACCTTGAGTATACCCTTTTTGTTTAATATTCTATATATTATCTCTTGTGCTTATAATCTTATATTTAAAAATTAATTTCTAAGATTTTACCTAATGTTGTGATTGGTTAGGAGATTTTGGCAAGGAATTTGGAAAAGAAAAGGGAAAAGGCGTGTGAAATTATGTGAAATATTAATATATTTTATTCATATTTCACTACAAGAAAAAACACTTTTGGCGACCACCTATTTTTTTTGGTCGCAAATAGTCCACTTTCTGCGACTAAAATTTAACTTTTGGCGACTACAATTTTTTGGTTGCTGAAAATCACCTTTTGGCGACCAAAAAAAAAAGTTGGTAGCGAAAAGTATACCTATTGGCGACCAAAGGTTTTTTTGGTCGCGGAAGATCACCTTTTGGCGACCAAAAAAAAAGTTGGTCACAGAAAGTATACCCTTTGGCGACCAAAAAAAAAAGTTGGTCGCGGAAAGTATACTATTGGCGACCAAAGACTTTTTTGGGTACGGAAGATTACCCTTTGGCGACCAAAAAAAAAAGTTGGTCGCGGAAAGTATACTATTGGCGACAAAAAAAAAAAGTTGGTCGCGAAAAGTTATGGCGGGATAAATTTTAAAAAAAATGATACTACTGTAATTACATGTTATTTTTCTGTTTAGGCACTAAAAGTTTTATAAAATAATATATAGTTATATATATTTTTTGCCAAATATAAACCAGAAACATGTTATTGGCAGAGTGGATTGGGTGCATGGTGACTCTTTGGTCAGGTGTTCAAGTCCCAAGCAGCACAAAAGAATTATATTTTTTGGGTCACGGCGCTGACTTTTGGCGACGAACTTATCGTTGGTCGCTAAAAGTTTACTTTTGGCTAATATGAATTGGACTTTCCGCGACCAAAAAAGTTGGTCGCGAATGGTCACTTTTAGCGACCAAAGGCTTTTTTGGTCGCAGAAAACTATCTGTGACGAGGCTTTAGCGACCAACTCGTGACCAACATATTTTGGTCGCGAAAAGGTTTTAGTGACCAAATATGGTACTTTTCGCAACCAAAATGTTGGTCACGGAAAGTGTTTTTTCTTGTCCCTTTTCCTTCGTAAATCCCTTACCAAATCCCCCAACTAAATACAAGGTAGTGATTTTCACTTGGATTAGCTCAACAATTTTGTGAAATCTTTAGTTCAATATTTTTGGAAATATTGCTTTTTTCAAAGAATATCTCACTAATCAAACAAAAAAGATAATTTTATCGATAGAATTTATCATAATATTTCTATTAAGAGCATCTACATTAGCCTCACCAAATGTAGTTTTTGTTGAGATACTATTCATTAGTTATTTAATAATTTATTATTTTTTTGAGACAGGTTAATCTATTTTTTATTATATTTTCTCACCTACCGGACGTCCTTCCGGATGTCCACCCAAATGTCCCTGCAGAGAAGGAAGTTTTGCTAAATTTTGGCCTGATTGGTCGACCGCCCCTCAGTGGGTTTGTCTCCTTCGGCTGTTGCTCTCTGTTGTTGCTATAGTGGACTGGAAAAAATATATTTAAATTGAAAAAGATAAAAGAATAAAAAATAATATTTTAATGAAATACAATTTTAGAATAGAGAGTTTGATAGATTGTGTACGTAAAAAAAAAAGGTTAGCTAAAATACAAAAATAAATTTTGAATTATAATTTGACTCTAAATTTAATGCGTATGCTCTAAGAAAAGCATCTCTAGTAAGCACTTTTTCTTGCAACCACTCTCCAACAAAAAAATCTTCATGTGAAAGGGACGCAAATAGTTAATTTTCAAATTTTAACACAAGGGCAATATAATAAAAAAGAAAGCAATAATTATGTTTTGTAAAATATGATAGCTTAAGAAGTACGAACACTTCTAAAAAGGTGGCGTATCCGTGTCGTGTTTGTGTTGGATACCGACACTCTTTGGACACTTTCCCGACACATGTCCGACACTCTTCAAAACGTGTTATATTTTTTAATTTTTTTTAAAGGTCCAGACACTCTTTGAACACTTGGATGACACATGTGTCTATCGTTTAAACACACGTATCTATTGATTAGACACAGGTGAAACTAATTATAAGTTTGAGCAAAATAACTTAAAATACAATAATAAAACAAAAATTATATAAATTTATAGGAATTAATGTCATATTACAATTTTTTATTATCTTTGAATGATATATTTATATATATAATATATAATAAATATATAAAATTATAGATTTTACGCATGTCTCTCATGTGTTGTGTCCTGCATTTTTTTGAAAATTGGTATGTCGGCGTGTCCGTATCGTGTCATCTATCCGTATCTGTGCTTCTTAAATGAGAGCAAATAGTTTGGTTTTATTATGTTGGAAAGGATCCAAGCAAACTGGTTGAAGTCTTGATTTCCTATAGATGATTTTTAGTTCTAATTACGAAAAGTAGAAATTTCTTCTATATATATACATACATATATATATATATATATATAAGATTTTTACAGTCTGAAACAAGAAGCTAGCAGGAAGCAAAAACCTTATATGGGGAAGGGGATAATTATGTATTTATTTATTTAAACTCAGAAGCCTGATTATGCTCTCTCTTCACAATTATACCCAAAATGAAGAATACGACTAATTTTCAATTCTGATTAACTATTTTTCCATCTGAAATTGATCTTGTAATGATTTAACTCCAAATTGGACTAAATTAGAGATTATGCATGAAAGATAAACTCTAGTAGTTCATTTATAATAGCATTCTCTTAACCTTGGCTAATGGACAAATTTGATTAGTTGTTGAGATTATTGCACATTTCTCTAATGGTTTGATTGCTAGCAACATTCTTTCTCAGTTGCTTGAATTCTTGCAAAGCAGTTGTAGCTATTATTTCTTCCTCTGATCTTATATGTATTGATGCAGACAGTAAAGACTAGGGTTGTACACAACAATTGTAATCCTGAGTGGAATGAAGAGCTAACTCTTTCAATTAAGAATCCAGTTGTTCCCATCATCCTAGTAAGTTACTCTTCTACTTATTTTATTTAGTCTTCTTTTTTGGGTAAGATTTTTTTTTTTAGCTTTTTTATTTTATATTATTTATTGGGTAAATTACACTGACACCCCCTTGAGGTATCTGTTTAATACAGATCCCCCTAATATTTGAAAAATTACATTCCCCCCCTTGAGATTGTAATTTCATTACAAATTGTTCCTTGAATTGCTGATGTCATGCCTTAAAATTTTTTAAATGACTATTTTGCCATTTTTTCTACTATTTCTTCTTCCTATCATCATGACTACATTCTATAACTTTCTATCATTAAATTCTACTTAAACATATTTTTGTTGAGTGATGATATACAAACATAAATTTTATATAAAATTTTCAAACACAATGATATAGTTTAATGGTGACCTTTCACTTTAAAACAAAACACTTATAAATATGATTTATATTTACAACAACATCAGAATCACAATATTTTTATAATATTTTTTGTATAAATTTTTATATATGAATAGAATTTTTCATCTTTATTTCCACCATCATTTTTCTTTTTCGTCTATTCACCTACATTTATTGTAGTATTACCAAATACTATCATTCACATTTATTACAGTATTACTGCATTTTGTATTTTTTTGTATTTGGTGAATTTTTTAAAAAATATAAAATATTATACTTCTTAAGTATATCTAGATTAGGTGTATTTAAAAAAATAAAAAAATTGCTTAAACTACTAAAAAAATTAGTAAAAAAAAAAAAAAAAGAAAAATAAAAAAATTTAATCTTTTGTGTGAGTTAAACCAAAGAAGATGATTGTTATTTATCTTGAAATGACATGAACAAAATATAAGTATTATTTTATTATTTTATATGTATAAAGGCTAAGGGGTAAATGTGTCATTTTAATCTGACAGAGGGGTAAGTGTAATTTTTCAAACGTGAGGGGAGAATCTGTATTAAACAGAAACTTCAAGGGGTGTCGGTGTAATTTACCCTTATTTATTGTTATTCTGAATTCATTTGCATTTATTTTTGAATTTTGCTAGTGAAGACAAATTGCAACAACCACCATTTGCAGATTATTAACAGCACATTTGGTTTTGCTTCTTTTCAGAGTGTGTATGATGAAGATACTTTCACTAGAGACGATAAAATGGGCGATGCAGAGATAGACATTCAGCCATATGTAGAGTGCATTAAAGTTGGTAAAACAGTTCAGCCAAACAAGAAAAATTGCTTAGCCAAAGAGAGTAGCATTGTCTGTAACAAAGGTAAAATTTACCAAGACATGCGTCTTAGATTGAGGAACGTAGAACGTGGGGAAGTAGAAGTCCAGCTTGAGTGGATTGATCTTCTTGGTCGTAAAGTTTCCCAGGGTTGAGGTATATGCTCTGTATGTGCTTGCAATATGTGACACATAGGTTGGTGTTAGACTAAATATATGTGTAATCTTATATATGTTTGTAGTACTTTTTCTTATTATGAATGCACTAATCCAATGCATCAGTCTGTTTGTGAGAACAAAACTCATTTTGGAGACATATTTTATTACCTTGACTATGTAACCGCGATCATATTTTAACAGTTATATGATGTTATAAGTTCGCCATATTATTTGCTCTATTGTTTTGAGATATTGATGAATTTGACTCCCCTTTGGGTGGATGATATTGTAGTGGTTGTGATTATTGAATGATGTTTTTTTTCCCTTATTTTTGCATTTTTTAATACAATTGTTTAAATTTCCCCTGTTTAAACAGGGAAAAAAAAAAAAAAAACTTCAAAAAAGATAAAAGTGTAAAGGATTTGTTGCAATTTTTCTTTATAAAAATCAAAAGGTGGAGTGCTTTTATAGTAAAAGGAGAGTGCCAAAAAAAAAAAAAAAGAAAAGTCTACTTGGTTGTGTTTTTATTTTTTGAAAAATCAAAAAAAAAAAAATGTTTATTTAGCGAATTGGTTTTAAAATAGTTTTTTTCCCCATAAAATATTTCTTTAGAAGAATAAGGACGAAAATTACTATACTAGTTTAGGTCCTCCAAAACACAGAAAAACGTTTCGACAAAAATATCGCCATATCACTGCTTTAGGTAACCCTTTGTTACTTTTGAACTCATTTGGAAATTTAACTTTTGTAATTTTAGAATTATACCATTAATTCATGATAAATATGAAATTCTAAAAAAAATGACAAAATTTTATTATGTTTGCTGTTGTTGAAAAAGAAATTTCATTGTCTAAAAAGAAATCACAATTATTGAAATTTCATTTCACTTTAGAACAGTATAGTTTGAACATAGTGAAATTTTGCATTGATGTCTAACAATTACCAAATTAACGGCTAATCAAATGTTTAGCGGTTCAAGGTGAAATGTCACTGACCTAAAGGATAACAAAATTTTATTTAAAATAATAAAATAATAGTGTGGTGAAATTTTCTTCGTCATGAATTTATACACAGTGTGGTGAAATTTTGAATTGATACGTAACAGCTGCAAAATTAAAAGCCGATTACAAAAATTAAATTTGGCTTTGTTTGGAAGAGTTTTTGAAATGTATTTCTACCACCTGATTTCCATATGGTGTTTGGTTATAGTTTTCAAAAATTAATTCTACATCCACTTTTAAAAACTCTTTCCAAGTTAGGAAAATTTGGACTAACCGGTCGTCCCCCTGGACGTCTGACCAGTCGTCCTCTCGGATGTCCGGCCAGTTGACCAGAACAGTGTAATTTATTTATTTATTTATTTTTACAATAGGCACCTGGTATTTTTTATATTTTAAATAAAAAAAATTTGGAAATTTTAAAATTTTTTTATGAATTTTTTAATGAATTTTGAGTTGTGTGTTTGGTTATGAGTTGTAAGTTTTTGTATCAATATCATATGTCACATTAAAAATTCCCCACTCAATTCAAAATTCATTCACCAAACAAATTTTTCACACTCAAATCATAATTCCAGAACTCACAAACTCAAAATACAACTTCTATTCTCAAATCATATTTAAAAAACTCTACCAAACACTACCAGATTTTAGTCCTCAAAATAATTACCCGCTCACCAACCTTAGAACGTTAGGTCTCTCCAAGTGTAATATATTTTACAATTTGACTTTTGTGAAATCTTTTGTAATTTTTTTAAGGGAGTACGGTGTAATTTTTGAGTTAATTGTAAATTTTTAGTACTCAGAAGAGGAGGTCAGTGCAAGTTTCCCTACAAAGTTTGTAGAATCCCATTTTTCGTTTTATATGCATAAAACACTGGAATATACCATTATTCTCTGTCATATGAAGAATTATATGTAAACTGCACATTCTAAACATGCCACCAACAAGAAGAATGCCTCAAAGGAAAAAAGAAAAAAAAAAAAATTTGGAAGTATGTTTACCGATATTTTTGGCCAAGATATATATAGATATTGGAATTGTAGGGTTATGGTTCAATTGAGTAAAAATCTCTTATCCTCCCAAGTTTCTTTCTTTGGTCCAAAACAAACCTTCCTTTATAATCTTTCAAACCCCCCGAAGGCACCAACTCTACCAGAAAACCAATGGCAACATCTTCACTATCTCCCCAAACCACCGCCCGGAAAACAACCTTCCCATCATTGCCACCACCAAAACCATTCCACACAAACCTCACCTTTTCAATTTCACTACCCTCAAACATACTCATAAAAACAAGCATAAAATCCTCTATTAGTAGTAGCACAACAAAGTACAATGAAGTTGTATTAGATGAAGAAATGGACAAGATTAGGAGGCTTCAAAACGGGTCAGACGTTCGGGGCGTGGCAGTGGAAGGCGAAAAAGGAAGGACGGTGGACTTGACACCACCAGTGGTGGAAGCGATTGCGGACAGTTTTGGAGAGTGGTTGATGAATGGGTTGGAGAGGGAAGGGGAAGATGATGTTAAGGTGTCTTTGGGGAGGGATCCCCGTATCTCCGGTGCATCGTTAAGTGTGGCTGTGCTTGCAGGGCTGGCTCGAGCGGGATGTGTGGCGTTTGACATGGGATTAGCAACCACACCAGCTTGTTTCATGAGTACTTTGTTGGCTCCGTTTGAATATAATGCTTCGATAATGGTAGTGTAATAGAGCCTGCCCCAAACTTTTGACGGTTAGCATTGTTTTTCTATATGTTTGATTTAGGCCATGCTACTATATGTCCCTAGTACATATTTGTTGTGCACACTCGAAGGACATCATTCATCATAAATTTTTTTTGTACACAAAACATTATAAATTCAGAAATGTTATCTTGAATTTTATTCAAAAATGTCAATGTATGATTCGAATTCATTGCATACTTAGACCTTACACTACGCCAATTCAATTTTTTACCACATATATACACTATGGGTAAAATTTGGGACAATTGTTCCAAGTCAAAAGAATTTTCTTGTGCCACAGTGATATTTTTTCTAACCTTTATAGTAGAGAGGTTGCGGGTTCGAGCCCATGTGGGGCATTGGAATGATCTTATTTCCGTTTCTCCTTAAATTAGATTAATGTAATTTTAACGAGTGATAAAAAATAAAAAATAAAACTAAAAATAGACATCCCTTTGGTGCGTCTATACCATCTCCGTTCAGTTTTGGGTTATAATCAAAAGGACTTGGTTTCTCTTCAGTTTAGATCATGGATTGAAGGGTGTTGTTCATGTTGGTAGTGCTTATCACGGGTCTTATTTCGATATTCGAACCATTCATTTTGTTAGACATTTAAAATGACAAATAAGATTGAGAATGAATGATCTGGTTGTGGTTGCAGATGACAGCATCTCACCTACCCTACACCCGCAACGGCCTCAAATTTTTCACGAGGAAAGGGGGCCTCACATCGTTGGAGGTTGAGGATATATGTGACAGAGCAGCTCGTAAGTATGCTAATAGGCTTGCTAAAGTATCAACCACTCTTCCTATCACTCCAACAAAAGTTGATTTCATGAGCGCTTATTCTAAACACCTCCGTGACATTATCAAAGACAGAATCAACCATCCCCTCCACTATGACACTCCTCTACAAGGATTTCAGGTTTTCCACTCTCACCTCCATTTCTGTTTTCAGTAATGTTATGGCGATCAAATTTGAGTATTAAATTCTTTACTCTTGTGCCAATAAATTGACGATATTGTATTCAAATTTGGTCATCGGAACATTATTGATAAATTGGTGAATCTTTGCATGTGTATGGCGCACATAAATTGCATCCCTATTGAAGGGCAGACCCAGGATTTGTCAATGGGGTGGGCTAATATTAAGGTATAATTATACAATATATTTTAAGTATAACCACATAAGAAAAAAGAAAATTTAATAATATAATCTAGATTAATATCTAAATTTATTGATTAGAAACAATCTAAGTTGTGCTTGACTAGTCTTTAAAGATTCAAATTCATCGATTATAGAATCTAAATCAATTTTCAAAGTAAGCTCTCGTTCAATGTAGAGAGACAAGCAATTGGTAAGAAACTCATCCCCCATTGAATTATGAATGGCAGTTTTAACATGTTTCATACCCGAAAATGCTTTTTCCGTAGCCGCCGTAGAAATAGGAAGGGTCGACACATGACGAATCAATTTGTAGCTCATGGTGTAATGCTCGAAATTTCTTGTCACAAATAGTTCTCGACACAAATCGACAAGGTCTTATGAAACTTGGGATCACAAACAACATTAAGCTTATAATGCATTAATTGACATCTCAAAGCATGGATGTCCTAAGAAGTGAAATCTTGGGGATAAAATTTCTTGGCAAGATTGCAAATATTATCCACATTAAAAGATCTAAAATTGCCACTTGGATCTAAAGCCGAGCTAAGAGAAAGAAGTTCCACTATCCCATCATTAAATCTATGTTCTAACTCCATCAATTGAAAATCAATTGTAGAGTTGAATATGTCAAAGTGATAATGATGCTCAATAGTAATGTGATCTTGTTGACGATGACGACTTGTACCCTCTTCATAAGAAGAACTCATATCATGCAACACAATGTTATGTCGATTACAAAATGACACCACATTTGCAAGAAAAATATCCCAATCATCTTGTCTAAGTTTTTGAAGGAGAGCTTTTGTTGTGGAGACTAATTTCATCGCATTTAAGATGTCTTGAGTTTTTTTATTGCAAGGCTTGACAAAGTGTATTCACGATTCCCAAAATGTTGTCCATCAAGTGCAAGACGAATATGAATTCAAAGCTCTTCATTACTTTGTAAACACTATTAGTTTGCCCGCGAATTTGTTGATTTGTACTCTCTTTGAGACTTTCAACAACTATACAAGATGCCTCATACATATCAATCAAGTTTCTAACAGAGTCATAATTCGAGCTCTAACGAGTAGCTCCATATAGCTTGCTTTTCGTGCTTTTTTCGAATACGACTAGCCCTAAAGTTCGGACTCCCCGTGGTTTTGAATATGATTTCACAAAGTGCAATGTGAAACAGTGAAAACACAAAAAGAGTCCAAATCTGACAATTCTTTTAGAAAATCGATGTTTAAATCAAATGCCAAAAATGGACTGCTTTGCCAGATTTCAGAATCGCCACCTAAATATTTTTGAAAAATTTAGGAAACCCGAGACTTGTGCCAAAGACTACTTATCCGTCATCAAGAACAAGCTCTAATGGTGTATGTATTGTATATGTATAGCTAAAGAAGGTTTGAAGGTCAAAGAAGGAAGGAAGAGGGAATGAGGTCTTTTTAGCTCTTCAAAGCTTTCGGAAAATTTGCTAACCTTGAATTTTAAAGGAAGAGGTCCTATTTATAGAGTTTGGGCCAAAATGATCAAAAATATCTTTAAACAAAGATATTTGTTCAATTCCCGCCAGCTGTCTGTTTAGTGCCATTGAGACCTAGCTAGGCCTCAAAACACACGAACGGGCCTAAAAATGCATAGCTGGGCCTAAAAAGCAAGTTTGGAAAAGTTTTCATTGAGGCTTGGCCGGGCCTCAATGAGGCACGGCCGGTTCTAAATGGACCCGGTCGGGTCTAAAAATCTGCATTTCCAGTTTGAATTTAAACAAGCATATCTCCTTTATTCGGACTCGGGTTTAAGTGATTCTTGAGTCTAAATTGAAGCCCCAGAAGTCTACTTTCCAATGGTAGTAACCTTACATCTAAATTCTAAATGTGAAAAGAGACATGTCTATTTTAGTGAAGATTGCTCATTTCTATCCTAATGGATTGATGCCCAACTTCTTTCCCAACTAGTTTTCTTCCCTCTCCTCTTATTTTCTTCAATTCCAAATCTATAAATAAGATGGTTTAAATATTTTCCAAAGAGTTCACCTCCCTTCCATGTATCTCTACTTTGTCCTTACTCGGTTTATCGAAAGTGCAATGTTTTACACGAAATGCGAGCCTCGGAAGATCGTAGAAGCATTTGGAAAAATATTTTGAAATGAGGGTTTTAAGGTCTAAAATAGTTTGGCCAAAATGGGGTGCAAGGTTTGGGATTAGAGCTTGAATCCAAATTTCTTCCCTGAGAATTCAAAAGATTGCACAGTGTAACTTTTATTATTTGGTATTTGGAATAAAGCGCCTAAGTCTTAAGAGCAGTTAAAAATGGGATGTCTACACTCCAACTTGATGCAAGGTACTAATTTGATTGGCCCTTTTACCAAGTTGACGCTCACCGCTAGCTAACATATTTTCAACCTCACTTCTATGAAAAGATTTTAACTCACTAAGGTACTTTGGAGAAGAAGCAACAAGATTGACAATACAACTTAAGTGAGAAAAAAATTGCCAAACATTAGGCTTATCTTTTGCTACCGCAATTAAAGCCAATTGCAGACGATGTGCAAAGCAATGTACATAATATGCATATGGGCAATCTTTAAGAAATAAAGCTTGAAGTCCATTCCATTTGCCACGCATATTGCTAGCACCATTATACCCTTGACTACGCATGTTTTGAATAGAGAGATTAAATCGAGAAAGGATATTCGATATCTCTTTTTTTTAGAGTCAATGCAGATGTATTTTCGACACTCACAATATCAAAGAACCGTTCCCCTAGCAAACCATCATTCTTGATGTATCTCAAAATAAGTGCCATTTGTTCTTTTTTAGACTCGTCTTGGGATTCATCAATAAGAATACAAAAATAATCTCTTGTAACTTTATCAAAAATCATATTCCTAACTTTGTTAGCAAGTATATGCAAAATCTCCTTTTGGATCTTCGGAGAAGTGTGTTTGGCATTTTGTGGAGCATTCTTTAATATAATGCTCTCAAGTGCATTATTCCCTCTCGCCTTTAACTTTAATAATTCAATTAGATTACCTTGATTCAATGATGTTGAGTTTTCGTCATGACCTCTAAAACCAAGTCCTTGAAGAACAAGTACTTGAATGGTTTCAATTGTTGCCTTTACCCGCATTCGATTCCTTAAAATCTCTTCTTTTGATTGTGCATTCAACACTTTTTCAATGTGTTGGAAAGATTTCTTTAAATTGTCATGACTAATAACACAATGATTATGCGATGGAGATGCAAGTCTGACATGAAGCAAAAAAACACATTTGGATCCATCATTTACTCTATTCCAATTGTTAAACCCCTCATCAACAAGCGCAGAACGACTGATCGACTTATTTGGTTGATCAAACAAAAAGCATGAAAAACAATATGCTTTATCATTTGACGGAGAATACTCTAACTAAGAAAATTGTTTAAACCAAATATGTTGGAGTCGACGATTTTGCTTTCCAAATGAAGGACCTAGGATACTCAAGTTTAGGTTGATAAGGCCCCAAATTCATATAAGCTCGTCTAACTTCATCCTGTTGATTAATCGCATATTTACAAATTTGCAAGCGTAAACCAGGATTCCGTTCAATACCAGTTGAATCAAATTCGCTTGGTTTATTTGCTTAAGGCATAGAAGGCAGTTGCACATCAGAAATTGAGGTTTCAATAATATTGCATGTTGTACTACTAGACTTTTGTTTTGATTGATAAAATGAGAAAAGGGTTTTGTCTTTTTTATTTATAACCTAAACTTTTTTTTAAAAAAAAAAATAGTCCTATTTAATATTAAACTAGAGTATATTCGCAATAATTTTAAATATTAGGATTTTTATGTATATCCTTAATAATTTTTATTTAGGCTTTTATTATTTTTATATATGTCCAAAAAAACTTCTCCAAATTTCAAAAACTAAGAGTAATATAGAACATTGAACAAGACAGTATCATAAAAAAAAAAACTAAGAGCAATATATAATATTTGTTGCATAAAGACAAAAATTCAAAACTATTGTTAATCAAATCCATTCTCAACCAAAGAAATAAAATAATTGGTTAATTACGCTTACAAAAAATGTTAGGAAAGTGGAGTTGTTGCAGGCTGCTGCAGATGACGGAGAAAGGGTGTTGCCTATCTATTGGAAATTGTGAGGTTTGTTTTGGAAGATCTATTCTTAAACAAATACAAACCTATTGGGTAGCCTATCTATTTTTTTGGATAAGTATTGGGTTGCTATTGGGCTGCCTATCTGAAAAACAAATAAAAAAAACTATTGGCCCTTATTTGGGACTGGACTGGGAGAGTTTTGGAGGTTGTGTTGGGCTGGGTTGAGAAAAAAAATTCTACAGATTTTTTAAATTTTGGGCTGGGCTGCAGCCACTTATGCCCAGCCCTAAGTCCGCCCTCGCCCATTTGCCTTGAATTTTATCCAAATTTTGTATTTTGGAAAGTACAACAATGAATGGGTCTTTTGTTCATATTGCAAAAGCTTAGAATTCAATTCATGGGCTATGGGAGTCATGACGACGCTTGGATTTTAGCCTGGTTTCATTTACATGACTGTCTTGCACACTCAAATTAACCCAGCCTTTTCACATAACAGCCAGAATGTCTAGGCCCTGGTTGGTTTCGGTTCTCCAACCAAGCCCAGGAACAAACTCCATCCAATCCAAATGCCCCCACACTATTTAATCCGGGAAACTTGTCACCTTTTTATTATTATTATTATTATTTTTCTTATAAGAAAGTAATATAAAAGTGCTAAGTTTCACTGTTTAAATCAATAAAAATCAAATTAAGTAATCCATGATCTTACTCCAATAATACTAAATAATTTTCTTTTTGAATGGTTGAGCTCATTATGCAAGGTTTAATCCCCTTCCCCTCACCACAGAATTTATTTTTTCTATTATTTTTTATTTTTAAATTGATTGAATGAGAACAGGTAAAATAAAGGGGGAATTACATATCAGTGGGGTGCATAAAAAATATTATAAATATTAATAATTATAATTACAATTTTTTTCACATTTTTGTAAATATTTTTCCTATATTTCACTGATATGTAATTCTTCCTAAAATAAAGTTGCATTCATAATAATACGGTATTGAAACATCTCGGCCTTGTTTTGTTTGTATTTTGATTTTTTTTTTTTTGAAAAATTAAAAACTAGTTTGATAAAAATAAATATCAAAAAATTTATTTTAAATTTTTAAAAATTATTTATGACCACACAAAAGACAAAATTATATAAAAATAATATGTATTTTTGATTTTTTTATTTCTTTCACTAAATTAATTTTTAATTTAAAAAAAATTCTGAAATAAATTTCTAAAAATCAAACCATAGTGCTCATCCTTTGTGCCAATCTCTTACAAATATAAAGTCGTTCTTGCAATATACCACCCCCCAAAAAAAGTTTAAAGGTCCCTTTAAAAAAAATGATTTGCCACGATATGAATAGGATTGATTTATATATATATATATATATATGGATTCATATAATAAATGAAGAAAATTAGTGAAACATCTCTCTCTCAAAGAAATTTCTCTGAGTCGGAACAAAATTTCTCTGAGTAAAATTTTTTTGGTGAAAATGTTGAGGAACCTTAACTATTATAAAAATATTGTATGTCTTTTTATCTTATAAAATGTTAATCCCTAATAATTGACATGTGTGTATATTTTCAACTTAATATATTTATAAAATAAGTAAAGTCATATAAACTAATAAATTCTTAAAATTTTTGTTTCACTTAAAAACTAAGTAATATAAAATGGAAAAAATATCTCTTCAGCGTAAGTTTTGAAAAATAATTACATATTAATGATAAATTTTATAAATATTAAAACATTAAATCATAAATTTCTCGATAAATGTATAAATATTTTTTGAAAACACTAGTGTAATTTTCCATATAAAACGGCCCTCTACATAAAATATATTCAAAATTGATTTCTTTCAGCTAAGAAAACCAACAAAATCGTGATGAAATCTCACATGAACTCCATACAGATAATAGTAAACGCCGGAAACGGATCAGGAGGCTTCTTCACATGGGACGTACTCGACAAACTCGGAGCAGACACTTTCGGCTCACTAAACCTCAAGCCAGACGGCATGTTCCCCAACCACATCCCCAACCCCGAAGACAAAACCGCCATGTCCCTCACAACCTCTGCAGTCCTCTCCAACTCCGCCGACCTCGGAATCGTCTTCGACACCGACGTGGACCGCAGCGGTGTTGTTGACAAAGAAGGAAACCCCATCAATGGCGACAAGCTCATTGCTCTAATGGCGGCTATTGTGCTGAGAGAACACCCGGGAACAACGATTGTGACCGATGCTCGGACGAGCATGGCGTTGACGAGGTTCATTACGGAGAGAGGTGGTCGGCATTGCTTGTATAGGGTTGGGTATAGGAATGTGATTGATAA
The DNA here is from genome assembly GCA_030407325.1 of Camellia japonica. Taxonomy (NCBI): domain Eukaryota; kingdom Viridiplantae; phylum Streptophyta; class Magnoliopsida; order Ericales; family Theaceae; genus Camellia; species Camellia japonica. The sequence goes on along the minus strand of JAPPVO010000019.1, from coordinate 38,191,024 downwards.
GGGTGTTCAGCTTAATCTGGATGGTGTTGAAGCTCATCTCATGATGGAAACTTCTGGCCATGGCGCTTTGAAGGAGAATCATTTTCTTGACGATGGTTAGTGCTCTATGCTTCTTTTCCATTTCATATTTTCTTTTAGACAAAATAGTAATAAAATACAAGTAACAAAATGGGTTCAAATTTAAATTAATCTGTCATATTGGCCATCGTAAAGCCAGTTAGGATTTTACTTTTCGATAATTCAAATCATCATTTTATAGAGTTTCTATATATATGATTTATATAAAATTAAATCGATATGATAATCGTAATTTTTTAGTTTATCACATTTATCTCAAAAAATATAGATGATATATTTTCAAAAACATATTTGTTGCCTATTTTTTTTTTTTTTAAAAATAAATGCAATAAGATGAAAAAATTACTATTATCCAATTGATTTAATTTTTTTATGAATAATATATATATATATATATATATAAAGAAAGTTTTATAATGAATTTGTCAAATCATTGAAATGAAACCGTAGTGATTGAGAAGAATTAAAACATACTACTTTTAGGTAAGACATTCCATTTAATAATATTAAATCCCGTGTAATGGCTTTTCAAATGTCAACTCAAATGTCAATAGAGGTTGATTGAGTTGGTAAGGATCAGAATCCTTGTCTTTAAGTCTTAGGTTCGATTCTCGCTGTTAGTAGTCTTTATTGATGGATGATCTATAAATCCAATATAAATTCTCGCTAAGGCGGGCGGCTTGCCTGTCCCTAGTCAGAGATAGCCTCTCCTCACCTAAACTTTTTTACACCCAAAAAAAAAAAAAAATTCAACTCAACCTCTGCAAAATTTTTAAAATTCCAATTTCAACGAGGTTGCTCATATATAGTTAATGCCAACATGTAATGGATCTCCAAAAATTCAATCAAATCTCATGTTAAAAGTCATTGATAAATCACATGTTAAAAATGCTTTCTAATCAAATGTGAACATAATTTCCTTGATTGACATGAAATCAAAAAAGAAAGAAAAATGCTGCAAGTAATAAAACTTTGCTAGAAATCAATTTATGTCTTATGTGGTTCCTACACCATTTTTACTTGGGTTATATGTGAAATTTTATGGGTTATGTGTGAAACTTTTTGGGCATAAGACAAAAAAAAAATTATTTTCTTTTTTAGATAGTGCCTAAGACACATTGAGTAATATTCAAATAATTTAATGAGCTTCAAGACGGAGGTATTCAGTCTAAATTGAAACAATTATAGCTTTTGCATAATTTTTTATTTGTTTAATTGATTTAACTAAATGGTGATTTAATAACTATTGAAACCGTTTAAATTCTACCCAACTCACTGTCCAATAATCTTGGAGTAGGATTCTTTGCAATAATTTATCTACAATAATCTTCGCAAAAAATTATAAAATTCCTTACAATGGTTTGACTACCCAATTAATTAGAAACAATCCTTAAACACCTCCTTATACTAGCATTATGAGGATTATTGTTAGAGAGATTATTACAGAGAGTCCTATTCTAACAATCTCATATTTTTCTTTCTTGGCCCCAACGTTTTAGTTGTTGGTCCGCCGTACAAGTACTGTTTATTTTAACATTTCTAACCAAGTAGATTATTATTATTATTACTTTCATGTTGCTTATATTATCCTAATGTGCATAATTAAAATATGTTTCAGGTGCTTACATGGTGGTAAAAATCATCATTGAAATGGTACGTATGAAGCTTGAAGGATCAGATGAAGGCGTGGGTAGTTTGATCAAAGATCTTGAAGAACCACTGGAATCAATAGAGCTAAGGATGAATGTCCTCTCCGAGCCTAGACATGCAAAGGCAAAAGCTATTGAGGCTATTGAAGTATTTAGAAACTACGTTGAGGTATGCATTAACAACAAAATACAAGTTTTAAGAATAAGTTTTATACGGCTATCCTGTAAATGTAAGATATAAAAACAATCAATAAAAATAGACCACGTCTGCTAATTTGTGAGCCCTGCCCGAATTTTATTCTTCACAAATATACTGTGATCACCTCTCCCTTCACTCTCACCTCCATCTTTCCTCTCTCCTGTAGCTATCACCACTGAACGCCTGTAAATCAGACTCTTAAAAAACAAAAAAAATTCAATTTCACACAATTATCAATTCTAGTGTTTCAAATCAGATTCTATTGCTGAGAATTTCTAGTTACTAGTGATTGTTGCTTGGGAAACTGTTGAAAATATAATATAAATAATAAAGTTGTTCCTCTCTAATAGTTTAAGTTTTTAAATGAGTTAGCGATCAATAATATGATATCAGAGCAGGTAATAAATCTTATGAACAACTTAATTCCTCTTAAAGTACAAAGGTCAATCATGCTCTATTACAGGAATTGGCAGATTCAAAGCAAAATTCAATCAAATTGGTGAATTCACTTGGCCAAATCAGAAAATTCAAAATGAATTAAAGTTTAATTAGTAGTAATAAGCTTCTAAGAAACTATTTATTCCCTTGAATGTAGGACGGAAGGATACCAGGGTGGGAGTTGGACTCCTGTGGAGATTGTTGGGTCACTGAAGGCTGTCTTGTAGACTCCAATGATGAACCGACTGCCATTGATGCTCACATGTACAGGTATCTATGTCATATAACTACATATATTTCAACTTCAAGGGTTGGCCCGGTAGTTAAGGTTTGGGGTTTGGAATTATGCTTCTTCCAAAGTTTCAAGTTCAAAATTTTTTAGGTGTAAACAATTCTTAAGGTCCATACGGGACTTTTGCCCCGACTTTAATTGGAATCCTTTTTATTCTAACGTTCTAAGCTCACTCTTCTTAATATGTATATTGCCAAATTTTGTCCTGACTTTGGACCCTGCAAGTGGGTGATGGGATTGTTCTCCCCGAATTAGTTGATCCAATGGGTCGAGTACTGAGTTATAAAAATATATACATATACATTGCTAAATCCTAAGTGAAGTTGGCTATTGTGGCACTTATAGGGCTAAAGTTTCAGATGAAGAACATGGGCAATATGGTTGGGTTCACATTCGACAGAGTATTCACAACCCAAATGTCGCTGTAAATATGCAGTCTACGATTCCTGGTGGCTGCAAAAGCATGACAACAACTCTTAGAGACAGGTATTATATGTCACATTCTCCATCTCACAACATTTTGAAACGGCCCACTACGTGTATAACATTCATATATAAAATTAGATCGATCCGATAATTATAATTTTTTTAATTTATCGAATTTGTTACCAAAAAAATATGAATGATCTATTTTCAAAAACACTTTTTGTTAATTTTTTTAAAGACACATATGATAAATTGAATAAGTTACAAGTATTTGATTGATTTAATTTTTTGGATAAAGGATATATACAAAGGATCTTATAAAATAAATAATTTGGATCATAGAAACAAACCCGGATAGGCCTCACATGGATCAACAAGTGTGGTGTAAATTTATCAACACTGTACACTTAAATGAATTTGGATCAGATACTATTTTTTGAGTCTAAATAGCAGTTATAAGTACCTAAAATTACTAAATTTAAAAGAAAAAAAGGAGTAAAATCCAATTGGTGAAATATAGTAGTCCTCTCCATGGATTTATGGTTCTCATCGATAATTTAAAATTGTTGAATTTTCTCAGGTTTCTCATGGCAAGCGGAGTAAACAGAATCCTTGACATTACTCAAATTGAAACATATGCCAAGAGATGACGCTTGCCACAAATATACAGTCCGCCACAGATGCATAATATAACAAAGTTTTATATGATATTATAGATCATTTTGTACATAACATCATATATTTGCTTTTTATAGACTACAGAATTCATAAGATGACTGAAGCTGAAAATATCATAGTTAAGATTTCAATAAGTAATAACTTAATGTTCGGTAGTTCGTTTTGGATATATTTTTTTAATTCATGTATTTTTTCGATATCTATTCATCCAAAATTGCCAAAGACGATTTCGAGTGCTTATGTTTTGAAAAACTATTGTTTCATTGTTTAGAGATTTTAAGATATTTTAAAATATTTTAGTACAAAATACACACAAAATTTATTTCTGCTCGTTGAGTAAAATATATATACAAAAAATTAAGATTATATATCACATTCGTATTATAAAAAATGTATGACTACTCTTAAAATTATAATTGTTGTCTATCTTTTTTAAACAAATGTGATTAAAATTTATAGTTATCGATATCCGATCATCTTAATTTTTTGTGTGAATATTCAACTCAATTTAAAGAGCTTGTTAGAACATTAGATTTATTTGTAAATACCTTTTGTTAGTTGAAAATGCACCAACAAAAGTATAAGGAACAATATAAAAAGTGTTAGAATATTAAATTTGTAACTTGACTGGATAAAATATTTATCAAATATAATATAAAAATCTATTGAAACATTGAATTTGTAATTCAACTGGGCCAAATGCAAATGAAATACAATACAAAAAGTCCTTTGAAGTGGTTTTAAGTATTTTTTTTCTTTCAATGAATAATTATTACCTATTTATCAAAAAATAAAAAATGCCTTAAATATATACTGAATCTTTTTAATATATAGTTTACTAAGGGCACTTCAATTTCTAAATAGAAGCAACAGTGAACCTACATTATACGCCACTCAAAATTCACGAACAAGGGAAAGATATTATTAATCTAGAATTGTTTTTCAAATTCTTGTTCCTAACGAAGAAAAAGAAAATTAAAAAAAGAAAAGAAAAGAAAATGATGGGCGTAGCCCAGGAGCGCCCAGCCCATGGCCCATGAAGGCCTAACCCACTTTTGTCTTAAGCCTCCTAGATAGTTGCATGGTTAAAGCCCAAAAGCAATGAGAAGCCGATATCGACCCAGGTCCAGTAACATTTAGACATTTGTCAGATAGGGAATCAGCCATGTGACAAACAGAGATCTTGCAGAGTTATTGAACTCACACATCAGGCATTAAATGAGGTTGTCATAACATTAAATGCAGCAGAACCTTTCATGTTGAAGTATGCAAAATCACCGTGACCGATGACGACCAGGCTATAAACTTTCAGCTAATGAAACAGTTCGGAATAGACAAGGAAATGATTAGTAAGGGATATAAGGAAGCTTCTGAAGTACGTTTGGTAACGGGTAATATTCTCCCTCAACCCTCAACCCTCAACTTTCACTGCTCTATTTTTTTTTTGACCACTTTTTGTCTAACTGAATCATCAGAGAGTCCACGGGGAGAAACCACTCTAGTCTTGGTACCTCCCCATTGGATCTTTTGCCAACGTACATCAAGAAGACGAAGACCAACAGACCCATGGAGCACGTGGATCAGTCTGACCCATCCCTAGCTGATACTTTGGCATTATTAGAAAATGTTATATCCAAGCTCTTATAGATAGCTACTTCAAGCTGTAAGTTACAATTCGAAGATGTTGATAGGATTAGAAACAATGCAAATCCATTGATCAGTTTCAGCTGGAGGAAAAACTTGTTCTTCTTTATCAAGTATGGGCCCAACCAAAATCAAATGAAGCGTTATCAGACAAATATGAAAATATACAATAATATTTTGTATCGTGTGAGAGAAAAACATTTGTTAAGCATTTAACAAACATATCGTGAATAAAGTCCATACAAGGAAAAGAAAATTTCAAGTTTATTACAACATTCAAGAAATTATAAGCACAAATTATGATCGATAGCTGGAGAAATTGCTGGTTGTCGCAGTGGTGTTGCTGGTGGGCAACATAAAACACAGTGGTGGTCTAGATGGTGACAGTGTGATGGTGGTGGTTGGGGCCAGTGGTCCGAGGCGGTGTTGGCAACGGTGCCGGCAATGGCCTTCGGAGCTGCTATGAGTGATGATGGTGGCAATTGGAGTCGGTGGTCACCAAAGTGGCTGTGTTTGCAATGGTACCGACAATGGCCTTCGGTGTTGCTATGAGTGATGAACAATTAACAGTGAGAGAAAGAATGAATAGGAGAGAGGAGAATGTTCAAATATATGTTGGTTATATCTTTCAAATTTAAAACAAGTTTTAACTCTTAAAATTTGGATTTGAAGTGGGAATTTGAAATTTTATTGAAAGCTGAATTCATCTTTCAACAGTAACATTAACGCTGTTAACATTCTTCTTTTTTTTTTTTTTCCCGATATAACGGAAAGAAGTGCTGTTAACATTCATTCAAGCAAGAGATTTGCGTCATTCAAGATTGATTATGTGGGAGCTCACTTATATTAAGCTTTTGTGGCATTTTATGATTGGCCTGGAGCATCACCTAGAATGGAAAACATGGTGCTCCAGGAATACTAAATAATTTTCTTGATTAAGATGGGTTAAGCTCTAAATATTCTACGATGAGCTATTTTTCCTCCTAAAATCTACTGTTGGTGATAATTACAAATAAAACACCAGAAAATACAAATAATAAAAATTACAATAATTATCGAAAGGGTTGAGGCGCGGGAAATTCGCTCTCTTTAAAGAGATTCAAGCCCTCTGCGGTTAGGTATAGCCTCACACCGGTGCAGCAAAAAAAATCTTGACATGTCCCCCCTAGGATACAACAGCCTGACTAAGTCGTATGGTTCACTAATCTTGCACAATTGGTTGAACCCAAAACTTTATCACATACACCCTTTATTTCTTTTTCTGATAATCTCACACAAAAATAATAAAATAACAAAACACTTCTTCATTTTTTCTCATACTCAAAAGAAGAGGTTAGCTCAATTTATAGGAGAGGAAAACTTGGTGGGCAAGAAAAGGGTTTTCTTGGAAGAAAGGAAACTTGGTGAGCAAGAAAAGGGTTTTTTTGAAAGAGAGGAAACTTGGAGGAAAAGAAAAGATAACTTAGAGGGAAAGAAACTTTTCTTAGAGGCAAAGAAAGGTAGCTTGGAGAATAAGTTGCTTGGAGCCCAAGCACACAATACAATCTATAATACATTATAATATTAAAATATCTGTTAACATTCCCCCCACCTATTTTAATATTATAGGTAATAAAACCTGAGATTATTAGACAAATAAGGATATTATGCATCATGGTAGGTGTGGTCTGCATTGAACCTCCATTAGTGAAACAATAATATCTACTTCAGAGCCAATAGTATGCTCAACATTGAACTATGACTGCTTAAGGGAAATAAATAATTATTGCACACATATAATATTCCAGGCGTTCTAACAGTCAGCACATTGCGGCCTTGTGTGATCCTAGGATTCATGAGTGTGTTTGAGAATTAGCCCAAATCTCATAGGTAGCGGCCCCAGTACCACACTCACATAGGTGAATTCTGTCAAGGGTGCTTCTGTAACTATGACACCCCATTCAATAAGAGCTACAGAAATTCATTAAGAGTATTTTTTAATAACTCAACCTCTACAACGTTACAGGATAAATGCACTTACATCATAGGGATGGGTAAAAATTAATTTAGTGCATTTCTCACGGCCATCATATGATCATTCTTCTCATTGAACCCAGTTACAGGATCTCTGGGCCCTGGGTTGAGTATTCTCATACATGGCTCATGCTATATTCAATGGGTTTCAACCCTATCCCCTTCGATGTATTTCAGACTTTATCTCTTGCTAAGGCCTTAGTTAATGAATCTGCAAGATTATCACCAGATTTAATATAATCCACATTTATGATGCCATTATTCATATAAGATCTCACAATACTGTGTTTTCTTCTGATAGGTCTGGATTTACCATTATAATAACGGTTATTAACTCGACTAATTGCCGTGGTGTTATCACAATGAATCAATATAGGTGGAATCGGTTTTTCCCAACAAGAGATTTCATTTAACAAATCTCTCAACCAATTTGCTTATTCACTAGTTGTAGCTAAAGCAATAAGCTCAGCCTCCATTGTTGCATTAGCAATAATGATTTTTTTTTGGATTTCCAACTTATAGCACCACCTCCAAATGTAAATAAGTAACTAGTGGTTGATAATGAATCACCTGACAAGGTATTCCAATCGGCATTATTGTCACCTTCAAGTACTGCAGGATACTTATTGTAAAACAAGCTATATTTTATAGTACTAGATAAATATTTCATAATCCGCTTAATGGCTAGCCAGTGATCACTGCTAGGCTTGCTAGTAAACTTACTAAGTATTCCAACTGCATAGGCAATGTTAGGTCTAGTACAGTTAGTCACATAACACAAGTTACCAATCATACTAGTATAATCCTTTTGATTAATTACATCCTCAACATTTTCAACAGGAAATAAACGCTCAGGAGGATTAAAATGAGTAAGAACATGTTTGCACTTATAAAAATTATATTTTTTCAAAATTTTCTTAACATAATGTGCCTGATTAAGAAATATACCATCAAAGGTTTTAGTAATTTTCATTCCCAAAATATAATTAGCCTCACCAAGATCTTTCATATCAAAATGGCTACTAAGCATATTTTTAGTTTCCACAATGATATGCAAATTAGAGCCAAATATAAGTAAATCATCTTGTAGACACCCCATTTTTGACCGACCTTAAGACTCAGACGTCATCGATTGAGCGCTCGGTGATTGCGCATGTTGTGCTCGTTCTGAGGTTTCGGAGTTTCGGCTGAGGTCTTTACCTCCGGACCTCGGGACCCTTTTATGCTTTGCCTCGGTTTGCGGACCAGGTCTTGCTTTCTCTTCCCGGAGGGAGGGAGAGGTCTTGTAGACCATCTCTCAGTGGCCATAGGCTACTTTTCGTGGTCGCAGGCCACTGTTCCCGTTTGGAGACCAGTTTTCAGTTTTCGGAGCCGTCGGCCGCGCGCCTCGGTTCGGGACTGCTTAACATTCTCCGTTTGGCACGGTTTTTGGCACACACCTTGTTCCTCTGTCTAGAGGGACACTGGGGCCCGGGAGACCACCTTTGTGGTCGCACCCCACTTTTGGTGCTTAACAGCTTGTTTTCGGGGCACCCGGTCGCGCGTTTTGCCCCCCGAACCCTCTTTTTGCATCGGTGTTGGTTCATTTTTGGCATGAACCTTGTTTTCATTGTTTGGAAGGTGGTACAAGGGTGGGAGACCACCTTTTATCTTGGAGAGCACTTCTCTCTCCACCAGTCGGTTTTCTTGTCGGGAAACTGGTCTCATTGATTTTTGAGCCACATTTGCTGGTCTCCCACCATACCACTAGCTTGCATTCAGTTGGGAGACCATCAAATGGGCTGGCCGACCACTTTTCCTTGAGGGGACCACTCACCCTAGTCGGCCGACCAGGGGAAGTGGTCGGCCGACCACCTTAATTGGTCGGCCTGCTCCCTTCAGTTTTGTCTCTGTGAGTTGTTGCCAGCTGTGCCAGCTGGAAGGCACAGACTGCATCCTCCATACATGTGTATGGAGGATCTTTGGCCTTGGTTTTTAGCTTCTTTGAGAAGCTTTGGCCTCCTTTGTCTATAAAGGAAGGCCTCCCCCTCCTCTGTGAGGGTTCAGATTTTGGTTAAGGCATATACACATATCTCTCTCTTTGTCTCTATATTTAGGCTTAGGAAGTGTATTGTTCTGGACCCTTTTGCACCACACCTCATAGCCTAACACTTCCACTATCAACCCAAGGTTCTTGGAGGTCATTTTCAAAAGTTAAGGAGCTGGGTTTTTGGTCCAGAAGTTGCTGTCTTTGTTGAGCTTCAAGGGTAACTCATTTTCTCCCTTTTTAAACATTATTTTGATCATTCTCTTAGCCTCATTTGCATGCTTATTTGAGGTTTTTTGTCAACTGAAAAAATATTTATTTTTAAGCATTATTCATGTTTGTTTAAGGCCATTTTCCTGTTGGAGGTCATCTATCCTCTTGCATGCTTCATTTAGTCTTGTTTTGAGCCATGCCTTAAGGCCTTTATGTTGACCTTTTCTTGGCCTTTTAGCCACTGAAATCCAGTGGATTTTCAGTGGTTGGCATGCTGTTTTGAGGGCCAAAATCAGAGAGGGGTGACCCTCTCTCTTTTGGCCTTGTTTGTTTGCATATTTGGCCTTTCCAAGGAGCCTATATTTTCATACTTCCTAGCCTTGGTTCAGGCCATTTTTAGTGACTTTTAGGACCTGCCTAGACTCTGTCTAGGGCTGGTTTGGTCACCTCATGTTTGCCTCTTGCATGTGTAGAATAATCCTCTTCATAGCTTATCAAAGGAGCATGTCATTCTTGCATGTATTGGTCATGTTTCAGTGGGTTTTTGGTCATTCTTTGGCATATCATAGCTCTGTCTTTGGCTGGTTTAGTGGCCTCTTGAATGCTTCACATGCTTGTAGTGTAAACCATGCTCACTAGCTTACATTGCATGTTGTTTTGGCCATTGATTCTAGCATATTTTGGCCATACTTCAAACTGATTTTGTTCATATTTTGGGCTGCCTTAGCTCTGTTTTGAGGCCTCTTGGTCGAATGATGCTTGCCATGCATACTTGTAGTGTAATATCCTTGCCTAGCCTTGAGTTTTGGAGCCCCTTGCATGCTTAACTTGAGGTGTTTCCATGTCTTGGCATCATTGAGCATGTTATTTCAGAGCCTATACTTGTGCCATGTTCCCATGTTTTCCACTCTTTAAATGCGTTTGAGAGTTGTGCTTGTATACCTCATTTATGGGCCATTGCATGAGCTTCATTTTTGTGCATTTCAAGCCATCATCTTAGTCCATTTTGCCACTGTTTTGGGCCTGCATAGGGACTGTTTGGGGTTGGTTTGTTCATTTGGGCATTGCTTTGCATACCTCTAGTGTAATGCACTTCACTAGTTTCGGTATTTGAGCCATTCAACATGCATAACATGAGTTGTTTGCATGATTCGGGACCATTTTGTATGTCATTTCAGAGCTGGAACATGTGTTGTTGTATGCCATATTTCATCCTTTCCATGCTTTCATACAGTTGTATCTTGTGCCCTAGGCTTTGGGCCCTTGCATCTTGCATGTTTGCATGTGTTTTGTTGCCTCATTTTCATCATGTATGGCCACTGATTTGGGTGTGGCTGAGGCCCATTCATTTTGGTTTAAGTCCATTTTGCATCGAGTATGCCATTGTAGTTCATAGCATTGAGTATGCCGCGTTGTCGCATGTTTGATCATTGCATTGCGCATGCCTTGTTCACTTCATTGTGTATGATAGTCTTCACATGTGCATTGTGTATGACATATAGTATCATGTGCATTGAGTATGCCATTGTTAGTTCGTAGCATTGCGTATGCTAGTTTGCATGTTTGCACGTCATCCTTTGCATGTTTGCATGACTTGGTTGCATCGCCTTAGGATTGCATGCTTGAGGTCGCATTGTGCATGCCATTCTACTTGTTGCATTGTGTTTGGAATAGGAGTTAGTCCAAACACGGGAAACGAGGGACGTTTCATACTCCAAGTGATGAAACGTGCCTCGATTCTCGGTCGCCGACACTCTTGACTAACACATGATGGAGTTTAGGCATTTATGTGTTTATATGTGCATTCATTTCACATTGAGTCGTGCAATCCGACTCCTCGGCCATCATGCATCGAGATGCGTGATTGGTGGCCCGAGGATCAAGGACTACACTCCCTAGAGCTTATGCAATGATGGGGAGAGTGGTCGTGCACACATGTGTTGCAAATACCTTGCTTTCTCTCTCTCTTGCCTTTGTTGCAGAAAATGCAGAAACCAGGAGAAGAAACTGGTCGGCCGACCAGGTTTTCTGGCAGGCCGACCACCTTTTCTGGTTTTCACCACCAAGGGTGGTCGGTAGGTGGTCTCCAATGCCTATAGCTGGTCGGCAGCCTCCCCCTAGATTCCCAGGGTAGAGTTTCATCTCCTTGGAGCTTTGTGCAAGTTTCTGAAATCAATTGCAAACAAAGGCGAGCCGGGGCATCGCGATGGATTTCCCGACAAGGCGACTCGAGCATGCATGCATCCTTTATCATTCAAAGCAGAGCTGAGGCAGCCCATTTTACATAGTTTGCATGCTAGTTTAGTTAATTTGTTAATTAGCTAGTGTTGTGTAATAATTAGTTAATTCGATTCTGTATTATTTATTCGGACCCTCCGAGAGAGGGCAATGTTGTAATAAGTGTGCGTGTGTGTGATGTATGTCTTCCAACCCCACGTCTTTCTCCCTTTTATTTACCAGCTTATGATGGTTAGTTTTAGGGCACGTTTCAATTAGCATCCTTATGCTCGTATGTTTGCATCCATTCATCTGTTTTGCATGCACCGGGCTCGGCGCATCATACTAACTGCATCGTATTTCAATTCCAAGTTGAATACATGTTACCTGTAGCATCTCACATGCCATCTTAGAATAGCCGAGCCTATCTTAGTTGCATTCTTGCATGTGTTGCATTAGGCATCTCAGCATAGTTAGGATTCATGCATGTTTTCTAATTAGCTTCTTTCTTTGGCTCGGAGTACTCGGTAAGTGTTTATGCTTTAGCATCCTTGCATGCGTGTGAGTGACTGCCATGATAGCATGCTTACCATGAGGCTATGTGCTTATGTGATATAACTGCCTGAATGCCTGTGGGTGAAGGTTGGGTTGCTTGAATTGGAATAATTCGTCGAAACCCGTGTTTTAGCCTACTTGCGAGTAGCAAACTTCAATCCATTTTCAAAACAAACGGATATGCGATGCTTTGTTCCAACTTAGGCAATCTAGTCTATACTTGTATGCTGTGCGCATCACATAGTAATTCTAGTTAATAACCGGAATAAGAGCACATGTGTTTTCAAAAACAAGATATCATGCTTAGTAGTGGCCGATCTTTGATCGGGCGAGCGGGGGTGCTCATGAAATGACCTTCCCCAATCGTACCCAAGTTCCCGAGCCGAGGCAACTTTGGTGATGACGGACACGTGGCCTTAGGCACGAGTCAGGGTTTCCTAAATTCCCTCAAAATAAAATATTTAGGTGGCGACTCTGTATCTGGCAAAGTAGTTCATGTTTGGCACTTCTTTCTAAAAATCAAAATTTCAAAATGATTTGCCGGATTTGGACTCTTTGGTGATTTATCAATCTCGCATTGCACTATGCAAGATTAGATTAAGAACCGTGACATTGAGTCCGAACTGTAGTGAGCCCAATGAACAAAACGAGATTTTCCCGGGACGTTCGGGCGCGTCTACATATCTACATAGAGGCTAATCATGACATGTGAATTTTCTTTAGATTTATAGTAGATGCATTTATCACATTCATTAGTTTTATAGCCATTCTCAATCATGCTGGAATCAAATTTCTCATGCCATTGTTTAGGGGCTTGTTTTAAGGCATATAGGGATTTAACTAGCTTGCACACTTTGCTTTCTTGATCGAGTTTCACAAAACCCTCAGGTTGATCTATATAGATTTCTTCATCCAAGTCTCCATTGAAAAAGGCTGTTTTAACATCCATTTGATGAATCATTAATTGCAACCACTACAATTAATAATCTAATGGATGTAACTTTAGTAACCGGAGAAAATGTATCAAAAGAGTCAAGATCTGCTTGTTGTTTAGAACCTTTCGCAACAAACCTTACTTTATATTTATCAATAGTTCCATAAGGTTTAAGTTTTTTCCTCAAAACCCATTTACAGCCAATAGTTTTACAACCTGGCGGTAAATCTACTAATACCTAAGTTTTATTGAATAATAATGATTCTATCTCATTATTTACAGCCTCATTCCAAAAAACAGAGTCAGGAGATGTCAAAGCTTCTTGTAAAGTTAATGGAGTTTCCTCTACATTAAAAACATGATAATCAGGGCCAAAATCTTTTTCTAATTTGGCTCTTTTACTCCTAGGTTGAAAAACTACAGTGTCTTGATTTTGTAAAAGATGAGTAAAGGAACCGGTTTTAGATAAAATATTTTCTTGATAATTTTGACCCCCACCATTCTTAGATTTAAAAGAAAATTTTTCTTCATGAAAAATTGCATCACTTATATAAAAATTATTTTGTTTTCAATATTAAAAAATTTATAGGTTGAACTATTTGTTGCATATCCAAGAAAAGCACAAGTGGCAGCTTTCACATTGTTACGATCCAAACCCGCCCCTAAGGGTTTAGCATCGTAAGCGGCCAGTAATTCGCGATTACCAAAAGGCTGCTTAATAGTAATAATAATAATACAGTATAAAGGGGCTGGCGGAAGCCAATGAGTAATAAAAAGATATCCAATGAGCTGTGAAAACCTGAATGGAAAAAAACTTCCATGGACAAAACCACATTTATAGCCATATACCAAAAATACATGTACAATCAAGTCTTAAACATTTTTTACATTAACAGGGACAAAAAGGGTGAATCTGAAACACCCCAAAATAGCCTTGACTCGTGCAGGTTCGGAACCTCGATATGAGGGGCGATGGTTGGCTTGACAAAACATGAGTCTAAGTCAGCGCCTCTAGCTCTGGTCCAGTGCCTGGCCACCTACATATATATAAACTATGAGCTAAAGCCCAGTGAATAACAAATGTGTAAAGAGTTTAAGAATGAATGTCTTTTCGGTAATTGAAACAGTCATTTGCATCAGTAAATTAGTTATTCAATCGGTGACTCATATTTCAAGTCATAACATTCAGTTGGAAACCATAGCAGTTATTCGTGGTACATCCAATAGCAGAACAGTGCAGTAGGTCTAAATAGACCGAACTGTTAGTTGATGGCCATCAAAACAGTAAACAGTAGTAGTTCCAAACATTGGAACTAACAGAGATCTCTGTAACAGTAGCAATAACAGTAACAGTCATTTGCTATGGATGCCACGAGTACAGTTCGTAAAATAGGACAAACATTCATTCAGTAAACAATGTCATTTCAGAAAGCAGTACAGTTAATCATTCAGAAAGTAATTGTAATTAAACATAGCTTTACAACATTGTTACTCACAGATTATTGGGCTATAGACAGGCTAATCAACGTCCTCGGGTGCCAAACCTACGTAGTTGCAGAACGAACACACACTAAACTACACACCCGGAATTAATAACTTAGCCCCTTGCTTGTTTTGGTGTGGTTCTAAATCATTAACCTCATTATGATGTCTTAAACATAGCCTAGGAATGCCTAGAATGGGATGAGGATGTAAAAATGTACTTAAAAACATTTTTCAAAACTTGCTGAAAACAGGGGTCTCGCTCGAGCGTAGCTTTCTTCGCTCGAGCGTACATGCAGAATGTAATTGGTCGCTTGAGCGTAGACTCCTTCGCTCGAGCGATCTGCAAAAATGCGAAAAGTACTGGTTGCTGAAAATCTCCGCCCGATGCTTGCTCCAGCGTGAGACACAGTTCTTCGCTCAAGCGCAAGTATTGTCGCTCGTGCATGCGTCTGCACACGCAAAAATTCTGAGAGCTTACAATTTACGCTCGAGCCAGCATTCCATTGCTTGAGCGAAAGTCTGAAAAAAAAGGTGGTCGCTCGAGTGTGAAATCTCTTGCTCGAGCGAGGAAGCCAAATTCTGGGTTTTCCAGATTTGCTCCCAAAGCTCAAACCATGGATTTAATATGCCAAAACTTATCCTTTTGGGCCAAATCTCTGGCAAATACTTAGAAACTCATAACACAACATGTTTTGAAGATCATTTCATAAAATCAAAGCCCAAAAGCATGTCAATTGTACCAAATTTCAACTAAAACTTTATGAACATTACAAGAACATGACATGCATGAGTTCTCTAGAACTCCATTACCTCAAAGCATGATCAAATGCAAGATTCAACTAAAAAACATGGTGAATTTCTAGAGTACAACCATAATATGACCATGCATGTGGAAATTTTCATAAAAACAATCTCGAAATTCAAAGATATGGACATGCATCCATGGATTGACTTAGCTTCCTTAGATTCTAGCTCAATTGTCCCATGAATTCACCTATTTCATTTATATACAAGTCCTAGATGGCTCCATTTCAAGATTAAAAGGTTGAGCTCTTACCTAGGCTACTCAATCAAGCTTCACTTAAGCCGAATTCTTGAGCAATGAACAATTCTTCAAAGTTTCTTCACTTCCCTCTAAGTTTCCAAGCAATACACTTGTTGAATTCAATTCTCTCCTACTCTCCTCTCTCTCTCTCGTTTGTGTACAAGGAGATGGTAAAATGATGGTGTCAATTAAGCATGAAGACAAATGGTCTTGTAAGACCCACTAATGGCAACCATGTAATTTAACTTAACCTAAATTAATTAGCATTATAAATTTTAATTTAATCATCCCAAATCGAATTTCAATTAAACTTACCATAATATTCTATAATTCCTAACTAGTATATAACATAAGTCAATTTCCGAATCGGTCGCCGATAAGACTTTCAATTCGCAAATCGAAATTAAAACGTGAACAGATCTTTCTATGTCAAACAGATAAGAAATGCAATTAAAACAACACACTCACATAATCAATATGGGATTTCATCTTAATCATTTACTTAGCATGCTTAATCATGAATTAATGCTAAACATAGGTCAGGGTTGTCACACATACCTAATTTGGATCTTTTAGGGTCTACAAGTCTAACAAAAGCTAGACAACCCCAAACCCTCAAATATTCCAAATTTGGCTTATGCCTTTTTCACAACTCAAAAGGTGTAACTTTTGTTTTTGTTTTTGTTATTTTTTTTATGTGGTACTCTATTCATAATATAACATGCGGTTAAAATTGCTTCTTCCATAAATTTGAAAGCATACCTGCTTCAATTAGCATAGCATTTGTTAAGTCAGTTAAAGTTATATTTTTTTCTTTCTGCAACACCATTAGATGCAGGTAAATATGGTGGAGTAGTTTCATGGATAATTCCCAAAGACTGAGCAAACGAGCTGAATGCAAAAGATTCATACTCACGGCCTCTATCACTTTTATATCATTTAATCTTTTTACCGAATTGATTTTCAACTTCAAGAAAGAATTCTTTAAATTTTTCAAAAGCATCACTTTTATTTTTCAACAAGTATACATAAGTGTATTTTGAAAAATCATTAATAAAAGTGATAAAATATCTATTTCCACACGTGTTAAAATTCCTTCAATTCACATAAATCAGTGTGAATTAATTCTAGTAATTCAGTATTTCTCACCGCACTTTTATGAGGTCTTTTTGTTATTTTTGCTTGACTGCAAACTTCACATTTCTCAAAGTTATTTGTTAGTCTGGGAATTAATCCTAAGCTACTTATGACTCCCACATATCGGTTATTAATATAACACAGACAAGCATGCCAAAAATTCATAGAAGACAACATGTAAATAGAAACATGTTTTCTTATTCTCAACATTTAATTTAAACATTCCATCACATGCATATCATTTTCTCACAAATATGCCTTTTTAGTTATTACATATTGGTCAGATTCAATAGTCTGCTTGAAACCAGTTTTGTTGAGTAAATAACTCGACATCAAATTTTTTCTCATAGACGGTGTGTATAACACATATTTTAAAACAAGCACACGTCCAAAGGTAAATTTCAGCTCAACATCCCCACACTCGAGCACCTTGGTTAAACTGGAGTCACCAAGCATAACAGTCCTCTCCTTATTAAAAGGATTAAAATCTTTGAACCAATCTTTAACATAGCAGACAAGCCTATTGGCACCAAAGTCTGCCCATCACCCTTCCACAAATTGAACCATAAAAATATCTGTAATCATAACCACAAATGGTTTCTCGATAACATTAGCATGTAGTCGAGACTGTTGTTTCTGAAATTTGCAAGTTCGAGCAATATGCCCACTTTTGCCACACACAAAACATGTCACATTTGTCAGATCTTATGAAGGGGGTTCTTGGTTCCATTTCTTTTGCCTCGGGTAATTTTTATTTTGTGGCCTTCCAGTATTTTTCTAGATTTTCTTAATTGGCTTCAAGTGACTATTTTTATAAAATTGACCTTTAGGTAAAGTATTTCCAGAAGTTAAATTTACCTTTGTAGTGGAATGCTCTTGTGTCATAAGCGCATTTTGTCCTTGTGCTTCTTCCTCCACCCAAATCCGTGTGATTATAGTCTCCAAGGAAATCTCTTTTTGCTTATGACGTATTGACTTCTGAAACTCCCTCCAAGATAATGGTAGTTTGTCAATAATACCTGCCACAACAAGATTGTCTCCAATTTTGATGCCTTGGGATCTAATTTCAGCCACTAACATCTGAAAAAACTTGAACTTGCTCCACCACTGATTTTCCATCTATCATGTAATAGCGGAAAAAATGGTTTAGAGCATATTTTTTAGTATCTGCTTCTTCAGTATCATATTTATTTTGCAAGGTTTTCCAAATTTTCTTGGTAGTGGTGTAAGTAGTATCATAATAATCATAAAATTGATCCGAAAGACAATTCAAAAGATAATACCAACATTTATACTCATCTGTGCTGTATTTCTTGATTTTTTCAAGAAGGGTGGCATACTCCTCGTCTGTCATCTCTTCAGTGGGTGCTTTGTTCGGATTTTTCTCGGTCAGTATATAGGCCACTTTGAGGAGATTGAGGTAGAAAAGCATCTTGCCTTTCCATCTCTTGAAATGGGCTCTATTGAACCAGAAGGGCTTGTTGAGATCGCCGGTATTCTCATTGGGCTTCTCCAATACTAGCTCCATGGATTTTACTGTTTGAATCTCCTTAAAATTGTTGGTGATAATTACAAATAAAACACCAGAAAATACAAATAATAAAAATTACAATAACTATTGAAATGGCTGAGGCGTGGGAAATTCAGTCTCTTTAAGGAGATTCAAGCCCTTTGCGGTTAGGCATAACCTCACATCGGTGCAACAGAAACAACCTTGACTTGTCCTCCCTAGGATACAACAGCCCGACTAAGTCGTATGATTCGCCAATATTGCACAATTGGTTGAACCCAAAGTTTCATCACATATACCTTTTATTTCTTCGCTTGATAATCTCACACAACAATAATAAAATAACAAAACACTTCTTCTTTTTTCTCATACTCAAGATAAGATGTTAGCTCAATTTATAGGAGAGGAAAACCTGGTGGGCCAGAAAAGGGTTTTCTTGGAAGAGAAACTTGGTGAGCAAGAAAAGGATTTTCTTGGAGAAGAGGAAACTTGGTGGGCAAGAAACTTGGAGAAAAAGAAAAGATAACTTGGAGGAAAAAAAACTTTTCTTAGAGGCAAAGAAAGGTAGCTTGGAGAACAAGTTGCTTGGAGCCCAAACACACAATATAATCTATAACACATTATAATATAAAAATATCTACTAACACCTACAAATAAATCCTTTTAGAAATCAATTGGTTTGTGTCTTTCTCAAGAGTATTTCAATGATCAAGTTAGTGCTTGAAGAAGAAGATAACCACAGAAGAGAGAGATAAAAACAAACAAATAAATAAATAAACAAATACATAAATGATCTAAATCATTTTATGAGTCATAATTTTTTTTTAAATTTGGGAGTTTTAACCATTTTTGTTTGTGTATATCCACCTCTCACAGTAACAATCCACGTAAAGAGAATAATTTTTTAGTCTGTTGACCAATTTGAAAATGTCACGTGTATATCGTTATAATAAGGCATATTTATTAAGCCCATAAGATAGGTTTTCGTAATTGGTGTTTTTTTTTTTTTTTAAAACTGAAAGCTAAAATAAATTAAACAGATAAAGTTCTGGGGTATGAAACCCTTCTAGCATCATCATACAACTGATTGGATAAAAAGGAAGGAGCAGAATTAAAAACATGAAATCCTTTAATGGCAATATTGCCCTGATTTGTTAAAATGTCCACACACTTGTTGGCTTCTCGAAAGATTTGATTAATTGTTCCGATACGAAGCTCACTCATGAGGTACCTGCAGTCAAAGATGATGTTACTAAAGTGATAATATAAAGGAGGTTCTTGCAGAACTAGGTCGGACACAGTTTTGGCATCCGACTCAACACAAATTTTGGATAATCCTAAGTCCACTGCCAGTTTCAAGCCATCTCTAAGAGCCCAAAACTCTGCCTCCAAAGCCGAGGCAACTCCTAAGTTATGAGCAAAACCTACAACCCAACAGCCCAAGCAGTTATGAATAATCCCACCTCCACCTGCTAAACCAGGAGAGCCCTTAACTGCACCATCAATGTTGAGCTTGAAGGTTCCATGGATAGGTGGTTTCCAACTAATAGAGAGATGGATAGAGTCTTTACAGGGTTTGCCTCGATCAGAAATATGTTGCCAATCTAAAGCTTTGGCAACCACCAAAGAAGCCCGAAAAGGAGTTAGGTTGGTTTGAAAGCAAACAGAATTTCGGTTCAACAAAATGGCCCAACAAACAAAAGGAAATAAGATAGCCCAACGGACGGAAGAGAAGTGGGAAATATGAGACTGGCAGTTTAGCTTGAACTAGTCATGAAGATCAAGGGAGAATGAGGGGATGACATTAGAGGGAATGCCAATACAAGACCAATAATGGGTGGCAGAGGGACATTCACGGAGGATGTGGTCGATGGTTTCAGGAACGCACCTACAGACTAGGCAGAGGTAATCATCTACTATCTTCCTATGGAACAGATGCGATTTAGTGGTAAGTTTCTGATGAAGAACACGCCAAACAAAGTGGAGGATACGTGGGTTAGCGGGAATAGCCCACACCTAACTCCAGTTGGAAATGAGAGGAGAGCTACAAAACTCTTTAGAAAGAAGGTAAGCAGAATTGCTACAGAAGTTGCCATCCGTAGAATATTTCCAGACATGGATATCATCACCAGAGTTGAACCAAGATGGGGAGGTGCTTTTAACAGAAGCAAGGATTTCGGGGGACAGGACGAAGGAGATACGGGAAAAGTCTCGGTCATTATCGACCCAGCAGTCACCCACACACAAGGAGGAGTCGGTAAAGGATATGAGCCCTGTAATGCAGCCATGTAAAGGACTGCACTTAGCCCAATCGTTTATAAAAAAACGGGTTGTTATACCATTGTGAAGAAGCATTTTCGACCCTTTTTCAAGGATGTCCACTCCCTTAAGCAGATTCTTCCAAGTTGGAGAAGCTTTACTACAAGGTCGCCCAGTCCCACCATACTTCGATTTAAGAGTTCTTTCTCAAAGAGAAGTATCCTCACTCGACAAACGCCAATTCAACTTGGCCATTAAGACTTTGTTGACCAAACAAGTTTGTCTAATGCCTAATCCACCAAGATTTTTAGGTTTGGTAACCGTGTCCCAAGCAATACCATGGATTTTTCTATGCTCCGAGGAAGATCCCCACAAGAAGTCCCCATTAAGTTTATCAATGGTATGAGCCACCAACTTAGGGATGAAATTACATTGCATAATATAGGTAGGGATAGCCGCAGTCACTGCTTTAATTAGAGTAGAACGGCTAGCAAAAGATAACATCTTGCTCTTCCACCCAACAAGTTTACCTTGAATCTTGTCAATTAAAAATTCGAACGACGCTTTACTAGGTCTAGAATGGTGGATAGGACATCCCAGGTACTTGCCTAGATTCCTAGAGATGGGGATCCTAAGGAATGATGCAAGAAGTTGTTGCTTATAATCTGAAACATTCGAGGAGAAAAGAACTTTGGATTTACCAAAACTGATTTTTTGACCAGACAGCAAGCAAAACTCTTGAAGAATGAGAGAGATGCAATGGCAATTGGCCTCAGAGGCCTCTCCAAACAGAATGAGATCGTCTGTAAAGAAGAGATGAGACAAGAGAGGACCATTCCACGAGACATGAATAGGAGTCCAGTTATTACTGACACAAGCTTCGGAGATCCTAGAGGATAAATACTCTAAACAAAGAATGAAGATGTAGGGAGAGATAGGATCACCTTGCCTGATTCCACGAGACGGGGTGAACTCCTTAGTTTTTGTCCCCATTGAAACATAGCTAACGAGCTAGAAGTCACACAAGACATGATGAGATCAATCCAGATGGACGGGAAATTAAAGGACCTGAGAACTATATGAATGAAACTCCATTCTAACCGATCATAAGCTTTGTCGAGATCAAGCTTGATCAATATATTACTCGTTCTGCCTTTTTTTGCTTTGAAATTGTGCACAACCTCTTGCACAATAACCACATTATCCACTCCTCTTTGGCCTGGAATAAAACTAGATTAAAGCGGGTTAATGAGATCATCAAGAAGGGGTCTTAAACGAGTAACAAGAATTTTCGTGATGAGTTTATAGATAGTGTTGTAGAGACCAATAGGGCGAAATTGAGTAATCACCTCAGGATTGGGGGCCTTAGGAATGAGACAAATCAAGGTCTTATTTATTTCGGGATCAATATGACCAGAGCCAAAACTTTGGCAACCGATGGGGTAAGAGTATTCTAAAACTTTTGGAAAAAAATAGGGTGGAGGCCATTAGGCCCAAGAACCTTCTAAGGTTTGAAGAACCATAACACTCTCTTGATTTCAGCTAGAGAAGGTGTAGCCGCAAGAGCAGTGTGATGGACTGAATCAATAGAAGGCAGAAGTTGAAAGGTCAAGTCATCACGATGAGAAGAGAGGAGAGAGCAAGTGAACAAATCCTTGAAATGGGAAACAATATTAGTCTTAATGGTGTCAACCTCATACACCCAGGCATCATTAGAATTTTTCAAGGCGAAGATTTTATTATGCTTGCGATGAGAAAGGGTGGTTTGGTGAAAAAAATTTGGTATTCCTATCCCCATCAAAAGTGAAATTGATTCTATCACCACGTGACCAAAACTATTCCAAGTACGTATGATGTGAGACACTCCTAGTCAAATTACCTTTCCTGATAATGTGTTTGATTAGAAAATTTAATGAGAGAAAAAAATGTAATTTTATTTTTTGTTTGATTATAATTGAAAATATATATAAAAGAAGAAAGTAAAAGGGAGATACAATCCCATTTTTTGTCTTTTGATTCACTTGTGTTGTGTCTGATTAGGAGATTTGAGTAGAGAATTGGAAAATAAAATGGAAAAAGTAGGTGAAATGTGAATAAAATAGATTTCCATGTCATCTAGTTTCACACCTCTTCCGTTTCTTTTTCCAAATCCTTATCCAAATCTCCTAACTAAGCACAACGTTATACTCTTTTATTTTTTCATTTCTTAACTCAGCTAAACATAGCTGCGAATTTAAATCTTATCATTTTCTATAATAATATTAGAAAAATGTATAAGATAAATTAAATTAAATTAAACTAAAGGTTGTCAAACGAGACCTAAGTCTATCAATCAGTAGATTATGGACTTGGACACTTATAGACCTGGACCTGAACTTTATTGTGGACTACAAATTAGTTCTTTATCTATTTTAGTGTAGATTCTAATAAATAAACTTATTGTTCAATATGTTCAATGATAATTGATAACATTTTTTAATCAAATATTATTAAAAAAAATCACTAATTGTTAATTTTCAATGCAGTTTAAAAACTGTCACAAAAAATGTCACTAATTATAAATTTTAGCGACAGTTTAAAAACTTTCAAAGATAATTTTAAAAATTCATCACAGAAGAAGTCACTAATTGTAAATTTTAGTGACAATTTATAAAAATCGTAACAGAAAAAAGTTAATTCTTAGCAACATATGTAAAAAATTGTTATAAAAAATTATTTTTAGCGACTTATTTTACTAAGACTTATTTTCAATAAGATTTGATGGAAATTAAATCCAAATATTAGGCCCTATTAATAATTTATCCTAAGTTTTAATTTAACCACATTATTGTGTATTTAATTTTATTAAAAAGAGGATACATAAGCAACATTGGCTAGATAAATTTAAAAGAAAAATATAGATATTTTGAAAAAATAATTACAAATTTATTAAAAAAATTAAAATTAAAATTCAATTGGACTAATTTTTTTTCTAATTTTTTCTCTAATTAAAATATAGATATTTTCTCTAATTTTTTTTTTATTCAAGATATTTTCTCTAAATTCAATTGGACTACCTACCTAAGCTATTAAAAAGGGAGCTTGGAAGGCTGCTGCCATTAGTCACTATTGTGTTGTTAACGGTGTTATTTATTTTGACGATTTGAATTGTTTATTTTTAAAAAATATTGAATAAAATATATTTATAAAAGTTTAAATTAATCTAATATTGATATCTTTTTTATTAAGATATATTCGTATCTAAAATATTAAATTATAAATTTAATTTTAAGTGTAAATTTAAATGTAAATATAATTTAATAATAAGAATATTGATGTTTGATTAATTTAAATTTCAATATCTTCTGACAAAAAAAAAAAAAAAAAAAAAACGAGTCACATGATGCCCAACAGTCTGCACAATCTCTTAAAAAGGTACTCTGCCTCCCCATCAGAAATGCATGGTCTTTAAGGAGCATGAATTAATCATGACTCATTCCCATCTTCGTAGAGCTCTATCCATAAGCAGTAATGTCAGGGATCTAAATAAAAAATGTTAGAAATTTTAAAAATTTTGTTAAATTTTTTATTAAATATCTTATGTGAGACAAATTTTATGTAAATTTTACACTCATAAAAATATTTAATAGAAATTTTAATACAATTTTAAAATTTCTAACATTGTCCATTTAAAATTGGGAGCTGTTTAAGTGTGCAACCCCCTTAAGGTTGCACACTATACGCAACCCAATTGTTAGCCGTTAGATTACAATAATTGATCAAGACCATTGAATTGTTTAATCGTGAAAAAGTTGAAACCGGGGCAACCGGTTAATGCTGTCATTTGCATGATTGCATCCCACTCACTCTCTGTATTTCGTCTCTATCTCTTTCTGTTCTCCTCTCTATGTAAGGTTGAGTGAGTGTAACCCTTGATTTCCATTAACAACGAGAAGCTCGTGCTGGGTTGGTTCCATTGACGAAGCTCTGTAGGGAACAGTATAACGGGCAATTTCCAACAACAACGAAACTACAAGGCTGTGTTGGTTCCATTGCTGAAGTGAAGCAGTTCTCTCCAACTAGATATGAGGTATGGAGCTGTCTCCCTCTCTCTCTCTTTGGCCTCTTCACTTCAGCTATTTTCCCTCAACTAAACCCCCATCCTAACTTCAACCGCTCTACGCTTCGCTCAAACGGAAACCCCTCCATTGGCAACTAACCTTTCTCTCTCTAAAGTGAGTGTTTGTGTTTGCATAAACAACTAAATAGTGTGAAAATGTCATGTTTGTGTTTGTGTTAACATTTTTCGGTCATCAAGTAATTGTTTGTACTAATGTCATGTACAGTATGGCCCCAGTGGAAGTTAAAAGGGAAGGTGATGATTATGACATTCCAAATGAAGCAGATGGCATTCGTTTGATGAATGAAAGTCGGGTGGAACCTTATCATGGTTGCGAAGCTGGTCCGAGCAATGAAGAAGCAACCAACATGAACGTTGAAGATGGCGGAGCCGATGTGAAAAAAGAAATGGTTGACGATGCTCATCGCAATGACATGGTTGGTGATGTTGAACGTGCTATTCTGGAACAGAAATTTGATTCGGTCGAAGATGGAGAAGCTTTCTATAATGCGTATGCTAAAGCCAATGGATTTAGTATACGAAAATCCAGATTTAACACAAATAAAGAGGGAAAGGTTGTTAGTAGGCTGTGGTTGTGTTCAAGGGAAGGTCAGAGATTACCAAAATACTTGGACCGTGTTGCTAAGGAGAGTAAAGCTCCCAAGGCACTAACAAGAGTAGGTTGCAAAGCCCAATTTCGCATACGGTACGATACAGATTCTAGTGAAGAGGGAAAGTATGTTGTGACTCACTTCGTCGCAGACCACAACCATGAATTGGCGGAACAACACTGTGTGATGTATCTGAGGTCACATCGCAGTTTAAACAGCGCTGACAAAGCTCAAGCAATGGCTATGCGCAACGTCGGTGTGAAGACTAGCCAAATCATGGACTATATGGTAAATCAATTCAGGTTTTATGAGAATGTTGGTTTCATCCGTACAAATTTGCACAACCATATTCAAGCCGAACGTAGAGCAGAAGTTGAGAATGGTGATGCGCAGGATGCGTTGGTTTACCTATGTGCAAAACTTGATGTTGATGGACGATTTTTTTACAAGTATGATGTGTGTAACGATAACAAGTTACAAAATCTGTTCTGGGCAGATTCGAAATCGCGGGCTGACTACGCAAAGTTTGGTGATGTGTTGATATTTGACTCAACTTACAGAACCAATGCATACAAGAAACCTTTTGTCATGTTGGCTGGTGTGACTAGCCACTTTAGGACCACAATATTTGCATATGTTTTGCTAGCTAATGAGACAATTGATAGATACACATGAGTTTTGCTAACATTTATGGAGGCGATGGGCAATAAAGCACCTATGTCCGTACTGATAGATGGGGATAAGGCGATGCGAGAGACAATCAGAAGAGTATTTCTAGACGCAAGACATCGATTATGAAATTGGCATCTTGGGAAAAATGCTGTTTCAAATGTTCACAAAAGTGGCTTTGCACATGCTTTCGAGCAGTGCATGGACATGGAAACGGATGAGACAAAGTTTGAGCATGGCTGGACGACAATGGTCGAAAAATTTGGACTTCAAACCAACAGTTGGGTGTTGAAGACACATGAGAAGCGTCATATGTGGGCTGAGGCATATATGCATGGACATTTCTTTGCTGGGATGAAAAGCACTCAGCGCTCGGAGAGTATGAATGCTTATTTCAATGCCTTCCTCCAACACAAATTGAAGCTATATGAATTTGTTAGGCACTATGATCGGGCTCTTGCAAGGATAAGGTATAATGAGGCTAGAGATGATGCTAAAACAAATAACACTTTTCCGGTATTGATTACTCCATTGCGAGATATAGAGAGACATGAAGCTGAGCTATTCACCCGAAACATATTTAGAATGTTCCGTGATGAAATCTTAGAAGAGGGGAAATTGAATGTCAAGGACGTGTTCCCTTTGCCAGATGGTCAGAAATGCTACTATATTCATAAGTACAAAGTGAAGGATAGATCATGGATAGTAACACACAGTCCAGTGGATGCTGCAATGAGATGTTCTTGCATGAAGTTTGAGTCGTTGGGGCTACCTTGCTGTCACATGATATGTGTTATGAAAGCCAAAAATTTAACGCAAATTCCCCCAACTTGTGTGCTGCATAGATGGACAAGGGCTGGAAGCAAGGATGGCCAACAATGGCCTCAACCCTCAATTGATAGCACTACAACACAGACGGCCCGGTATGGGATATTGAGTTCTTCCTACAATGAAATATGTTTCTATGCCTCGCAATCAACGGAAAGGTTTCAAAGAGGCTAGGGATGCATGTCTTCCGATGACGAGCCGGATGAAGGAGTTATATGAGAGGAATCTGAACGATGGGAATGGAGACAAAGGGAAACATTCATTCCCTCGACAATTTGGAGTAGAAGATCCTGATGTTGTGAAGATAAAAGGGAACCCGGGACGGGCGTCGTCCAACTATCGAAGACCAAGAAAATGTGGGAATTGCAAATGCATTGGGCACACAAAGTGAATGTGTCCTAATGTTCGGTTTAGCCAAACAGTGGATAGTAACTCAGATGCAAATACAACCCACATAACTGACCGTGAGTACAATGCGGAGTCATTGCCCGTTCGCTGCAAAACTGGGTTGGTGGATCCAAGTACACCGCACATTAAGCAATGGCGACTATTTTTTGATGCTTCTCCTGATTCCAAGCAGCCTGTGGGCCAATACGGTAGCGTTGAAGCAGCAATGTGCAAAAATGATTCGACCACAATTGATGAGGTGAATCAGGTAATTTTATAAATTGTATGATTTACTTATTCCCTTAATTTATTAGGTAGACAGTACTACTTATTCCCTTAAAACACATGTAAATAATGTATGTAGTTTTCATTTTGCACGGATTGCTGTACGTAACGTGTAAATAATTCGTTACGTACAATGCCAGGAAATGGCACAACGTTACTTATGTACAAGGCCACGAGTTGTAAATTTCCCATATTGTTTAGAGTAATGTTGTCATTTGTGTTTGCAGTGACTTGTCATTTTGAAAACTAATTAAAGGTGAGATATATATGGGTTGTCTGTGTATTGTTTTGGGTTGGAAATTGGCTTATGTCTGTATTCCAAGATTCCTATTGCGGGTTGCTTGTTTCTGTTCCATATTTGGTTGGATCTAACTGAAGGGTTTTTTGCGGTGTGGTTTATCAACTAACGATGTGTTTGGCTTCGTATTGATTTCTTATGACTTGTTTCGGTAAATTAGTATTATATTTTGAGTAAAATACGAATTTTGTCCATATGGGTTTGCAAAATTACATCCCAGCACATGCATTTTGTATATAATCCAAGTGGCAGTTAATTTTGGATGTTACTTGGAGAAAGTAACTCAACAAACTCATTACTTTATCACCATGCCGATTGGTATATGAATTACGAGTTATGAACAGGAGTTATGAAATTATTTCATGTTAACTATGAAAGTGATGGGTTTATTGTTAGTAAAATTATGGTGGGCCTATATCGACAGCAACGAAGCAGTAATTTAAAGTTGACAAGTTAAAGAAGAAAATCAAGCAATTGTGGTATTGGTTCGAATGCCTGAAAAGGATGAAGACTTCTTTCGATGAACTGATGGTAACAAAGTAAAAAGCAACAAAGTACAAAGTAGAAAGTAGAAAGTAAGTTGTTGTGTTGTTGTGTTGTTTGTAACAAAGTAGAAAGTAGAAGGGAAGAAACTACTCAGAAGTTACAATGTAGAAAGTAGAAGGGAAGAAACTACTCAGAAGTTACAATGTAGAAAGTAGGTTGTTGTGATGTTGTTCATGTCCTCTCTCTCTGTAAACATTTTGCCCTTTATAGCTATTATTTCCCATGACCCCATGATCTGCTGATTCTACAACTACTTCTGTGCAACTTCTGTAACTGCACGGTCATTTCTGTGTCTTGAAACCACATAAAACCTTCACTTGTACCTATCGAAGTGCACATAATGGAAGTTGCCACCTATGCCCAAGTCCTTTTAGCCTTTCCTCGACAGATACACAGACTCCCAATTCATTCATGTTTCCTCTTGGAGGCTGGCCACTAAATCCATGAGCACTACCAGTAACTGCTCCACCGTGTAAGTCAGGTGGCATGCAAGATTCAATGTTAGTTGATGACCCTTGTCTTCAGGTGGACTTGCCATATGTCCTCAATTGAATGGATCAGCTGTTGGCAGGATGTGGGAAAAATAGGTGCAAAGAGGAATTTTTTAAAAATAACCAATCATAATTTAGCTGAAAATATGAGTGAAATTTTTTTAAAAAAGTAGTTTCCATTGTTATGATTATAAACCCGAGATGTATATTTTGTTTTCGATATAAGTAAGTTGTGTATTTTGGTTGCGTAAAATGTAGGACAACAATTGTGTTTAAGTCATTACAATCCAGAAAAAGGTTATTTCAAATATTAACAAGTTTACCAACATTGAATATATTTTGATTAAATTATAGGGAAAATTCAATATTTGGCAGAGTTTGATGATTCAAAGTCAAGGGCAGTAACAGTGAGTGGCCAAGTGTTGCGGTTCAGTGGCCCAGTTTGCAAGGATTGTGGTTGTGTTTAGTGGACAATATTCTGTCGATTTTTGTCTCATAATGGTGAGGGACATGCCCCACAATGGTGAAAAGGAAGGTCGACAGGGAAGAGCCAATATTTGGCAGAGGGGACTTGAAGATTCGAAGTCAAGGGGCAGTTATAGTGGCAGTTATGGTGTAGACGTGTGGGATTATGCAATGATGGGCCACAAAAACAGTATACGGATATCGAAACCAACGGTCTCCCTTCTAGGCTTTCCAAGTATACTAAACCTCCACTTCTATCTGTCGATCTCCCTTTTCTTGTGTTTATTTCATGGCCACCAACTGTTTGAAACTTCTGTCGACATAGCAAGGCTCCTGCTTTGTCTCATGCTTCCTCCTGAAAGTGTGCCCACGAACTCCATGACTGGTGCTAAAAACTTCCCCCATCACTTCTAGGTGACCCATATGTAGAGAGCCCACTTTCAACTGGTGGACATTCCTTCAGACTTGGCCACGTGTCCTCGATTAAGTGGACCATCTGTCGACAAAGGCTGGCAAAACTTGGTGCAAACTGTGGCCCCTTTGTTCAAATTAAATAACATATGAATTAACCTTGCGGAAGTGATTGAGACCCCCTCTAATCACCACCTGCACCACCACCCCAACCCCTTCCCAAAAATTCAATATTTGGTAGAGTTTGCTGATTCAAAGTCAGGGGCAGTAACAGTGAGTGGCCAAGTGTTGTGGTTCAGTGGCCGAGTTTGCAAGGATTGTGGTTGTGTTTAGTGCACAATATTCTGTCGATTTTTGTCTCCTAATGATGAGGGACATGCCCCATAATGGTGAAAAGGAAGATCGACAGGGAAGAGTCAATATTTGGCAGAGGGGACTTGAAGATTCGAAGTCAGGGGGTAGTTACAGTGGTAGTTATGGTGTAGACGTGCGGGATCATGCAATGATGGGCCACAAAAACAGTATGCGGATATCGAAACCAACGATCTCCCTTCTAGGCTTTCCAAGTATACTAAACCTCCACTTTTATCTGTCGATCCCCCTTTTCTATTGTTTATTTCATGGCCACCAACTGTTTGAAACTTCTGTCGACAGAGCAAGGCTCCTGCTTTGTCTCATGCTTCCTCCTGAAAGTGTGCCCACTAACTCCATGACTGGTGCTAAAAACTTCCCCCATCACTTCTAGGTGACCTACATGCAGAGAGCCCACTTTTAACTGGTGGATATTCCTTCAGACTTCGCCACGTGTCCTCGATTAAGTGGACCATCTGTCGACAGAGACTGGCAAAACTTGGTGCAAACAATAGCCCCCTTGTTCAAGTTAAATATCATATGAATTAACCTTGTGGAAGTGATTGAGACCCCCTCCAATCATCACCTGCACCACCACCCCACCCCCTCCTCCACACACACACGTGGGGTTGGTGTTTGGAGGTGAAGGAAAAAAAAAAAAAAAAACTGGCCAATCAGAGAGAGAGGGGGTCATGGGGGTGCCCCCCTTGTGGGGGTCCAAGTCATATAATATTTAACTTCAACAAGGGGGCCATTGTTTGGGCCCAATAGCAAATTTATTAATACGGGCCCAAAACAAACAAATACTACAGCCCAATATAAGAGCATTTAAATATACTGGCCCCATCATAAGCTATAAAATACCCACCTTTTCAACTTCAAACCACTTCATTTCCCTCTGATTTGAACTCTTCAGACTGTACTCCTTCTTCTCAAGCATTGCCGGTCAAAACCACAGAACCACAAAACCCTAAGCCATGGCGCCGAAAAAATCTCAACCATCTCCATCTGAGGAGAACAATGAAGACCTACTCCGCTTGCCAGACCCTATTAGAGCACGTATCGCTCCTCTAAAATTTGGTGCAACCCTATTGCCCAGCACAAGCTCTGTCACTAAGGCTACTTTAGGCCCTACCTTCGCGTCTTACTTCCCAGACGAGCTAGCTCCATACTATCCCATTGGTAATGGGAGAACCTTCTTCTCAACCAACCTGGACTTAAGTGGACTAACTGGAATGTCAGCAAAAACCCACTCAGATCGTGGAGGTCACCAGACTCTGTTTGGCGAAGTTGGGCCAGGAGAATTGAAGGTCACGACGCTGAAGTATGGAAGCACCAGGGCATTAGTGAAGCAATTAGACTGTCGACTAAAAATTATGACATGGACAAACGGTTGATTGCTGCTGCTTCATGCTTTTGGTCGCAATCTTGTAACTCCCTACTCCTCAATTTTGGTATGATTTCCCCTACCATCTTAGATGTAGCTCACTTGACTGGTCTCCCAATCTTGGGCAATCCAATTCATGCTCTCCTTGAGCCTCCAAAAGCTGCTTTTTACTTACTTTGGCTTTGTGAGTTTCTTTTTTGTGTCCCTGGGTACAAGATCACGAAGGAATACCTCCCCCTTGCCTTGTGTATGCAAGATGGCCAACTTATGGCTTTAGCCCCTTATTTTCTTGCCACCCTTTACAAGGCCCTATTTTCCTTTGTCAACAAGAAGATTTCTGGCAACTGTGGTGGCTACTTCTGGCTCTTCCAGGCCTGGTTGTATGCCTATTTCCCTGAGGCACGACCCCCACCAGCTAACACCTTGAAACCAGTTTTCCACTCCTATGCTGAGCAATTGCTTACTTATAACAGCCAACCCATCCTCACTTTCAGAAATCATCTTACCATGTTTTACAACCTTCCTTTGAAGAGACCTTCCTACTTGTACATGCCATTTCAAAACTTCCAATTCTCCTCCAGTAGACTTCGCTTCCTCTTCATAGACCCTTCTGATTTACACAATGAGCAAGTCCAAGAACAAAATGAGACTTGGAGACACATTCTCACCTCTAGACATGTCTTGGTTGGCTGTTCCATATCCTCCGCCGAGATGTCCAACTGCAGTTTTGAGACATACTATCCTAATCAATGGTCTAGGCAATTAGGTCTTTCCTAGGGTATCCCTTATCCTTATTTCCACCTAACCATCCATGAGGAGATTGGGTCCAGAATCTACTTCAAAGATCCTACGCAAGCTGAATCCATTCTGACAGAGAACACCAAACTTTTCCAAGATTTTGGCCCTTTCTTCTTCAAACCTACTTTGGACTGCTCCACTGCTTTTGACCATTGGTGGGGACTTATGACTGCCATTATTTCTGCAAGCCACTTGAAACCTGCCTTCACGATACTTGTATTCATAATCAGGGCCCCATATCCTCGCCTTCCAAGCTTAAGGCTACAGGTATCCTTCCTTCATATACTTCATATCCCTGACTATGTCATGCAATTTTTTTTTTTTTTTTCTCTACAACACTAACTTGTTTGACCTTTGACAGCTAAAATTGGGCCTGCTGCTGAACCATTGGTTAGGGACCAACATAAAGGCAAGGCTCCAATGGATCCAACTACTCAGACAAACACCCCCTTAGTTCCGAAATTAATGGTAGACTCTTTTGCAGCTTCGCAGACACAAGCACAGAGAGGAACTACCATCCGTACCCCTGCCAAGACAGAGGTCATGGCGAAGAAGAGAGAAGAGCCTTCCACTACTCCTGCTCTAAGTACAGACCTAAGTGATTGAGATATCCCTCTCAGCCAAATGGTTGGCCAAACAACATCAAATTCTTCAGGGCAGCTCTACCAAGTATGCCTTCACTTTACATATTTACATCATCTCAATTTCCATTCACACCCGACTGATCACTTACTTTTGTGTAGAGAAAAAGAAGGAGATTACTCCTTACTGCTGCTGTTGATGAGGATCCTTCCACTTCTCCTCAACACATTCATCCAATTCCCAGTCTCATCAACAATGTACACCCACTGTACAACCAACTCTACCACCACCTGAAGCATCTCAACAAACTTCCTTACAACCTGCTTCACAGTCTTCGCCATAGCAATCTATACAATCTGCATCACAACATCCTTCCACTTCTCCTCAACACATTGATCCAATTCCTAGTCCCATCACCAATGTACCCAGAGAACCCACTGTAGAACCAACTCCACCACCACCTCAAGCATCTCAACAAACTTCCTTACAACCTCCTTCATAGTCTTCGCCACAGCAATTTACACAATCTGCATCACACAATCCTTCACAGCTAGAACCTCCTTCTATTGCTCTCAGAGATGTCACAGTTGGGGCTGTCCTGATGGAGGTTGATTACCCAGGGGGCACTGAGCCTATTATTGTCCCTTCTGTCTTTAGCCCTCAACCATCACCATCCAACCCCTCCAATTCCCAAACTTCAAACAAAGAATCAGAGAGGATTGATTTTGACATTTCAATCAACAGCCAATCCTCTCCAACAGATGACAATACAAAATACCCTCAACCAGAAGTTCACAACAACCAAGGTAAATAGAAATACAAATGTGACTGTTCATTTGAAAAAAAAACTTCTCTTTAAGTAACTAGTATTGTTCTCCAATTTACAGGGATGGACATAATACACGACTCATCTCCACGACCAATGTCTGAGAAAGAACTTGAAGGTCCTCATGACTTTCCCCTGTTAGCAGAACTAGAAAAAGAGCCTGAAGGCACTGATGTTGCCATTTCATCAGTACCCAAAACAACTCCTCCTGCTGCCACAACCACAGTTGAACAAGGCCAACCGTCTGCGCGCACGTTATCAGGACAGGTACTACCATTTCCAACCTCATCCTATTTATTCTTTATTACTTGCAAGCATATATTCTCACCAAACTATTAATGTTCACAGGCCATCGTTCCATGTCAGGATATTTGGGCCGAACTTTCTATTCTTCAACAACATCTAGACGAAATATCCCCATTACCTCAAAGGCTACATCTCTTTCATGCTGAAACTCAACAAACCTTAACCACCTTCATCAACCTCATTAACACCCCAGTTGAAGAAATCATTCTCCACAAACCTGATGAAACCTTAGCCTGTCTTTCTGCTGTTCTAAACCTCTCCCCTGATCCTTTCAACTCCATTCAACTAAAACAATTGGTCAATATCATCACGGAATGCCCAACCCTTTCAAAGATGGTTTAGACTTGCTCGAAGGATATTCAAACCAAAAAGATTTCCTAAACGAAGCCCCCACCATATCTACATCACTCAAACTTAGCCAGCAAACCTCTGCAGCCATTCTTGAGCAATACTCAGCACTTGAACTTGAGGAAAACAAACTCACGGCAGAACTTGCCTCTGTCCGGCAAAGAAAGGCTCATCTGCAGCAGCAACATGACCAGCTTAATCAAGAAGCAAGGATGATGCTCTCCCAAATTAGACATCATTCTGCATCAATTTAGACAACTAAAGCTGAGTTGGACCAAGCTTAAGCCATGCTGCCAGATGCTCAATCAGAATGGGGTGTTTTAGCCATTCTCTTCCCCAAATCCTAGACTAGTTTATATATGTATTCTTTTGTATTGCATGGAATGCGTGCTATCTTTCAGACCATTGTGCAGACTTGTTCATGAATGAATATCAATACTTTCTATTTTCTATCAATTTTCAAAATACCTGTGTGAGTGGCTAAGCAAATTGAGAAGATTCAGGCAGCATTCTTGTGGGGTAAATCTGAACTAAAGAGGAAAGTCCATATGGTGAAATGGGTGGACTTAGCAGTTGATAAATCACAAGGCGGTCTGGGGGTTAGAAATTTGAGAGAGATCAACACATGCCTTTTGATTAAATGGTGGTGGAGGTTTGGAGTGGAGGACAGTGCTCTATGGAAACAACTATTGAGGTGCAAATATGGTGTGGTTGGAGGAAGTTGGGTTCCAATTGTACAAATGTCCAGTCTAGCATCAAGATTATGGGCAGATGTTGTCCAGCTTGGTACATCTAGTCTAGAGCTAGTTAATTATTATTTATCTAATCTCAAGCTAGTTGCAGGAAACGGGCAAAGACTACTATTTTGGGAGGATAAGTGGTTAAATAATCTGTGTCTAAAGGAGGAATTTCCTAGGTTATTCAGGTTATCTGAGGAAAAAGGTAGTACAATTTTACAGATGGCCCACAGAAGAGGTTCAGCACATGAGTGGAAGTTTTTGTTTAGAAGATCTCTGTTAGCTTGGGAAGAAGAGGAGGTTGTAAGGATGCAAGGGGTACTTAGGGACGCACCTGTACTTTCAGCTGAAGTAGATGATTCTTGTTTATGGCTGGCCAATCCATCAGGTTCATACTCTGTGGCTTCGACATGGAAGTGGTGGGTGTTGTTGAAAGGTCTTGTTGTAGATGTTGCTGTTATGTTGTGAAAGAATATTGCCCCACCCAAGGTGAAGTTCTGTAGCTGGTTAGCTTGGAAAGGCAAACTTAAAACTTCATCTTTTTTTAAAAAGGATTCGAGTGTTGAATATGGAAACTATCTCAGTGTGTCTGCTGTGTAGAACAGAGGAGGAGACAATTAACCATTTGCTACTGTCATGTCCGATGGTATGGAATTTGTGGTCAGATATGGTGAAATGGTGGGATCTGGTTTGGGTATTACCAGGATCAATTGAGGCATTGTTGCATTGGTGGGCTGGTTTTAAATTCAAAAAGGTGATCCAACCAATGTGGAAAGTTGTCCCCTTAGCTGTTATGTGGTCAATTTGGAAAGCTAGGAATGATTGCCTTTTTAATGATAAGATTATTGATGGGCCTGAATTGGCTGAGATGGTGAAACTGAGGGTTGCACTTTGGTGTAAGCAAAGTTATAGAGGCCTACAGTATTCAGTGGTGGACATGGTCAATAATTTGGATAGGATCAAAGTCTGATTGAGGGGGTGGTGTTTGGTGTTTTTTGCTGCAATGGTGCAGGATTTTGGTCAATCTGTAGTATGCTGATGGAAGCAAGGGGAAGTAGGTGTATACCTGGTATTAGCAGATCTTCTTGGTGGCTAATTTTGCTATGCTGTGCTTCAATTTTGCTATGCTTTGCCTTATTTTTGGGTTGTTGCTCTGCCTTAGTTTATGCTGTCAAGCATGCTCATTTCTGGTTGCTGCTCTGTTGTGCTTCAACTCTGCTCTGCTATATATGTACTCTGCTGCTGCTATATGGGATCAAGGAATAAGCTTAAGTCTGCTGCTGCATATTGGCCTTTTTGCAATTGTTGGAATGATGTTTTGGTGTGCTGCATTGGAGGTCTGCTGCTGGATTGGGAAAGTTATTGGAGGTCTGCTGCTGGCCTTGTTGCAATTGTTGGTCTGCTGTTGTAGTTTTTTATTAGTTTTGGAGGTTGAAGGATCAGGCTCAAGTCTGAATGGTGGCTGCTGTTGTGAGGTTTGGATCAGGTCTAATGGATCAGGCTCTTAGCTGGTGTCTGCTGTGATCTGTGTGAATTCAGACTCAAATGGGGTGATACTTGGTAGTGTGATGCAGCAGTATGTTTATAGCTGATTTCCTGGTTTGGTTATATCCATTCAGTGCAGAAGTACAGGATCTGGGTTGTGTAGCTTGAGTTGTAGGGCTGCAGTGCATGTCATGGTTCTTCTCTGCTGCAGCTCTGGTGTTGCTGGGCTAGTGTCTGGAGGTCAAACATCAGTTCACTGATCTGGAGCTGCTGTCAATGGTTCAAACTGCTGCTGTAAACTGCAGATTTGTGATGTTAACTGCAAATTAAAATCCAAACTGCTGCTGTATGTCTTTTGGTGGTTGCTGCTAAGTAGCATATTTGGTCTACTGTTTCACCTCTGTGTGCTTGTTTTGGTTGTGTGGCTGGTGGTATCTTGTTCATGGTCTGAAGTTGGGCATGGTTTTTGTGGCTGCATTGTGCTCTTGGTCTGAAGCCTGGCTGTATGGTTTGAAGTTTGTTCATGCTGCTTTGGAGTTTCATCTGGTTGCCCTGTCATGCGTTTTTGTGAGGATGAGCTTGGAGTTACATTCTTATTGTTTTCCTTCTGGTTTTGTTTCTCTTCGTTGGTCTCTCACCAACTAGGAGGTTGGAGCTTTTTTAGCTCCAAGCTCCTCTTTATTGATGTATCATTCACACCTTGTATGTGCTTTTTCATCAATAAAGTTTTTTCTTTTGCCGATAAAAAAAAAAAAAATGAATATCAATACTTTGTTTTTTAATGGTCTGTTGTATGGTTTTTTTTTTTTTTTTTTTTTTTGTGCAATTTTTCTTCGTTTGTGCATTGTTATGAAGTAATCAACTCCCCATTCAAAGTTTCCCACATGGTTGGATAATACTTCTTCACATATCTTCCGTTTATATATCTCCTACGTGGTTGCCCTTCCAAGGATTCGTTTATGTAAAGGATGTCATACTTCTTCACACTAGTATATCTGTCATGTATAGATGTTTAGTAGTTTTTATTTAGTATCAAAGTCTGCATGTTTAGTGTGTAAAGTCAGTCAGCCAAATATTTCTGAAAATATGTCATCTACAATACACAATTGACGTAAAACACTTACTTACCGACCGATACACTGGAAACAACCAGGCATTATGCAACATGACATTGTTTGCAGTTTAAAATTTGTGGCACGTTTGTAGTTTAAAATTTGTACTTCTTTGTGCCTGTTCACACGTGGATCAACCAAAACATGACATGTGCGAAAGTTAACGTTAGAGTCCATCAGTTACACATATGAAAGGGGTTTAGTTTAACTACACGTGAGGGCCCACATGGTGCAGGAGTTACGAGGATATTGCATGGACTAACTGGGTGGATTGCAGAAACGGTCATTGGCAGAATACAGAGCTTGACCTGAAGATGTGAAGTCCACAATGTGCAGGGACAGTTGGAAACATAATAGTAAGGTGGTTCGACAGGAGAATTACAGCAGTTTGTTTACCACATGAATTCCTGTGGACAGGTGGATCCCTGTTGGTGCATTATAGTCACTACTACTTGTTTGTTCTGTGGGAATTTTTTTGCTTTGTTTTGGACAAAATTATGGCATTCAAAAAAAAACGAACAAACATAATTCATGTGGTAAAAGCGAACAAACATTACTACTTTCAACTTGCATTGTTTGTTGGACAAATATCACATTGCATTGGACAAACATTACTATATTCATTTGGACAAATATCACATTGCATTGTTTGTTCTGTACCCATAACATTGGAATTATGTGTATCACATTACGTACAGGCCACGATAAAAGCAAACAAACATTACTACTTTCCGTCGTTTGTTCCAGTCCCAAACATTGGAATTATGTGTACAATCAATACGCGTGGGAAATTAGTATTATCACAGCTGCGACCTAAAAAGTTATCACGACAAGCTGATGTAATAATCTATTTGTGGTTGGGCATCGAAATTACTCTCGTACTGGTAGGCCATGATAAAATCACTGCCCTATTTGTTGTAATTGCAATCAATCACATGCACGAAGGATACTCGCTGATCTTTGAATTATTTACATCCATAACGAAGTCAAGCACCAACTTCCGACACACAGAAGGATGAAACTATGTAGAGAAAGCGAATAACACAAATCAGGTACAGTTACAGCGGTAGGAAATAAACGGATTTATTTCGCAATTAGAAATGAAACAGTAGAATATACCTTGTGTGGACCGTTGGGTATATCAGGCCGCTACATGTACTTGATCACAAACATCCCATAGTCGAAAGTGCTACAAATGAAATGTAGCATTCAGTTTCTCGTAAATATAAGCAGGTTTGTTAAATGAGTCATTCAGGAGTCAAGTCATTGTGACGTAGGGTTTGTGCATTACTCGTTCAGCTGTTGTAATGGCCTTTTTTTCTAACATACGGACGTCAAAGGTACGCACGTCTACAACATATTCATTTCCAAACTGTAGTTACAGTAAGGCATGCATTGTTTGAACCTGTTGCAGAATGAGACGGTTAGTTTATGTGAAGGATGTGACAGTGTGGAAGTAGATTTGTGAAATTCAGCACGACATACCAACATTTTTGCCGCGTTCAGCTTGTTGGTGTCTAGTGTGGCGGATGCCAATGAGTCAAATAGGTACGCCACACGGTCTGCCATATCTATTTTTAGGCACAACCAATGTACTCCTCTATAATTGAAAGGCATGTAAATCTACACATAAACACAAGTGAAGACATTGTTTAGAGGGCATGCGAACATGTACGCACTTTCATATTTACATTGACATTCATGTAAATGGGATCGACATTCATATTACCGACGTTCATATTAAATCTACTCGCTTCAATGGGATGGACATTCATATTACCTTCTGACATGCATCAAGCACCCCAGTATATCTGTCATGTCCAAAATATGATTTGACGATATTTTCATGGTTCAGAGGTTGAGTTTTTTGATTTAGTATCAAAGTCTGCATGTTTGGTGTGTAAAGTTCAGTCAGCCAAAGTTTTCTGAAAATATGTCTTCTACAATACACAACCGACCTAAAACACTTACTTACCGACAGATATACTGGAAAGAACCACGCAGTATGCCTCCCGTCTTTGTGTACTTGCCGCTGTCCGTTAGTCAATTGAACCGCGACCAAGTTGATTGGCTGGAACATTGTAACAGACGAGGCAACTTGCGAAATAAGGTTTGCAATTTGTTTAAATGTAATACGAAATAACAATGTCCCTACATGGAAATGTCCATCATGCAAATATAGTGGAAATAACATTGTCAGATGCCACGACTTACAGTGTCGGATAGCCATGCCCCTGGTTTAAGCGTGCGCATGTCACGTCGCGTAGCACATTCGCAAGGCATTTCATGAAGATTCATAGACACGACAATGTCCCTACATTAAACGTATACATGAACCAGTAAGAAGCAACCTACAGCCTAGTAAAACTTAAACGTATCTGGCTTAACTCTACAACATAAGATTAGTTTTTTCTGTTGTAGAACTATGGCAGATATTCCTGATTCTACTACTCTCCAATCCAATTAAGATTAGTTTTAAGTTTTTTTAAAAAAAAATTAAAAGAAAAAGTTTTAGATATTACAACTTATGACATGTCCAATAGTATTTGCTAAAATAATATGTGAAAATTTAAATGCTCATTTACAGGTGAGCAAGTTAAAAAAAAAACCACATGTATTTTACAAACTGGAGCCAACAATATCCCAAAATGATCAAAATGGCAAATGTAAGCAGACTAGAAGAAAATAGCTAGGGAAAATTGCACTTCGGTATAAGTTTTCAAAAAAATTTGCAAATCATTAGTAAACTTTATTAAGTTTCATAATTGAAATTATAAAGTTTTCCATGAATTTGTAAATATTTTGTGAAAATATCAGTGATTTGCAATTTTCCCAATAGCTACATGTGTGCAGGATAAGACCAAGAGAAGAAAACTTCAGACAGGAAATTTAGCCAGTGATCTTTCCCTAGGCCACTGCATTAAATTCAAAGAAAATCCTACATACGACATGGATAAACCCATCATAAACCCATCAAAATCATACAGAATGAAAAATTAAAGAATGATAGCTACAAAAATCAAATAAACATAGCACGACAAATGAAAATTGTGGAATTCAAACTTATTTCACAAATACTACGGAACAGGTTAATTGCGAGTACTAAACTCATCCGTACCTTTCATTTTTTCTGTCGTCAAGTACAGAGTCAACAACTTTGTGTTCGGCCGCTGATAAAACCTCTCTGCTCTCCAGTGTCATCAAGTCCTTCTATCAATATAAACAATCAAGTAACATCAACTCCTCCTATTAATATAAACAATTAACTAACTGAACACTGTTTAGAAAATAAATTTACAAAATACATAACACATCCTTATGCATCTAAAATTGGTGAAGCGATGTCTAACCTCTGAACGGAACCGCTTCTCCAACCTGTGCAGTTTGGACAGGACTTTGTCCGAAATCTGTAAGACAATTGTACAACATTTGTTAGTGTAAACTTGCACTAGAATGACAACTATTAAAATACAACACAAATAATGGTTTAATTATGATCAGTAATGCTGTCGGCATCAATTGGTAATGAAACATACGAAAGGTGAAGTGATGTGGCGACTTGGGAATTTTTCTGCAATAAGTCGAGTACTTATTTTGCTATCGTTGCATGAATGCATATCCCCTACGTCTGTGGCTTCAACACCTCTTTCTTTTCCTCTTCCCTTTCGTCTGCCTGTTACAATTTGTCCCGCTCCCAATGTTTGGGCAAGCTTACCAGCAGAAGGATGCACATTATCTGCTTCTCCTCGCATTGGTGGCAAGGTTTGCAAATCATCAAAGGAAGATAAACTCTCTTTTGCAACGTTCTTGATGGCCAGAAACTGAACTGAAAGAGATTTGCTTTCTTCGCTTGCGTATGTTTCCTCCAAGGCAAGGCCACGGTTGTTGTGCGTGTCCCCAACTTCTTGGACGGTACGCAACTGTCCAACGTGCATATCAATTATCTCATTGGACAACATTCCATTCACATTATTGTCCTCCCAATCCACCCCCTGTAAATCTTGAAGATTACCCTCTATTGGGCTACCATAATAATTTGGGAAGACCACGCCGCCGTTATGCAACTCGACTCCCACGCTAGGGTGAACACCCTTTGCCTCTACGCGAGGTAATTGTGCTGTTCCGATAAACCTTCCAGCACTTGCTCCATCATTTGCTTCATTTCAGCAATATGTGTCTGTTCATTAAACGGTTGTTTCCTAGACAATATAGCTGCAACCAATTGGTTCAACATTCCTTTGAGTTCACCAATGCTGGAGGATATGTTAATGTTACAATTTCTTTCAGTTGACTCTACCTAATCACACAAACACATACATTAACTTACTACGATATTTCATCTTCATATAACCTCTGTGAACTGTGTGAAGCATGTGTACTGATTGCTTTTGCTTACCTTTGCATTGTCAACAACTTCCTTCCCTCGAAAATTGAGCAACATGTCCCTTATTTCCGCATTGCTGTGAAGCACTTGCTTCATGGTTTCCTTCAGTTCACCAATGTCAGACTCAACCTTGCTCAAACGAACTTCATCAATCCGTGGTTTCTGTTTGTTATTGACATGGTGTGCGTCGATTGCGTCATCAATGTCGTTGCTTTCCTCTATTGTTGGATGAAACTCCACCTAACATAGTTGTCAAATCGGGATTCAAATCATGAATGAAAATGGTAATGTACTGAATCGTTAATCGATCTCAACTGTGAATTGCAAAGTTTCGGTCCGCTTTCTTAAGTTGCACACAACGTATGTGTACACACTTACATATTAAATATATCTAATAAAAATTAATTACTCCATTTGTTTGAAATGAACAAAGAATTTGTTGTAAATGATGCTCATCTGGTGTGGATAAAAACTTCACAGTCGATCCCATGTTTACCACTTGACCTTTTCCCATTTAGATAAACAAAGACAAACTTTCAATTACAAACTAACTAACAATAACTCAACGACAATGTTTTGACCTTTTTACAAGGTTAAAAAACCAAAATCTTCAAGCTTTTCCAAAAATTTGACCTTAGAGCTTAACCAAAATTCATTTGATAACGGAAGTAGTACATAAAATTGAATTTGTAAGGCTACAATATTGTCCAGATGGAAACTTCATGTTTTTCCCGCAAAAGTTGAGTATTTGAGAGTAAATAGGGAGGGACAAAGTGAAAATATGGCATACGCTAAGGAATGGGTCATTGTTTGTCACTGTTTGTCACCTAGTCATAGGAACACAAATTCAGTCTGTCACTGTTTCCATAACATAGGTGGGGCAATGCTGTCAAATGTGCACAACAAATGGGTTGATTACCTCATGTTGCTCCAACATTTGCTTTCTTTCCATACGTCGCCGCGTCTCCAGTATTTCGGCATCACCCCAATCATTTAGCCGAGGGATGGAGCGTGTAGTAGCCGACGTACTCTTACATGGAGGGGCAAAACGATCCAAGTAAAATAGCTGCATTATAAATGGGGAAAAGATATTTAGTATACAGTTTCGAGCAAAATAATCCGTATTCGTTAACAATGCATACAACTTACAACACAATCATATCTATGTGTTTATGTGTCTCGATGGCAGAATCCCCATGCAGCTTTCCGGTTAAAAAAGATAAGCTCTTTCTGGTTACAAAAATGTGGCCCGTACAAGTATATTTGTCATGCTGTTCAATAACAGGTAAGTTTGTATTTCGCAACGACTGCCATTTTATTGAACCATATGCACAGCAATGGATGAAATATGTAATCGGCATGGTACAAACAAACAACGGTTGATTACGTTACCATTAGAAGGAAAACACATCCAGTTGCCTCGCGCTGACCTTTCATCTTATACTTTCGAACACCTTTGACAAGGAATTGCAGTGTCAACTTTGCCCAATTACATGCCCGCATACCGGTCACGTCCTTCACGGCATGAACGAACGACAGGCTCAAGGCGGTCATTGTGGTAGGACACAACATGGCCCCCAACACGTACAACGCAAACTTCCGCCGAAACTCGTCGTCCGCACCATCACTCTCAGTCAGATAAACTCTCAACTGGTTCAAAGGAATGACTCCCTTAACAGCTCCAACCTCTTCGTAGATATTGGGATATGCGTCTATTGAACCAGTGAACTGCACGTCATTGCCTTCTGACCGTATACCCAATAAGACATGCACTTCCTCACAGGTGAGCCTCAGGTGACGCCATGAACAGTCAATGAACACGTGTCGGGATCGAAGTTCTGTACCAACCATTGGCACAAGTTGTGATCTATACGGGTACACTTTAACCCGATGAGGCCACCGAACCCAATATCAATGACTGCCTGCTTCTGTGCTTCGTTACACCGGTTTATGATATCAACAATTGCCTTCAATGATATGCGGACTTGCATTTTACTCTGCAATGTTATTAACGTGAACATTAATACAAAAATTTAACCAACATTGTGTCGATAGCAGGTCCTTCCCAAATGCAGTTACGAAAACATTAAGTACGTAAGTACCTTTGCAG
The DNA here is from genome assembly GCA_030407325.1 of Camellia japonica. Lineage (NCBI taxonomy): Eukaryota > Viridiplantae > Streptophyta > Magnoliopsida > Ericales > Theaceae > Camellia > Camellia japonica. Next base: position 38,146,710 of record JAPPVO010000019.1, on the reverse strand, counting down.
ATTTCTTTGCAACTTCTTCGCCCAGTTCCTTGGCACTTGCCTTAGCCATGTCCTGAAACCTCTTCTTCTCATCATAGGGGAGTTCCTTCCACCTTTCCCCAATATCCTTTCGGCTCTGTAAGTATTACACCAACGTGACACACATACATGACAAATAATAATTGTAAGTCCAAAATAATTGTCACCACAAGTTGTACCACTCGCAATGTGTGCACATTTTGTGGTATTTACATATGATTGCACATACAAAATTACTATTTCGCACACATTTGAAATAAAAACGGACATGGACTTTTACAAATAAATCGAAGTTTATAAGAACATGCATATAGCGTCTATGACTGCTGGAAATCGCTGAATGCGACATAATAGAAGCACATGACTGGTGTGCGCCATGGAATAGAAGTCCCATACTTTGCTATCACACAGTCCACGGGTTTCCATCACTGTAATCTACTTAGTACATGTCTGCACACTAACCATTTTCGGTCCAGGGTTGTCTGTTTCTTTTTTTTTCCTTGAATTGTTTCTGGCTTGCAACCATTGTGAATTTCGGCGTAAGTATATGTTAGATATGGATGGATATATATACATTTATGTACACAAATCGCAACCATTGACATTTACGGACCAATTTGTGACACAAACAAATTTGGTCCCAACTACATAATAATGCATCAGTAATGTCCAATTTTCATTGCTAAAAATATAATAACCACATGATTTCTGCAACAACAATTAGGTTTGTAAGAAATTATTTTGGCCCTTATTTTTGGTCTCTAAAATCTTAATTTCTTGTGAGTACAAAGTGAAATTTGCACAGGCGCAAACTATGAGTACAAAATATGTAATGCACAATTGTGCAAAAATACTGTCAGCCGTTTCTGACGAGAGGGATTCATACTGTGAGCCGCTTTGAAGGACACGGATCGAACCTGTAAAAAATAAATGGTCCAACTGGCCGCTTTCGACGAGGGGGCTCGGTAATGTCAACCGTTTTGATTCGTGAACCTTCGCCACTTGGCTTCAATGTTTTCCTTTGCCTGTAACAAATATCGGCGTAAATGAAATTTTATTGAAGGCCAAATTACATCGGTGGTATGTACGTTTTGTGCATTCTATCATCTTCGTCGGTTAACTTTAAAGGCAGTCAATCTTGCCTTGTCATTTCAAAAGTTGTGCCTTTTGTGAAATTGGTAATGTCGTTTTCCGTTGTGACCGAAAATTATTAACTGAAGTGGTTTAGTATAACTCAGTCAATTATGGATTTCACAATTTCTCTCCGCAGAATACGCGACATGTGCCGTATGTGCACATATTCTGCTAAGAAATGGACAGAGTTTTAATCCATTACACGAAATTCATGGTGCAATTTGAGGCTATCGCAAATGTGTGAAACTCAAATCGCACAACCTCCTGATGACAGTACATACCGCCACAATATGTCGTACACGAACAGACCGTGGAATTTACTACGTACAGGAAACATATCCTTGCAAACCTAATTGTATGAAATAGTGAACGACATAAACTCACAGTTGCTTCGCATTGTCTAACATATTGCCCATATCCAATTACGATAATTCCTGCAAAGAATTTCATGCAATATTGATAAGGATGCAGAAAGAACGTTACTCCCAAATTGTAACAAAACGAAATTCACTATTAACAACTTACAATGAATGGACCATTCAGTCATACTGTACATTGCCCGAGGGGGACTTTCGCTACAGCTCGGACTCTCCTCTTGTGTTGCGGTTCTAAATCTGAACCAAAGATCCAACTTTGGCAAATCGTTTTAAGAAAAACAGATTTTTTGAAAAGTAGTGCCAAACATGGACTGCTTTGCCAGATACAAGAAGGCCACCTAAATAACTTTTTTAATGGGGAATTTAGGAAACCCTGACTCGGTGCCGAAGGCCACGTGTCCGTCATCACCAAAGTGACTTGGCTCGGGAGCTTGGGTACGATCGGGAAGGTCAGCTATGAGCACCCCCTTTCGCCCGGTCCGAAGACCGCCTCTACTAACCGTGATATCCGATTTTGAAAACATTACATGCTCTTATTCCAATTATTAGCCTAGAATTACTATGTTATGCGCACAGCAAACAAGTATAGACTAGGTTGCCTAATTCGGAAATAATCATTGCATATCCGTTTTGTCTCGAAAAACGTGCCGGTTTTGCTACTCGCAAGTAGACTAAAATACGGATTTCAATGAGTTACTCCAACTCAAGCAACCTAACCTCCACCCACAGGCATTCAAACAGTTTATCTCACATAAGCACTTAGCCGCATAGTAAGCATACTGTCATGGCAACATTCACACGCATGCGGAGTGCTAAAGCATAAAAACTTACATCGTGCTCCGTGCCAAAAACAATAACCCGGTTAGCAAACATGCATGACCTAGTTCATGTTAAGTGACTAATGCAACACAGGCATAAATGCATTCTAGAGTAGGCTCGGCTAACCCTAAGCATGGCATGTGAAATGTTACAACTATCACGTATTCAAATTGGAATTGAAAATACGATGCAGTTTGTATGATGTACCGAGCCCGGTGCATGTAAACAAATGCATGGATGCACGCATGCATTGCATAAGGTATGCTAATTTAGATGTGCCCTAATCTACCAACATAAGCGGTAAATAAAAGGGAAGAAAGAAATGGGGATTGGAAGACATACACACACCCACGCACACTTATTACAACTTCGCCCTCACTCGGAGGGACCGAAAGAATAATACAAATTAACTACACAAGCTAATTAAATATTACAAATTCACTAAATTAATTAAACAGATTAATTAATCTAATTAAAGCAATAAAAACGCCTCGCAGTGAGGGCAGGATACAGTGCATGCTCGGGACTGGCTCGGAATCGCACTGCCATGCACGGATTGCCTCTGTTTCCCTGCTATCCTCCTCTGAAGACTTCCAAAATCCCAGGAGTGCCTCTCAGGGCATTGGAATCACCACCGGCTGGAGTA